>OZ021727.1:93066761-94266761 GCA_963978545.1 Linyphia triangularis
CCTCTTGGATTCTTATGTTATGCTTCTCTCAAACACATATTGCTGCGCAAATGCAATGTCTACCGAAAGATTGATAAACGTAATTTAAATTATCATTAAAATTATTTGCATTTGGTATTTAACAATTACTCGGTATTGGTATTTTAGCTTTTAATTCATTTAAGCGTGAATCTGAAAAAGGTTTTGTCAGTTCATCTGTTTGAGGTAAGCATTTCCAGCCGTAACTAGAATACAAATGAAATGTAACTATGAAAATATTCATGTGGAAATTTATAGCGTATAAATATTTTTGGAATTAGAAAGAAACATAACGAATATATATATATATATATATATATATATATATATATATATATATATATATATATATTAATTTTTGGATCGTTCTCAATTTAGGAATGTTTTTACAATTTCATATTCAATAGTGCGTTACGACCATATTCGCTTATTTTTGAGAGAATAAAAAATAACTTAAATACGGCAAATGCACAGTATCTTGTCAAACGCGGTAAAGTTCAATAGTATTTACAACTGCTTTACCTATACACGACTTTGCAAGCAAAGAAAATTGTCTTCTCCAATAGACAATTATTGTATCAGAATAGACAATTGTTGCATCAAAAGACAATTATTGTATCAGAATAGACAATTGTTGCACCAAAATAGACAATTATTACACCACAATATACAACTATCGCACCACAACAACAAGTATTGAAAGCCAATTCATAATTGTTATAGTCCAATATACAATTATTGTGAACCAATACAATGATCTTTCAATTAATTCATGGTTATAAAACACCATACACAATGGACAATTCTCGCATTTTTTATAAACGAGTGAAATTAGTTTATATTTATAAAGAATTTCTTTTTGGTTCCAATATTCAAACAAAAGTTCTTTAAAAAAATTAGATATTTAAATATTAAGATAAGAAAATGCCCCCAAACCGAGCCAAAACCAGTCCAATCAAAACACTTCGCTATATCTGTGACGTCATGATATCCTTCCGTTTTCTATAGTTATCGTGAGGTTTCTGCCAAAAAGTTGGCATTAGTCGGGTAGACAGTAGTCATATCCGTACAGGTTGGATCGATTTGGGAGAAATTTACAAAACTGGTTTCCTCTGCTGCGTTTCAAGCCAAGTTGTTTCAGATCACGTGACGTCACATTCAATTCGAGCCGAATGAATCGTTTTCTAGCCAAAGTGTTACAGGCGAACTGAGGTTTCAAATTTAAAAAGAAAAGCGTAGTGAGCAGAAATTGTTGTGTTTATGGCCTTTTTGAAACATTTAGAACTGAATAAAAAATAATAAAAAAAATTGCTGGAATTGTCCATTGTGCTGTAATCCATTGCAAACTAGCTGAACCCAATGCACATTTGTTATACCTCAACACTAATATTACTCTGCATTGTTGAATGCCCTGAAAGAGACCGTTCTCCAGGAAGAAAGCAACTGAGACAAAAGCAGCCTCCAGAAATTCAAATCCCATCCCTAGATCAAAAGAAACAAAAGAAGAAAATAATCGAATTGAAGCAAGAGATAAACGATTTTTCATATTCTCTCCCCCCCCCCCCTCCCTTTTCCAGTCGAGGGTAAATGCAGAAACAATGGGTTTCGGCAGGGAGGAAATTCCCATTCCCAAGGGCGCCATATCTTTTTGGACGCACGAAGTATTCCATTTGGAATTGGACTGTTTTGGTTGGACTTGTTGTAGGGGGTGGGGTGGACCAGACGTGACCCTTCCGTTAAAAGAATTACTCCTGGAAACGTGACCGATTGTCACACACACACCATGGTGTCAATGGCTACTTTATGGTTGGGTCAGCAAGCTGACTGCACAATTGAAACGTTTGCTGTTTTTAAATTTTCTTGATGGTTATGGGGAATTCAAAAGCACAGATAGGCATTTTAAGAGTTTTTATTGGATAGAATTGTGAATAAATGATACCTTTATATATATATATATATATATATATATATATATATATATATATATATATATATATATATATATATATATATATATATATATATATATATATATATATATATATATATATATATATATATATATATATATATATATATATATATATATATTATTTTCAATTAAAATATCTCTTATACGTCGATTACTTTCAAAAATAATTTTATGGGAATAAAAATATGTCACCATTTATTTATAATAACGACTATCATAATGGTCTGTTTGTTTAAGTTTCAAAATTTCATTTTGAATGTATAAAGTATATGTATGAATTACAAAGACCATGCTTTTCTTATTTCAAATATAAGTGTTAAAGAGTTACGTTTCTCTTTTTTCAAAAAAAGTATTAAGAATAAAAAAATTTAAATTTTTTTAAAAATGATGAAGACTATATCCCCTGAAAACCTGTTGTACCGTGGACCTACATCATTTACGACACTCTCAGCTAATTTTTTAAAACTTACATCTTTTAAAGCAGAATACGCCAAGAGATTGAGGTACTTACGTATTAAACCTCCTACCTTTTCGTCGAAGCGGAAACCTTACCAATTGTTAAAGTACTTTCACGTTACTGAAATGACAAAAATAACCTAGGGGTGTGGAACATCGCACAACTTTCTATAATACTATATTACTGATGTGGATTTGTGTCATTTATCGTTTTTATATTTTCATCATTCATTTAGAAAAAATGACCGATTCTTATGTGGGTCTTAAAAAAAAAAAAAAAAAAAAAAAAAAAAAAAAAAAACTTTGCCAAAGTGGGGCTTTTGGCGAGATACTTTTCGATAATTCTTATAGTATCCTTTCTTATAAGTGAAACTGAGGAGAAGAGAAAAAACGATCGTAGATGAGTTATGTTCAAGCAAAGAGAACTCTATGTTGAAGGCTCTGTCGTTTGAGCCATTTCTTAGCAATCATTGAAACATGATTTCTTAAAAAGCAGCTACCTTATGCACATGCGCGATTTAAACGAAAACCTTAATGGTAGGTCCCATGCCAACTACCTACCCGCGCACCAAATTTGAACATCATAAGTTAATTTGTTCGGGAGTTATGCTGACCAAAGACACACAAACAGACATTTTTTTCTAGATCACTTTTTTCAAATCAGGCTGTTCCAAAACGTGGAGAAATCCAAAAAAAAAAAATTACCATATCCAATACTTTCATTACCCGATCTATACATATGGATAAAAAAGTAAAAATGGGAAAGTAAAAATGATAACTTATTGAGTACTTAGCCATGATGACATTTCCAATCGATCGTGCATTCTTACTCAGATTTTATTTGAAAATCAAAAAGAAAGCGAATAATTATGTTTTTTGCGTATTCTATTTGTAATTATAATAAATAAAAATAAAATTTTAAGTAATCTCGTAGATGTGTTTATTTCTTTAAAAGATCAACAAAAACATTTTGATGCTTACAATCGGTCGACTATGTCTGGAGAACTTTTTGTTACTATAAAATTGTCGACGGTTTAATACGTATGATCCTAAGAGATCATATGTATTAAACCGTCAACCGTTGACGTTTTTGCTGGCGATCCATCAGGAGAACTACAGAATTGGCCACCTATTTATTCTTACATTTTAAATTATTTAATTTTAAGAGTTTAAACAACATTTTCAACAAAGTTCAACTACCGGAATTTTTCTCACAAAGTTCAATTTACTGGACTACAGTACATAAAGTATTTTTAAATTCAATGATGATGATATAATATTAATTTCAATAAATAGTTTATTATATTGTTGGTTGGTTGTTTTCAGATTATCCGGCTCCGTCAGCAACACGAGGGCTATAATGCGCCGAAACATTCGTCATTAGACAAGTCAACATACATTTACAAACACCCATGCCTATCACGGAACCCGCAACCTCTCGGTTTAGAAGATATCACGCTAACCACTATACCATTTGGTCGGCAATAGTTTATTATAATTTGCAAAAAAAAAAGTTAGCGACAGGAAAAAAAATTCAACGTAAGTACCGAGATTGCCCTTATTAATTATAGTTATATATTTAAAATATAACATCGAACGCTGCAAACGATATAAGAACCAAAATACTTCTGGGCGGAAGTACAACAGAATCCTTTAATTTTAATCCAAACTTAGATGAATAGGTTAGAACTAGAACTCAATCCAGTTTACTCAGTGAACCAATCAACTAATTGTAGATAGTGTATTTATTCAAGATTGAAATTTAAAAAAAAAGGAAATATTTCCTGAACCATGTTTTAACCATCGGTATAAATAAACAACTGGATAGACTGCTTAACGCTGAGAAAATGAAGCCGTTGCCAGATGCCGTTGGTGGGATAAAAAAAACGGATTGCCGAGGAATGAAAATAAAATGTTGGGTTGTACACAGCAGAAATGTCAATAGTAGACCTTAATTAGTAATAATGTGCAAAAAAATATATACTCTAGCATTTTACAAGGTTTTTCGCATTTCCATCCAACTATAAAAGTGAACTGTGATTGGTTAATCTTCATCCCAGCTTCGCAATCCCCGGCGCGTTTTTCTCGTTGCATTGACAATGGAGCAGTCTATCCAATTGTTTATCTATATCGATGGTTTTAACATCCATTCCCATTTCATTTCTTGCTTAAAAAAATCATATTCTTACCACAAAATACTCCGCTACAAGTAAAGAATAACCTTTTCCGGATCACTCATAAAAGAATCGCAAACGACCTCTCGAAGCACCCTCCGAGCAAAAAAAAAAAAAAGAATCTTCCATTCGAGGGTAACTCCCACTCCTAGGGGACACCTGAATGTTACCTGGTGGAGCCTCTTTTGTGCGGGCAGCTGTACTTTGATCCACGACATAATGAATCTCCATCTATAATGCAGAAGGGCAGCATAAATGGAGGACCGTGTTTCGATCAGTTGATGGGCCGTATAACATGGCAGAAATTGGATAGGGCGAGTTGGTTAGGAATAATCGCGAGTTTTTTTCTGCTCCATGGATCTGTGGCAATAGTTCCCTAAACTTAATGTTTGCCGAAATATTTCTTCAAATAGAAATTTTTAATACTCACGTTATGGAAAAACTTAAATAGGAAAGAAAAATTCAGGAATAAAAGATGTGTTATCTAACAGATGGCGCTACTGAGATAGTGAATTCTATAAGAAATATTTTTTTAATGTAATTTGAAATATTCTTTACTTTATTATCTTAGCAATTGTGTATTTTCTTTTCTTACAAATGTTGTAGCGGCATGTTTATTTGAAGTGACTTTTAGTCTACACACTTATTCTCATACAATGAAAAACATCTGAACGTTATCTGTTTGATATCCTACACACATAGCCTATAGTGCACGCAGCTAATCATTTTGATTCAATACTTATATAATGATTCCCAGTTCATGATGGAGTGAGATTGTATCAGTAGAGACCTATATTTCAGTTACTTAATGGTCCTTAAAAGATTTGAAACTCCTAATAAAAAGTTAACAAACAACAATGCAATAATTTTTATTACTTTATGGGCATTAAAAGATTTGAAACTCCTAATAAAAGGTTCATCAACAACAATGCAATAATTTTGATTACTTAACGGGCACTAAAAGTTTTGAAACTCCTAATAAAAGGTTAATCAACAACAATGCAATAGTTTTGATCACTTAATGGGCATTAAAAGATTTAAAACTCCTAATACAAGGTTAATCGATAACAATGCAATAATTTTCAGTTGAGATAAACTATTTAAAATACATGTTTTCATGCTAATTTTGCATCTTTTCATGTAATTTTCAAACCAATATACTATAATTCAAAAGGCAGGGCGACGAGGTGCACCCCTTTGTGCCTCTTTGACGGTGCCCAAATAGAATGAAGTAGACAAAAGGGGACAAATGGTAATTTAGCGAAAAGTGATGTGATGAAAGATCCAGTGGTTTACAAATCATAAACAGCAAAAAAATTAACGATGGTTTCATTTGAATAATTACCTGTTTGGAATGTTCCTTGAAGTAACCAAGAACAAGAAAAAAAAAGAATAGACATACATTTTTCGTACTGCAGCAATATTTGCATTAAGTAAGCTTTATTTTTAAATTCTTTATATTAACCTCGATTTTGTGTGGGTGGGGGAGGGGCTGTGTATGTCGATGGCGGGAAAATCTGCGGAGGCCTAATTAAACCCTCTTGTCGTCATCCAATGGGGCTGAAACTTGGCAGATAGATTCAATGTTAATAGCAATGCATTCTATCAAATTTTGAGAGCAACCACTGTCTCTAAAAGGTCGCTTTTATGGAATACTAATAAACCAACTTGCCTTTATCCAATCGCGCTGAAGTAGCATTTAACCGATCATTGAAGAAACTCTTTCCTGTTAAAGAAATTGTTTTAATAAATAAATAATAAATTGTTTTAATCAAAATAAATAAGAGATATTTGGATGTGAGTGCATAAATTCACATTCATTTTCAATGAATATATTTTAAAAAGTAGTTTATCGCATATTTTGCTGATAAAGATGTTTTTATATTTAAAAACATCAATGCAAACACCAAGCACACGCTGACAACAGAAAAGGAGCTGTGTTAATGCATATAAAAATTGACAATGCATATAAAAGATTCATATTAAAAAATTTGTTTATGGTTTATATAATTTTCTATTTGAAGGGTAAGAAATTCAAAATATCCATGTTGAAACTAATGGAGTGGGTTCTTCTGGATAAGGTTAACAATCCCGCAAATCTAAATAAATTCCAACGAAACAAAGAAAGTTTTTTCTCTCTTTGTCACCTGAAGGGGAATAAGGAGAAGACCGCAACATCACGTAACCCTCTCCCGAAGAAACAGGAAAAAGGAGGGTCACTCTTCTTAACAACCGATCAAGGGCCTCAGTTCGGGAAATGCCCTTTTATTAACTCTAATTTATGTCGGGCTTACGGGTGGCCACTGAAATCGGGGCTGCAAATAAGCCCTGGAAGTAATTACATGGTAGCCCAGTTTGCGCCCCGAAGGCCATGAATAATGAGGAATCCAATGTGTGTACCGTGACCCTTTGCCGCAACTGCTCCCTCAGCAACTCAGTCAAAACAACACTGTCGTAAATTATGTTACTCTGGCTGAATGCGGGTAATTTGCAGCGTTTATGGCACAGGCGTAAAAGGGTTCATATAAGAAGCCAATCATGTCTGCATGGGGCCTAGATCCCTCCTAGCACTGCTCTGACCTCCTTGCAGTCTGAGAGATAGGAACTGGTTTCGAGTTCTTGGGACAATGCTAAACCCGTGGGCTTTTTATTTTTCTTATTTATTATTATTATTATGATTATTATTTTATTTTTTTGTTATGTGTTTTGCGAAACAGAAAAGCTTTATCCAGTGCCATCTCTCGTCGACAAAAAATTGGAGCTTTTGGGAGGTTTTTCTTGGGAGCCAGAACGCGCGGGAATGAATGGAACAATGCAACTGGAGATGAGGGTAAATGATAGGTATTTTCGCAATTCATTCTTTTGAACATCAGCAACAACAAAAAAATATGCTGTTCCTTATAACGCAGTAGATTAGATAGTTCCTGGCCTATCTTAATATTTACTTTTAGGTTTGTTTTAGTAAGCCCATCGATTTCAAAAATACAATCCGTTATTATAAATTATTTACCAATTCAGTTCATTTATTTACATACGACCATTATATTGGTCAAGGCACAATTTGTCCACATTTTCCAATTCGCACACCCATTCGTCAAAATATCTTTTCCATTTTCTTACATCAATTATTTTGTATCTAAGTATCAATGATTTGAGGACTTCTGAAGTAAATGAAAATTTTAAGATTGTTGAAAGTCCAGTGAATGTGTATATTAAATCAAATCCAAAACAAGGTAGATTATTGAATCAATTCGCACGCTGTTTTAATGAATATTTCTGGTATATTAAAGTATTTGATGTATTCATTATTGTTCACCGGTTGCCTTACTCGCCATACAACTTCTAGTATTTCAATATTTAAACAATTTTCTTTTATTTTTGTAAGTGCATTTAAATATCACTGGAACAACTGTGCTCAGTACCTTATAGATAGATCAGTCACTGCTCTGCATAACCTGTAAATTCTATCTCCTCCAAAAAAAATTACTAAGTGTGAGCGAAGTATATCCCTCTTGCAGATAACATTCATCTAAAAATCTAGCCCAACCAATCAAACTCTTCCATGAAGTATTGATGCTGTTGCATGGCTAATATGGCATGGTATAGCCTTCATGTTGCTCTTATGCCTTAAAATACACAATACAACCAACCACGTTGTTGTCAGGATGCTTCAGCGCAATGCAGCCTTCTTGACCTTTGAAAAATCTAATAAACTTATCTCCTCTTTGAATTCCAATTCTACGCAGCAAGAAGAACCGCGTTATTTAGACACCAGATCTGTTTCTTTCTGCACTGTTAGCTGTATAGGAGTAAGATTCGTTTCGGTAATCCAAATGTCACCGGAAGTCAAAAGGAGATCTGACAACTACACCCTCTGTTTCTGGCCAATTCTGTACTGGCGAAGTCGGATTGTATATTTTACTGTAAAAGTACTTATTTGGGATGGACATTTTTTTTTAACTCAATCTTCCTTGCAAAGAGTGCCGAATTGAAACACTATACTGTTGTATCGTGTAACAATTAATTTCTAGATCCTCAGTGTATTTCAAATGCTGTTACAAAGATGTTTTAGCGCAGTACAAACTCACTGTACTGGATTGGTTGGTTGGTTGGTTGGTTGGTTGTTTTCAGATTATCTGGCGCCGTCAGCAACGCGAGGGCTATAATGCGCCGAAACATTCGTCATTAGACAAGCCAACATACATTTACAAACACCCATGCCTTACACGGGACTCGAACCGCAACCTCGCGGTGTATAAGCTAGCACGCTAACCACTATACCGTTTGATCGGCCGATGTACTGGTACTCGTGTAGTTTGGGATCCAACTGGGACTCATGTAGTTCTTGGAAGAAGAAAAACTTAGTCCTCCTCAATTGATTTCCAGCTTTACCCAGCAGGTACTCAATGCATCAAATTGGACAAATTTGTCATCGCGAAGTCAGGGAAAAAAGTAAAGAAATCCCTCGATAATTGGGCTCCAGATCAATCTCTTTCTGTACAGCAGGATTAAGATTCGCCACGGTCATCCGAATGTCACCAGAAGTCAAGAGGGGAGTGAGTATACAGCAGCTTGTTCCAGACTAATTTGACATTGAAGGAAGTTGAATTAGTGCGGACGGAGATTCGTCATTTCCGCACTCCATCAATGTTTGCACTTCTTCCCGCTGTGCTCTGCCCAAATTGGGGTCTATTCAAAGACACGTGCACTCCTTTTGGGGGGGGGGGGATTCTTGGAATGAGAGACACAGCGGATTCAATAGGATGCTATACTAAACTTCAACTTAACTTGACATCACTAGACGGTAGATCATCACAGTGCTCATAGGTATTTAATCCATTTTGGCGGTGTGAAAGCGTAATGTTCGCCAAACCACAACCCTGTAGAGAACAAAAGGCTATAAGGTTTGGCGAGAATTATGTCTTCACTCCGCTAAAAGGATTAAATGCCCATGAGCACGGTGAAGATCTATCGTCTAGTGGTGTCAAGTTAAGTTGGAGTTTAGTATAACAGCATATAAGTAACATGCTAAGCAAAGATACTGGATTTTCATACCCCCAAATGAAATGTGAAGGAAATTTTCTTAAAGTTTCTTTCAAAAGGCGAAAGAGTCATTCTATAACCTAAAACTAGAAGATCGAGGATCAAAATTCAAACTAGAGTACCAGGTACTACATCCATTGCTATTACTGTTTTCAAATAAACCTTATTTTATATGTTCTGGTTTATAAAAAGAATGAAGATCTTATTGAGCACCAAATTAAAACAAGAAAAGTGTATTGAATTTCCTTTCTTTATGGAGAAAATTAAATGTGTTAGGACCTACAAACATTTAAATAATACTTATTTAAACGCAACAAAAAAAAAAAAACCATGATTTACAAATACTGACAATGGGATGAAGATATTGGCAGGAAGATTTATTCGGCATCAAAAGGAGTTGAGTATTTCTAGATTTGGCTGAAAAAAAATTATATCGATCAGATAGAAGAATACATCCTTATCAATTAATGTACTGAAGAACTAAATATAATATAAATTAAGATTTATTAGATGAGTTTCCGTCTTTTCATCTATTTTGGTTCACGGGACTTGGCAATTTCTTTGTCATATAAAGACGGATGTCTGTCGAGAAACAGAATTATCATACTTGAAAGATGTTCGTTTTCCATTTTTTTATCTTATCAGACCTTTAACTCATTATTATCAGAATTTCGAAACAGGAAATGAACACAAACACCTTAAATAGATGAAAAGATTTACTAGCATGACTTTAATGCAATTTAGAAATTCAACAACCACTTTTTTGTTCTCAGACACTTAAAATAAGTGGAAATCGCATAAAAGCCGATTAAGAAACACCATACAAAAAAAAAAAATTTCATGTTTCCCAACAGACGCCCATCTTTATATAACAAATAAATTGCCAAGTCACATAAACTGATATAGATTAAAAAATTGAATAAAATTTTTCTGAACTCCAATACAATACTTTATATTATATAATGGGTGATTGAAACTAAAAACATACCTCTTTGAGAACTATTTTTCGTCTCAAGTCAACCAAACCTAATTTAAAAAAAAAAAAAGCCGCAATGAGAGATAATTTAAAAGGGATTATTCTCCGCATATTTCAAAGGGTCCGTCAAAATTCGAGAAAACATTCTGAGATTCCAGTCTCCTCCGCCAAGAAGAACCCGATCTACGCCTGTTGACCAGAGCGCGCCAGTTATGCTTCCCTCTGTCACTGCCATCATAAATCTTTCCGAGACCATAAATCTTTCACCCATTTCTAGTCAGTCCGTCCGTCCCACCACCCCTCGGGGGTACAAGAGGGGCTTCTCTCAGAATAGTCCCTAGAAAGCGATACACGCTACTTTTTTTTACTTTTTATTATTATCCATTGTGGGCCTTCGATTTGTCATTGCCGCCAGCTGAAGAGAAGCGGGTTGAGGTATGTGCCTTGATGGACAGGCGAAAACAAGGTCGAATGCATAAAAGGACGCCTTCCCTCCTGCGCTAGATCAAAGATACTTTCTCCCTCTCGGTGCTATTCGAAATAGACTTCGAAAATAACTCTGCTTATGTGGTGCCGGTTCATTTTATGTAAAAAGAAGAAAACTTTAATTTTGCTTGAGCATAGCTTCATAAAGGCCGATGTACCAGGGTTCCCATAATCCTTGAAAGTCCTTGAATTTTCTTAAAATTGTCCTGGAATTTTTTTAAAAAGGTCCTTGAATTTTAATAAAAAGGTCCTTGAATTTTCTTAAAATGGGCCTTGAATTTTTTTAAAAAGGTAATTGAATTTTCTTAAAATGGTCCTTGAATTTTTTTAAAAAGGTCCTTGAATTTTCTTAAAAAGGTCCTTGAATTTTCATAAAAAGGTCCTTGAATTTTCTTAAAAGTATCCTTGAATTTTTTTTAAAAAGGTAATTGAATTTTCTTAAAATGGTCCTTGAATTTTCTTAAAATGGTCCTTGAATTTTCTTAAAATGGTCCTTGAATATTCTTATAAAGGTCCTTGAATATTCTTAAAATGGTCCTTGAATTTTCTTAAAAAGGTCCTTGAATTTTCTTAAAATGGTCCTTGAATTTTCTTAAAAAGGTCCTTGAATTTTCTTTAAAAGGTCCTTGAATTTTCTTAAAATGGTCCTTGAATTTTCTTTAAAAGGTCCTTGAATTTTCTTTAAAAGGTCCTTGAATTTTCTTAAAATGATGCTTGAATTTTGTTCTTCAATAAGAGTGGGAACACTGTGTACCCAACGCATAAGCAGTAGTCAAAGTATCGATGTGCTCAAAGTACCTTCATTCAGATTCTAGTTTTGTGGTGTCAGTTCATTTTATGATGGCAACAACCTGCACGATAAAAATATACTGAAAAAAGTTAACATTTAACTACTCGTTTTAGTTTGTATGAAGAATTCTGTAGCTTCAAAGAATTCTATCTCATTTTTTTTTAATTAAAGTTAGGATTGTGATGGGTATTTCGTGCTCTTTCTATATGGATGCAACGTCGTCTCTTACAAGGCTTTGCAATGGAGATATTCGTGATTAAAGAGTAGCAAAAGCATGAAACAAATATCAGTTTTCTAACTTTGATTAGCACTTACCAAAAATAGGGGAAGTAGAGGCAGAATCATTTGAAGATTCTACGGTACAGAATTGTAGAAAACACTTGCACCATCGCCTTTCTTTATAAACATAAACCCTCATATATTTCAGATATAAAGGCATCCATAAATGTTACGCTATGAACTATACTTTTAAATACTGAACTATTTTGCTCAAATAGTTAAAAGAAAAAAAAAACTATATCTTTCGAATTCCTTGAACCTCCCCCCTCCACACTTACCATCCTTGTAGGGATATACTATGTGAGACTTCTATTTGTCACTACTAAAGAGACGAGGGTTAATGTGAAATGAAGATGGACAGGCAAAACAAGTTGAAAAGCATAAAAGGACTGCTGCGTTTCCTGTCGTAGATAGACGCCCTTTCCGCTCTTTGTTGTTGGAATATGCTTCCAAAATATGATAGAGTAGGGAACGATATATCATAATATGATAGAATGGAATGATATATCATAATATGATAGAGTATGGAATGATATATCATAATATGATAGAATGGAATGATATATCATAATATGATAGAATGGAATGATATATCATAATATGATAGAGTATGGAATGATATATCATAATATGATAGAGTATGGAATGATATATCATAATATGATAGAATGGAATGATATATCATAATATGATAGAATGGAATGATATATCATAATATGATAGAGTATGGAATGATATATCATAATATGATAGAGTATGGAATGATATATCATAATATGATAGAGTATGGAATGATATATCATAATATGATAGAATGGAATGATATATCATAATATGATAGAATGGAATGATATATCATAATATGATAGAGTATGGAATGATATATCATAATATGATAGAGTATGGAATGATATATCATAATATGATGGAGTATGGAATGATATATCATAATATGATGGAGTATGGAATGATATATCATATGATAGAGTTTTGCAGTGACGACTATTAAGAGGATAAAAGCAAAAGGATTTGTTGCTCCTCCACATATATTTTAAATCTTTTATACTATCTTCGATTTTGTGTGTGTGTATGTTTGTCAATGGCGGGCAAATCTGCTGAGGTCTAATTAACCCCCCTTGTCGTCATCCAATCGAGCTTGAACTTTGCAGATAGATTCGATGTCGAAGGCAATCATTCTTTTTTGAAATGGAAATCAAATTTCATTGGAATCATCAAATTTTGGGGCTGTCACGGTCACTAAAAAGTTGCTTTTAAAGTATACTGATAAACCAACTTGCAGTCATCCAATCGCGCTGAAATAGCATTTAACCGATCATTGAAGAAACTCTTTCCTGTTGCCAAAATTGCTTTAATAGATAATAAAATAATTTTTTTTATCAGAATAAATAAAAGATATTTGAATGTGAACGTGCTTAAATTCACTTTCATTTTTAATGAATTTTTGACTGTAATATCATATACCCCCCCCCCCCCCATTTTAATCTTGCTTTCCAACGTTATAAATGAATTTTGAATTCACATGATAAAGTATTCAATTGCTAAGAAAGTTTTTAAAATCACAAACTCTTTAGTAGACGCATATAATAATTCCCTTGGCATTATATGTATTGTTATCTAGTTTTAATTTTCAAAAATTTCCAACATCGGATTAAAGGCAGTTATGCTCTGATCCAATATAAAATGTAGGAGCCCTTTTTAATCTATAATATATTTTTAGGAGTAAAACTTGTTCTTAAGTGGATATTTGCATTCCAAAATCGTATAAAAACCAGAATATGGCCATTTATTTAATTTTCAGACAATAAAATGTCATAATCTATTTAAAATGCTTAATCACATCAAATATTGTGTATAATCCCTAGTTAATATTCATAATTAATTAATTAGTTATTAAGTCCTCTTAATGTTAATTAAATAATTATCGTTATGCTTAAAATATTTTCCGAATACGAAATTTTTGGCAATAGCCTTTTAAAATTAAAAACAAAGTCCCACATTCTAAATTTTCGAAAGCAGGCGACCAACGCGAAATTAATTGAAGAGACAATGAAACAGTTTCTTCGAAATCTTTCGTACTAAGTTGATTTAACACGAGTTACCCACCCAGAGATTGGAATTGATTTGCTTGTAATTAAATGATAAGTTATCTGCTAATTATTGTAAGATAATTTATCATACAGGCGAATAATTTCCCAAGCAATGTAAACCATTTTAGAATATTCAAACATTGTCGCAATGATGTTAACATTTACTCTCTCATAGGAGCATCACAGGAGGGAATATAATTTAATGATATATGCATTCATCAACTATGTTCAAATATAAGATTATAGGGTAGTAGATTTGGAAATTTGAAGCAAAAAAAATATCCAGAAGAGAGGGGGCTGACCAAACGGTATAGTGGTTAGCGTGATAGCTTCTAGACCGCGAGGATGCGGGTTCGAGTCCCGTGTTAGGCATGGGTGTTTGTAAATGTATGTTGGCTTGTCAAATGACGAATGTTTCGGCGCATTATAGCCCTCGTGTTGCCGACGGTGCCAGAAAATCTGAAAACAACCAACCAGAATTGAGGGGCATAGTTTATTACACACAAAAAAAAAACCCGCCAAGATACTTTAATTTTTATTTTATTTTCTAGGGTTTACTCAATATTTAAAAAAAAAAAAAAATTAACTTGGCAACAAATATATGGGATACAATCCGATATTTACTGTTACTAAATATAATAATATTGATTTAATTGAAATCTAAAGAAAAGATGATTTTTTTTTAAATATTAAAATAAAAAAGACAATTTAAAAATTTATCAAAAAAATTATTTCAAAAGAATTTATGTGTTAAGAAAATAATCATCCTAAAAATTTGAATTACAAAATACGATTAGATAATTGAAATTTCTCTACTACTTTCTATTATTCCCATTGACAAGCTCAACATTCTTTTATGGAGAAAAATGTTTTAGTTGGTACTCTTTTATCATGGATAAAAATCAGACAATATACAAGTTTTTAGTTTGGTAAAAGGTAGACAGCAACAGCAGCCACTTTGTGAAACAATACAAGAAGGTAAGAAATGAACACAAAACCCTTTTTTTTTTTTTTTTTTCTTTCTTCTTCTTTTTGTAGGGAAGTCAGTGCATTATCTAATGCATCAAAGCCATCCACCAATGGGGAGATCCTAACAGAAAACTGAGCCCTATTGGGGGAAGGGAGAAGGGGGGGGGGGAGGGAATAGGGCAAAGTAATATGCAAATCATAAATTACGACAAGTTTGAAGCGAGGTATCAGAGTTCTGATATCAGGAGCCAAAGATCTGAAGGTCATTTCCATTCCTGTCTCCTCTTTATTTTGCCAGAAATATTTTTGACGCACATAGTATTGTTACGAATTTTTGTATATTTGTAAATATTCCGTAGTGTTAATTTTATAAATAGGAAAATTTATGTACATTTTGCATAAGGCAGTGCAATAGTTCGTCTTAAGTTTGTTTCCCTGCAATGAGTCTCTTGATGCTTGATAATGAGTTTTACAGAGATAACACTGGGAAGCGAGTTTTACAAGGAGCAAGGCATTTAACATTATGGTAATGGGAATCTCGCCAAATTGGCGAGATAGAGCCATATTGGCGACGGTTTTGGCGACTAATTTTTATCGTCATATTTGGCGAGAAATCGACAAATGTCGCCTTACTTGGCGACCATTTGGCGACATTTTCGGTCCCCATGTACATGTACAGGACTTTTCGACTACTATCTGGAAAGTTCTCCAAATGTCTATCTCTAGAAAATTCACGTATGTTCGCCTCCCCTATAATGGCTCAGGGGAGCGGGTGATGTAGTTAGTTGTTAGCTGACTCTATTAGTTGACTGGAATCACTGATACTGAGTTCCGAAAGCGAACTGTATTGCATTGTCTTTTGCAGCGATTTGAGCAGTTGTGTTGTCAAGTTTTCAACTGCTGTTTTGTGCTCTATTGTTGTGAAAAGAGCTGTATTCTGTCTACAAGAAAGAGAAGTTCTGGAGTTGTAAGAGAACTGTGAAAAGTTATTTTGGAATAAATTCCTGCAACTTTTGGTCTGCTTTGGCTTCAAATCTTTCGAACCCGTCCACGCAACAGTATATTGTTCAGACTCATTCAATAACATCAATAAACTGAAGTCAAATTTAGTTTCGTGAAATCACAATCATTGGCGCCAGTATTTCACTTTTACAACGGAGGCGAGACTCGGAGGATAAACTCAAAGGAGAAGAGGAGAGGGGGGGGGGGGGGAAGGTGGTTGGAGTTCAACGAAGCAAAGGGGGAGGATTGGCCCAAGATTTCTGGTACCTACTTTTGTCTTGATCTATCTCCAGAATATTGTTACGATTTTCTGTATATTTGTAAATATTTCGTAGTATAAATTATGTAAAAAAGAAAATTTATATACATTTCGCATAAGGCAGTGCAAGAGTTGTCTGTACTTCGCTATCCTGCAATGCGTCTCTTAATGCTTGAAAACGAGTTTTACAGAGATGATGGCTGGGAAACGAGTTTTACAAGGAGCAGGCCATTTAACATTATGGTTAATGGCAATCTCGCCAAGTTGGCTAGAAATCGACAAATGTCGACAAACTTAGCCAACATTTGGCGACATTTTTGGTCCCCAATTACCTGTATAGGGTTTTTCGACTACGATCTGGAAAGTTCTCCAAATTTCCATCTCTGGAAGATTCGCGAAAGAAACTTTCCTATGTAAGACCGGCCAAGAGTTAGTTAGTTGTCTCTCAGCGAGCATTCAGAGAGTTCCGAAAGTGAATTATATTGCATTGCCTTTTGCGACGATTTTAGCAGTTGTGTATCTAGTTTTTAATTGCCGTTTTGGCTCCATTGTTGTGGAAAGAGTTGTATTGAGTCTATTAGAACGGAAAGTTCTGGAGTTGTAAAAGAATCTGCGAAGAGTTATATAGGAATAAATTTCTGCAATTTTTGATCTGCTTTGGCTTCAAGTCTTTCAAACCCATCCACGCAATAATATGCTAAACTTACCTCCATACCCCGCAATAAATTTTCTTTAACTGTTTGATCTATGTAGCAAAGTTATTTGTATAAAAATAGTTTAGAAACATTTTAAGGAAAAAGTAAAAGCACTTACCAGTTAATTCATGATTATAATATAATTTGTTTCAATATAATACATTATTTTAAAAGATATACTTTTACGATATTTAACTAAAGTGAAGAAAGCAAATTTTACTAATTCTTGATAACAATTAATGAGAAAAGAGCCCTTATCAGTAATCTCATCATTATAAAGTAACTCATTTCAATATCATACAATGCTTTATATAATGTATTTTTATGAAATTGTACAAAAGATCAGCTGCACTTATTTGATTCTGAATTTGGTAAAGAGGAATGGATAGTGTCTGTGTGCTTACAAATATTGTGCTTACTTTTAATTTTGGTTTTTTTATATATTGTTACGAATTTTTGTATATTTATAAATATTTCGTACTGTTAATTTTGTAAATAGGAAATTTATGTACATTTCGCATAAGGCAGTGCAATAGTTCGTCTTAACTTGGCTTCCCTGCAGTTTGTCTATTAATGCTTGATAACGAGTTTTACAGAGATAATGCTGGGAAGCGAGTTTTACAAGGATCAGGGTATTTAACATTATGGCAATGGCAATCTCGCCAAATTGGCAAGATAGAGCCAAGTTGGCGACCATTTGGTGACATTTTCGGTCCCCGTGTACATGTATAGGACTTTTCGACTACAATCTGGAAAGTTCTCCAAATGTCTATCTCTGGAAGATTCACGAAGGCTCGCCTCTCTTATATAAGACCGGCCGCAAGTGGAGTTAGTCAGTTGAGTTACTGACTGAGTTGAGTCAGTTAGTTGACTGGAATTACTGAGTCTCAGTGAGCATTCAGAGTAGTTCTAAAGCGAACTGTATTGCATTGTCTTTTGCGGCGATTTACAGCAGTTGTGTTGTCAAGTTTTTTAACTGCTGTTTTGTGCTCTATTGTTGTGAAAAGAGCTGTATTGAGTCTACCAGAACGAGAAGTTCTGGAGTTGTAAAGGAATCTGTAAAGAGTTATATTTTAATAAATTTCTGCAAGTTTTGGTCTGCTTTGACTTCAAATCTTTCGAACTCATCCACTCAACAATATATATATATATATATATATATATATATATATATATATATATATATATATATATATATATATATATATATATATATATATATATATATATATATATATATATATATATATATATATATATATATATATATATATATATATATATATATATATATATATATATATATATATATATATATATATATATATATATATATATATATATATATATATATATATATATATATATATATATATATATATATATATATTGATGATGAGGTATGCTCAAGAAAAGAGAACTCTGTGTTAAGGGCATTCGTTTTTAAACTTTTCACACCATTAAAGCATTTTTTTGGGAGAAATTTCACAGGTGGGGATGTTTAGAACAACTTAAGAGTATTTACCACAGCGATTTTGATCAAAATCGTTAGAGCCGTTTCTTAGCAATTACTGAAAAACATGATTTTTTTTCAATGGCAGCTACCCTATGCGCATGCGTGATTTTGACGAAAACCTTAATGGTAGGTCCTTGGGCCATCACCAAGCCTCACACCAAATTTGAACATCATAGTTTAATTTGTTCAGGATTTATGCTGACAAAGTACAGGCAGACAGACTTTTTTTCAATTTCCCTGTTTTGAGATCAGGATGTTCCAAAACATAAAAAAAAAAAAAAAAAAAAAAAAAAAATGTGTGTGTCTGTGGACAGAGTTCTATACTTTCATTACCCTATGTATACACATGAGCGATTGAAAGTAAAAAAACTCTCATTTAAAAAATAATATAACCCATAAAAACAAAGGTTTTTTTTTTTTTTTTTTTTTTTCTTTTTTGTTTTTTTTTCTTTGTCTAAATCCATATGCATTGCCAATTTTTAGGTTCAAGTGAACCTTCTTGAACTCATATCGAGTTTTCAAAGTGTTTGACAACTAAGAACAACAAAATCCATACCGAACTATTTACTAACTTCTTTTTTGCACTCAAAGCTTGATCGAATACATTTTCATTTACAACGAGTCTATTTACAAGATTCAGCTGGATTGGAAAACGAAAAATGGGCTAATTAGCCCTACGAAGATTTTTCCTCGTCAACCTTAATAGGGAAAGGTTTTAGTCACTTAGAGCAACTTCATCAAAGTAGTCAGGAAAGCAAATAAACATGAAAACATTCAACATGAGCTTAGCGATTTGACATATCACTCATTTACCAGAAATTTATTTCAGCAATCAAGTTGAAGCTTTTACTAATCGATTGTTCCCCTCATCCTGTTTCCAAAGTAAAAGCTGTATATTTCTGGACCGCGAGGTTGCGGGTTTGAGTCCCGTGTTAGGCATGGGTGTTTGTAAATGTATGTTGGCTTGTCTAATGACGAATGTTTCGGCGCATTATAGCCCTCGTGTTGCTGACGGAGCCAGATAATCTGAATACAACCAACCAACCAACCAACCAACCAAAACCTGTATATAACGATACTGTAGAGGCGAAGAAAAATATTGTTATAGACAGATTATTGTTGTGCATAAAAACCTGACTATAGAGATAATGTAGCGACTTATATATAGCGGAAAAATATTATTATAGACAGGTTTTACTTAAACAATTTAGCTTTTTGCGCATCAAATATTTATTTACGCAGAGTAAAGTGTGAATGAATATTTTGGATTGCATTTAAAAATATAATTTTATTTTGCTAAAGTAACTTAATAGTTATTGGTATCAATATAAAAATATAATTCAATTACTAATTAATGAACAATTATTGGCAATTTAACCACTTAGTGATTTTAGATGTTTTCCGAAGACAACAGATAAAATATTGTTATGGAATTTTCATAGAGGTAATGATGGCAGTTTTTCTTAAAAAAAATCTATAAGTTATTATTCTTTCGATGCCTCGCAAAATGTCTCTGAACAACAGTAAAATTGCTATAAAGCTTTAATACAAGCTTCGGTACATACGACTTAGGATACAGCGATAATGCAGGCACAGCGAAAGTAAATAAAATCAGATCCTTTCAAAGCAGCGTCTAAAACTCAACTGTTCTGAGATTCCATCGGCTCTTTTATAGTCTCGCGGCAGAAATTTCTAGCAAAATCCAGTCGACCAATCCCGTGATGGAAACGCCTCGAAATTTCCCAATTGATTTATATATTGCCACCTTTTTTTCTAACCTGTATTATCGCTACTAACAAATAAAATAAAATAGAACTTTAAAAGAAATACGTCACTATTTATAGACAATTTACGAGACAATATTGTAGCACAAATTGTCTGTATATAGTGTAAGTAGTGACGTATTATTTTAAAATACTATTGTAATTTATTTTTATCTTATTTTATTTATTAACAGCGATTATACAGGTTAGAAAAAGGTGGCAACACCTAAAGCAATCGAGAAGTTTCGAGATGATTCTTTTTCAATGAATTGGCTGGAAATTTCGGGAATGTCCTCTCGCGCCAAGTAAAAGTAAGACTGGAGATCAGGAAAGTTTTCAGATTGACTTCGGATTTCGATGAAAGCTGATCGCTTTGTTTACCTACTAGAGTGAACTTGTATAATCGCTGTATTCGAAGTTGTTCTTACTGAAGCTTGTGTTGAAGCTTGAAGGTGATTAAACTGTTGTCTTTGGAAAGAATTTTGTGCCTTTGAAGAGTGAATAAAAAGTAGTTGTTATCTTAAAAACTGTGCCATCATTGCCTCAGCGGAAAAATTCATAACAGGAATATATTTACTGCGCTGGGCAACACTTTCGTTATTACTGGTTACTTCTTGAGCACTGAATTAATTTCCAAAAAGCATAACCCTGCTGATGAATTTATTACTTTTAATTACCCATATGTATACATAGAGTAATGAAAGTATAATATTCGGACAAAAAAAAAAAAATGATTTTTTTTTTTTGCGTTTCCCACGTTTTGGAACATTCTGATTTTAAAAAAAAGTGATCTAGAAAAAATATCTGTTTGTATGTCTGTGGTCAGCATAACTCCCGAACAAATTGACCTACGATGTTCAAATTTGGTGTGCGGTTTGGTGATGGTTCAGAGACCTAAAATTAAGGTTTTCGTCAAAATCGCGCCTGCGCGTAAGGTAGCTGCCATTGAAAAAAATCATGTTTTTCAGAAATTGCTAAAAAACGGCTCTAACGATTTTATTTAAAATTGCTGTGGTAGTGCCTCTTAAGGTGTTCTAAACGTCCCCACCTCCAAAATTCCCTTGAAAATGCTTTAATGGCGTAAAAAACTGAAAAACGATTGCCTTCAACACAGAGTTCTCTTTCCTTGAACATACCTCATCAACGGTCATTTTATCTTCTCTCTTCAGTTTCACTTATAAAAAAGGATAATTTAAGATAATATCAACATTTTGGTGAAGTTTTTTTTTTTTTTTTTGAGACCCATGTAAGAATTATCGCAAAAATATCACCTATCTGACCTTTTTTTCTAAATGATGTATGAAAATATAAAATCGGTAAATGACACAAATCCAAGTCAGTATTATAGTACAATGAGGAACTTTCACGTTTTTTGGTTTTATTTTTAAATAAAAGTAGAGAAAAAACCATGAAAAACAATACCATTCTTTCAAAAATTTGAGCTCGGATAGAAAGTTAAAAGAAAATATTTAGTTTTTCACTTTGCGATTTGGCGGGGAAAAGCCACTTTTGCGTGAAACGACAACGCGCAGATAATGAACCAGTCTAAAACCTGTTTTAGACGAGGAATGAGTAAGTTTTCTCCTCCGTTTTGCGGCTTTATCTCTGCGTAACCACGTCACGGTTTTTTTATGCGTTTTTGATCACGTGACATTTGCTTTGATTTCGGCTAATTTCAAACTCGATTTTTGATTAATTGAAAGCATAAAGATAAGAAAATAATTGCCCTGCTCAAATAAATTCGTTGGATAACACTAGAAAATACAAAAAATATTCTTTTTCCTCACTTGTGCAAGTTCCTCATTAAAAGTTATGCGATGTTCCACACCCTTAGTTCAGTAAAGGCGAAGCACAAGCGGGCCAGATGAGAAGTTAGTATGTGAAACAATACGAAAGAGAGACACAAGGGAAACCCAGGGGTGAAGTTTATCATCCAATGCATCAACGTCATCTGTCGGCACACGGAACGGGGCGGGCGACAGAATATGCAAATCATAAATTACGACTCTCCCGATGTGTCCTACGTGATATGTCCATTAGAAGGGGGGAGATGTCTTTTAAATTCAGTCTGCAAGTAGTTCTATTAAAGAGGAAGCTCTCCACTTTCCTCTTCTCGGAGACATTGTTGATTGAACTGTAATTTAAGAGGGAGGCGAGACTGTAATGGAAAGGGGGGGGGGGGGGGAAGGAAATACAAGAAGTTAATTTTGGTATATGATTACTAGTAAAATAAATTGTAAGTTAAGAGGATTGCGATACTGAAATGGAAGGGGGGAAGGAAATACAAGAAGTTAATTTTGGTATATGATTACTAGTAAAATAAATTGTAAGTTAAGAGGATTGCGATACTGAAATGGAAGGGGGGAAGGAAATACAAGAAGTTAATTTTGGTAAATGAATACTAGTAAAATAAATTGTAAGTTAAGAGGATTGCGATACTGAAATGGAAGGGGAGAAGGAAATACCAGAAGTTAATTTTGGTATATGAATACTAGTAAAATAAATTGTAAGTTAAGAGGATTGCGATACTGAAATGGAAGGGGGGAAGGAAATACAAGAAGTTAATTTTGGTATATGAATACTATATAAAATAAATTGTAAGTTAAGAGGATTGCGATACTGAAATGGAAGGGGGGAAGGAAATACAAGAAGTTAATTTTGGTATATGAATACTAGTAAAATAAATTGTAAGTTAAGAGGATTGCGATACTGAAATGGAAGGGGGGAAGGAAATACAAGAAGTTAATTTTGGTATATGACTACTAGTAAAATAAATTGTAAGTTAAGAGGATTGCGATACTGAAATGGAAGGGGGGAAGGAAATACAAGAAGTTAATTTTGGTATATGAATACTAGTAAAATAAATTGTAAGTTAAGAGGATTGCGATACTGAAATGGAAGGGGGGAAGGAAATACCAGAAGTTAATTTTGGTATATGATTACTAGTAAAATAAATTGTAAGTTAAGAGGATTGCGATACTGAAATGGAAGGGGGGAAGGAAATACAAGAAGTTAATTTTGGTATATGACTACTAGTAAAATAAATTGTAAGTTAAGAGGATTGCGATACTGAAATGGAAGGGGGGAAGGAAATACAAGAAGTTAATTTTGGTATATGAATACTAGTAAAATAAATTGTAAGTTAAGAGGATTGCGATACTGAAATGGAAGGGGGGAAGGAAATACCAGAAGTTAATTTTGGTATATGATTACTAGTAAAATAAATTGTAAGTTAAGAGGATTGCGATACTGAAATGGAAGGGGGGAAGGAAATACAAGAAGTTAATTTTGGTATATGATTACTAGTAAAATAAATTGTAAGTTAAGAGGATTGCGATACTGAAATGGAAGGGGGGAAGGAAATACAAGAAGTTAATTTTGGTAAATGAATACTAGTAAAATAAATTGTAAGTTAAGAGGATTGCGATACTGAAATGGAAGGGGGGAAGGAAATACAAGAAGTTAATTTTGGTATATGATTACTAGTAAAATAAATTGTAAGTTAAGAGGATTGCGATACTGAAATGGAAGGGGGGAAGGAAATACAAGAAGTTAATTTTGGTAAATGAATACTAGTAAAATAAATTGTAAGTTAAGAGGATTGCGATACTGAAATGGAAGGGGGGAAGGAAATACAAGAAGTTAATTTTGGTATATGATTACTAGTAAAATAAATTGTAAGTTAAGAGGATTGCGATACTGAAATGGAAGGGGAGTAGGAAATACAAGAAGTTAATTTTAGTATATGAATGCTAGTAAAATAAATTGTAAGTTAAGAGGATTGCGATACTGAAATGGAAGGGGGGAAGGAAATACAAGAAGTTAATTTTGGTATATGATTACTAGTAAAATAAATTGTAAGTTAAGAGGATTGCGATACTGAAATGGAAGGGGGGAAGGAAATACAAGAAGTTAATTTTGGTAAATGAATACTAGTAAAATAAATTGTAAGTTAAGAGGATTGCGATACTGAAATGGAAGGGGGGAAGGAAATACAAGAAGTTAATTTTGGTATATGATTACTAGTAAAATAAATTGTAAGTTAAGAGGATTGCGATACTGAAATGGAAGGGGAGTAGGAAATACAAGAAGTTAATTTTAGTATATGAATGCTAGTAAAATAAATTGTAAGTTAAGAGGATTGCGATACTGAAATGGAAGGGGGGAAGGAAATACCAGAAGTTAATTTTGGTATATGATTACTAGTAAAATAAATTGTAAGTTAAGAGGATTGCGATACTGAAATGGAAGGGGGGAAGGAAATACAAGAAGTTAATTTTGGTATATGATTACTAGTAAAATAAATTGTAAGTTAAGAGGATTGCGATACTGAAATGGAAGGGGGGAAGGAAATACAAGAAGTTAATTTTGGTATATGATTACTAGTAAAATAAATTGTAAGTTAAGAGGATTGCGATACTGAAATGGAAGGGGGGAAGGAAATACAAGAAGTTAATTTTGGTAAATGAATACTAGTAAAATAAATTGTAAGTTAAGAGGATTGCGATACTGAAATGGAAGGGGAGAAGGAAATACCAGAAGTTAATTTTGGTATATGAATACTAGTAAAATAAATTGTAAGTTAAGAGGATTGCGATACTGAAATGGAAGGGGGGAAGGAAATACAAGAAGTTAATTTTGGTATATGAATACTATATAAAATAAATTGTAAGTTAAGAGGATTGCGATACTGAAATGGAAGGGGGGAAGGAAATACAAGAAGTTAATTTTGGTATATGAATACTAGTAAAATAAATTGTAAGTTAAGAGGATTGCGATACTGAAATGGAAGGGGGGAAGGAAATACAAGAAGTTAATTTTGGTATATGACTACTAGTAAAATAAATTGTAAGTTAAGAGGATTGCGATACTGAAATGGAAGGGGGGAAGGAAATACAAGAAGTTAATTTTGGTATATGAATACTAGTAAAATAAATTGTAAGTTAAGAGGATTGCGATACTGAAATGGAAGGGGGGAAGGAAATACCAGAAGTTAATTTTGGTATATGATTACTAGTAAAATAAATTGTAAGTTAAGAGGATTGCGATACTGAAATGGAAGGGGGGAAGGAAATACAAGAAGTTAATTTTGGTATATGACTACTAGTAAAATAAATTGTAAGTTAAGAGGATTGCGATACTGAAATGGAAGGGGGGAAGGAAATACAAGAAGTTAATTTTGGTATATGAATACTAGTAAAATAAATTGTAAGTTAAGAGGATTGCGATACTGAAATGGAAGGGGGGAAGGAAATACCAGAAGTTAATTTTGGTATATGATTACTAGTAAAATAAATTGTAAGTTAAGAGGATTGCGATACTGAAATGGAAGGGGGGAAGGAAATACAAGAAGTTAATTTTGGTATATGATTACTAGTAAAATAAATTGTAAGTTAAGAGGATTGCGATACTGAAATGGAAGGGGGGAAGGAAATACAAGAAGTTAATTTTGGTAAATGAATACTAGTAAAATAAATTGTAAGTTAAGAGGATTGCGATACTGAAATGGAAGGGGAGAAGGAAATACCAGAAGTTAATTTTGGTATATGAATACTAGTAAAATAAATTGTAAGTTAAGAGGATTGCGATACTGAAATGGAAGGGGGGAAGGAAATACAAGAAGTTAATTTTGGTATATGAATACTATATAAAATAAATTGTAAGTTAAGAGGATTGCGATACTGAAATGGAAGGGGGGAAGGAAATACAAGAAGTTAATTTTGGTATATGAATACTAGTAAAATAAATTGTAAGTTAAGAGGATTGCGATACTGGAATGGAGAATAAAATAATATAAGCCATAAAAATGTTTTTAATATAAATTAATTTATATACATTGCCAATTTTTATATTCATTAACATAGACCCGTTTCCGTTGTCAGCGCGTGCTTGGTATTTGCATCTAATTTTAAATATTAAAAACATCTCTATCAGCAAAATAGTCGGTAAAGTACTATTCGAAATGTATTCATTAAAAATGAATGTGGATTTATGCACTCACAATCAGGTATCTTTTATTTATTCTGATTAAAACAATTTTATTTTTTATTTATTGAAATAATTTTGGAAACAGGAAAAGGCTTCTTCAATGATTGGTTAAATGTTATTTCCTCGCAATTGGCAAGTTGGTTTATTAGTATTCCGTAAAAGCAACCTTTTAGTAACAGCGACAGCCACCAAAATTTGATAGAATGGTTGTCATCGACATATCGACATCGATTCTATCTGCCAAGTTTCAGTCCAATTGTATGATGTCCAATTGAGGGGATTAATTAATGACAGCCACATCGACACAAAATCGAAGTTAATTAAAGGATTTCAAAACAAGAATTTAGTTTTGTTACATGACTAGTAGTTGATTGCATTGTATTTTAAAAAGGTACTGAAATGGAGGGAAGGAATCCTTGAACTAGTTTTGGGTATATTAATTCTAATAAAACTTCATCCCATTATCATCCCTTGAAACTCCTTTAATTTGTTTCTTTTATTGTTATTGATATGGTATGAGACTTCATGAATTGTGTTGCAATATTTAGTCAGGTAAAAAGACTAGAAAAATATTGTCAGACGGTCATTCTTGATACAGTCTGAAAGAGAACAAACTATCACAAATATAATTGCAATATTTGGTCAGCCAATGTGATCGGGAAATTATAGTAGAAAAAAACTTACAGTTATTAATGATACTGTATAAAAGAGAATATAATTTCACAAATTTTGAAGCAAAATTTAGCCAGGTTGGGAAAATATTGTTATGGATCTAAAGTGCAGAAAAAGACTGTCGATAATTCTCGATAATCTAAAGGAGAACAAATTTTTATATTGCTGTAATATTTAGTTAGGTAATAGTGTAAAATATTGTTAGGATCATTCTAAATGAAGAATAATCAATAAATGAAGAAGATCAATAAATGAACAATTGTGATTTGTGTGATGGAGTTTAAGGAGAACAATTTTTCATAAATGTTGTTGCAATATTTAGCCAAGCAGTACGATTGGGGAAGTATTGCATTTGATCTACACGGCAGTAAAAGACTGAAGATCTTGATACAGATTAAATGTGAGCGAAATTTTATAAATGTTATTGCAATATTTAGCCAGTCTTGATCTGAAGATCTTGATACAGACTAAATGTGAGCGAAATTTTATAAATGTTATTGCAATATTTAGCCAGTCTTGATCTGAAGATCTTGATACAGACTAAATGTGAGCGAAATTTTATAAATGTTATTGCAATATTTAGAAAGTCTTGATCTGAAGATCTTGATACAGACTAAATGTGAGCGAAATTTTATAAATGTTATTGCAATATTTAGCCAGTCTTGATCTGAAGATCTTGATACAGATTAAATCTGAGCGAAATTTTATAAATGTTATTGAAATATTTAGCCAGTCTTGATCTGAAGATCTTGATACAGACTAAATGTGAGCGAAATTTTATAAATGTTATTGCAATATTTAGCCAGTCTTGATCTGAAGATCTTGATACAGATTAAATCTGAGCGAAATTTTATAAATGTTATTGCAATATTTAGCCAGTCTTGATCTGAAGAGCTTGATACAGACTAAATGTGAGCGAAATTTTATAAATGTTATTGCAATATTTAGCCAGTCTTGATCTGAAGATCTTGATACAGACTAAATGTGAGCGAAATTTTATAAATGTTATTGCAATATTTAGCCAGTCTTGATCTGAAGATCTTGATACAGACTAAATGTGAGCGAAATTTTATAAAGTTTATTGCAATATTTAGCCAGTCACTTTGATTGGGAAATAGTGTATCGAGTTATAGAGCAAAAAGAAAAACGTTCCTCCACTCACAGTCTGAAAGAGAAAAAATGTCATAAATTTTGTTGCAAATATTTTGCCAGGCAATTCGATTGGAAAAATATTATATTGAAAATGTATAGGACAAAAAAAAAAAAAGACTTACGATCATTCTTAATACTGTCTAAAAGAGACGGTACTTGTTCTATTTCGAGAGAGAAGGGGGAGGGGGGGGGAGGGGTTGGAATTCGGTCTCTAGCTGCAGGAGAAGGGTTGAAGATTATCGATTGAACTGTAATTTAATATCGGTCAGGTTTCTTCTTCAAAAAGGGGGATGTAACAGCTGGCGCGAAAGGGCTGGCGTGGTTTAATGAATGGGAGATGATGTCATAAGATAGCGGGGATGTGGTCAATGGAAGGTTGAGGCAGGTGCTTTCGGAGCCATCTTTGGGCGGTCTCCGATTTTATAAAAAAAATTTGAATGATGAATTTAATATTGTAAAAATATTAAAATTAATAATTTAATTAGTAAGTGAGGACATGATTTTTCGAGGGAAGAAAGAAATAATAAAGGAACCGATTTCTTTTATTAATGTTATCACGCAGTATTATCAAATGATGTTATTGTATTAATGTTACCACACGATGTTTTATTAATTTTATCAAACGATGTTATATTACTGTTATCATATGATGTTATATTACTGTTGCACAAATTTTCTGTATATAGTGTAAATAGTGACGTATTATTTAAAAATTCTATTGTAACTTATTTTATCTTATTTTATTTATTAACAGTGATAATACAGGTTAGAAAAAGGTGGCAACACCTAAAGCAATCGAGAAATTTCGAGATGTTTCTTCTTCGACGAATTGGCTGGAATTTCCGAGAATGTTCTCTCGCGCCAAGTATAAATAAGACTGGAGATCGGGAAAGTTTTCAGATTGACTTCGGACTACGATGAAAGCTGATCGCTTTGTTTACCTATTGGAGTGAGCTTGTATAATCACTGAATTCAAAGTTGTTTTTGTTGAAGCTTGTGTTGAAGCTTGAGAGTAATTATACTGTTGCCTTTGAATAAATTTTGTGAGTTTTCTGAAGTGAATAAAAAGTAGTTCTTTTTCTTAAAAACTGTTCCATCATTGCTTCAGTGGAAAAATTCATAACATTACTGTTACCAAATGATGAATTTAATATTTTAAAAATATTAAAATTAATAAATAAGTGAAGAGTTGTGATTTGTGGGGAGCCTTATGGAATTACAACTGATTTTCTTCTAGAAACCCTTATTATGTAGAAGCCCATGTGCTGTAAGTTATGAAGCCATGTTATGAGAGACCATACCATCACATTGTATCACAAAGGTCACGTGATCGCCCTTCAAAGTAATGAACTCTCAGATTTATCGCTCGATATTGATGTTATTACGATAGAATAGTGTTAAAGTTGTTTGATGGATATACTAACATTATTTGGCAACCTTGTTTAAAATCGTCTCAGATAATTGAAGGACATTTACTACTAAGCATATTAAAAATTATTTTTTTCATATGAATCCTTCTTTCGTAATTAAGGAATTATTTTTACTCAGTATCAATGTTAAGTGAAAAGCTAAGAAATGTTATAGTAGGTGTAAATTATTATTTTTTTTTAATGTTTTTGCAATTATTAATATTAAAAAATACGCTTCCCCTTATATATCAATAAACCTAAGTACTAGCTAAATTAAGACTTAACTTATTTAAAATTAAATTTCAAAATAAGGTTAACTAAGAGAAAAGGAAATACATCAAATGTTGAGGATGACGATTTATTTTCAAGTCATTCAGAATGCTTTGTTAACAATTCTTCCGATGCCTTTGACTTTTAAGAATGCATTCATGAAGGCTACATACTTTTTCAGTGTTTTGAACTTAAACTGAAATGCATTTTTTTTATTCCTTATCCAGAGAATATTTTATATTTGAAAATGTCATCAATGAAGCTAACTAAACTTCATCAAATAATCTGGTCGTAAAAATTAAATAAATTTTACTCTCAAATAGTTTTCCTTGTTGATGCAAATAAAAAAATAATAGCAAATCGTATTTTTTCCGATATATAATGAATAAGGAAATTTTTTTGACTTAAACACAAGAGAACATTAAATTTGAACACTAATCTCAATTCAAATTTTGAAATCTAAAATAAAATGGAAACAACGAAAGTTTGCGGTTTTTTGTTCAACTGTTACGTTACTGCAACAGACAAAAAAGTATAACAAAAACAATGCTTTGATAATGCTTGAGGCAATGCAACAATATTTTTATCGATATTTTTCTAAAAATATCAATATAAGTCATCGATATATCGATATTTTCAAACAATTTTATTTTTTTAATGATCGTTTTGTAGCTCTACGTATTTTTTCGATTTTCCTTATTCCTTTTTCAAAAACATCAGAACTAAAATTTGAACGTGGTTGAGAGGAAGTTAAAATTTCACTAATGATCAATATTTTGCCATACATTTCATAATCATGGACGCTAACAGGAAGGTTGAAAGGGGTGCATCTCCCTGGCTTTTGAAAATTAAAATAAAATTGGAATAAACGTGTTAATTATATATATATATTCATCCCTCTGTTAATTCTTCAGTTATTTACATTGTAAAAATATTATGCTAAATACTCAACGCTGCCATTAAAAGCTATTGAAAATTATCTAAATTTTTCTTAAAATTATTGCACCAATTAAGCGATAATATAACTTTTTCTTTTGTAATAGATCCATTCCAGTTGGAAAAGTAGTCACCTTACAAAAAGAATGAAAAGTAGTAATTTGTTCTGAAAAACTTCGTTTCTGGCAAAATTGAAAATCAAATAAAAAAAAATCATGTATCGATATATGGATATTTTATCGATATTTTTTTCTATGCAACGATATAGTATCGATATTAATTTTGATCGATATTTCCGACGTCTAATATTTTGCCTTCAAGTTGCGTTAATCCTCTATTATTGTTCTTAAATATAACACCAAATGTAGATGTCATAATGTCGATGTTATTGGACAAATCCAAATACATTGATCATAAAGTGAATCAAAAATTACTATTTTATAAAATAGGGAATTTCGCCAAAATTTCATTAAATGTAACTTAAGGTAAAGTCATTCAACATTGAGAAAGAATGCTAAATGTAAAAGAAACAAAAGATATATATTAAGTGAGCAGGAAATCTTGACCGGATTTAAAAATTAGTTAGAGAACACTTGTATTATGCTAACTGATTTTTGATTTTAGGGAAAAATTAGATGCAATTCATTTAAGTTTTTCGGTATATTCAACACGTACCCCCGTGAGGTTATTCAGTTCTCTTTAAATGATCTTCAATACTTGCTAAGAAAAATAGCATAAGAACTGTATTAGCGACTTCACATTCTTTGATTAACAACCTATTGAATTTGACTTAGGTAATTGATGTTCATCAAAAAAAAACAAAAAAACTTAGGAACTGAACCGACGATTTCCAAAAACTATTTATCAATCAGTATAACAGTTATTGCAGTATTTTTGAACACCCTGTTATATTTTTCCTCTTATCACTCTAATTATGCACAAGTTATTATCCAATGCGATTTGCATTTAATGTAATTTGCACAGTTCAAACATCTCCTTTTCTTTGACCTCCCTCCCGTCCTTTATCATATCGTTGCGTGAATGGGTTCGAAAGACTTGAAGCCAAAGCAGATCAAAATTTGCAGAAATTTTTTCCGATGTAACTCTTCGCAGATTCTTTTACAACTCCAGAAATTTTCGTTCTAATTGACTCAATACAGCTCTTTACACAACAATGGAGCACAAACAGCAATTAAAAACTAGATACACAACTGCTAAAATCGTCGCACAAGACAATGCAATGCAGTTCACTTTCGGAACTACTCTGAATGCTCGCTGAGAGACAACTAAGTAACTAACTAACTAACTAACTCAACTCTCTATTAGCCTTACATAGGAAAGCTTCCCTTGAGAATCTTCTAGAGATAGAAATTTGTAAAATTTTCCAGATCGCAGTCGAAAAGCCCTATACAGGTACATGGGGACCGGTAGTGTCGCCAAATGGTCGCCGAGTTTGGCGACATTTGGCGACTTCTTGCCAGATTTGGCGACCAAAATTAGTCGCCGAAACCGTCGCCAACTTGGCTAGATTGCCATTAACCATAATGTTACATGGCCTTCTCCTTGTAAGCATTATCTCTGTAAAACTCGTTTTCAAGCATTAAGAGACGTATTGCAGGAAAGTGAAATAAAGACGAACTCTTGCACTACCTTATACGAAATGTACATATATTTTCCTTTTTACATAGTTAATACTATGTAAAATATTTACAAATATAGAGAAATTCGTAACAATATGCCACTAGCCCCAACCAAGCAACTTTTTGCGGTAAATTTCAACCACAAATACTCCGAAACTCCTTCATTTCATTTCTGGCCGGCCCCCTTCTGGAGAAAAGATGACTGCCTTTTAGATCGACTTCCGAAGTTCCCGGATCGGCTCAACTCGGATTTCAAATTTAATCTCTCTTGGTTGGTCGGGGGAGAGCAGCAGAAAAGCTGAGCGGAACCACGCGGAAAACCCCGACTTTTTTTTTTTTTTATCCCCTAACGCCACGCCCCCCACCTCACTGCTTCACTTTTTCAGTCGTACATGGGAGGTTATTTAGTGGTTTGCTGTGTGGTTTCTTACAGGAAACTGCTGGTGTGGAACATCGCACAACTTTCAATTACACTATAATATTTACCGTTTTCTACAGTCCAGGCAATTACAACGTAATATTTATCGTAAATAACAACGTAATTATTTACCGTTTTCTTATTTTCACTACTTATATTAAAATGGCCATTTTGGCGATATTTTTGACAACACTAATATTTACATTTCTAAAAAAAAAAATCTGCCCTGGTAGTGAAACGGCCAATGTTATTCAATATATATTACATTGTTTTTTCTTCCACATTTTTTAAGTTCATGATATTCCAAACCGTGAAGAAATACAAAAAAAAAAAAAAAAAATCTAAAAATATTTTTGATGCAATACTTTCATTATCCTCTATTACAAATATGATAATTGAAAGTAAAAAATAAATGTGGTCAAATTTTTAAGGGTTTGATGTATTGAGGATTGGATAATTTTCTATTATTTGAGCTCATTGAATATGGGCTACAACAATATGTTAATCGGTTTTACTACGTCCTGATTGGCTAGTTGGGACGATGTGTGTCCAATTCTTTAAAACTCTTATAGTATCTGTGGTTAGAAAAGTAAAATATTAATTAAAAATTTAAGCTTAAAAGTGCTTTCTTGTTGTTATCAACTTATATTTAAGCTTAACACAAAAATATGTGCCCATGTTATCAATATTACTATAAAAGTTGGGATTTGTCCGGAACTATATCTCTATGAGAAAGGATCCATCTCTACAGAGGATACTCAAGTTTCAAGTAAGGTTGTCCTGAGGTATATAGAGTGATCTGGAAAATGAACAAAAAACAACGATTTGTGAATCAGTTTTACTACACCTTGATTTATTAATTAAAAATTTAAGCTTAAAAGTGCTTTCTTGTTGTTATCAACATATATTACATTTTTATATAAAACTATGTGCGCATGTTATCAATATTACTATAAAATTTGTGATTTGTCCGAAACTATATCTTTATGAGAAAGGATCCATCTCTACAGAGGATACTCAAGTTTCAAGTAAGGTTGTCCTGAGGTATATAGAGTGATCTGGAAAATGAACAAAAAACAACGATTTGTGAATCAGTTTTACTACACCTTGATTTATTAATTAAAAATTTAAGCTTAAAAGTGCTTTCTTGTTGTTATCAACATATATTACATTTTTATATAAAACTATGTGCGCATGTTATCAATATTACTATAAAAGTTGTGATTTGTCCGAAACTATATCTTTATGAGAAAGGATCCATCTCTACAGAGGATACTCAAGTTTCAAGTAAGGTTGTCCTGAGGTATATAGAGTGATCTGGAAAATGAACAAAAAACAACGATTTGTGAATCAGTTTTACTACACCTTGATTTATTAATTAAAAATTTAAGCTTAAAAGTGCTTTCTTGTTGTTATCAACATATATTACATTTTTATATAAAACTATGTGCGCATGTTATCAATATTACTATAAAATTTGTGATTTGTCCGAAACTATATCTTTATGAGAAAGGATCCATCTCTACAGAGGATACTCAAGTTTCAAGTAAGGTTGTCCTGAGGTATATAGAGTGATCTGGAAAATGAACAAAAAACAACGATTTGTGAATCAGTTTTACTACACCTTGATTTATTAATTAAAAATTTAAGCTTAAAAGTGCTTTCTTGTTGTTATCAACATATATTACATTTTTATATAAAACTATGTGCGCATGTTATCAATATTACTATAAAAGTTGTGATTTGTCCGAAACTATATCTTTATGAGAAAGGATCCATCTCTACAGAGGATACTCAAGTTTCAAGTAAGGTTGTCCTGAGGTATATAGAGTGATCTGGAAAATGAACAAAAAACAACGATTTGTGAATCAGTTTTACTACACCTTGATTTATTAATTAAAAATTTAAGCTTAAAAGTGCTTTCTTGTTGTTATCAACATATATTACATTTTTATATAAAACTATGTGCGCATGTTATCAATATTACTATAAAAGTTGTGATTTGTCCGAAACTATATCTTTATGAGAAAGGATCCATCTCTACAGAGGATACTCAAGTTTCAAGTAAGGTTGTCCTGAGGTATATAGAGTGATCTGGAAAATGAACAAAAAACAACGATTTGTGAATCAGTTTTACTACACCTTGATTTATTAATTAAAAATTTAAGCTTAAAAGTGCTTTCTTGTTGTTATCAACATATATTACATTTTTATATAAAACTATGTGCGCATGTTATCAATATTACTATAAAATTTGTGATTTGTCCGAAACTATATCTTTATGAGAAAGGATCCATCTCTACAGAGGATACTCAAGTTTCAAGTAAGGTTGTCCTGAGGTATATAGAGTGATCTGGAAAATGAACAAAAAACAACGATTTGTGAATCAGTTTTACTACACCTTGATTTATTAATTAAAAATTTAAGCTTAAAAGTGCTTTCTTGTTGTTATCAACATGTATTACATTTTTATATAAAACTATGTGCGCATGTTATCAATATTACTATAAAAGTTGCGATTTGTCAGGAACTATATCTTTATGCGGAAGGATCCATCTCTACAGAGGATACTCAAGTTTCAAGTAAGGTTGTCCTGAGGTATATAGAGTGATCTGGAAAATGAACAAAAAACAACGATTTGTGAATCAGTTTTACTACACCTTGATTTATTAATTAAAAATTTAAGCTTAAAAGTGCTTTCTTGTTGTTATCAACATGTATTACATTTTTATATAAAACTATGTGCGCATGTTATCAATATTACTATAAAAGTTGCGATTTGTCCGGAACTATATCTTTATGCGGAAGGATCCATCTCTACAGAGGATACTCAAGTTTCAAGTAAGGTTGTCCTGAGGTATATAGAGTGATCTGGAAAATGAACAAAAAACAACGATTTGTGAATCAGTTTTACTACACCTTGATTTATTAATTAAAAATTTTGGCTTAAAAGTGCTTTCTTGTTGTTATCAACATGTATTACATTTTTATATAAAACTATGTGCGCATGTTATCAATATTACTATAAAAGTTGCGATTTGTCCGGAACTATATCTTTATGCGGAAGGATCCATCTCTACAGAGGATACTCAAGTTTCAAGTAAGGTTGTCCTGAGGTATATAGAGTGATCTGGAAAATGAACAAAAAATCTCTTTCGAAATAAGTCGAACGGAAGATTCGAAAACGTGCGTGGAAAAGTTTTCCCCTTTTAGTGGGTCAATGCCACACACGACAAAACTCAATTTGTTCTCCCGCCAAATGATTGATGTCCACTCACGAAGGCGCGGCGTCGAAAGCCTTATTTGTTTATCACCATCGGGTGTGAAGGGATCAGGTAGCTCTCGTCTGTCACACACTCACAACAAAAGATGAATTACCGCGCCGAAATAATTCGCCAGATAATCGCCGTAATTGAATAATTTGAGGGTGGATTCGAGATTATAGAGAAGAAATTGTGTTCATTATTGCCAAGTTACAACAGATTTTTATTTTGTCCAACTCCTCCCAGTTCTTGTGGAATTTTAATTAAAGGTCAAAACATTTCGATAAGAGTCGATTTTTATATGCGGAGTTAATGCTCTGGTGATTAATGAAGTTTAATGTTTCCGTTTAGAGATTACTTTGTGACGTTGTGTAAATAAGACGGAGTTCTGATGATGAAGGATGATGGATATCGTTGGAATCGTGTCCGAGTGTGGAATTGTTTTGTTTTTCGGTACTTTATAATATATTGCAGTGGCCAGTTCTTGATTGCTTTTATAACAGTAGCGAGGAGATTGAATTGCTGGGAAGTGTTTTGTTGTTGGAAAACGCCCTATAATGGCTGCCATTATGAAACATTGCTTTATACGATATGATAAGTTATATATCAGTGTTTCACCACATATAAAGAGTTGAGGGGGGGGGGGGGTTTCGGCACATGAAAATTTTTCAGATTATGGATTTCGAGTTTATTACTGTTTATTAAAATATAAATTTTTGTCTTTAAAATGATGCCACATTTGTAATTATATCTTATTTCAAAGTATTTTTAATAATTTTTTGAAGTAAACAAAATGTAGGTATTTAATGCATGTTTTTTAACTTCAAAGCCGAATTTCTCAAAAGGCCATTTTTTCATGTTTTGGGGGCACATAGCTTAAAATCTATATGACATAAATGCTTGAAATTTTTTTGACATATTTCTCTAATGTATTTAAGTACTTTAACACGAGGAATTATTGATAAGTAGCATACTTTTTTTTTTTAAATAATTAGTCTAAAATTTTATAATTTTTCTTAAACATATTTTTAGAAAATCCTAATTTTTTTAATTTTTAAAAAATAACAAAAATCTCGAGTTAAAGTATTCAAAATTATCCAAATATTATACTGCAAAAGTTTCATAATGATTGAAGAATCGGTTATTAAATGAGATGCCCCCAAAGTTGTTGAATTTAACATGGGCTCCTATGGAGGTGCCGGACCCCCTTAAGGGAGGATGCAAATGTTATGAACATGTGGGACAAAATGTTTCAAGGAATTCATGTTCGGTTTTTCTATGTTGCCGCATGTTTCCTATGGCCTTATATGAAACTAGAAGAATCTGCTTTGATATTATCTCATATCTCAATTTGTTACTTATGTAGTAAACTAATGAACTATAATTATTGAGTATTATAAACCGATAATTGCAATATTTATTGGACACTCTACCTTAAAAATTGTAAAATTTTCCTCATTTTTTTATTATTTGCTATAATTATAGTTTACAATATTCTAAATATGCATGTAAAATTTTAATACTGAAATGACATTTTTTAATGAATGACATTTTATGCTGGATGATCTTTTTAAGAAATGAAAACTTTAAATCGATTTTTCTCACTGTTTGCTTTTTGTTGATAATAGGTTTTTTGAAACGCTAAGGATTTTTTTTCTTCAAATTAATAGAGAAATCATAAATTTTTAGAGCTTGTTATAAAATATGTCTGTTTTATAAAAAATTATTGTAGATTTATAGAATTTTTTTTTTTTTTTTTTTTTTCCATTATGAATAAACATTTATATTACAATTAATTACTACTAGTATTCCATATTTTAATGTCAATTTTTATATAATAACCTAAAGAACTTTTTAGAAAAAATTGTGGATTTTTTTTTTTTTTTTTTTTTTAAATTTAAAAAAGCCTTAGTATTTAAAAAAATATGCAAAAAAAAATGGAAACTTTAAAAAATATGCAAAAAATTTGGAAAATTTAAAAAAAATTAATAAAATTAATTTAGATCTATAGAATTAGGTCACATGAAAATGTACGATATTTTTTTCCAAATAATAAATTGAGGTCTAAAAACATATTGTTAAATCGTCTTCCAGTTATAGTTAATAAAACTTACCAGTATATCATGTAGATAAACTATATACGTATTTACGCTTGTATTACATTAATGTCGTTTTGTACCCACACATGAACCAAAAACGTCTCATTGGTTAATTAACGATTCACCGAGCTTTAGATATTTTCAATTTGTATCAATATAATTTTGTTTCTTATCTGCAGGGATTAGAGTGATCAGAAAGCAAACAGGAAGAAATCCAAAAATTCGTTTAAAAAGGACGATACCCAAAAGTGTCAAAAAAGCTCGCGGAAGGAGCGATATTGTAGCTCTTGGACTCGATCAACATTTAAGGACTAAAAATGGAAAACGACCTAAGTACCAAAAAAATTCAAAATCGTTTGCTTACGGGAAAATGTCCTAATGACCAAGCTAAACAAAGTGGAAAACTCCCAAAGAGCGAACTCCAGTGGCAATAGTTCAAATTCAATCTGAAGTATGTACTTAACCATTGACTTAAGTACCAGATGCGATCATTTTTCGACTCTCATGAAATATTTTCTTTTTTGGACTTAGGTCGTTTTCCATTTCTAGTCCTCATTTGTTTTGGTTGTCTGAGCACATGTGCCGAACCTTAAACCACCGATTTGGTCACATGCTTCTATAACCAATCGTTGAAGGGCAGTGCCATTTGCAATCAATCACAGTACGAAGAACATACCTATCGCGAGGAGCTTGTGAAGTAATCTGAGAGGAAAAGGATACGAAGAGGGAATTATTTTTTGTTAGACATGAAGAAAAGTATACTTTTTGCAGGAAAAACTGGTTCGGATCAGAAAAATTCAGGTTGGTTGTTTTCAGATTATCTGGCGCCGTCAGCAACACAAGGGCTATAATGCGCCGAAACATTCGTCATTAGACAAGCCAACATACATTTACAAACACCCATGCCTTACACGGGACTCGAACCCGCAACCTCGCGGTCTAGAAGGAAGCACGCTAACCACTATACCGTTTGGTCGGCCAGAAAAATTCAGATTCTCGAAACCAGGACAAAAAGGATGAAAATGTGTCATAAAAAGCAAAAAAAAAAAGTATTAAATCCTCCAAAAGGAGGAAAAATCTCATCTCTGTATCTGAGAAACTTTCAATCTTCCGTAACTAATTCAAATAATCGCAAATTATGTGACAGCAAATTTATATTATCAGGGTTCTCCCTGAAATCATAGAATGAAAATTAATGACTTTTAATTAAGGACCTAAGTACTATTTTTAAGGACCTTTGAATTTTGTTTTCATTTATCAGGATATTAATATGCTACTTAACTGCTGCTTTGCCTAGAGCATTAATATAAAAATCTTTCATTCACAATTTACATCTTGCTTTATAAACAGAATTTGATGATCTTTTGCTTGCAAAACGTAAAACTAATCTCATGTGTTTGTCTCACTGAGTACTGTGTGTAACTAAAACCATTCAATTTCTACTCTACCAATCGGAAAATACGAACCAAATGATGTACAAGTTGATACATGCGTAGTACAAATATATATATTGTTAAGAATTTTTGTATATTTGTAAATATTTCGAAGTGTTAATTTTGTAAATAGTAAAATTTATGTACATTTCGCATAAGGCAGTGCAATAGTTTGTCGTTAGTTTGCTTCCCCGCAATGTGTGTCTTAATGCTTGATAACGAGTTTTACAGAGATAACGCTGGGAAGCGAGCAGGGCATTTAACATTATGGTAATGGCAATCTCGCCAAATTGGCGAGATAGAGCCAAGTTGGCGACGGTTTTGGCGACTAATTTTTGAAGCCAAATTTGTCAAGAAATCGCAAAATGTCGCCAAACTTGGCGACCATTTGGCGACATTTTCGGTCCCCATGTACATGTATAGGACTTTTCGACTACTATCTGGAAAGTTCTCCAAATGTCTCTAGAAATTTCAAGCATGTTCGCCTCCCCTATATAAGACCGGCCAAGTGAGCGGGGAGTGAGTAGTTGACTGAGGTTAGTCAGTTAGTTGACTGGATTTACTGTATTGAGATACTGAGTCTCAGTGAGCATTCAGAGAGTTCCGAAAGCGAACTGTATTGCATTGTCTTTTGCAGTGATTTTAGCAGTTGTGTTGTCAAGTTTTTAACTGCTGTTTTGTGCTCTATTGTTGTGAAAAGAGCTGTATTGTGTCTACTAGAACGAGAAGTTCTGGAGTTGTAAAGGAATCTGTGAATAGTGATATTGGAATAAATATCTGCAAGTTTTGATCTGCTTTGGCTTCAAATCTTTCGAACCCACCAACGCAACAATATATATGTATAAAAAATGATGCAGGTCAGATAAGTGATAAAAATTAATGACTTTTATGTAATTCCAAGCATTTTGAAGTACTTTTTAGGCCTGGCAAACTTATTAAAAAATTGCGAGCACTTTTAATGACCGTGGTATCCCTATCACGGGATCCCCCAGGAGAGTGCAAGGAGGTGCACTTGCACACTTCCCTAGCTCTTGAAAATTAAAAAATATATACGAGAGAAAAGGTGTAAATTCCAAGATAAAAAGAAAAGCACGTATGCCGTTTCGGTTTTTATGTTACAATAAGTATTTTTTTTTCTATAATTTTTGTCTTTTGTTTCTTTTCTATGTTGTTTTTTATAGATACTGCCGCCTATTGTCTAGGATTATTGGAGGCTGAGTAGAAGGATTCATTTCTTTTATTGTACAATCATTTCCTGTTTAGTTCTCAAATTTCTAGGAAACATATTTTGCTTTTTAAGCCATCAGATATACTATCTTGAAATCCATTTTTAGAATTCATTAAATATATACAATACTGCCTTTGTATTTCATTTTGAATTTTTTTTTAATTATTTCCAAAACTTGGAAGAAACATGTTATTCTTCTGTATTTTTACATTTTCGTGTTCCTCTGTTCTAAACACTGTCTCTGAATGCCGTGAGATCTAGTTGGATGATGAAAAATCGTTAAAAATATATTTTTTAAATATTTTTACTATTTTCTTTTTAACAGGGTTGCGCTTTCAAATATATACACCATGAATTTTTTTTAATTATTCTCAAAGAGTATAATTTAAAATGCATAACTATTAATTAAAATTTCTAAAAAATTAAAGATTTTGATAAAAATGTAGTCTTGCACCCAGGGCCCAACATTCAGAGAGGGGCCCCAATAGGAAATATTTCTTTCTTTCACAATATTACCAGATCAAGCTACATTCGTTAAGACTAACTTTTTACAATTAAAACTAATAGTTTACTTTCACACGATTTTTTTTTGGTTATAATTAGTATGATCTTGATTTGCTCAAAACTTTTGAATTAATGAAGACCTCCCCCCCCCCCCCCCATGAACACTGATTTTAAAGCACATTTTCCTGTATTTTAAACTTCCACAAATTATATAATAATAAAGATTACTTAATTTTTTAACAATAATTGTAAATAATGCAGAGTAACCTTTCCACTGTTTCCACGATCTCACCAAAAAAGGAGGGCCATAAAAGTCCACGGAAGAGCCTGCAAACCAACCAATCACAAAGACCTCTTTCATTTCATAATATAAGAAGTTGTATATGGTTGGATGGTGAACATCTCTTTACAAGAGGCGAGAGAAGGAGAACAGCGGCGTAAAGCCTGTCTCCGTGTACATATGAAGAAGTTGTATATAATTGGCTGAATAGGAAATATTTGCTTAATTAGGTTAATCTATCTAACTTACCTCTCTGTGACTATAAAAAATATGGAATTTAATTTGCGGATGTGTAACTAAAAAAAATTTATTATTTTTGTTCAGTACTTCCCATAAAAAGACCATTATATTAAAAATTGTCTGAAAACTTTCAAAATTTGGGGGCCCCTAGGCCCGGGCCTAATGGTAAATCAGGCCCTGCTTGCACCCCCCTGCAAATATCTCTTCGGGCGCCCATGGACTATGAAAAAAGTAGCAGAGGCGAGTATGACTGAAACATAACTTATCCATTTTAGTGTTATAATATTTTTAATTGAACGTTGATAAAGTCAAAAATTATCTACACATGCTTCGTTGGAAATGTCACAAAATTACAAAAGAATTCACACTGGTACTGAGAGCACTCTATAAATTTATAACTGTACAATCACTATACAACTGCAACATATGCTAGGCATCAAATAAATACATGTAAACTGTACAATTTCTTTTAGATGTATACAATTCTAAGTCCACAAACTAAATACATTTATGCTTACATTGACTTCATCATCAGTCAGATTTTTTTACAATATGTTGTCACCACATTACAGAGGAATTCGGACTTTTTTTTTCTTTTTCAACTTGATCAGTGAGTTGTGTTTGGACATGGCATATGGACGTAATATCCAGGAGAATAATTCGGTTGGTTGGATCACTATTTATGGCAATAACTATAGGTCGAGAGTTGACAGGAGATCTTTGTATGTCATCTTATAACATTTCGAAATTCAAGCAGTATGTACAGAAATCATTACAATGCAATAGTTAAAATATTTCAATATATTGGTCTTCTGAATTTCATTTGGTCGGAAGTCAGACTAATCCGAAATGGTGATTAACAAACCACAGCAAAATCTTCCATTCTTCCCTAAATTATGCCCACTGCAACCCTTTTCGTACCTTTTTAATGAAAGAGTTGCTTATTCAGAATAAATATTTGCTTTTAGTAACTAGTTGGTTGGTTTGTATGACCAACGACATATTATGGTGCACAATACTGGCTAATCATAGTCCCGATGTCCCGTTTAACACAGATTCCAAACTGCTACGAACATCCATGCGTTATTTTTTGCAATTGAATCCTTTCGAATTATTACGCCATACACTTACGGCCAAATAAGTTCCAGAAGACCAACACATGCCAGACTACATTTGAATGAGTTCACAATCTATTTGAATTTCGAAATACTGTTCGATTGTATACCAAAATCTGTTGACGCCACTCGGGCTACTTTGTCTGGAAGGGAATCACTTTTCTGTTAAAAATATGTATTTTGGTTGTTGTTTCACATCGGCATATTAAACATCGAAAACGTATCTACACCTGGCTGATTGATTGAAATTACGAGTTACAAAATACAAAAGTTATTACTTGAGTTAATTAATATTTTTAATTAATCCATTTATTTAGATGTATGATATTACTAAAAAGATTATCGTGAAATAAATGTCATGGTCTAAGGTATGATTATGCAAAGATTATATTTTTTCCGAAGATAGAACATCTATTTTAAGGTATACATATACATTAGGAATCTCGAAATTTGACTCAAGTCTGCGTTTTTTTTTTTTTTTTTTTTTTTTTTTTTTTAAATATTCCCGAATTCATTACCATTAAAATGATACCATTTTCTTACTGAGACTCAAATTACTTTTTAAATTACAGTAGGTTTTATGAGCCTGTTTTGTATCACGTTCATTAGTGTAGTAAACTTTAAACGCGTTTTTTGAAGAATGACATTTTGGTATTATATGACTTTACGCCAACGGTCATAACTTCACAATAGATTATCCGATTTACAAAATTCTAATTTTGTTTTGTCGACAATAGTTGTGAATGTGTTTTCTATGGAGCATCTAATATATATTGTTATGAACAAATTTTTTATGCATATTTTAATCTTTTGTTAAAAACTTTGTATTTTTTTTAATTTTTTATTTAAAAACTTATAATTAAATAAATATTGAAGCCAAATTCAAAATTCTCCATAGGAACATGCGTCAATATAATATCTTTTATTTGCAATAAAAATATTACCTCTAAGTTAATTACAAGTTTATTTATGTATGTTCTAATAATGTCCTAATTAGTCACTTTAATTGCAATTAGCTGATTAAAAAATTGACGGAAAAAGAAAGTTTATACATAAAATGCATTATTTTTAATTCTGATATAATTTCAAACTTTTTGGAAGTATAACCTAAAAATTAAAGGAAATCATCTCAATTGTATATGTATACCTTAAACCATTTAAATAATTTTTTTTAGTTTATAAGTTTCAATATGTGTCTGGCTTCCTGTAAGTGATTCAATCAATTAACTCAATTTAAATTACAATGTGCACAGGATCAGAATCATTAAAAGTGAGTTATATTCTCTAAAAGCAATGAGCAGAATAAAAATGAGACGCGCCCTTTTCCCTGTACACTTTCACACTATGAAATACAATAACCACATGAAATAGAAATACATTTCATTTTACAAAATATATGGGATTAGATTATTTTGGTTCTATAATCAGAAAATTTCCTCAATTACCCATTGACGACGGTTGGGAGGAAAACTTGTTAATCGAGATTTTAGTTTTTGTGTTTTTTTTTCTTTGCTAATAAATTATGATTATGGTTAAACCTAGTGTTTTTTAAAAATCATAAATATAATTTTTCAAAAAAATCTGAAAAATTCAAAATATACTTTAAATGATCAAAATAAATAAGATAAAAGTTTAAAAATAATGACTTTTTATTCATTTCAAAGTCGTCTGTAATGGGTTAAGAGACGTTAAAATACGTTATTAATAATAAATTATATATTAAAATTTTCTCTGAATTCATGAATTATAAATAAGTTTCATTCAATATAATACATTAAAAATAGTAGTCATTTAGAATCTTCATCATTCGTTCATTAGAGTGTATTTTTTTATTTTTTTTTAGGAAAACAACTTTCTTTTCTCTTCATCAAAACATCACGTAATAGATAATGTTTTTTTAAGTATTTGAGAAAGCTATTTCTATTACATCAAATCAGTGCATTTCAAATTTATCAGAAGAACAAATTAATGCAGAATATGTATTTCGGTCTTGTCATTACACGTTAGAAAGTAATGAAATTGCACAAAACTGTTTTTAAATAATTTGTATGCGATATTTGCTTGAATTTTCACATGGTAGAGATTAAGTAGCTCTAGGCCAATCACGTTGTTCAAAAGAACCGCACAGGCGGGGTTTACTCAATGAATTCGGCGTCATGATTGGTCAAAAGATATCATTACAAACATAATCCAACAGTGTTTTGTACAAAAAAGAATTAATAGTTACACGAAATTGAGATAAATTTCTCGAAATATTTGTCGCCGTTTCATTTTAGAATGCATTTTGTATCAATATGAAGTAAGTTTGTAATCTTAACTGTAGAAAATGTGGTATATCCTACTATTTAACATTAAAATATTACAATTTATTAATGCGAGTTATAAAATGTAAACATGTTTTTCAAAAGGTGGTCAGATTCTGAGAGGTAAGGACAACATTAGCTAATGGTCATTTTTCAGATCCCTTCAAAATACATTTCTTGTTAATTCGGTCGGTTTGCTCTATGTAATATCTTTAAAAAAGCGCACAAATTCGGAATGAGTTTTCAAGTGTTGTGATATTTACTTCTATGGATATGTTACAGTTATACGAAGCTTTTTTTTTTAAAGTGGAAACTAATTCAGTTTCCTTTATGAAAAATTATGAATTTTTCGGTAACCAATATCTGTAATTAATATCTTTGATATTAAATCGAAAATTGTTAAACGGAAACTATCAAGGGCTTATCAGGCATTGTTGAAAATAAAAATATATTTTATAAAATTCTTATTTTAATACTAAAATGCCTCCTTTTCGTCATTTATTGGTTCATATTGATAATTTGAAAACGCCAGTTCTGGTTTTTATTAATGCATTAGCCAATGAATATTCTCATGTAGCATAAAATATTAATGTATATAGAATGTCGATGTACAAAAAAAAAGTAATTCATGTGACATTTTCTTTTCTTTGTGATCTTAAAGAAAAAAATAAGTAATTCTTTCAACTCTTTTCAAATACATTGAACCTTAAAAAAAAAAAAAAAAAAAAAAGAAAAAAAGAAAAAAAAAAAAAAAAAGGTTCAAAACCAATTATAAGATCTCGTATGTACATTAATATGCGTATATTCAGTTTTTAAAGCCTTCCTACCCTGTATAATAGAAATAAATCTGAATTAAAACATAAATATTTCTTCTTTAAAAAAGAAACCAGGAAATAATAGAATAAAATTGATAGGATTACAAATCTCAATCTGGAATAAAATATATAATAATTTCTAAATAAACTTTGATTTTGAGTTAAAAGTAACTCTCACCCTGTTTTGAAAATACTAAAAAAACACAGCTCACATTTGGGTCAAACAGTTTGAATTTGGGAATAGATATCCTCAGTACACTGGATGCCAAAATCTGTAGTAAATTACCTTTCCACAAAAACATACCCGCAATGACGCAATGTTAAAAATAAATTTGCTTCTCAATCTTAAAATATACCAGTAAAATTATAAACAGCATTTGTATCACATTTCCTTGGCTTGTCAGCACAAGCTTCCTACTTGAAAATGATAATGTTTTTTTTTAACTATCACTCAACTTGATACAACTTGGTGTAGCGAATTAGGCGATATGGAACTACTGGCTCGATTGGCGAAACATGGCAAGATTTGGGGCGACAGGTGGCAGTAGAAAACTTACATCAATACACGTTTCATTTGGATGTTGTATTTACAAGACAGTCCCTGAAGATCCATTCCAGTTCCACACCCAAATACTAGGCATAGCGTGAATTTCACGAACTGTACAGTGCTTCGAAAAGTCCTGGTGACCAAAGTGCATCAGCAACTCGTGCTGACAAGAATACATCCGAGTTTTCTGGTGGACGAAAATACTTCAGCAAGTGTGTGTCGTAACCAAAGAACTCCGGGTAACTCTCGGAGTGTTTCAGCAGCTCTGACTCGTAACCACAATTAGTATTGATGAACAAGAGTGCTCCAGCAACTTTTGTTGAACAAATCAATTTAGCAACTCTCGTTTGACCAGACCTCCGAATCACATCACTAGCCACCTACGGCAAAGATCACGCCAGCATCTCCAGATGACAATCAACGATGACGACGAAATGGTAATTCACAATGCAACAACACGCCTCTCTCTACAAATGCCCTTCTTTTAATAATATATCACACAGTATTGAAAATTCTGTCCATATTGCAATGCACAACAAACAATGTTTGGCATCCCAAGTCTTTTTATACCTCATGGACCCGTCACAGTTCCGTCAATCCATACTCATCTTTGGGTTCAACTTGCAAGTGCGGCAGTCCCCTGTTGTTCTGCTGAGGCATCAGGGCTGGTTGTTGAGATTGCGGTTGCTGCCTGCCATTGCTTGCAGAAGTGTTGCTGTTAGGTTGGTTCTTCTTCTTGACGTTCTTCGTGTTTGGCAGTTTGTTGTCCTTTTTCCACTTCATCCTTCGATTCTGGAACCAGATCTTGATCTGTCTCTCGGATAGGCAAAGAGAATGGGCGATCTCTATCCGTCGTCTTCTGGTGAGGTATCTGTTGAAATGGAACTCTTTCTCTAATTCTAGGATCTGGTGTCGAGTGTAGGCAGTACGCTGTCTCTTTGGCTCGATGCCTGGGAAGCTTCCATTCACGGCAGCTGGGAACAAAAAAAAAAAAAAAAAGGTGAGATAAATAACGCAAAGTGCACAACACAATAAGAATGGTTTGATTATAAAAATTATTTGAGTCTAAATGTAATCCATGTCAATCATATTTTCATACATAAATTGCAAATTATGTGGCAAAACGTTGCTAATTAGTCAAATTTAAAGATTCTTCTATGCATACGAGAATAGAGATTGGTAAATTCTAAAAAAAATTGAATAATTTTCTACCAAAATCTTTTACAATATTGTTGGATAAGGACTAATTTGTAGCACATTTTGAAACACACATTACAAATCTAAATGTATGTTTGTCAGGTAGGTAAGACAGCTTTTATTCATTGATTACAAAATCAAATTAGTTATTAAATAAGTATAATAATAATAATAATAAACCACGTATTTTTTCCCCTTTCAGTTACCCATATGTATTACATAGGGTAATGAAAGTATAGTATTCGATTTTTTTTGCATTTCTCCACGTTTTGGAACATCCTGATTTCAAAAAAGTTATCTAGAAAAAATGTCTGTGTGTGTAAGTGGTCAGCCTAACTCCCGAACAAATTGACTCACGATGTTCAAATTTGGTGGACGGATTGGTGAGGGCACAGGGACCTACCATTAAGGTTTTCGTCAAAATAGCTCATACGCATAAGGTAGCTGCCATTGAAAAAATCATATTTTTCAGTAATTGCTAAAAAATGGCTCTAACGATTTTGTCCAAAATCGCTTTGGTAATGCCTCTTAATGTATTCTAAACATCCCCACCTCCGAATTTCTCCGAATACTTTAATGGCGTAAAAAGTTGAAAAACGAATGCCTTTCACACAGAGTTCTATTTCGTGGAGCATACCTCATCAACAATAATTTTTCTCCTTTCTTCAGATTCACTTATAAAAAAGGATAATACAAGAATCATTGAAAAGTATATCTCCAAAATTATCTATTTGGTAAAGGTTTTTATTTTTTATTTTTTTTATGACTCTTACATGAATTATGGTAAAAAGTATCGCCAAACTGACCATTTTATTAAAATGAATGATGAAAATATAGAAACGGTAAATGACACAAATTGATAACAGTATTAGTAGTGTAATTGAAAGTTGTGCAATGATCCACACCCCTAGTTTAAATGGTAATATAATATGTCCAACCCATTCTCCCTTCATTTCACCACCATGGCTTTAATGGATGAAAAAAATCCTCATTGGCTTAACTTTTGTTTCTAATTAGCTTAAAATAATGTAATACATTTCAATATTCATCGAAAAGTTATCGAATAACGGCATTGACAGTAAATTTATCTTGAATAACGCTAAACGAGTATATGTTAAAAGCGCTGAAATCATAAGTCGTATCCAATTTTGAACAAGTTCAAAAGTTGATGTTAAAATTAAGCTCATATTAAACATGTTAAACCATTTACGCTAACAAGGGTAGCTATATATTCAATAACCCTTTTATCAGTGCTGAGTTTTCGTTAAGGCATTACATCAGTGGCAAAAACCTATATTACATTTTCCCCCCACCCTATGCCACGATTCGCTTTCTTTGATACTGTCAGAAAAGCAGCCCGTTCAGAAGATAAATGTCCGTCTTCTGCACCGCAAGTCTCTGGACAGCTGTAAAGCTGTCAGTGGTCCACTGGACCGCTTTTTCATTGACTGGGAGCCCCTTTTTTTCATACAGGGGTTGGCCAGTTACGTAACCTCATGATCTTTCAGGTTAAAAGTGATCACAATGGGACCACCACTATTCCTCGAGACAACATTACTTGAGCCTTGAGTATACGCTGTGTGATAGATCCTTCCGCGTAAAGATATAGTACCGGATAAATCACAACTTTTATAGTAATATTGATAAGCTGCGCACATAGTTTTGGAGTAAACTTAAATGTATGTTGAAAACAAAAAGAAAACAAGTTCTTTTAAGTTTAAAAATTAATATTTTACTTTTCTAACCCCGGATACGATAAGAGTTTTGATGAATCGGCCACACATCGTTCCAATCAGCCAATCAGGACGTAGCAAAACCGGCTCACACATCGTTGTAGCGTATTTGATGAGTTCATGTAAGCCTGTCTCAATGTATAGATATCACTTTAAAGGAACGTTTATTGGAACTGGGTAATCGAGTTGGATTGGGAAGAATATAAGTACAGTCTGGTTATTCGTGAAATGTGTTTGAGTTTAAGCATAATATTAGAGTATCGTTTTCCATATTTTGGTTTTAAAAAAAAAGATACAATGAGTTCTGAGTTATGTTCTGATCAGGACGTAGTCTGAGTTATGTTCACAAATCAAATGCAGAGTTAGTTATTAAAGATAGCTTAAGTCTTTTTTGTTAAGTTAGAACAGACAATGGAACTGACAGTATATTTATGAAGAATTTCTTTCTGAATCCAAATATTTAAGCAAAAATTCTTTAAAAAAATAGTTATTTAAATATAAAGAAAAGAAAATGCCCCAAAAACCAGTCCCATCAAAACTCGTGACGTAAAGAGACCCTATCGTTTCTACGGTTAGGTTTCTGCCAAATAGTTATCGTTGAAATAGTTGGCGTTGGTAGACCATTGCCACATTCCGTACAGGTTGGTGTGATTTGCGAGAAACTTGCATATCTGGTTTCCGCTGCTACCTTTTAAATCAAGATGTTTGCGAAGCTGTGAATTCACATTCAATGCCATCGGAATGAGTCGTTTTCTCTCCAACGTCGAACAAGGTAATTTTGATAGCAAATTTAAAAAAAGAAAAAGAAAAAAAAGTGCATTGAGCAGAAATTTTGATGTTTATGGCCTTTTCGAAACATTTAGAATTGAATAAAAAAAAAATAATAATAAATGCGGGAATTGTCCATTGAAATATGTTTTGAACGTAATATCCCCCCAGTGGTTCATTACTTGACTCTTTCAATGTCTTAGAGCTTCTTAAAGTATACATAGGAAGAAAGAATTTATAATAAAAATAAACAGCTTATTTTGAATTAGATATATTTGTGTCAGTTTTTATGCATATTTTTTTATGTCAGCTACCAAACATCAACATTTTGAGTACTATATTTTATGTAAATTACTAAACGTCAGCATTTTGTGGATAATATTTTATGTAAATCACCAAATGTCAACAGTTTTGGTATTACATTTTATGTAGATCACCAAACGTAACATTTTGTGTATTATTATTATTATTATTTTTTAATAAGGCACTAAACGAAAATAGATTGGGTGTTGTGGCATTCCATAAGAAATAACTCTTTAAATCCACGTCATCTTCAATTACTTTCCAAGAGCTTTCCATTTTAAAATTCTGAAAAGTAATCAGCAAATAGTTATGCTGCTATGTTAAAAAGAATTTACAATAGAAATACATTTTGAAATAAAGCGAGTTATTTATTTTACCCATTATAAAGAGTATCAATTTCCTAAAACTCAAATACTATAGCAAGTTTGATTTAAAAGGTCATCTAAACCAATATATACCTAAATGCAATTAGTTAACAAATGATTTTATTTAAAATAATTACAACTTTTACTAGTTAATTTTTTTTTTTTTTTTTTTTTTTTTAACATTTTGGACCCTCATCCAAAGAAATTTCAAAGTCCTATTTTGAGCTTCATAAAAATGGACAATCGAATATTCATATTACACACTAATATCATAAACTTCTCACCGTGTTCCTTTTTCAGATCAAGATTATCTCTTTTAAAAAGTGCAATATACTGTGTTTTTAAATAAGCTTCTAAAAATTGCGTAAATATTTCAAACGATTAGTTTCGATATTGATCAACCATTACGATACAGAAAATATAGCAGAAGCAACTGCCTAATCTCACACCCAAAATTTCTTCCATAAAGCAATGAACAAACTAATAGTCCACGACATGAAATCCAAAATTTACTGTTTCCAATTGAAACCATACATTTTTAGGTTTACTAATACAACCCATAAACTAAAGTTTTAAATATTAATCCGTTATAAGCCTTGCCCATTTTTTGTATTCATTAACATAGCGCCGTTTCTGGTGTCAGCGAGTGCTTGGTGCTGGCATTTAATTTTAAATATTAAAAACATCTCTATCAGCAAAATATGAGACAAACTACTTTTCAAAATTTATTTTTTAAAAATAAATGCGAGTTTATGCATTGAGATCCAAATACTTTTTATTTATTCCAATTAAAACAATTTTATTATTTATTTATTAAAGCAATTTTAGTAATGAGAAAGTTTCTTCAATTATCGGTTAATTGGTTGGTTGTTTTCAGATTATATGGCCCCGTCAGCAACACGAGGGCTATAATGGGCCGAAACATTCGTCATTAGACAAGCCAACATACATTTACAAATTTACAAACACCTCACCCTTACACGGGACTCGAACCCGCAACCTCGCGGTCAAGAAGCTAGCACGCTAACCACTATACCGTTTGATCGGCATCGGTTAATTGCAGCGCGATTAGATTACCGCAAGTTGGTTCATTAGTATTCTGTAAAAGCGACCTTTCAGTAAGTGTGACAAAAGCCAAAATTTGAAAGAATACATTTTCATCAACTTCGAATCTATCTGCCAAGTTTCAGCCCGATTGGATGACGGCAAGATAGTTAATTAGGCTTCAGCAGATTTGCCCACCATTAACAAACATACATAAAAAAAAATAGGAAATCTAGTTACAACAGAAAACCTTTTCGGTGTATTGAATATCTTTTCTCCAATAAATGCAACCGCCTCCAAAACCAACTTCGATAAATACATGTTAATAAACGAAACATAAAACCCAACTCGTGAAAAACCTAAGAGACTTGTAAGTCCTCTTAAATGGCATACATCACCGGCGAAAACAATTACCTATCGCTTATCAGCATGGCGCTCTCCTAAATGGCTCGGCGCTTAACCTCAAGCGAGAGGTCGCAATTAATAAAGCAATTACCTTTTCATGTTACACACACAAATGTTATACACGTAGCATTTTTTTATTACTATTATGACTTCGGCGGCTCTTCGGGGAGCATTTTTTAAAAGTATAAAAAGGCTGGCGCAACTAAGCCTATTGTGCGGCTCAATCCATTTAGAGGCGCGGGGACATTTGATTTATAGCGGGATCTCCTCCTAATGTATGCGGCGGGGATCGGAGACTCGCGCCCGGTGACAAAGCGGAGTCATTTATTATAGGAGAAGCACGTGTCGTTTTGTTTACGTTTGAAGGAACTTCTCCTTTTCGCATGCTTGTTTTGGTCCGGAAAGTTTGGCATTTTTATGTAGTTTTTAACTGTTTAAATTGGGAATTTTCGTTACTTGGGTCTTAACGTACAGATATTTCTTTTGTTGAGTCATTGTTTTTAAAAAAAATTCCAGCAGTTTGCTGTCTATATGTATCTGGTTGATTGGTTTGCACGCTCAACGAGCTATTATTTTCCCACAATGACAACTAATCAAGTCGAGACCTACAGCTTAACGTGGATTCCGAACTACAACGAATATCCATTTCTAACCCAAGACTTGAGCCCGACACTTTTAGTATGCAAGGACAGAGAGAAAAACCATCAGTTGATCCATTAATAAAGATATAAATATCGGATGATTGGTTGGTTGGTTGTTTTCAGATTATCTGGCGCCGTCAGCAACACGAGGGCTATAATGCGCCGAAACATTCGTCATTAGACAAGCCAACATACATTTACAAACACCCATGGCAACACGGGACTCGGAACCTCGCGGTCCAGAAGCCAGCACGCTAACCACTATACCGTTTGGTCGAGAAATATCGGTTGATAGAGTTAAATATTTTTCTTGATTGCTAATCGAAATTTTAAAATTGTACTGTGAATTTCTTTTAATATTAATGTAACATAAACTATTCAAATCAAAAATATACCTGCATTTGGCTATCAAAAAATCACATCAAAATTTATAATGGCCGTTTACGTTGGAATACCCGCAGTTAGCCCCGCGTTTAGTATCGAGAGTTAGAAAACTTTAGCTGTGATTTGTTTACATTTTTAAATCGGGGCTCTATCTTCCAAGAGTTGAGTTAGATTTTTAATCAAAAGAGACTCGAACATAACGCAAAATACATTCTTAAATTATACATCAACTTCCTAAACTGGCTTAGAGATAATGTGTGTCGATAACCATTAAGAACTTTCTGCTCCAAAATCATTTGATTTATCATATTTTTCCGGGCCTCTATGCATTTTCAAGTACTTTTAGAGTCCTGTAATCCTTTTACTGGATAGTGCATCTCAAGCGGTCACTTTGACAGAAAGCATTCACAGTTTCAAATACTCAATAGTCACAAGTTTTGTTTATTAAGAAATCCATCTAAATAAGAATGGGTCTCAATAAACCCAGGATTTTCACTCTTATTGAAGAAAAAAATTCAAGGACTTTCAATGACCTTTTTAGGAAAGTTCAAGGACCATAAAATTATATACTTTAGACATAAAAACACAAAACGTAGATTATCAGTGATCACTTAAAAATTCAAGGACTTTCAAAGACCAAATTTCATCAAAAAAATTCAAGTACTTTCAAGGACATTCTGAAACCATATGCAGTAGTCTTTAAATTTACTCTCATTAATTTTGAAACACGGTGCATTTAAAACTCTATAAGCATCTATTCAATATATCACTTGTCAATTCTTTGTGTCTCTCAAAGATCATGTCACTTCAAAGTTAGATTTCTGAAAGAGCATGTACCTACTGTAGAAAGTTTCTAGAGTTTAAATAAAATCAATGGGACATAACTGACATTTTTTAGTTAAGTTAGCATATGAAAAGGTTCCCTATTAAAACTAATAGTCCGAGAGGCGACTGCAATTTTTGGACCTCATCGAACATCATTCTGAATTTTTTATAGAAATTGGAGAAAAGTGAGTAGAATATTAATCCACTGGTCTGCCTTGGTAAAAATGGCCGAAACTGGTCAAAAATCGACTTTTAATAAGTTAATCCTTTTAATAAGTAAATAAGTAATAAGTAAATAGTTAATAAGTAAATCCAATTGCCAAATGCACCATAACTTTCCAAATAATGAGCATTTTTTTTTTATTTGGTAACCCTCACTCTTTAATTTTCAATTAAGAAGGTTGCAGACGATTCAGATATCTGGCGACGGTCTACTTGAATCTATTAAAATTGAGCCAAATTGGCGACATCAGTTACGTCATCAGTGAAGTAATATTTTTTGCCAACTTGGCTCCCTTTTAATAGATGCAAGTAGACCGTCGCCAGATATCTGAATCGTCTGCAACCTTCTTAATTGAAAATTAAAGAGTGAGGGTTACCAAATGAAAAAAAAAATGCTAATTATTTGGAAAGTTATGGCGCATTTGGCAATTGGATTTAGTTCAACTTATTAAAAGTCGATTTTTGACCATTTTCGGCCATTTTTGCCACGACAAACCAGCGAATTCCTAATCTACTCACTTTTCTCCAATTTCTATAAAAAATTCAAAATGATGTTCGATGGGGTCCAAAAATTGCAGTCGCCTCTCAGTCTATAATATACTTCCCATTTCCTTTATATCAGTATCAAATTGCCAAAACAACACATTTTTCATCGAAATAATAAAAAAAACATCAAACTAATAATAATCGTCTAAAGGCCGACGTAGAGTTTACCCTGGGCTTTAAGTCCAAGCCCATTACAAAGTTGTTTTTATTTGAGTTTTTTAAAATATCGATACATCAATACAACACCAGTATACATCTCTTTTTACGCAAGCAGGTGGAGCCGATGCATGCCATTAAAATGCCTTTCCTGCGCATGCCTAAACAGTGGAAACGAAAACCGGACCACACTTTTAACCAATTGAAATAGAGGTCAGCGATATATCGATACGATGATATTTGTATCGATATTTCTAAAAAAATATCGACATTAAAAATATCGATAAGAGTCAACGAAATATCGATATTTTCAAACATTTTTAGTTTTTTGATGATCGTTTTGTAGTTCCATGTGTTTTTTCAATTTTATTTATTCCCTTTTCAAAGACTTCAAAACTAATGTTTGAACTTGGCTGAGAGACAATATAACGGTGCAGATATTCAATATTTTCCATTCACTTAAAAGCTATTGAAAATTATCTAAATTTTTCTTAAAATCACTGCACCAATTAGCGAAAATATAACTTATTTTTTTTTGGTAGTAGATCCATTTCAGTTGAAAAAGTAGTCACCTTACAAAAAAGCAATCATGAAAAGTTAAAATTTGTCCCGAAAAACTTTGTTTCTAGCAAAATTGAAAATCAAATAAAAAAAAATTATGTATCGATATATCATCGATATTTCTTTCTTTGCAACGAGATAGTATCGATATTTATTTTGATCGATATTTCCGACCTCTAAATTGAAAACAATATCATTGGGCTTAAAACTCGGGGTAAAAATATTTAATTTGCATATTTCTAAGTTCCTCATGAATTAGCGCATTTATCTTATACTTTGGAAAACTGAATTTATATGTTTTCTTCAAAATAAAACACTTTTTTTTAATGTAAATAAGCATCTTTATTCCACAAAAAAAAATTCCAATTTATTTTTTGATTGATAAATAATGACACGATAATTTGCTTATTTAATCTTCTGAAGAAAACTTCAAACTTATACTCAGCAAAGTTAACCAAATGCATTCAAGAATGAAAAATTAATCTTACTTTAAAACCAATCATCAAATAACTTGTTTAGTGTTGAGTTCAGGAAATTTCATGCGTCTTCAATAATTAGTATATAATCACAGAAAAGGACTGAATAAGAAATCACATTTTCTTACATAAGGTAATTGCTTAAATGACCTTCTTGAATAGATAATTACTTTTGAACATGAATACCAAAACATGTATGAATAAATCGAACCGACGAACTTTTACTTTTCGGCTCAATAATTTATTTTTTCCACTCAAGTTGGATTTTAAACCATTATGCTAAATAAAAATTGACTTTGATCTACAAAATGAATTCTCTTGTTTTCTACAGACATTTTGAAATATTTTACCTTAAATTTGGTTATTAAATTTTCCTAATAGTTCCAGAAAGTTATTGTTTATTACGTTCCTGAAGAGATTAATCTGATAAATTTAGCCTTCAATTTTTCAACCACAAGATCGGTCGAAAGATTACAACTTTAGTTTCTGACGCTATCCAAACTGGAAAGCATTTTAAGTTTTTAAGATTTTTTTTTAATTTTATTTGCAACTGAATTAATGTTAGAATTGGATTTAATTGGATTGACATGTGATAGCAAAAGTTGAGATTTTTTAAGTGGTCAGATGTGATAAAAAAACGGATTCATACTGATAGACAGAGAGGCAACTGCCAGTTTAGTTATCCTATCAAACAACATTCTGAATTTTTTATAGAAAGCGAGTAGATTACGAATCCACTGGTCTGCCGTGGCAAAAATGGTCGAAACTGATCAAAAATCGACTTTGAATGAATTTAACCAAATCCGATTGCTAACTACACCATAACTTGCCAAATAATACGATTTTTTTTTATTTGGTAACAAATCGCTCTTTAATGTTCAATTAAGAAGGTTGCACACGATTCTGATGCCTGGCAACGGCTAATGATTTGCATCTTTCACAAATGAGCCAACTTGGTAATAAATATTTCGTCACTGATGACGTAACTGATGTCGGCAATTTGGCTTACTTTAAAAGATGCATGTTTTCCTAGCCAGAGATCAGAAATCGTTTTGCGTTTTTTCTCATTGAAAATCAAAGTGCGGTGAGTTACCATATATATAAAAAAAAAACCGCATTATTTGATAAGTTATAACATATTTGGCAATCGGAGTTTAGTTCAGCTTATTCAAAGTCTATTTTTGACCAGTTTCAGTCATTTTTGCCACGGCAGAACATTGGATTCGTAATGTACTCAATTTTCTCAACATTCTATAACAATCGTAAACAAAACATTCACTAAATCTAATTCTCTTGGATCGATTTATTTTTAAAATAAATTGAATAATTCAAAGTAGAGACAAAGCTTTGACTAATTTTTTAGCAAAATAAAAAAACTTTCGAAAATACTAAAACTATAAAATGTGATTAATTCTTATTGCTAAAATACTTAGCAACAAAATTTGAAAAAGTCATCATTTTTGTGACCCAAAGATTAGTCATTGACTTATTTCCTTGAATTATTATCAATTTTTGAACATTGAGACATTTCTGAAAACTGGAGAAAAAAAAATATATCTTAATAAAATTGCAATTGATATTTGATTTTTTTTTTTTTTTAATTAAAAAAAAATAATAATAGTTTTTATTATTAGTAAATCAAAGTTTTAAAAAGAAGTAAATCCCTTGTTTCAACGCAACAATGCGACTTGACCTAACTTTTAATAAAAGTATTTAAATTTTACTTCCAGATTATTCCGTTTAAGTTGGTATCAATGGTGGCGGTCGAAATTGTTCAGTTTATTTTTTGATAAAGTCGATGTCTTTCAAGTAAGTATCAACATTCCACTTTATCAGCTATATAATTTTCTGAAAATAATGAAATTATTAGTAACTGATGGTTAATTATTTACTAAAATTTGGTAAAAAGCAAAAAACCAAAGCACCATCATTTTACAACATATTCAGTGTAACTTGGAGCCGGTTCAAGGTTAGGCTGATGACAGTGAGTAATGTATACACTGCACACATAACTCATATTTTATTCCAATTTATTTTTGGATGATTTTAAATATACATTTATATGCATACAAATGCAATTCAATTTAAGTCATCTTCCCTTGTATGCAAAATCCGATAAAATGAAAATATTGGGAGTGAATTCAATAAGTACCTAAAAGTAATAGAAATAATGATAATCTAACAGTCGTTAACAGAACTAAAAAAAAAAATCTGCCAACCTGTAATGGAAGTAAAAAGCGTTTCAGTAGAGGAAGTGAACAATTTCTATGCACAAAAAATAGTAATGAAATATGTATAGCAAGGACATGAGAGGATCGGCCAAAGTTCTCTACTATTTGAACTCTTGGGAGACAGCAAAAATAAAATTCCTAAACTTGATGACTGTGTGTTTAGAGCTCTAGCTCCGCATGCCAAAGGTGCCGGGTTCGAACCCCTGGTTAGTCGTGGATGTTCGTTGTAGTTCGGAATCGACGTTAAGCTGTAGGTCGTTGAGCGTATAAACCAATCAACCTGAACTAGATGATGTAGGTGATAGTGTATGTTACAACACTATCATTTTCGGTTGGTTGGTTGTTTTCAGATTATCTGGCGTCGTCAGCAACACAAGGGCTATAATGCGCCGTAACATTTGTCATTAGACAAGCCAACATACATTTACAAACACCCATGCCTAACACGGGACTCGATCCCGCAACCTCGCGGTCTAGAAGCTAGCACGCTAACCAATATACCGTTTGGTCGGCCTATCATTTTCGGAGGAGATGAATGTTGGACTATATGGACATGATAGAGGTTTATAGTGCTGAAATTGATGTGGAGAATGTTACTAAAAAATCAGAGATTGTTCAAGCGGTGGCTGTTGAACACATCAATGAAGCAGGAATTTTAAATACAGGGCATGCAAGTGTTTTAGATTTTGGTTATGGCATATTCAAAGTCTACGACCACGTAATTATTCAATATGATGGAGAAATGTACCCAGACCAAATTGACTTACAAGACAAAGTGATATTTGGTGGTTCATGAAGAAATCTGGTGTATATTGGAAATGGCCCATTATCAATGTTGAACTGTGGTATGAAAAACTAGGTATGTTTTAAAAAATTATCTCCAGAAATTATTATGCCAGCAAGAATACAAGAAGTTTTCCAGATCAATGATTTTTTCTTTTATGCAAAACTATTAATCTAAAGAATGCCAAAGCAAAATTTTATGAAGTTTGAATTTTGTTTTTAAATTGTCATATTATTTCTAACCTTAAGAGAAGAATATTTGTATTTGTGCTACATTGTGACTTGCATCATAGTACTTAACTAATAGCATAAAGGCGGTCTATCAGTTTTAATATTTTCAATTTTTAAATGATAAAACGAGTTTATATTTAAGTGAATGAACTGAAGATTGTTTTTTCACTATATTTGCATGTTTAAACTGAATAATAAATAGGCTCTTTTTTCCTTCAATATATTCTTGTGATTCGTCATCCACTGTTTTTACATAATATATTCTTTGTGTTGTAATTTAAAATATCCAAACTTTATGGTGTTGATAACTGCAGCTGATGATGTTTTAAATATTTAGAAAGTTAATTTTACTAGTTCAAAGTTGTTTGAATAACACCTAGATAGAATAAAAAAAAATATTTTATATGAAACTTCTGATAGTGGTTCAAAGTTACCCTGAATGGCAGGGTAACTTTGCACCGGGTTATTTTCCTATTATTTGCATCAAATACTGAAGAAAAATGCCCTGATGCCCTTAGGTTTGAAAATACTATTAAAACGTAAGTGGGGAAGGAGAAAAAACTGAAAATGTGGTTCATTGTTACCCTGATTGACTGTACTTTTTTTTCTACAAAGAATTGGACAGATTTATGCAAATAACAGTACGTTTTTGGTACGTTGAATTAAAGTTATCAACATATAATTTTTTATATAATTTACAAAACAATTAAATAACTCGATAGAAAAGTACATTTCAAAGAACCATCCGACGCATTTTCCTGGAAATGAGACAATAACCTGGGTATTTCCATAAACACGTCCAATAACCGATGTTCACTTTAAATTTGAAAAATTAATTACCACTACTATTTTGAGGGAGAATAATTAGGATTCTATTGTCGAGAGATAAGTCATCAATTAGTTGATTCGATAGGGTACATTAATACTTTCCTAACTTATTTGTTAAATAATTATCGCGAGTAATTTCCAAAACTAAATGTTTTTGTGGCCATGACGAATTGCAAATTCACATCAAAAATAGTACTTTCTATACTAAACTTGACATCACTTAGACGGTAGATCGTTACAGTGCTCATAGGTATTTAATCCATTTTGGCGGCGTGAAAACATAATGTTCGCCAAACCACAACACTGTAGAGAACAAAAGGCTATAAGGTTTGGCGGGAATTATGTCTTCACTCCGCTAAAATGGATTAACTGCCCATGAGCACTTTGATGATCTATCGTCTAGTGATGTCAAGTTAAGTTGGAGTTTAGTATAGGCATTTCCAATTACAAATTTCTTTTAATTAACATCTCTATAATAAATGCTTTTGAAACATATGTTACAACTAAAAAAGCTGGATCCCTATACCACTTTATTGATGTTTTTATATTAGAATAACAATTCATGTTTCGTTTTTATTATTTAATAAGTACTCTTCGAAGTATATTTATCACACGTATTTTAATTACCTAAAAAATAATCATTTTTATATATATTCTTCAACTGTATTCATATTCAATTACATCGCCATATCGTCCGTTTAGAATGAAAAGGTACCAAATCCAAAAGTACCACATCCTTTTGATCATACATAACTTTTTAATATATTTAAAAACAGGAAAACGCCCATAGATTAAAAAAAAAAAAAAAAAAAAAAAAAAAATTACTTGATGACCGAACAAAAGTAATGGTAAATCAAAAACACCCAAAAGCTCTAAACTCATTTTGAATTAACGCTTAATATAATCCATTAAAAAGTTTTTAATATAAATCATTCACATGCATTGCCAATTTTTATATTCATTAACAAAGCACAGTTTCTGTTGCCAGCGTGTGCTTGGTGTTAGCATCTAATTTTAAATATTAAAAACATCTCTATCAGAAAAATATGAGGTAAACTACTTAACAATTTTATTACTTATTTATTAAAACAATTTGGCAGAAGGAAAGAGTTTCTTCAATGATCGGTTAAATGCTATTTCAGCGCGATCGGTTGTTTGTTTTCAGATTATCTGGCGCCGTCAGCAACACGAGGGCTATAACGCGCTGAAACATTCGTCATTAGACAAGCCAACATACATTTACAAACACCCATGCCTAACACGGGACTCGAACCGCAACCTCGTGGTCTAGAAGCTAGTACGCTAACCACTATATCGTTTGATCGGCTTCAGCGCGATAGGATGACGGCAAGATGATTTTTTAGTATTCCGTAAAAGCAACCTTTTAGTGACAGCGACAGCCACCAAAATTTGATAGAATGCATTGTCATCGACATCGAATCTATATACCAAGTTTCAGTCCGAATGGATGACGGCAAAGAGGTAAATTAGGTCTCCGCAAATTTGCCCGCCATCGACAAACATACATACCCACAAATCGAAGTTCATATAAAGAGACTTAAAGACGGATATTTTCTGTTCCTGAAAGCTTTGGTTGATTGTTTTCAGATTATCTGGCGCAGTCAGCAACACAAGGGCTATAATGCGCCGAAACATTCGTCATTAGACAAGCCAACATACATTTACAAACACTCATGACTAACACGGGACTCGAACCCGCAACCTCGCGGTCTAGAAACTAGCACGCTAACCACTATACCGTTTGGTCGGCCCTGAAAGCTTTGGAGTTGGCATCTTTTGACTCTAAACCAATGTTTTACTTTAGCCACATCTTAAAATTCTACCGCGTTACGTTATCCCAAAGGTCTAAAAATTATTAAAAATTGACACCGGAAAAATATTGTAACATCACGGAATCTTGAAAATTAGCCCGAGAGAACCCAAAATGAAGATTAATGTGTATCAGGTGCACAGAAAAGGTTTATTTCCATTTTTCGAGAGCTCTTCTTAAAACACTCAAATGACCTTTAATTACCTTTCCTTGGAAACATCTGGCCCTTTTTGATTTATTATTCATAGGTCAGAGTGGGTTTCCGAACTTTTTCATTTAAACGAGGAAAGACATCGGACTCGTTTTTTATTCCGAGTTTTATTGAACTCGATTGCATCTTATATTCAAAAGAAAAGTATTATTCTCTTCAGAGAGTCAGACTCTGAAGAGAGTGATTGTCTATGACAGTCACATTAGACCTTATTTTAACTTTCTAGAACACAAATGTTCGAAATATCTCTTCAAAACACATTAAAGTATATTTTTCACATAAATAATATAATGCAAAAAAAAAGTGAATTTAAATCCGTTATTTAGGCATTGATAATTTTTATATGCAATTGCAACCTAATTTTAACTTTCTAGAACACAAATGTTCAAAATATCTCTTCAAAACACATGAAAGTATTTTTTTTTTTCACATAAATAATATAATGCCAAAAAAAGTTAATTTAAATCCGTTATTTAAGCATTGATAATTTGTATGTGCAATTGCAACTTATTGGGCTCAGATTGAGTTTTCATAGTGTTTGGATACTTCAAAGAAAACATCCATTCCCAAACATTGACGAATTATTTCTTTGCCCCTATATTTGATTGAATACTTAAATTTCCATACACATGGCAATTTATGGGTTCAATCAATTGTGTACATGAAAAAAAATGAGTGTATGTGCAATTGCAACTTATTGGGCTCAGATTGAGTTTTCATAGTGTTTGGATACTTCAAAGAAAACATCCATTCCCAAACATTGACGAATTTTTTCTTTGCCCCTATATTTGATTGAATACATAAATTTCCATACACATGGCAATTTATGTATTCAATCAATTGAGCACATGAAAAAAAAAACTCAATGCATGAGGTTTTATTATTATTTTATTTTTTCTTTCAAATTCGACCGTATGTGGGTTATTTAACCTTCCGGTAGTAATAACAGTGTGTGTAAAAGCGGTTGTTTTGTGACAGACCAAAAAATTTGATAGAATCCTTTATCATCGACAACGAGGCTATCTGCCAAGTTTTAACTATCAAATAGCTTCGATTAGTGATAGCCAAGTGTGTTAATTAGCTCTCCGCAGATTTGAAAAAAACAACACAATATAAGTAATATAAATGATTTAAAAATATAACCCATAAAAACTGAGTTTTTAAAAAATCCTTTCTATGCATTATCAATTTTTATATTCATTAACACAGTGCAGATATCAAAAGCATTTATATCAGCAAAATGTGGAGCAAACTACTTTTTAAAATTTATTTATTAAAAATAACGTGAATTTATGCTCTCACACCACTCCCAAATATCATTGATTTATTCTAACTAAAGTAATTTTATTATTTATTTAAAAAAATGGCAACGGGAAAGAGTTTTAACAATGATCAGTTATTGGCTATTTTAGTGCGATTGGATGACGGTAAGTTGGTTTATTAGTATTCCGTAAAGCGATCTTTTAGTGACAGTAACAGCCCCAAAATTTGATAGAATGCATTGTCATCGAACCTATCTGGCAAGTTTCAGCCCAATTGGATGACGCCAAATGGGATTAATTAGGCGTCAGCAGATTTGCCTCCCATCGACCCCCCCCCCCCCCAAAAAAAAAAAATATTGGTGCTAATATAAAAGATTTAAAAAGGGGAAGTATTTAACTTTAGCACCAATTAAATACTACTAATGACTTTGAATTTGAAAATAAAATCGAAGTACTGACAAAGTTTTTGTTTATTGTTCAATAGGCTGTACTTTTAAAACAAAAAAATCCCATCAAGAGCCGAATTTTGAAAAGCTAGATGCAAAGATCTTCATTACATTTCAAGAATCATATTCTATTATTGCTGTTACATATGGTACAGAATAAGTTTTGCAGAAATATTTTAGCAAACTTCCTACCAAATGCATGTAATTGTATTTGAACTTCAATTATTTGTAATCATCACATTTTATTGGTTGCCCAAAGTTTAATGAATAATTTTCTGGAAACATTTTCAGATTCTATAGTATTATAGAAATTCAGCAAAAAACATGATTCATTTGAGCAAGATTTTGATCTGTTAAGGATTTTAAAATTTCATTTTGATAAGTTCTTCAATAATATTTTTACTGACTCTGTTTCTTGTGACAAAATTAAATAGCGTTGAATTTCTCTATTGCAACAGAACCTAAATTGTTTCTTCGTGTTTAATGCAAAACTACTTACTAATTTAGTGCCAAAACTTGTAGACTTATTTGAAACTCCTTTACAATAACATTTCAATTACATTTTGTTTAGCAAAATGAAAATAAAATTCCAGCAGGTAAAATTCCAGAATTTTTTTTTTTAACATTTATTTTGTTTGAAAACTGCTAGTCCTCCAAAGGTTTTTTACTGGAAATGAATTTTGTTAAATTACCATATTTAAACACAAAAGAAAATTCATTTTAAAAAGTACTAAAATTAAACCTAACATTATTTTTTATAAAATTGAACTTGTTTTCTGATAAACATCAGTATTATCTACTCTATAATAATCGATTCACATCAGGAAAATCGATCACGTTCGTTATAATTACAAGGTAAAAGACAGCAACATCTTCAAAGGATATTATTCTTAGAAGGAATGGTAGGTCGCAGAAACCGACCACCAATTATAAAAGCTAAATTATTGTCAATCAGCCATTCATAAGAATTTAGTGCAACCCCTTAACGCTTCTGCGAACAGCAAGCGGTCGAACTCCTGGTTAAAATTACATTCGATTAATGGGCTGTCATAAATAGAAAAAAAGGTACGTCAATTTTTTTTTTAAATATTCAGTGTGTGCAAAGTTTATTTCTCATTCTGACCACTAAGAAAAAAAATCAAATTTAGCCTAAACCAGTTTTTTCATGAACAATACCATGATACAAAAATAGGTATTTACGCGTAATGAAAATTAAAACAGGACTTCATATTTTAAAATATAATGATAGATTTATCGATAACATTTGTAATGAATTCAAACATGAAGTACTTTTGTTGTAAAATAATGAATAGTAATGGCTCGAAAACGACAAGAATCATATTTAATCAATTGAGTCATAGGGCTGCGATTAACAGAAAATCAACTAGGGGACTGTTAAGGCAAAAATTTCAAAATTTTCGATTTTTATATTTTAGTGGAAATATATAGCCTGCAATTCTAGCTTTCAGTACATACCTTACTTTTGCTGATCCGAGAAGGATTAAGAATATTATTTGATTTTTTGTAAGCGCGCATATCAGAAATCGTCTGTATTTCAATTTCTTAAATCGCATTTTTCTCTTCATGTGTATTTTAAGATTTTTAGGGTATTCGATTTGTTTCTTGCGATTCAAAAGTTAATGTATTTTTTTTTTTAAATTTGGAGATATTGTTTACTATACTATTTTGAGCACAATTGTGCATGGGTTTTGGAATCTGGTATTTTTTTATTGTTTTACAGCAATTTTTGTAATGCTTCTATTTAAAAAGTTTAAATTTTTTGCCGTTGTACCAAAGTTTTACTTTTAAATAATTAACCAATGAGTAAAATTCAAAATCCATGCACAATTATGTCAATATATATTCGATTAGCTTGTACAAAAAAATTGACAGATTGCAAAATATTTGAATCGCAAGGAGCGTTTTTAAAATTACCGAAAAAACGCTAAATTTTTCAATAGAAATTTAATTTCTTGAAAAAAAATCATTATAAATTTTTGGGTTGTGTTTCATCTAATTGCTATTGAACTGCAGACAAAATTTCATGAATTTTAGGCAAAAATTGAAGAATTTTTAATTTTTACTTAACAGTCCCCTTACAAAACTTAATCCTTTAGTAAAATACAACCCATGTAAATCAAGGATTAATTAAGTACTTGATTAATTAAAAGATAAATTGCATTTTTTGCGCAATAATGAAAAAATACAGTTTAAAACTACTAATAACATATTAATTTATTAAATATATTTTTATTATGTTTACTTAGTTTAAACATGACTGTGAACTAGTGTCTTTCTAAGATAGTTGAGATAAATTGCATAAAGATCACCAATCTAACCAGCCAACGGTTACGATTTAATACGACTAATTTGAAAAAAAAATATCGTAAATTAGTGTTTGATCAATTTTAAAGGTTTTCAGAAGCACCGATAATGTCCGATTGTATAGTTTACTATGCAAATTATGCGTTTCAGTTATCTTGATTAAGTTGAGGAAAAAGTTTCGTTAAGTAAGATGTTATATACGATGTCTTTACAGTCGGGATAGTAAAAATGTTCAATGTCGTTGAAAAACACATAACGGATCCTTCAAAACAAAGATTAAAAAGTCGATATCTTCCGACCACAGATTTCAGCTGGAACAAAGACTTCTTTTTGTAGTCTAAGATTTCCTGTGAAATCAGATTCCGATTAGTTCCAATGACAAGAAAATCAGGAATTGAGCTGTGGTTTATTTTTTAGCAAAATGCTAAAGAACTTCCTTAAATACTAAATTAAAAACATTTGATTTAGCTCTTTTGCGAAAACATTTAACTACAAAATTAGCAAAATCGGTATTTTTGTTGTTTAAAACTTAGTCACTGATCTAAAAAGATAAACAAATTTGCAAGACAAATAAAACAGTTTTATATTTATATGAATGAATTACATAATTATGAATTTGTTCTTAAAAGTTTCTTAATTACTTAGATTGAAAAGCAAGAGTAATAAAACTCAACCATTTTAGCAATTTGCTAAAAAAAAAAATATTGTGACTTTAGCCTTTTCTTTGCTAAAGTAATTTTGTAACCCTGCTTAAACACTGCACAAAATAACTGAATAATAAAAAATAAATAAAAAATAATAATAATAATTAAACTGACACTAACCTGTTTAAAGCAATTTGGAAACTATAGAAATTAGAAGATCTTTATAAAACTTGAATACGTAATGTTAAAACCATAGGAAAATAATTTTTTAACAATAATGTAACAAAAATTAAAAAGCAAATAAAAAAGCTATTTCATCGTATAGGTTACATTATCATAAATAACATTGAATGACGATAGTTTTTTTTATACACATGCAAATATTTGCTGAATAGTTTTAATTTTGGTCTACAGCTTCCTTTAAAACTTTCCCGTTCAAGTTCAGCTTGTGATCAATTCTTATAAATTCTTTAAGTGTCAAACTTCCAACTAGGAACGAAAATTTTAATTGGTGTTTATTTGTTGCTTCAGAACTATTAACCATCTCGCTAAGCATCCCGCGATTTCCGCGGGTAACGTAGAAGTAGCAAAATTTGCGCAGCCAATGATTTCCGCGGAGATTCCTTTTTCATTTCTAATAAATTTTTTGTAAGTACTTTGTATATTTTCATTAGTATATATATTTTACCTATGTATTTCATAAAATAAACCAGTTCCCAACCCATGGGCTGCAGCCCACAAGTTTGCCGCGTGCAGCGTGGTACTGGACCGTGGATGCTGGCGGAGTATACAAGGAAGAATAAATATTATAGGAGCATAAGGAGCTTCAAGAGTTAGGATAATCAGTATTGTCCTATCAGTCCAATCAGTTGGTTGTTTTCAGATTCGCCGTCAGCAACACGAGGACTATAATGCGCCGAAACATTCGTCATTAGACAAGCCAACATACATTTACAAACACCCATGCCTAACACTAGACTCGAACCCGCAACCTCGCGGTCTAGAAGCTAGCGCGCTAACCACTATACCGTTTGGTCGGCCTTCAAGAGTTAGGATGGAAACAATTGAATAATTCGATTGTTAGCAACAATCAAATTATTCGATAGTACTCTTCGATGGTGTAACGAGTGCATAATACGGGAATTCAACTTCATGGTTAAAACTATCCAGCTTTAACCCTTTGCACTCGAGAGGTGAGTCTCACTCACCACATAATTGAATGCCGCAACTCAAGAAATGACTCTCGCTCACCATTAGGTTTGATGCGGAAATTCGATGCAAGGCTATGATTGTGTTTAATTTCTTTGAAGCGGATCGGCAACCACTAACCAAACCAAAGATACTTGGAAACGTCCCGAGTTGCTAGTTCCTCCGCGCGAATAAGACATCGAGTGCACTCCAGCGGCGCCTCTCAGGCGCCACACGATTGGATGACGAAACACGAAAGGACCTCTAGGTTCGATGCGGAAATTTGATGCAAGGCCAATGACTGTGTTTAGTTTCCATGAAGAAAATCCGTAAACGCCAACCGAACCTAAAATGATTCGAGTTGCTGGTCCCTCTCAGCGCGAAAAAGGCCTGGAGTGCAAAGGGTTAATCCAGATATTGACTTTCAGGTGCGTAGACAGAATTTGTTTTTGGGAGGGGATATGTAATTATAAGTCTTGACTATCATTTTTATTATTAATGCGTTCGAATTTAGCAATCAAGATAGCAGATATTTCTTCTACGCATGTTTCAAAATTTAAAAACATTTTGAATAAATTTACTGTTTTAAACAATGAAATCCTTTAATTTTGGTGCTCTAATAGCAAACAGAAAAAATTGGGGAGAGGATAAATCAACATATCCTTCCCCCTGGATACTCGCCTGTTGACTTTCTTATGGGGTACAAACAATACCAATAATTTCATTGACTTTTTTCCCCTTTTCCTTTATAACTTTGATCACTTGTTTTTAAGTTTTCTTATGGTTGTGACAACAGTGAATGCAATAAAAGTCCTTTCTTTATAAAGCCAACCAAACGGTATAGTGGTTAGCGTGCTAGCTTCTAGACCACGAGGTTGTGGGTTCGTATCCCGTGTTAGGCATGGGTGTTTGTTAATGTATGTTGGCTTGTCTAATGACGAATGTTTCGGTGCATTATAACCCTCGTGTTACTGACGGTGTCATATAATCTGAAAACAACCAACCTTTCTTTATTAAAAAAAAATTATTGTTTATCTTTCTAGTACAGTAGCATATGTTTTACTAATTACTGAAGCAGGCATGCAAACGCACATATTATATTAGCTAGTGGGCCTCAAAGGTTTTTTTTTACAAAATAGGTGGTCCGCACAATAAAGGTTAGGAACCTCTGTCCTAGTGTATAAGAACGCAGTTGATGTTGACCACCATCAAGACAAGACGTTTTCTTGAACTCCAAGGTTAACCCAGTGGATGTCAATTGTCGACAAAAACTTGCTCAAGGTTAAATTCCGAGTGTCTTCTCTCGATAATCACAGGTTTCGTCTTTTCTTTTCACAATGGCACAAAGGAATGCATTCTCGGGAAGAAAAAAAGAAAGCGTAATGGGACATCGCCTTTTTGGCTCTTCAGAGGGTAGTCAGGCGAAGCAAGTCAGAAGAATGCTTGGTTTTGCACGCGGAGAGGATTTCTACGGTCAAATGGATGACAGTTCCCACCCTAGACAGTGAAAGGTGTTTTTTTTGTCGTTCTTGTCTTATTTTAAAGGGATGTTGAAACTAAAGTTTGTTTATTATTTTACTAAAATCAATTACCACCTACATTTACCAAAAATCCACTAAACCTGAACAATTTAACAATAAGGGTGGTTGGATTTCTGACGCAAGGGCTTCACGTGGCCCATATACTGCACCGAAATATGAATTTTGGAAGAAGGTGGGGGCTCAAGTTATTTCTTCAAACTTCGGTTTTCCAAATATGGGAATCGGATTTCCTAATGAAATGTTAATTAATAAGTATCAATTATTTTTCTGTTGATATGAATAATTTAAATTCGTACTTTTCTCGACTTTATTTTTAATTTTCAAAAACCCCGACAAAAAGGATGAAAGTGCACCTCTTTGATCTTTCCTGGAGACGGGCCTTATATACACAATTTCTACTTTTCATTGAAATCGAGAACTTAAAAAATGCAGCTCCATCACAACGAACCTTAATTTGAGGCTCGTACAAAACTCTTAAACTAAAGCAAATTAAACTTTAGAATATTTGTAATTTCTATAAGTTTGTTTATCAAACGGAATCAAACTCAATAATTCTACTTTGAATGTCAATGATCAGAATACGAAATAATAATTACATATTCTTTATTGTAGTACCCTCTCAAAATTGCACCATCCACAAGCATCTAATTATCGATATACAATCACTTTAATAAACCTGTGAAATATTATGCAAACTAAATATCTTCAAAGGCTCAAAGTAGCAACTGAAGAAGCCATTCTGTGATTCATAGAAGCAAACTACCTGTGATCCAAAATTACCAACTCCAAGCTCTAGCCATTCATTAATACAGCGTTAATAAAAACTTAATCTATGTATATAAATTAACCTGAGTGTCTGTCCTTCTATGCCTTAAACAAATTTTCCGTTTTACTCTTAAAGAGAGGACATTTTGTTCGCATTAATGTTAGTACATCGAAATTGTAGACGGTAACTTTAAATTCTATAAAAATTTATATTGGAATTGAATGGCATTTTATATAAAAAAAATCATGTAGTATTTAGCTAAATGTTTCTAATAAATCATAAAGAAAGAAGTTCTCAAAAGACTCACTTTACTTTTTTTTTATTAGAATTGATTGCAATCTTCTACTAGCTGAGTGGTTTGTATTTATTGCAATATTTTTATATTTTCTTAAAGTCAAATTAAACTGCAACGCCACAACGAGTGGAACAATACAACGAAGGAAACAACACCATATCTAGGGCACCTATTCAACACTTTGTTGAAATCAATAAAAGAAACTTGTAGTGCAAGTTGATAAAAGATAATACAAAAAATTGTTGGGCGTAACAAGTTGTCAAAAGAGCAATACCAATAGCCGATTGAAAGACAACATTTCTTGTGAAGTGTCGGTGAATCTACTATGGCCAAGTTGGTTGGTTGTTTTCAGATTATCTGGCGCCGTCAGCAACACGAGGGCTATAATGCGCCGAAACATTCGTCATTAGACAAGCCAACATACATTTACAAACACCCATGCCAACACGGGACTCGAACCCGCAACCTCGCGGTCTAGAAGCTAGCACGCTAACCACTATACCGTTTGGTCGGCCTACTATGGCCAAGAAGGTTGACGCTAAGCTCATTGAAATGTTAAGTTAAAAACAGTAAAATTTTACTCAAAAGTTTTAACTATTACAGAAAACTAATTACTGGTAACTAAAAGGATAAGCAATCAAATAATTATAATCATCTTCAACAATGGAAAAAAAAGAAAGAAAAAAAAAGGAAAAAAAAACGGAACAACCAAAGAGTCAACGGCGCACAAAGGAAAGTGACTTTTTTATTGCGACTATATCGATAACAGTGCTATCCAGTGAGCAACTAGAATACAAACTTCACTGAAACCCAATCTATAAAACACAAAACCGTAGAAGAGTAATGTCTCAGGAAGTAAATTACCCGACATAAAAATTTGCCAAAAGCGCAACAGTAACCCAGAGGAAAAAGCCATTTCACATGATTTATCGAGCGAGTCTACTCTGATGCATGCCGAAGAAGGCCGACACCATGCGACAGCTATTATATTTAAGCTTTAAACAATCTAATTTAAAACAAAAATAATAAAGAAATCTAACCATCTTTAATAGCAAAAGAAAAAAAGAAAACACCAAAATATCTTTTTTTATTGCAACTAATTCGAAAACAGAGCCGTTTGTTATATATCTACTTGAACATTTCACTTAAGTAAAAACAATTAATCCAAGAAACACACTCAACTAGAATATTCAACACTTTACTGAAACCCTAAGCTTATGTAACACAAAACGGAAGTCGTCAGTCTCAAATTGCCCGACATAAAAAGTCGTCAAAAAGCTCAACAGTAGCAGAGCAGCCAAGAGTTAGAAAGCCATTTCTCGTGATTTATCGGGCGAGTCTGCTGTGATGCATGCCCAAGAAGGTCGACGCTAAGCGGCAGTCATTTATTAGAAGCTTCCCTGCTGCTGCAGACGGAAGAACACGTGCTCGACGCTTGTTTACGTCTGGCAGAAACGGCGAAACTTCTTCCTGCAATTAAAACACGCTGTCTCACGAATGGTATTTCTAATCAGGTGAGGTCGGACATCGATTAGAAGGTTGTTTTTTATCATTAGGTATTGACTTATCGTGTCCTAGTCAGGCTCATTCCTTATATTCACTACGTTACAATCTTGCCCAATGCATTTAAAACTAATTTCTATAAAACTTTGAAATTCGGTGAGTAGGTAAGAAAAAGATTATTTAAGGAAATGACATAAATTGTTTTCATGTAACGTCCATCTATTATAAATAAAAAATAAAATAGTAAAAGACATAATCATGTGGGGCCACTGCATATGCATTGACGAAAGGATTTCAAAGAAAAAATAAAATATATTAGTCGGTAATTTTGAGTTTATAATTTATGTTATTTCATTAAGTGATCATTTTCGCACCTACTCGCCAAATTTCCAGGATTTATACAAAATAGTTTCTAAATGCATTGGACTAGAATATTGTAACGTAACTAATATAGGGAATGAGTCTTACTATGATTTCCTCTTAAATGAAAAAAAAAAAATGACTTAGTGATCGAATTTTTGTGCTCAGATTGGTTGTTTTCAGATTATTTTGCGCCGTCAGCAACACGAGGGCTATAATGCACCGAAACCTTCGTCATTTGACAAGCCAACATAACATTTACAAACACCTATGCCTTACACTGAACTCGAACCCGCAACCTCGCGGTCTAGAAGCTAGTATGCTAACCACTATACCGTTTGATCGGCTATTTTTGTGCTCAAAAAGTGACCGTTCGTGTTAAACTGGAACCATAGAAGTTGCAGGATATCTCTTCAAGTTAGGGTTTACTGGCGCAAGGGCCCCCAACACGAGGATATCTCTTCAAGACATTCAGAGCTTCACACTGAATTCTTGAAGTTGTGATAAAATTCATAGTTTATTTCTTGTCGAGTTAGTTCTGTCTCTCAGAGAAAATCACCTAGGGTGCCTGCTGCGACAGTATTGCATCATCTGGGATTCATATAACTGAAGGCACCACCATACGGAAGAGAAATATTCATACTTCCTGGCAAATATTCATCCTGGTTACTAAACCGACGAAATTACGCTGAGATTCAGAATATTCGTAAAAAATACTTGTCGATCGAATCACAGCTGCGGCGTAAGAGTCTATGTGGTTAAGGTCTAATACATGAAGAAAATCTCGAAAACCGCAAGTAATATTCAAGAACTTGCCTTTCTTTACAAAAGACTGACCACAAGCCACTAAGTCAGGACTTTTACTTCAGTCAATGTCAGTTGTCAATGTCACTAAGAGGTCAATTTTATGAAAATTTTCTAATAGTGTATAAAAGTGACCGTGGTTAGTATGTAGGGCTCTGTATGTAATTCTATTGGTGCACATACAGAGGCAGACATACGTGCAGTTTGGAATTTATTGACTGAAATATCGCACTATTTATGACGACATACCAGCCATTTTGAAGGATTTCTTTCTAAATAGAATCACCGAGTTGGTAACAAAATTGCCACTGTCTAATTCAATATTATTTTCCTCCAAAATGAGAATTTCCAAAACTTACTATAAATGCACTCCCGACGGTCGAAATTTAAAGAACTTTGGCCCGGAATTTGTATTTTATATAATCCTTTGCCATTTCCGGTACTTCACTTTTAGTTATAACTTCCAGTTGAAATTTACATGAATCTCGGCTCAAAAAGACATTTCACTTAACATATTCGTCTGTAACATGTATAATTTGGTAAATTATGTTTGCTTTCATCTTAAATACTACCTTGAAGAGTTACCAACGAAAGAAAATATGGTAAATCTGTTGTATACGGAACATGTGGGCTCACGTTGCGTTATATATATTAGAGAAGATAGAAATAAGAAACAATAAAAGCTAGGGGTACGGAGCATCGCACAACTTTCAATTACACTTTAATACTGACGTGGAGTTGTGCAATTTACCTTTTTTTATATTTTTATCATTCATTTAGAAAAAAATTGCCAGTTTGACGATAATTTTTGCGATTATTCTTGTTTGGATAAAAAAGAAGAAAAATCCGCCATAAAGATGATTTTGGCGATATACTTTTCGATAATCCTTATATTATCCTTTATCATAAGTGAAACGGAGGAGAGAATAAAAAACGATTGTTGATGAGGTATGCTCGAGGAAAGAGAACTCCGTGTTGAAGGCATTCGTTTTGCAACATTTTACGTAATTTTACGAAAAAGCATTTTTATGGGAATCGAAGATGTTTAGATGTGTAAATGTTTAGAACACCTTAAGAGGCATTACCACAGCAATTTCGATCAAAATCGTTAGAGCCGTTTTTTAGCAATCATTGAAAAACATGAAATATTTCAATGGCAACTACCTTATGCGCATACGATATTTTGACGAAAACCTGAATGGTAGGTCTTATTAGCACCACTAACACACACACCAAATTTGAATCTCCTAGAACAATTTGTTCGGCGGTTATGCTGACCATAGGCATACATTTTTTCTAAACAACTTTTTTGAAATCAGGATGTTTCAAAACGTGGAAAATTGCGAGAGAAAAAAAAATCGAAATTTTATTTTTGACCAAATGCCATACTTCTATTACCCTTTGTATACATATGGATAATTAAAAGTAAAAATGTCTGGAGAATCACAGTTTACTTCGTAGAAGATGTATAACAAGGAATTATTGATACATACAATTTAAATAGTTGATGTTCTACTTAAAGACGTTAAGAACCTGCGGCAATCAACAGATCTTCATAAAATTTCGTGCCAACCTGGCAGCTGTGAAGTTAGCGCTCTGGCCTTGCATGCCAAAAGTACCAGATTCAAATCCTGGACGTTTGTTAAGGTTTGGAATCCACGTTAAGCTGTAGGTCAAGGCCTGATTAGCCGTTATCGTGCACAAAAATAAGTCGTTAAGCGAACCAACCATAAAATTTCGTACATCAACAGCTGAGGAATGATATGTGAATAAAAAATAAAAAAAATAGTTTAAATTTTCTTTCATAGATACAAATGTAGCACTTAAGATTTATTTATACACAAATTAGCTTTACATGCCGAACCTTATCGGGTTAGTAGTAAAAAGAGTTTTAGACCCAAGAAAATTATCCAATAAAGTTTTAATCATCAATTGTTGTTTTTGAAGTGTTATTTATAAATATTTGAACTATTTTGTATATGCATCTTATTTTTAAGATACATTTCCACTGATCTCAGTAGTACGAATATAAAATTTCATGGAGATCTGTTCATTACTATAATAGACTCCAGAAAACTGAATAGAAGAACTTTAATTAAGAAGACCAAGACCCTGTATACATGATATTTTAGTGTACTGAAATATGGTAACGACAGTAATTTGTATAATTCTTAAAAAATTTCAGTTTGACAATGTTCAATCAAGTTACAGTTCATTCATCCATACTATGTTAAACTTCCATGAACAACTCTGCTATGATATTTTCGTAAAATAATTATAAATTCCGTCAAAATCACTGCTGATATATTTTTTAATGCAATAATAAAAAGTACAGTAATATTATATAAACTAAGCCTGCTAATGTAAGGAAAATTAACAACATTGAATGTAATAAATATCGCAAAGTGGACCAGCTTGGTGATTAAAGTAATTGTCAATTTCTATTTTTGTCGAAGTATACTAGCATCTTACAGACAGATACTGGCATACCCCTCACCAAAAGTTAACCTTTATTCTTATAGTATTCCATAGGTTGAAGCTAATTTTATGCTGAATGTGCGGACAGATATTTTTTTTTTATTTTTTTTTTTTTTTGTTGTGTTTTTTTTGTAGTTATGATATTTATGAAAAATTGCTTTTTATCATCATAGAATTAACAGTGAAAAGTTCAATAAGAAACAAAATATTGACAAAAGCTAATGTTAAGTCTGGTTGGTTGGTTGTATTCAGATTATCTGGCGCCGTCAGCAACACAAGGGCTATAATGCGCCGAAACATTTCTTCATTTAACAAACCAACATACATTTACAAATACCCATGCCTAATACGGGACTCGAACCCGCAACCTCGCGGTCTAGAAGCCAGCACGCTAACCACTATACCGTTTGGTCGGCAATGTTAAGTCCGAATAAGTATACAATTAATAACTGATTGAAAATTGCGATACGATATATTTGTTAAAGTTAAGGAAAATTTACCAAAAAAAACCCAACAATTTTAACATGAATTAGATAGGAGGTTACACAGCAAGTCACATTATTCCTATAAATGCAGTTTGGTTTATACGCTCAGACCTATTTTCTGCACAATACGGCTAATCAGATCAGGACCTACAGTCAAACGTGGATTCCGAACCACGACGAACATCCATGCCTAGCCCAAGATTCGAACTCGGCACCTTTGGCATTTGAGACCAGAACCCTAACCCCACAGCCATCAAGTTGGCTCTTATAAAAGTAGAAAAATTTAGTTTTACCTTATAGCAATTAAAGTATAAGGTTACACGGAGCAAATGAGTGTGGCAAGAAATGGAGAACCGATTCGACGTTTGTCGCATAACAAATGATGCTCGCGCTAAATGCTTTGAACTTTCCTCGATCCATTGAAGAGTAGCATGCATCCATTGCCGTACATTGGTTATAAATATTTAAAATATGTTCCTTCATTTTGAATAAACATGAACTTCCTACGTTTGGTGGATAAAAAAGTAATGATAAAACATACATCAAGAGAAATGTAAAAAGAAATGGATGGTAAATATACAAATATGAATTTTCTTTAACAATTAGCAGTTGTGGCACTATTAATCAGTTCTTGGTCTATTTGGGGTCTGAATTTGCCCAAATAATTAACCCGAATAGGCACCTAAGCAAATAATAGTGCTTTCTACGTATAAAGGATAAGAAAGTAAAAGCAAAACACAAAACAGGAAAAAATTTAAAAAGAAACTGTTTGTAAAAATGTAAATGCGACATTTTCAACAATTAGCAGATTTTCCGTTACTTTGAACTCTTTCTTTGTCTATTTAGGGCCTGAATTCGTCCAAATAATCCACCCAAGTAGACACCCAAACAAATATTGGCTTGGATTTCGCCAACCTCAAAAACTAAGAGCAACTGGTAAATCAACTTCCTCACTATTTTAACTCGCACTCACGTCCTAATCCGAGAAACAAGCCGGACGACCTTGAGCAATGAAAAGATGAAACAAGCAAAACAAAAGCATTTCAAGAGCAGGCAACAAACCAATACATCCTGCTTCCAACAAAATACAAGAGAGCTCCGCAACACGTTTAACCTACATGCAGCAAGAGGCTTCTTTATCAAAGGCAGCATCTTCATTTGGAATGCTGGGCATGAGACGGAATAATTTAACAGTGAAAAATGAACAGGTTAAACCGTTCATGAATGAGCATTTAGAAATGGCTGCCTTATCGAAATAACGGCCATGGGCTCAATAGGAATGGAACTGGGAAATTACTAACTTACATAAGCGTGAAAAATAAACTAATCAATAGAATAATATATTCATTTATGAAATCAAAATAACAATTACACAATTTTTTTTAATTAAATACTTTTTTTTAATTTAAAATAGTTTTAATTAAATCAATCGATTGAATTTAATCAGGAAAGGAATTATTTAACCACAAGGTGTAATATTTTCAAAGGATTTGAAAATTAACCCTTTGCACTCCAGGCCTTTTTCGCGCGGAGGAATCAGCAACTCGAGACATTTTAGGTTCGGCTGGTGTTTATGGATTTGCTTCATAGAAACTAAACACAGTTATTGGCCTTGCATCGAATTTCCGCATCACACCTAATGGTCCTCTCGTGGTTTGGCATCCAATCGTTTGGCGCCTGAAAGGCGCAGCTGGAGTGCAAAGGGTTAAACATGTCTCGAGAATTAATAGTTTAGTTTTTATGAATTGCCTGTAGAATTTAAAATTTAGGCTTTTTGAATTGATGAACTGAAAAGCAAAGGGGTCTAAGTGACTTTTCTTAACTTTCGAGAAAATACACCTAAAATGTCTTATTTATATTTTATTCTATGAAAACTAGTGATATCTTCATTCCAGAGGTTAGTATTTGAACAACAAATAATTTCCATGCAAATTTAATATGAAAAACTTTAAGTGCATTTTCTCAAAAGTTAAGAAAAATAACTTGGACCCCTTTGCTTCTCAGGCCCTCAATTTCTTGTAGAATTCATAGTTTATGTTTTATGAATTGCCTGTAGAATATATAGTTTAGGTATTATTATTTTCCTGTAGAATTTAGGTCTTATGAATTTCAAATTTACTTCTGATCCTTCGGATGAAATTTTGGCGTGTGACCTTTTACTTGACATATCAAGCGTATTTGTAGCATTTATGGTTTTGTCAGAAAATTTTAACCCAAGACCAGTATTCGGCGACATTTTGTCACTGTAACATAACTGCCGCGTAATTTAAGTTCATACATTTTCTCAAATTGAAGGGCCGCATTTGAAGTTTGAATAACATTAAATCAAAAAAAAAGTTACCTAACTTTAAACCACATATTTTAATCAATATTTTTAAGGAAAGTTAATAATTTTTCTGTTAATGCTTCTGTTTTCGTAGGAATTTTTTTTTTCTAAGTAAAGTGGTAGAGAGAGAATTCTTTTAACAATTATTTTAACAACATAACTAAACACACACAAAAATTAATTGCGACGCTACTCTGGACCGAGAGGATAGGTGAAGTTGATATATGCTCTACGAAAAAATGAATTTTCTTTTGCATCACTATATGACAATAAATTCGTAACCTAATTTAATCAATTACAAAATGAGATTACAGAAATGATTCAGTAATTAAATTTAAATTTTTCATTTATGCAATTTAAGTAGAGGTGCACGGAATATTCGGTATCTATTCAGTATTCAGCTTATAATATTCGGCCATTGAGCCGAATATTGGGTTTGGTCGAATATCTGGATATTCGGCAGACGAATCCTTTTTTTGTATTTGTTGGTAATTTATTATTTTTGCCCAGAATACCACTCAATAGAAAACGATTTTTTTCCTTATACAATATTTAAAAAATTTCCAAAACTTGTAAGTTGCATCCACAGCAATTAATTTGAAAATTTTAAGGAAATTTCAGTTAATTCGGATTTTTTTTTTTTTAAATCGTATGGGGGGGGGGGGGATGATTAGTTTATTTATTCGCATCATCACCCCCATTTAATGGACACGTGGCGAGTAGATATTTTCAGGTTTAAAAGTAACGCTATTTTTTTTTTAATTGTAAGTAGTAATTAAGACACATTTTGTCGAAAACAATACATCAGATATTCGGAACGCCAATTATTAGTTATTCGGCCTAAATCATTATTCGGTGCATATCTCCTTGAGTTAAATGTACTTCCAGTCAAAAACAGCAAAGTATTAGTTATAAAATATATGAACAAAAGAATTAAATATCCTGCTGAAAAATTTCCAAAATTCTTGAAGGAGCTACAAAAAAATTATTCAAAGCGCCGCATGTGCAAGCCTGTTGATCTCTGCTGATCCAAGATGGACCGATGAACAGCGTCTTTGTAAAAGCTACTCGCCATATTAGTGTAGTGTAGAAAATAAACTGATGTCTTTCGCCCTATGATAACCTCCTGAGATCCCACGTACATTTAAATGCACAACGGATTTTGGGCTCATAATTTTTCTTTGCATGAAATAGTCGAATTCAGTCATACAGCTAATGATATTTCCACCGATTGTGACGAAGTAGAGCCTGTAAAGAAACGGCAAAGAACAGTTCATCTGCCAGTAGAGGCGTCATGAAAAGTTGGTGCGATGCACATGCCAGCAATGGACACTAAGACCTTTTCTTCACGTTCTCGGATGTCTGGATGTTCAGCGCGAACAATTTTTTTTTTTTTTTGCACTAATTGTATTGTATTTTTATGTATCACCTCCTCACGAAATTGTTTTGCAGCCTTTCATGATTAAATTTCACATTTGAACAATTAAATTTCAGAATGTTTGCAAGCTTAAGGAGATAATCATTTTTTGTCCCATCTTTACAGTTGAAACCCAATAACTTTAAAAATACGTTACATAGACACAAAAGAATAATATACATAAAAATTAGCTTTAAATCATGTTTCAAACTGTTGTGGGTCTCAGGAGGATAGGCACCGAATTTACTTGCGAACGATCAAGTTCAACTTATTTACAATTGTCTATAGAAAGGAAAGAGTTGCGGCTCAACTTGGGTACATCGTAATTAGTGAGTTCTATTGAAATATCTTTCCAGAATTGAACGAGAATTCTCCAAAGCCACAAATGAGGACTGAAGCAGTCGAGACAAGGCGGCGATGACGCTATCAAACAACCATTACACCCAATTCCTTTCCCATTTACGAATACACCCAGGGCACGATCTCTTCTTCCACCTCATTATGCGCATCAATTTTTCTTTTTTCTTTTTTTCACAGCTACAGCACAAAAAAGACACAGCCCGTGTTTACTGGGAAATAATAAGCCATTTTTAATCAAGCAGATATTTTGGCCGACGGATAATTTTTCACGCTCAACTTCTCCCGCCCCTCCTTCCCGTACTTCGTAGTCCAGAAGTCCAAGGCTTTGAGACAGCCGTCTTATACATCTCCTAACCTACATCACTTTCCTTTTATGCATCAGTTGGAGTAGATGAAAGAGCTATGAGACTGCTGTAATGCAGAGTTAGCCACTAACTTTTAGAGACGGGCCGCATGACTTATGTTGGAACTTTCGGAAGGACCGCAGATTTAGACCGAATACGCCGTTAAATATTGCTTTAAAACATATGTTCAATGTTAGAAATGTGATAATTACTTAAGATTCAACAATATAAAACAATTTTGAAAATTGAGAAACAATAATTTAACTTTTTTATATTAATAAAATAACAATTCATATTTGATTCTTGTTTCAAATAATTAAAAAAAAAAAAAAAAAAAAAAAAAAAAACTTACATCGTAAATCAAAGTCATGAAAGAAGTTAATCTTTAGTGACAATATTACAATGTGACTTGACTTAAACTCATAATCAATAAAGGTATTTAAACCATATCTCCTAAATCTTCCATTTCAGTCGATGTTAATTGCAAGACGATGACGGACTTAGAGACTTAGTGATGCGGGCCAGTTAATGGAAAACGCGGGTTTTGGTAGTAAACACATACTAATGTAGACAAATTGAAATTATTTCCACAAAATTTTGATTTTTGTTCTTCTGTACTGCGGCGGGCCGGAGAAAAAGCTGTCGCGGGCCGCCTAGTGGCTGACGCTGCTCTAGTGCGACCAAAAATTGTAAGAACAGCGGCTGTTCTACTGTGTGCTGACCAAATTTTAAGGGGAATGACTTGCTGGTGATATATCAAAGGCAAAGGGGAACGTCTCAAAGAGGGAAAAAATCTTTATTATAACAGCGACATCACTCGTCATGGTTCATAAGAGATTAAACAATTGGTTAGTCTGCACAAAGTTCATGGATCTCCATCAGAGGAAAAAAGTATTTCTAATTTTGATTTGAAAATTCCACGAGTAAAAATATGCTTTTTAACAGGTTAGGGAGAACATGTAAGTTGGGAATTTAATTTGTAGAAGAGGTAAAGTTATGAATATTTGTTAGTTTGTTTCGTCATTGAGTTCTTGTATTTGAATAATGAGATTGTTGGGCATAACAAGATCTGGCATTTGTTGGATTGCTTGATTTAAAAACCATTTTGGTATATACACTTGGCAATTTTTTTTTTCCTCGTTTTCACACGAACTTTCATTGGACATACCAAACCTGAACTGAGACTACCACAAAATCAAGCATATTTTATAGGACAAAGTCGATTCTAGTTCACTAAAAATTAGTGAGAGGAGTTTAGAAGTTAAAGCAATCCAATGTGAGCTTGCAATTTTAATCGCATTTCCTGCAAATTAGGAAGTTAGCAAAATGCCTTTCATCATCATCCAAACGAACGATGTAGGATACCATTAAAAATCCTCAAAACATCTTTTCATGTATGGTATTTAACATTTTAATCAATCCGGCAAACTTTCGATCCTGGAAATTGTGCATAGCAGACCTTAGAAGGTTAAAGGTACATTTCCATTATGACATAATCAACTTACGACGCCAACCTCATTCACCAACCAGCCTTGGGCAGAAGAATCCATCCACGTGGAAAACACGAAATCCACTTTTCCAGAGCAGCCCAGTGGATGCAGTTTTGATCAATATTCCTCATGTACTTTGTGCGTTAAGAGCGCACGGTGCGAATTGCAGCCGGTGCCACAGTGGACGTGAGGCGACTACAAAAGGAAGGTTGCAACCTTCCTGTGTTAGGGGACTACACAGCTCTTTGCATCATCAAGTGCTTGCTCTTGTTGTGAGTTCTCTATGCATTGCAATTAGCCCCGAAGGAACGGAGGAATTAATGGGGAAGATCACATCTTGGGGATGTTGGGGGGTTGATATTGATCTGATGTTGTCTGGAGTGTAGGTGCGTGGGAGTCGGATCAGGCCGCTTTTGTCGCCGCTTTAAGGGATGTTAATTGATTTCGTGAGATGCTTTCTGAGAAAGACGGAAAGATTGAAGAAACTTTAAAAAAAAAAAAAAAATGGGAGTGAAGATTAATACACTTCTGAACTTTATTGATTCTGATCTCAATAAATTTGCATTGTTTCTCTTTTGAAAGTAATTGTTATACTAAAATTTCAAGGTGCCAGGTAATAAACTACAACACCCTGCAGCTAATGAGTGAAATTTTAATAAAGTCTTTATTTGTGCCTTTCAAATATAGCTGTCCTAGATTTATGATTAGTATAGGAGAAAAACTAGACTACTCCTGTGGACAAGACATTATGAACGGTACAAGGATATTGTCGAGCATGGAGAGAACTAAAGTCAACTGCTTCATTTTGGGAACAAAGTTGTAAGAAAAAGTGTTACGGTGGGGGAAAGTTTGATGTATGCATAAAATGTACAAAGTAAAGTAGTGCTTTTTTATTATTATTTTGACACTACGGCGTCTGCATGGCACATTCTGGAATTCGAACCTCATAGTACTGGATCATCAGTCAAGCATCATTTCGCTGCTTTGAAAGGATCTTTAACTTTTTTGAAGCTTGAAAATTATTCACCAAGAACTCTGAGGAAATGCACTGCTTTCTCATTACTTTCAATATTTATGTAGAACACGAAATTACGTATTTTCTAAGACTAATTTAAAACGAAAAATTCAAAAGCCGACATATTAATTTTAGTACCTAGGTAGCATAAGCTAAAATCAATAAAAAAAATTTAAATATTTGCAAGTGCCTTCTCTGTTTTCTAATGTTATCACAACCCATTTGCATGCATTTTATATCATTCAACTCCACATAAAAACACCACTTTCTAAAGATGTTGCTTTAGCAGTTCAAAACCAATTCCCAATCAATACATATCGCGTGCGTTCTCTGTTCGATTATCACAGCAAACCATTATACAGGCAGACACGATATGTTTTTACTTATTTTTTCCGTTTGAATTCGACATTTCATTTACTATATAACGAATTTCACTGAAACCTTCCAACTAAATAAATTGAGAAGTTCGCTAAAATATATTGTCGATTAACTTTGAAAAATTCAACATTGTTTAAACATTTCAAGTATGATACACTGTAAAAAAAACTTGTTCTACCTTGCACCAAAATTTGGTTCCCATGTAGCTGCAACCAACATTGGTGCTTATTTTCAAGATTTAATGGTGCTTACTGTCCGAGGTAGCACCATTAAACCAAGTAGCAAATGTTGGTTGCAGCTATACTAAACTTCAACTTAACTTAACATCACTAGACGGTAGATCGTCACAGTGCTCATAGGTATTTAATCCGTTTTGGCGGCGTGAAAGCATAATGTTCGCCAAACCACAACCCTGTAGAGAACAAAAGGCTATAAGGTTTGGCGAGAATTATGTCTCCACTCCGCTAAAATGGATTAACTGCTTATGAGCACTGTGAAGATCTATCGTCTAGTGATGTCCAAGTTAAGTTGGAGTTTTGTATAAATGAGAACCAATTTTCGGTGAAAGGTGGAACTAAATTTTTAACAGTGTAGTATTGTGCAAACATAACAAGCCATTTACCTTCACCACGTTGTAAACTTAATTCCTTGTTCTGGCTTCTAATGCAATTAATTTAACCATGATTAAGTCAATTTTAGAAAACAAAAACAAATATTTAGTGGTTTAGAAAAGCGTACTCCTAACTTGATACATACACTTTCATTTCGTAACTGTATTCTTACAATATTATTTTTCGAAATTCAATCCAAACCGTTATTGCTATTCCTAATTCAATAGTCCTGACACCTGATCAACACAAATTTATTCACTAAAAAATATTCCATAATATATCTAAGCTAGAACATAGCGATTATGGGATTTTGCGTTTCACAACTTTGTCGCATGCTTAACATCCAGAGTCTATAAGATCAGACTAAGTTAGTAAACAAGTCTGAATTTTTTTTAACACTTAACAAGAGTTCTCAACGAGGTTATCGAACACAATACCCTATTGATAAAAATGCATTAGTATTTCAACTAACTAGCAATGGGCAAAAAATATGGCATTAAATTTGTATAACTTTTTTAAAAAACAGTAAATGACAGCTTTTTAATTATACCCACTTATACAATAAAACTGCACATGTGTTATAGACTTGGTTAAAGAGCATTCTATAAATCTAGTAACTAAGTTTAAACAGAGCATAAAATTGTTGCTTCCACTTCACCGTTCTGGAGGAAATGAATTTACCAATCAATAGAAATCGCGTGCATTCCATTCGCCTTCCATCTTCGTAAAATTCCATTCAGCCACGAGAGAGTTTTTTCGTTTTATTCTTTATATTTCCTTACGTTCGGATTGAATGTACCGTATTTTAGTCTGAAACCCTTGCAGCACTGTATTTATTCGATTAAAGTTTGTAAACACACAAACAGAACAATTTTTTTTTATGCAATCTACATCAGCTCGAAAAGATTTGTAGAAAGAAATGAATGCAGAACATTTTGTACATTGTATACTTTTCAGTAAACAGTGAGATTTAAAACTATTTTCGATATTTTCAATTCTGATATAGAGTTCCACACTGAAGTGTTTTAAAATATTAAACTGCATAAAATTTACACAAACTTATTGGTTAAGAAACACATTTTAAAAATATTTTGAATTGAATGAACTTCTATCATGTAAAGCAGTTTCATTTACTGCAATGGAACATTAGTGTTCCTTTGCATAGGTCAAAAAAGTTTTTAATGAGTATGGATTTGACATGATATCAATTGAATACTTTTTCTATAATTAATTACAAAATTTCTTCTGGAGATTGCTATGTTTCAGAAAAGTGACTGTATGAGTACTATGAAAGTTCATATTCATTCAGGAACCCTTTAAAGAAATAAATAATCCCTCCAAGTATTTCACAAAACTATTGAACGAGTTCCCAAACAAATTTTGACAGCCCTTGGCAACTTTATTCTTAATATTGAAAAGTGCCTTCAAAAGGTATTCAGTGCTTTAAAGCTACGATTTGTTTTCTCTTTATTCAGTCTTGCGTTTTCTTAAAATTTGATTGAATCTAAAATTTTTTGCCTTGAAAAAATGTTTGAGGCACGCACACAAGTATGGTTGCATTTACACTGTGCAAGTAAACACTGAGCAAAAATACAATAATGTTCTAAGGGAACTACACTCTACAATATTTCAAAAAGAATTGTTGGAAGAACTCGTTGCATAATCTTATAGAACATATAATTTTAGAGTAAACAGATTTTGAGTTTCAAAACTTAGTTGCAAATTTCCCCATTCAGAGCCGATAAAATATAATAGCAAAACATTACATTTCGCATTTATAAAATACATAAAAAACAATGTTATTCATCACGATTTTGGATCACGCACTGAATATATGCTCTCATTGTACCTTAAACCATGGTGGTTGTTTAGCTATAAATATACTTATCTATCGTTCAAACACGTTGCATATACTAGATTTGTAACCTGTTAAATAGGAAGACTACTTAAATGGGCATGACTTAAATGTCATTGAAAATATTTTATTTATATACCAAATATCCTAAAAATATATTATTTATAAACCAAACATCATAAAATATTTTGTCGACATAAATAAAATCAATAAGTTAAAAAAGATTTTCTTGAAGTGTCATGATATTACTTATCACTACAAAGGGGGAAAAAAGTCCTCATTATGAAACAAGGCGAGCAAAAGTTTATTCCCCGGTTAACAGGTTAAAAAAAATAATCTTTAGAGCGGGTGTAAGGTAAATTTCAAAGAAACTCTAGTGTAATGATTTGAACGGATGTCACTCATTAAAAATACTGGATCTATATTTTGACAGGTATTAGAAAAGGTACAGATTTCTACAACACCGTACATTTACTTCGGGATATAGACATAAAAAATGAAGTGTTGTGCTATAAAACATTAAAATGGTACTGTTTTTTGAGGCGCAATCAAGTTTAATGGAGAAGTAATAACAATCATCTTGAATTAAACACACTTAACGTATTGGTAAATGTTATTGGTCACTTTCTCTGTATGAAATCGAAATTTTCAGCAAAAGATCACTAATGTGTTAACCCTTTGCACTCCAGTGGCGCCTCTCAGGCTCCACACGATTGGATGCCAAACCACGAGAGGACCATTAGGTGTGATGCGGAAATTCGATGCAAGGCCAATGACTGTGTATAGTTTCTATGAAGCAAATCCATAAACACCAGCCGAACCTAAAATGTCTCGAGTTGCTGATTCCTCCGCGCGGAAAAGGCCTGGAGTGCAAAGGGTTAATACAGAAATGTTACATTCATAGCGTTAAAGGACATTCTAAATTTGGTGACAATCTCACAGCCTACCTTATCTAATAAATTAAATTTCCGATCAATACAAATAGCGTGCACATTCCTTATCCCCCCCCCCCCCCCGAAAGCCATCACGCGTCCCCGATCCGTGTTTTTATTTGTTCTTTTTACAAAAATCTAATTGAATCCAGCCTTCCTTAGAGCCTGAAAAGTTTTAAGGCACGAGCCACAAGAAGATCAGCCCCTGATGATGAGAGAAGAGAGATGAGTCATGGCGGTGTCACGTGGTGTTATTGATTCCTCCCCCCCTCCCCCCATCCACCACCTACAATGGAGTTGGGAATGTTACTCTCGCTTAAATCTACTCTTCAACTACACCTATGATCGATATCCCCAGCAGAGTTGCCTTCAGGGGATATTTGCGGACAAGCGACCTCTTTGCTGGGGGGGGGGGGGGGGCTTGGTTTTTAAGGACTGTGGAATATGGATTTGACACGGTCGTACTCAGGGTGCTGTTGGTCTTATAAACTGTACTTTTAAGGACTTTCGGGGGGAACTTTATGTGGGAGATTTGTTAGTCTTTCACCATCTCATTCATCTCGTGCTATTATTTCAAAACATTCAGTTCTCATCGGACATTAAAAGAGTAATTTCATTTTAACTAACACTCACGTAATGCATATTAAAATATTTAATAAGGAAATGTAATTGAAATATTAACAGCTTTTTATCCAACAGGTGATGCTACTGTGAAATAACGGAAAAATTCATAATGCTAATTTTGATTTATTAATAGCAAAATAATTCTCTTCGAATTTCCATATGTTGTTAGATCTTAAAGATGCGAAGGTTGGTTGGTTGTTGGTTATTTTCAGATTATCTGGCACCGTCAGCAACACGAGGGCTATAATGCGCCGAAACATTCGTCATTAGACAAGCCAACATACATTTACAAACACCCATGCCTAACACGGGACTCGAACCCGTAACCTCGCGGTCTAGAAGTAAAGATGCGAAGGATAGAGGAACATCATTGTCAACCAAAGTAAATGTTTTAAGTTACAAGCTGTTTCGAATTTACAACTATTCTTTTCGCTGGTAAAGCAACACTTTTCTTACCTACTACTATATCATCTTTATTTCCAAAATGTAACTATAGTCAATAGCTCCCTTGTTGTTAGTAATAACGGGACAGTATGAGTTTTCAAAACCTTGTATTTTAAACTTGACTTCAATTCAAACTAAAAAAAAAAATGCGTCTTTATCCAGTATACCTTCGTATGGTACAAAAATTCATAAACCTTGAAGCAGCATTGCTTTGCAAGATTAACAGTCTCGCTTATCAGCTAAGTAGAAAGGCATTGCTCCAAGTGGCTTTTGCAAATCCATATTACAAGTACCTAATTTATTGCTTTACAGTCTTTAATGAACAAAATAATATTGAAAATAAAGTTTTTTTGGTAATCCTCAACCTCCCATGCGTCTATTTTAAATAATTTAATAATCAAATTTACATTCGATAAGCCTTACCATTTAAGCATTTATAACCCGTACTATAATATTTTAATATTATAGCACTTATCAAAACTTTTAATTAATGTTAGGTGTGTATAATGGTAAAATTTTACTTAATTTAACTTCTAGAAAATATACATTTGTTGAGTTACTTTGAGGTTATTTAATAATAAAAAAAAAAAAAATATAATAATAAAATAAAAAAATAAAAAACATGTTGGATTGGAGTGAGAATAATTAGAAGTAAGCTAATAAAACAGTATACTTGGAAACAGATAGAAATATTCAGTTTCAAATAATTCAAGTACTTATCTACAAGTTTTTATATTAAACTTAGACTAAAAAACACATGCATTTCTTTTTTAAATTAAATTGAAAACATCGATACATCGAACGCCTGGTTGAGAACCCGGGAACTTTTCTGTATTTATTCAACCATTTTTTTTTTTTTTATTCTCCAAAATACTATAATTTTAAATTGATGTAAAACACGTATTGCAAAAGTTAATGTTTTGTAGAAGAATTTTTTTCTAAGTTTACACTATAATTTTGTGAATAAATAATGTTAGTTCATGAATAAGAGTTGGTTATTAATGATATTCAGTTTTTTTTTTTTTTATAGATTCTATGCTTTAAATGTTTTAACCATACCACTCTCCCAATTATTGAGTTGAGACAGAAAAATGAACCGAAATTCTCAAAGTTGAATGTCGTTAATATTAAAAATTAGAAATAAGCTCTTAATATATTCTTTTGATAGTTTGGAGCAGTGTTAGTCACATCATTGGTTTAGAATAGTCTATTTAAAAAATGACTTAATTATTTGAAGTAAAAAGAACAGCTCAGTACAATAGTATGGCTTTTTGAAATTTTCATTATTCTTTGTTCCATTTAGTTAATCTAGTTAATTTGTTGTAGTATGTTTAAAAATTGGACATAGGGGTAGCTAGAATAAATGTATTAATTTTTACTCTAATTTCATACAAGTTTTAATATTTTAGGTAATAAGTTAAAGGGGTTCCTTACACTTATCAAATTTCACATTACTCATGTTTTAATTCAAAATGAAAATTTTCCATATACTTTTAATGTAGCCTGATACATAATTTAACATGAGCTTTTCTTTAAAAAATACTTTGTTTTAAATTTATTGGCAAAAATGCTTAAAAATTATACAGCAATCTTGAAATATACTATATAGAAACATTAATAATTCTATAAAAGCAAAACGCAACACTGAATTTATAAAAGCTCAGATTAAAATCTTTAAAAACAGTTATGAGTTAAAATTCATTGAAAATACTCTGTGATGGATAGTTTTCAAGAAGATGTTCCTGATATAAATGCCTTTTTTTTTCTTTTAAGGTTACCGAAGAAGGGAAATTGAAACTTGAGGATCTTCCCTTAAAACACGTCTGTTCCTCAGATTCAAAACTTAAGTCCAAATATTTTTGTTTTGTTGCAGATTATATCTAAAAATTTTGTTTTCTTTCGAACCACAACTCACTAAAAAAAAATCCAAATCAGTGAAATTTATAACAAAGCGTTTTAATACAGAGAGTACAATGGTAGTTTGATTTAATTTTTAAGACTTAAATCATTTGACTCTCAGGTATAGAGTCTGGTATAGATTACTGAGAAAAATTCAAAACTAAATATTGCTATTTGAGTAAGCAACCATTACATGTTGTTGTTGAAATGACTAATATTTTACAAAAATTGCTGTAAATATATTCTTAAGTAATCATATTACAAAACGAATTACAGGGTTCCATTCCGTAGAACGAAAATCAATTTCATTTTAAGGACTACATACTTTTAAGGACCTTTGAAAATTTAATTTCATGCATCAGGTCTTTAATATATGACTTTACATATACTTTGACCAAAATATTAATATCAGAATTTTTTTAAGCACAATATGCATTTTGCATTATAAACAGACTTTGATGATGGTCTTTGTTCTTTTACAGGGTTCCCACTCAAATCACAGAATGAAAATCAAGGACTTTTCAATGACTTTTAAGGAACCCAATTAATGTTTTTAAGGACCTATGAAAATTCGTTTTTAGACATGTCTATATTTAAATTTTTAATAAAGTATATTCTACCAAAAAAGTTACAGATTGGTGGATGCGTAATACAAATATGTCGGAAAATTCTGATACGGTGCAGAAAGTGGCGGTCACGTGGGGATAGCAAATCCAAGTTGTATTTTTATAAATTTTGCTGTTGGACAATATCTGTAAAAATTAAGGACTTTTAAGGACCTCTAAGCATTTTTAAGGACTTTCAAGGCCTTGAAAACAAGTTTAAAAATATTAAGCACTTTTAATGACTTTCAATGACCGTGGGAACTCTGTTTTAGGTAGTAATACGTAAACGCTAATCTTATATGCTCGTATCACAGAGTTACAGTGTACAACTAAAATCACGTGATTTCCGCTCCACCAATTAGCAAATACGAAACAAACTATGTACAAGTTGATGCAAACGTAATAGAAATATACATGAAAATTTTGGCACTGCTTGGATAAGTGAGAAAAATTAAGGACTTTTAAGGACCTCTAAGCATTTCTAGTACTTTTAAGGACCTTTAAGTATTTTCAAATACTTTTAAGGCCTGAAAAACAAGTTGAGAACAGTTAATAACCTTTAAGAAGATTTGTTCCATAATTTGACTAGCAGTCTTCATCCTAAAATATCTCTATAAAGCTCTCAGGAGGCAGATTTTCTTCTAGGATATGAAAACCTTGCCAAGATGTACCAGGAAGTCACAACCTCCTCTGCAAAGCTGACCAAATACGGAACTTTGCACTCTTCTAATAACCTTTGCATGCAACAGACATACATCTTCACCTTATATCAGAATCAAGAGATAAGTCTTGTATAACCACAGAAGGATTACTTGCCATGATCTCAAACAGAACATTTCTCATCGCAATGTTCGGTGTGGGCGTAACATTTCCAAAACACGATACCAACGAAAAAAAAAGAAATGCATAATAATTGAACCCTAACCATACGAACTGTCATTCATGGCAAGCAGAAGGGAAAAAAAAATAGCGCCACCATGCTGCATGGACCGAAAGCATATAATTAACGCTCTGCAAGGAAGACCTATCATTAAAGAAATTTTACTTTACAATAAATGTATGCAGGGAATCAAAATTTAATTGCTATGTCCTACATCGGACTGGAAATAGCATTCTTTTCTTGGAGGTTGCCAGAAATGGCCAATTAAGCTGCTTCCCGGTTGATCCATTACCTTGGGCTGCTTTTGGAAGACAACCACCAAATTAAAAAAAAAAAAAGGGGGTGAAATTAGTGTATATGCATATTTAGATTTGCATATTTATGCCAAGCTGGATGTAGAAAAGAATCCGTTGAGACGGGAAATAGTTTTTATTTCTGCAGGACAAAAATTTGTGTTGCCTAGTTCTCCATTCAAACTGCGCAACAAAAACCCGAAATATTGTCCAACGAGGTTGAATGCGAATCTGCAACAGACCAAAGAGCACTTAAGTTAAAATGTTTGGCGATAAAAAATTCTATTGATCTTTGAAGCTCCATGAAAGTTATAATTATTTCGTAAATGTATATTTAGTTCATAATTCTTTCTATGCTTATTGCCGTATTACATTTTCCTTTAATAACATTAAAAGCTTTCGATGCAAGTTTTTTTAATGCCTATGTTTAAATTATCCAAATCATTCATAGGAAATGCATTTTTTTATCATTAAAATCCCCTAAATCTAATCAAATAGAAACTTATAGTGAAATATAATGTATCTATCCAAATTTAAATTGGCATTTTATATGATAAGTGACTTGATAAAATAAGTTAGAAGATTAGGCTTCTACTTGCTATTGGAGCTAATTTATAATGAATTTTGTTTGAAATATTATACCTATGCATACTTACAATAATACCTAAAAGTGGGTTGTATTCAGTAATTGTACTTAGCTGAGAAATATCAAAGTATAATTTAGAAATTTTTGTTGTTTATTATAAAACGAGAGAGGAAAAGGCGCTTTTTTTTTTTTTTTTTTTGGTCTTTGTCATGTCAAACTAAGTGTATATTTAAATTTAGTTTACTAGCTTTAAAAAGGTTGGGTTTCCACAGTTTGGTTATTATTTTACTGAATAAATATCTTACAAAACAACTGAATTAATCCATTAAATTTATTAAGATTTTAATTCTTCCCACCATTATCTAAAGACCTACTGTAATTGCTTGTCATACATGCATTTTAAATTAGTTTTAAAAACAGTGGCACAAGAAGAGTTATCTACGTAACTTTTTCCGCTTGACAAATAAGTGAAATTATTTATACATTAATTTCTCGATTGTACATTCAGACATTTTAATAAATTGATACAAAACTCTAAAACTAGCAAACTTTATATAATATTACGAAAACGTGAGAAGCAATCCAATTTTGAAACTTTTTGTATTTAACCCTTACAAAATTTCATTAAGGATACAATACGCAATCACGAAATACGTGATAGGAATATAAAAAAAAAATTAAATAATGCATCAATAAGTTTTTAACTATGAAAGCTATTAAAACAAGTCCTTCCTCATCAGGGAAAAAAACAAACTTTTTTCTCTCCCTAGAATTGAAAACTTATATTCCACTCACCCATTACAAGTACCATTTTATAAAACGCGGAACAAATTATGAGCAAACAAGCGATTTAAAAAACAACTTCCTTTCCTACCTTAATAAATGTACGACAGTTTATTGTTTTGTGGCCCCTTTTCGCAATAGGCGATAGCATCAAAAGGGCTTTTCTCAGCGCGCTATCAGAAAGACATTAGGAGAGGTGGTGGGGGGGAGGGGATTCAAATTGAATCCGGTCATGTTATCCCAATCCCTGGTCTCAAGGCGTGCTTTTCAATTACGCCTTTTGGCCCGAATAGCGGTCGTGACGGGTGAATTTGGAGGCGGCTTTTGCATCGCAAAGATGCAGAATTTTTTTAAATTATAACTCCAGAAGAAGTCGAAACAACTCATTTTAAGAGGTCACTGCAAAATGTGTTTTTCTGATGATGACTGTTTTTCCTAAGTATCAATAGTCACAGATGTGTATCTGGTGACGAAGAAGAGGTCACTGACTTCAGATGCATTTGCTCATTTTGAGGGAAGAACACCTGTAGAGGTAGAGTTAAAGGTTGTAGTCTCAAGCAGTGTTTAAGGGGGTATAGTAACGAAATTTCTTCAAAAATCCCAATTTTTTTTTCTGATTTTAAAAAATAGTTCATACATTCCTGAAGAGAATGATGTTTTTATCTTATTCCTCCGGTGATTAGAACGCCACAAAATTACCTGTGATTTAAACATCACTAATGGGCGTAATACCTTGAAGCGTCTGCTTAAAGTGCGTTTTTCGAGCACAACTGTTTTTCACAGATGTTGCATATTCAAATCGATATATCTCCAGAACCATTAACAATTGGCTATTCAAATTTTTGGAGCATTTAATTTATATAGTTTTAAATATTTTGTCTTCACAGAATTTTATTTTTTAAATTCTGTTTTAAAATATAATTTTTAGCCTAAAAGATAGCATAAAAAAAAATTCAATATTTTTACTTTGAGAATTTTTTTAATGTTTTTTAGTTCACCTATCAAAATTCTGTAAAGACAACATTTTCTTTATATAATTATGTATTACAGTAAGCTTTCACTTTGAAATTTTTTTTATTTTTTCTTGACTTATATCAAAATACGCAAACATCAAATATTATGGATTTTTCTTGGTTTTTAAATTTTTTTTTAAATAACAAAACACAATATTTAAAAAAACATTTTCTCAAAGATATATAAATAATATCTCATACATAAAATAAATTTTTTACGTAAAAATGTACATAAATAAAGTTTTTTTTTATTTTCGGTACCGCACCCCCTTAAGCTGGAGTAAAAAAATTCTGTTAAAAAAATTTCTCCACATTATACCACAAATTGGTTCTGATTTAGCTGCGACCAACATTTGGTGCTTAGTTTCACGATTTAATGGTGTTCACGGTTCGAGCTAGCACCATGAAATCGTGGAACTAAGCACCAAATGTTGGTTGCAGCTAAATGGGAACCAATTTTTGATGCAAGGTGGATCCAAATTTTTAACAATGTAGCAAAAAAGTTAAATCCTAATTGTTCTTCCAGAAAAATACTAAAATGGTTACGAGCTATATTACTCTTGATGATTCATCTAAAAAATCAATAATTAAGAAGCCTTTTTGTAATAAAACCATTGTAAACGTTAAAAAAAGACGAGTATTTTATCTTCATTGTTTCATCTTAGTAAGTAGTTTAAACATGAAAAAAAAATTATGATTTTTCAAATTTTGTAATTAAATGTTGCAGCACACATTTTTTTAATTTTAACATTAAAAATAGTTCTTTAGCAAAGTCAAAGTAAAAAAGTCTTTTAGTTAGAAAAAATGCTCCTGTAGATTAATATCTTGGATCAAGTCATCTTTAAATTAGCATTCAAAATATACTATTTAAATCAGTATTGAACATGCAGTTTTATCTAATATAACAGCTTTAAATATTTTTTATTTCTTACGATTAGTTTTTGAAAAGTTATTGTTGGATGACTTCAAGTGGAATTCTAGAAGATTCTGAAAGTTACGCATTTCGCTGACAGAGCATTTATGGAAGAACATCAGAAGGGAGTAGAATGAACCATATATAATCTATCTAAATCCATACACAAAAGTTACCTTTTTCCGCATAAAATATATATTTGTATTAAACATCTAGTTCATAGTGTAGCATGTATGCTACACAACTTATCGAAGGAAAATCTTGGAGCAAATAAAAAGCATCGTTAGCGGATGTTTTAATACACACTACATCAAGGCTTTATTTAATTAGCTTATTAAATAGGCACTAAGGTTTTTTTATATAACATATATTTTCAGTCATCCAGGGGCGAAAAGAAAACGAAAACATTTCTTTAAAAAAGGACAAAATCACATACTAAGGATTAATATGAACAGCTATGTAATTTATTATTTTGTATAATTTTTTCATTGCAAAAGATCAGATATACAAGACTTTTTCGCATAATTCTTGCATTCGAAGATTTTCTGACTCAAAATATAATGCGAAAAAAGAATTCTATCCGTAAAGTACTAAATGTCTTGTTTTAAACAGCAATAAATAAGAATTAATATTAAGTTTATTAACTTGAAGTGAAATTTTAGAGGCTTAAATGTTTAAGATGGGATACCCCATCACGAATGAATACAGTTTATTTTCAAATCAACTATAAAAGGCACAAAAAAAAAAGTATTTTTAATTTAGTGAAAATCTTATTTCATTTTTTATACAATTATGAATAATGAATTAAAATACGTAATTATCATTTGATGCTTGCATGACATTTGTATACACTACTAAAAAAATTGATTGAATTTTTTATCAAAGAAACTTACAAAATGTAGGCAGAAGGCTGGAAGATATATTTAGGACGGGGAGGAGAGGTTGAAGTGAAAATTTTATAATCTTAATTTTAAATTTGCATGTTAAGGTACAAGCTAAAAAAATATGCTAAGATAGTTTGCTTAAATATATTAAAATAGAATACTATTGCAATTGTTAAATTATTATATCCCAAAATTAACGTTTTTCATTAATTTTATGGTCATTTATGCAATTTTTTTATTACTATTTAAGTGTAGCAGTAGTGTACACAAAAATATAAATAATTTTTTAAATTATACATACCCAATTCCTTTTCGCAATTAGATGCATATTTGATACTCGAAATAACTAAGAGAGGAATTGAATAGAAGTTTTTTAAGTTGTACAACGCAAAATGCCTATCGCATATTTAGTTTTTCAATACTGAAAACAATTTTAACTCGGTTGTATCATTGTATTTAGATTGAAAATAACCTAACACGAACACATGGGAAGCAGTTATTGAGTGTTGGCATTTCCTTATAAATTGTTTGAACCTTAAAAAATCTACAGCAACACATTTTTTAACAAATTTCAATAGATCGAAATCTGTATACCTACGACTATTGAATTACATTTATCTTCCAGTTACTGTAACATGTAGGTTTATTACAACTAGAAACATTCATTTATCGTATGTTTAATAAAGCGAAAAGATGAGTAAATGTAAACACTAATTTAAACTACCAAAAAAATATAAATCTCAAATTATGTAAAATGACAAAATCTAGCACGACGATTGGATTCCATATAATAAATTTATATATCCTAGCAATAAATAGAGTTTAATTCGCATTTAGAGTTTATACAAGTGTGGCATTTCTAAATTTTTCACTACACAGAAATCTATTAAAAAAATTGCAAGCATACAAAATCGCATTAGAGATGACTTTGAAAATAAATAGTTGAAGCAATAATAGAACAAAATTCTTTTAAGAGTGATTCCCCCCCCCCCCCCTTTTTTTTCAAATATGAACCTGATTACTGAACCAAAACTAAATAATACAAAAACTACGATATAAAGTTTTTTAATTTTTATTAAATTTTCTTTTAAATATTTGTAATTTTATACCAATACATTCCATATTAGAAAATCCATTTCATTAATAAAATGCTTGAATTTCTGAAAAAACACTTAATACCTTCTTGAAAGTAATTCTAAGAAACGTATCCAAAGTCTAGTTCCTCACATTTAATTAGATTGCAGATGAAGTGAAATTATATTGACCCAGCCAAAACTGAAGCTTAAAGTGAACATGATACCCAAAAACCGACGAAAATGTCAATTTTTATCCCATAATGCGGAGAATATCTTTCGGAATAGCTGTGCAAAAATTTATACTTGTACCTTTGAAAGATAGAAAGTTATATGGCATTTTCTAAACCATCTCACACTATCAAAGCTGAAAAAGAAATCTTTAACACTGTTTTTCTCCATAATTTTTTAGTTTGAGTGTTTTTTAAATCCCTAAGATTTTTTTCTAAATTTAGTTACGATTGGGAAATTTTTATAGCTTATTTATATACATCTGATAAACAAAAGTTAGTATTGAATAAGGTGTACTGTGTTTAGTTTTTTTTTTTTTTTAATTAAAAAGTTTAAAACTTGAAGAAAAAAACGGTCGCTTTTCTACTGTTTTTGACTAAAAACATAAAACCTTTTCCATAGCTTTCATCTTCAAATTCATACTAATTATTTTTAACAAATATAATACGAATATATTGTGAAAATTTCATAGAAAAATTCTTAAAATTGTGGAATGAGTAGCATTTCGAAAAAAGTTTGAAATTTTTTTTAAAAATTGAATTAATAAAATATTATTTATTCAAAATATTTTTGAAGGTTAAGTTATGTTTACTTACCATCAACACAATCTAAAATTACTATAGTTCAAATTTTAGTGGTACAATTGCTGAAAATAATTTTTTGGGCAATGCGACCTCCTTAAAAAAAATAGCACTTTTTTATTATCATTTTAACTACTAAATCCCATTGCGAAAAAAAATTCAGTCCAAAAACTGAAAATCATTGTGTTACAAATGTGGTTTGAATCGTGTATTTTATCACCTTTACCACAGATAAATCTTTGGAGTTGAGATAAAAACAGGAACATACTCATCAATCTCTATATTTTGCAAAGTTCATGGTTTTTAACTAACTTTCTGAAAATCATCGATTTAGTAAGTATCAAGGAAAACTGTAAATGTATGACGTGTTTAATAGGAAATAACTATCATAATTGAACATTTTGTGTATATTTATCTTTTGAAGATCGAAACTCAATACATTTTAATAGATATGAAATTAATTTACAAATAATCAAAAAAAATTAAGATTATCTATAATTTCAAAAAGATTTTATTTAATGGTCTTATTAGATATTTTAAACATAATGTAACATTATTCCAATTACATTGCCTGCCAAATTTTCTTTAAAATGTATGATAAATTGCTGTTTATCTTTCAATAATAATAGAATCTTGTTCATGAAGATTACAAGGATAATAAAGTTTCACTCTAAGTGATGATTTTTTTTACTATTAATAAATTAATATGCTTAATTATTTTACCCTTTATTTAAGTAGAGCCATCTATAGAGATATTTTTCATTATTTAAATTTTAATTTCGAATTGATATTTTTAATTTCAGTAAATTAGAGATTTGAACGAACTATTCTTTGAATCGAGTTTAAAAATAATAAAAGAAAAACCTGAAAACATTTGAATTACATCAAAAATGAATGAAATGTTGATAACATTATTTAAATTTTAAAAAATTGCTAATAAGTGCGATATTTTTTTGATGAACGTAATTTTTTTAAAAATAATCGCCAAATTTCTCTTATTCATTACAAGCAAATATAACAATTTAAGTTGAGAAAATAATTTACTAAAGTAGTACAATTAAATTTGAGTAACTAAGAAAAACAAACTTTTGCAACTTTTTAGAAAAATTAAATAAAGGTATTGCCTGAAACAAATGCCATATCAACAAATGGTATAAACCCCGAATAATTTCACAAGGAATATTCGGTTTATTCCGGAATATTTTTAAATATTAAGTCTAAATAAAAACTATATAATTCTGTACTCCTCTTCTATGAATAGTAAAAAAACTAAGAAAAAAAGTAATATTTGCCCCTCAACTAAGTAAATACCAAATACGATGTTAACTTAGCATTAGTTTAGCAATTTGTACGACAAAATAATTTATCAATTGACTCAATCTCGAAGAGATTAACAAAAAAGTAACAGTCTGCGTGAATTTAAAATTAATTTAAAAAAAAAATCCTGTTTGAAACAATAAAATTTTGTGTTAAATTACGTATTTTCTAATTGAGATAACTTATAAATCTCAATTAATAGTTTAGAAATCATAATTTAGAAAAGGAATTATCTAAATGTTTACTTATTCATAACAAAACGAATACATAAAACACTTTTTTTTTTTAATACAAAAACCTGGTTTCTACTGAATAGCCACTTAAAATAATAACAAAGTTTGATTGGTTTTATATTATGTAATTGATGTATCAGACATTACCCGAAATTACTCTTTGAAAATAGAGAAATTCTCCAACTTTCACTGTCTACTTTAAAAACAAAACAGTCAATAACTAAGTAAGAAACCAAGATATGGAAATTAGTTTTAAAAATTAAATAAGTTAAAATGGTATTTGTAAACATTAAATTCGGATTACCATTAAAGAAAATATGATTACTTAAGTGGAGGATTATCATCTACACGAAATATCTGGGATGTAGAAAAAATAATGTCTGCCAAAATGGGAGAAATGTTTGTAATGTACACCAATATTTTTTGGACTCTGAAAATATTTTGTCTGATGTTGGTTGGTTGTATTCAGATTATCTGGCGCCGTCAGCAACACGAGGGCTATAATGCGCCGAAACATTCGTCATTAGACAAGCCAACATACATTTACAAACACCCATGCCTAACACGGGACTCGAACCAGCAACCTCGCAGTCTAGAAGCTATTGTCTGATGTTGGAATAAACAAGATATACTGTAATTTGATTAATTTCAAACTTCTAAATTTAGAATACCAGTTACGTCTAGTTACAGTTTACGATCTCGGATTTTAGATTTTTGAATCAAAGATGAAACATAATGAAGGTAGATTTAATTTTGCACAATGAAAAAGTAATTTTCTAAAAAGCAATAGCAAATTTTAAGAATTTCTACCCAAAAATACAACTAATGTAATTTACCAAACTCAATGTAATTTCTCTTCATAGACAACAAACAAAATGTAAATAGTAGCATGTAATACATTTTTAGGGAACATGACATTGGTAATTGATTTATTGTAATTTGAATTTGGAATCAACCATTTACTTAATTAACAAATAAATTGCATACACAAAGTATAAACAACGCTTATACAAATTTAGTAGAAGAAATTTCAATCATTCTTTCGTAAATTTTTTTTGCAATTGTTTTTTTTTTTTAATATATATCGTAACACGATTACATGCATCAAGAATTTTTTTTAATAAAAACTTAATTGTTTGAAAAAAAACTAAAATTCCAAACTGTACGTTATAAACTAAAAGACAATACTTAATATCAATATAACTAAGGTCATTAGTAAAATAAAACTAAGTATTTTTATAAGGATTGATGCACTTAGTTTCAACACAGAACTATAAATATAAAATATCATGATCAGTCGTTAATTATTTTGAACTTAATGACACTAAGACAACACGACGCCAATATACTGTTTCAAAATTTTATGCTGAGTAAACATTACGCTGTTTAAATTTATAATAAAAAAAAAAATATTTTAAGATCGACATCCTACAGAAAGCACGTTACCGTTAGCATTTATTTAATTGTATTTTCATTGGGATTTATTATTTTATAGTAAAACTTTTTACGATCACCAAACACGTACTAATACAAAGTTTGTAGAAACTGATATGGCTTGATGAGTTTTAACTTTGTAACTCGGTACTTTTATTCACAAATATTAGAAAAAATTCGACATACAAATATACTTGTTATATTGATCAGATCTAGGTAGATCTACAAAATTGCAAGAAAATGTATAATCACAATTTAAAAAGGATTTTATTATTTACATGGTTCAGATATACTTTATTAGTACAGATTTACAAGAATTTTTTCCTTACACTTATCTTTATCAGAGATTTTGTTACACTTTATAAATGTGTTTTGAAGAATGAAGGGTACAGATGTGTATAGGACATTTCTTTGGCTCGATTTTATTTGGCTTTCCCCCCCCCCCCCCCGTACATAAATGCTGTTTTTGGCAACGGATTTTATTTTAAATTACATTTTAATTTACTTTATTGTCTATATTTTAATTTATATTTCAGTTACTGTTTTTTTATTTTGCCGAATTTTCTAAACGCCAAATGAAAAAAATTGCCAAATGTCCTATACTACATCTGTTCTGAATAATGATGGTAGTTATGTAAACATTCACTATTCACGTTCTGGCATACTTCAGACTCACTAACAGTATTAAGCAATCTTAAGATATCTATTTTGATGAAGTATAGTTGCACCTTATCACTTTATAAATAACAGCAAATTTGAAAAATCAACTTGATTTATTGTTTATTAACTTAAAATAAATGACGAATTGTAGTGGTTGCAATTTAACACAACCCGAATTCGGGCAAACATTTTCGATTGTTGTTTAAGAATTTGTATAGCACTTATAAAATTTTGGTAGCACTTCAAATGACGACTTTTACAGGTAAACTCAACGCATTTGGTTGAACAATCAAGATTGTTGTTTATAAGTTTACGTAGCCTGTTGATGCAGCTACGTTCAATTTTAAGCTTATAAAAACCATACAAACAAGTTAAACTATTTAAAAATGTCTGTAGCTAATTTCGGAACGTTAACTTAAACCTCATCAATACAGATATGCATTCGGGTATAATGATATTTATGTCACACACTACCGCCGAATTGACACAGTTTACATTCACAATTTCCCCCCAAATTTATTTACATTTGTGAATTTTTTCCTTTTGTTCGCTGTTTTAATGAACAGTGCACTTTAGTTCACTGTTTTAATAATAAACTTGCCATTGACATTGATTGCATTTTCGAAGTTAACAAAAACTATGCGATAAATTAAAAGAGTAGGTTCCGATAGTTAACAAAATTATTATCAATTCATGAATTAAAACTATTACAGTTTATCATTATAATTTACAAATCTGGTCAAACTTTTTTGATCACTATTTAAAAGTTTGTGTAATCTGATTGGCTTATTAAATGTGTACATTATCGCTCTTTTAAAAGTTTGTTAAACACGTTTAATTGGACGCGTTATTTCACACACATTGATTACATTTTTGGACTTGTTTCAAATCTTGTCAAACTTTTTTGATCGCTATTTAAAAGTTTGTGCAATTTGATTGGCATATTAAAAGTGTACATTATCGCTCTTTTAAAAGTTTGTTAGACACACATTTAATTGGTCGCGTTATTTCACACACATTGATTACATTTGTTTCAAATCTGGTCAAACTTTTTTGATCGCTATTTAAAAGTTTGTGCAATTTGATTGGCATATTAAAAGTGTCGCTCTTTTAAAAGTTTGTTAAACACGTTTAATTGGTAGCGTTATTTCACACACATTGATTACATTTTTGGTCCCTTGAAAGAACAATGACTGGCTTACCTGGATTGTTGGTATGAACTTTTCTCATCCATGGGTATATGACGGGCGGTTCGGAACCTGAGCAGTCCGAATTCTGTGTGTCGGACCTCTGCAATAGAGACCCGGGCGGTGGCGAACTCTCCGGCGATGACCTGTTGTTGCTGTGATGCTGCTGCAAACTGTCCTCAAGTTCGATTCCCGGTTGCTGAACAGAGCACGACCGCTGGCTGTAGTACGAGGCGGCGTGCGGAGAGTTGCCGTGGTTCGTGTAGGCCGTGCCGTTTTCGGCGAGATGCGGCGGTGGGTGGCCGTACGCATGTTGGCCGTGAAAACCGTACTGTTGGCCGCCGTAGTAATCCGGGATGTAGTTGCCCTGAGAGTACTCCTCGATCGGTGGGAACTTGGGGTCCGCCGCAGAGTACTGCGTCGGGTTCATCAAAAACGAACTCATGATCATTAATATTTTGTTGCGGGGTGAATTGGATGGAAATAATTTTTCTTCGGGAGGCAGTCGTTTAACTCCGGCTGTTGGCCACGCCCACGGCGATAAATTAGCATATCACGTGGGGAGTCGCGGCCAACGGGAGGTCGACGCGGGCGCATGCGTCACATCGAAAGACACGCCTACTTTTCCTACAAAGATGGCGGCTGGGTTTTGTGTCGGAGATTTCACGCCAATTCGCGGCGATGATTTCGTTTCGGGAACTCGATCAAGATCTTTGGAAGGTCTGAAAACAAGGATTAAATGACCGTGACAGTTTTAAGAGATGTTTTGCGAAGTTTGAAAAGCGAGAATGGGATTTCACGATGACGGGCGCTGGCGTAAAGAGCGACGCCAGAAATTAACAGGTGGCCAATTATTTATGTCTTGGCGGCGGCGGCGAAAGTTCCATAATGTCTTTTCGGGGGAGAGGCGAAACTAAAAAGATCGGTGATGGATTGTCCACGTGGCTTGGATGGCGCGCACATGCAGTTTAAATGGCTATTTGCTTATTGAGAGGAGTTTGACACTTGGCGGATTCCAAGTTGGGAACTTGATAATAAATGTCCGAAATAACTGATTATGATCTCTCACTGCACGTGGTTTCCTGCCATAATGAGAATTTAAAAACAATGCAACTGATTACAAGGCTAATGTATATTTTTTTAAACTATTCACAATGTTGAACAAAATTCGTTATTTTTAAATTAATAATTTCATTAATTATAGTCTTATTAGTTTTTTAATACTTAGTTTTATACTATCCTCTGTTTCAGATTTTCTATTGAAACCGTTATTTTCACATGTATTATTTTACTTACGCCTAAACACACCTATTAATCGAATAAGAGTTATCAATTGTCAAATGTCAATTTTCGGAAAAAAATTCTTTTACATAAATTAATTTTTTCATGCCATTAATACAAATTCTTTGTAAATTACCTTTGCGCTTTCTCCATTGAAATCTTTCACTAATTTTCTACTCAAAATATCAAGTTAATCTCATCATTACTATTCACCTATTGAATCCAAAAACTGAAATGGTCATCAGTGTACCAATCTCTGGCTGCCACATAATATTATTTTATACAGAATTACATTCTTTCGTTGCTTCCACTGTAATCGGATATTAATTTTCCATTCTCCCCAATCATTTCGTGTTCAGAACTGAACAACTGTTATCACAATAACTTTTCCATGTTCACTTTACTTATTCTTAACAACACTATCTTCTTTTCATGTTCATGTTATTAAGATATTCATATAAGATGATGCAAGTTTACAGTCAACAGTGAGCAGTCGATTAGCGGATAAACAAACTTTCTCAAAACCAATTCTTATTATGTAACTGATAACTACTATAATCCATATCATTACATGCTATCTTCACTTTCACTCATTATGCATTGACGTCATCGGCTGTTAGTTTTTTTTTTTTTTTTGCTCGCTCTCTCTACATCCTCTGCTCACTATTTAACTGACCAATGGCCATTACAATAACTATTTCAGCACAGATTATCATTTAACAAAAACTCCCAATATTACATTTTCAATATCATCCAAACAAGTCCCATCAAATAACAGTCACGACAAGAATTCCATTAGGAAGTAGCCCGTGGTCAATCCGCAAGGGGACACAGCAATTGACCGATGGTCAATTACGGAGCGGGCTCTCTTACGGGAATGAATGGGTGGGACGAAAATGCGTCCCGTTATATAGTTTACGGACCAGGTGCCCCGTTTCAGAAGGGCTGTTGTTAATGAACTGTGAAATTGAATCGAAAAGGCACAACAATACGTTCTCTCTCTCTCTCTCTCTCTCTCGTATGGAATTGTCGTTCGATATCAACTGAGCTGTGTTCGGAAAATGACTCTTTAGGGACCAGTCCCAAATTGAAACGGTTACGATTCTGGGGAGTTGAAAAGTTTGTTGCTTGACGCGAAGGTTTATTTGTATGATACGGGAAGTATCTCAAAGGGAAACTGACCCGAAATTGCATCACTAACAATAGAATACCTCCAGTCTTATTTGCCTACTTGCAAAGCAGAAACTGCTGGGCAAGAAGCGAAAGCTTGATTCCGAAATACTTCACTTGCTATAAAGAAATAGTATGCGAGAATAATTTTTTAAGTTTTGGTTACTTTAAACAAAATATTAAAATGAAATAAAATTAATTAGTATTTATATACAATAATGTTGCATTTTGACAATACAACCAATTTTTTTAATATTTAACAGTGTTTAATACAATTCTTTTATAGAACTATAGATAAGAATTACTTTAAACTCTTATGAGCTTCTAGACCACGAAGTTGCGTGTTCGAGTCCCGTGTAAAGCATGGGTGTTTGTAAATGTATGTTGGCTTGCCAAATGACGAATGTTTCGGCGCATTATAGCCCTCGTGTTGCTAACGGCGCCAGATAATCTGAAAACAACCAACTTCAAACTGTTATAGACAACAACAAAAATGCTGTTAGTTATAATTTCTTGAACGAAATGTTTAACAACTTAGATATTACCTAGTGTGAAGGCTTTATATGTCACAAAATAGGAAACACAATTGATTCCACCAAAACGAAACTAAAAGTGTTAAATTTGTTCTACAATTTAGTTTCGAAAATTAATGAACGAAGTTTTGCAACTAGCTTTTTTGCATATCGGTTAGTTAGTTTATGCCCTCAACGACCTATACTTGTGAACAATATTAATTAATCAGGCCGGGACCTACAGCTCAACGTGGATTCCGAACCACAACCAACATCCATGCCTTACCCGGGATTCGAACCTCGCCCCTTTGACATCCGAAGCGAGAGCGCTAACCCCATCAGGTGGGCTTTATTACATTGTGAAAAAGCAACATGAAATGCGCTTAATTTCCTTACATTTACCAAAGCTTCAAGGTATACTTATGTAAATTATATTGAAAATAGGGAGTTCGGTAGGCCCTATACCACTAATGTTAAAAAGGACAATTTTCTATAAATCTTTTCTAAGTAATTAAAGCACGATTACTTATGAAAACAATTTCTGGATATTATTTTAACCTTCTTTTCTAATCTGGGATTAACATTAAGAGAGTATGCTTTTTTTTTTTTTTTGCTTTTTTTTTTAAATCTCAAATGATAAAACACCAAAAAAAAATCGTATTTTTTTTTAGACAAAATAAATTTTTAAAAAATAATTAATCAACATTTCTTAAAAAATTATCCTCATGTTAATATCTGATATAAGGCAAATACAGGGTAAAATTTTCATAAAGAAGTTAGGAGCCGTTTTATTAGAAAAGTACTTAGATGTTTGAAAAGTGACATTCTGAGAAAAATCCATTTCTATGCGAAATTGTGCCTTATCAAACGTGTATTTACGTTTTTTAAAACTAATTTTTCTCTGGAAGTAGAAGTACAGGCCCAAACTATATCTTAAAAGAAGCAGACTAGTTTGAAATTTAAAGATAAGCAAAATTCAAGAAATCGATAATTTTCAAATTTTAAGCTAACTGAACCCAGTTAACTAATGACTTAAAAGAATAAGCAAAACCATCCAACATTACTTAAATATATTCTACGAAATAAAAAAGAATCAATTGGGAAACATAAGTATTGGAGTAGGGTAAAAGCGAAAGATTGAAATTTCAAGGCGATATTTTGCAGATAACAGCAGAATCTACGCTTTTATAGGCACATCCTTCCTTTTAAGGTATACATAAACGTTGGGAATCGCAAAAATTGACCCAAACAGGCATTTTTATTTTTTTCATTCTAAAATGTTCTCCAATTCATTATCTTTAAAATTATACCAATAACTTTCTTAAAGTTAAAATACTTTTTTAATTACGTGCAATTTCGTAAAGGTCGACGTTTAAAACATATTGGAAAAAAGAAAATGTCGAAAACTTTGAACTCAATTTCTGGAGAACTGCTTTTCATTGTTGAGTGGCCGACCAAACGGTATAGTGGTTAGCGTGCTAGCTTCTAGACCGCGAGGTTGCGGGTTCGAGTCCCGTGTTGGCATGGTTGTTTGTAAATGTATGTTGGCTTGTCTAATGACGAATGCTTCGGCGCATTATAGCCCTCGTGTTGCTGACGGCGCCAGATAATCTGAAAACAACCAACCATTGTTGAGTGAATGCACTCCAATGGGGATATCTTAAGAGTTAATTAACTGATTTTTAAAATTTAAACTGTATAATTTAGATAGCATTTCAGAGCATGGGCTCTACCTGTTTACAAAAATGTTGGTAAAAAATAGATTTTTTATGTATTTTAGAATATTTTTATTTTTGGAATTTTTTTAATTTTTTCTAGTAGTTTTCATGTTAAATGTTAAAATTTAAAAAAATCTTTAAGTTATGCATTATATTTTGCTTGGGCCCGTGTATCAATACCTTGTCTTTAATTTCCAGTAAGAAATTTGTTTCAAAATTAATTAGGTATTATTTTTTCATCGTTGCAATTAGGCCTTAATTAGTGAATTAAAATTCAATTAATTAAATAAATGTTTTATTATTTTACTTTTTATTACTGCAAATACATTACATTTTTTGCTCTTGTAATTCTCACAAAAATTTGACACGCTGGCATAAGAAATAAAAAAAAAAAATTGTCCAACGTATATGTATAACTTAAGGGGTCTTCAAGGGCAAACATAACCAGAAAATCTTCTTGGGGTGAGAGTTTTCAATGGACCCTAAGGAAAAACGTGCGTGGTGGCCTATTAGTGACTTCTGTCAAAACTTCACTGACATGCACGCCCCTCGATTTCAAAACTCTATTCACCTGGAACACGCACAAAGGGCATAACCTTCTCTTCCTGCTATCATGTCAAAATCCTGCAGGTTTAGAAGTCTGCACAGTTTTACAATAGCAACTCATTTTCACCTCCACAAGAAGCGACTCTAATATTTGGTTACTTGCAGTTTCAAACAAACAAACTTTGAAGTTAGACTGCAGTCTGACTATGGGGAGGCCCGCCAGATAGTCTAGTTGATGGCGGTTGCTATAGAAACAAAACTCGTCGATTAGGATAGGGTTGGTCCATGCATGAAAACTGGCATCCAAAGCCTATAATATCTTGTTTCCACTTCAACGTACAAGCTGGCGGAAGTTTTTCTTCTGATAAACAGACTCTAATTATTCCTATAGTAGGAAAAAATACTCATACAAATCCCCCCCCCCCTCCCCATAAAAGTTAAGCGTATCCCTAATAGCGCACTATTTTGTTAATTCTCCAGAAGTTATACCGGCGATATCCTAGATACATCGATTGGCACAACTAAGGATAGATTATTCCATAGTTTGATTGGCCGACCAAACGGTATAGTGGTTAGCGTGCTAGCTTCTAGACCGCGAGGTTGCAGGTTCCGAGTCCCGTGTTGGCATGGGTGTTTGTAAATGTATGTTGGCTTGTTTAATGACGAAATGTTTCGGCGCATTATAGCCCTCGTGTTGCTGACGGCGCCAGATAATCTGTATACAACCAACCAATCCATAGTTTGATACCATGGATAGATTATTATCCGCGTTTTAAGATATGGTGTTTGTTCCTAACCGGACAGAATATCATATTCTAATCTAACCAATTCAAGCAAATATAAAGATACACTACATATGTTTTAGTACAGTTTGTTTTCTCATAATGAATCCAAATTGCTGATATAGCTGTATTTAAAATCTATTTATTCCAGTATAATTAACGATATTGTCTGGCAGTTTATTTCATTTATCAATGACTATTGCAGAAATAATATTTTGTATTCTCTAAGTTAAAATGCGATTTATATAACCTATATTCCTGACTTCTTTTTCTCTTGTTGAAACCTAAACTCTTGAAATGATACTGTTTTTGATAAATTCAATTTTTTTTATCAAATCTACTCCAATGTATACATATTGTTTCTCAAATTATTACAATAATCCAAATCTAACTCACTAAACTTTTTTATTTTTTGCTTTGTACTGAAATGTTTCAAACAAAACAAAATCTTTTTACTTATAATTACAAATACGTATAGATAGGGTAATAAAAGTATAGCATTCGGTCAAAAAAAAGAAATTCGTTTTTTTTTTTTCATTTCTCCACGTTTTGGAACATTCTGTTCTCAAAGAAAATGATCTAGAAAAAATGTCTGTCTGTGTGTATGTATGTGTGTCTGTGGTCAGCATAACTCCCTAAAAAATTGACTTACGATGTTCAAATTTGGGATGAGGATTAGCGGTGGCCATGGGACCTACCATTAAGGTTTTCGTCAAAATCACGCATGCTCATAAGGTAGCTGCCATTGAAAAAATCATGTTTTTGAATTATTGCAAAAAAAACCTGTGGTAATACCTTTTAAGGTGTCATAAACATCCCCATCTCCGAAATTCAGATACAAATGTTTCAGGGCGTAAAAAGTTGAAAAATGAATGCCTTCAACACAGAGTTCTCTTGCCTTGAGTATACTTCATTAAGGATCGTTTTTTCCTCTCACCTCAGTTCTGCTTATAACAAAGGATAATAAAAAGAATATCTAAAAGTATGTCGCAAAAATCACCATTTTGGCAATTTTTTTTTATAGACCAATACAAGAATTATCGCAAAAAATATCGCCAAACTGGCCATTTCCTCTCAATGAATGATGAAAATATAAAAACGGTAAATGACACAAATCAAGTCAGCATTATAGTGTAATTGAAAGTTGTGCGATGTTCCACACCCCTAGTTTAAGTTGGGTTGGGTAGATTTGCAAATTCACTGGGTTAAACTAATTCGTCCTTCAGACTGTATGTAGTCATTGTCCTATTCAGAGACCATAAACACAAAAATTTCTGCTCAATGCATTTTTTTTTTAAATTTGCAATAGAAGTTCCCCTATTAGACGTTGGCGAGGAAACGATTCATTCGGCTCGAATTGAATGTGACGTCAAGAGATCCAAACATCTTGGCCTGAAATGCAGCAGCGGAAAACAGTTTGAAAGTTTCTCGCAAATCGCACCAACCTGTACATGATATGTCAATGGTCTACCAAATCAACGCCAACTATTTGGCAGAAACCTCACGATAACCATAGAAACGGAAGGATTCTTTGACGTCACAGATTTTGTTGAATGTTTTGATCAGACTTGTTTCGGCTCGGTTTTGGGGCATTTTCTTTCCTTAATATTTAAATAACTAATTTTTTATTCAAGAACTTTTGTATAAATATTAGGAATCAGAAAGAAATTCTTCAGAAATATAAACTAATTTCACTCGTTTTTAAAAAATATGCGGGAATTGTCCATTGCACCGGAGCTACACTTTCATTTTTAGAGAAACTATTATTAAAGAACTTCACAATAGATTAATTATTTTAGCACTACGAAATTCAGGCAAAATCACTGAGTTTTTTTTGGAAAATGAGTGTACACTAAAAACGGAGTATAGCCATCGAAGGTAGAGTCAAAACCCAGGAGGGTGTTTCGGTGGAAAGGCGGGGATTGTTGGATCTCTATTTTGAGAATGGCTCCCATCGACACACGAATGATGGATCGCAATGGATCGGGTGTTGGTGGGGGTTGGCGAAAATGCGAGTTTCGTGTTGGCGGAATTAATTGACCGGGCGCCCATCGCTCTCTGCCAAGCAGCGAAAGGTAAACTCGCGGATATTTTGATGCATGATGACGAAGAATATCTCTTTCAAAAGATTCCCTGCAATGAAAGGATTGGAGTTTGGATGGATGAGCCACACCACTGTCTACACACCCTGATGGAATATCACGGTGGATATCTCGTCTGTTTGACCGGGATATCATGGATGCTTAAACGGATTATTTGGCAATCAACCTCGTCTTTTGATGGACGTGTTGGGTTTGTTTAGGTGACGGGAACAGTTGAGGTTGGTGCTAGGAGAGAGTTTTCGAGCATATTATAAACTTGAAGCCATTGAGAAAAGCAAATATTATGAGAAAGTGCGGATGAAGTTTATTTTAGCTTGGCAGTTTATTTTCTCATGCTTTGTTGTCGGTTGATATTGATTATGATAAGCCACTCGTTGGATATATATTGAAAATATGAAATCGTTATGAGCTTCTTAACGATAAGCACCAAACTGAGACAGAGAAATTGAGGAAGAGGAGTGTTATCAAGTAAAAAAAAAAAGAACACTCATTGATAGAATTTGTAGATTTGAAATCGAGATGTCTTTCTTAACAATAAACATAAAATTAAGAAATTGTGATAAAGATTATTAAAAAAACAACTCTTGAATAAAATCTGATGACAAAAAGTATCTCTTAACAATAAACATTTCATGGATTGTATTGTAGGTTTTCTGACTCTAGAAGTCTTGAAACACTCCAACTTGGCCATCAACGCGAAAGTCTATAACGATCACTTTGAAAATGTAGGTGAGGTTCTGTTCCGAGACCTCGTGCATGCTATGGAAAATAATGCCCCCTGAATGGAGCAAAGTAGAAATTTTAAAAATGTGTGATGTCAAAAAGGGACATTTTTTCTTGATTTGACAAATTCTTCAAAACCAGAAGAATCGTAAGTTAATTAAAATAGTGTACCATTGTCAACTTGTTACTCTTTTCTGACTTAACAGACGCCAGGAGATAAACACTGTCTTCTCTTTTCCTCTACAAAGTAAAAGACACTCAAGATTCGATACACGTGTTGGGCAGAGGACTCTTTTTCTACCAAGATACGCACAAAATGAAATACAAAAGAACTCATGTTAGGATCCTAGAATAGAACAACTCATACCCACAGGCGCGATCATTGTACTTCAGTTCTGGGCGTTACAAGTCTTCGAATACCTGTCAATTAGACTTGAATAGACCACACAGAGAAGGTACTAAAAGCACACTTTAGAAGTCTTTATTTGGACTTTATTGACTATGAAACTAAAGTTGGTTGGTTGTATTCAGATTATCTGGCGCCGTCAGCAACACGAGGGTTATAATGCGCCGAAACTTTCGTCATTAGACAAGCCAACATACATTTACAAACACCCATGCCTACACGGGACTCGAACCCGCAACCTCGCGGTCTAGAAACTAGCACGCTAACCACTATACCTATGAAACTAAAGTAAAGATATAAGAAAAAAAAAAAGATAAATGAGCAGTTTGAAGCAGTTAATGCTTAACACAAAACTAACTGAAGTGATTCAGTTTTGAATTTCAGAGCAATATTAAGGATTTTTAATGTCACTTCAAACCGTAGTTAATACTTACTACAAAGAAATGAGCAACTCGAAGCTTTTAATGCTTACCTCAAAACTAGATGAAGTGAAGCAGTTTTGAATTTCAGAGCAATACTAAGGATTTTTAATATCACTTAAAACCATAGTTAATACCTTAAAATTTCGATGAAGGTCTATTATTTATACCCTTATGATAAAAAAGTTTAATTCTAAATTCTGAGGGCAAAAATAAAATTAAGCACTGTACTTCCCCATTTCCATTTTTCAACAAGTGGTTACAAATCGAAAAAGTTGTCTATTTTTCTTCCGTTTTGATTAAGAAATTAATGGAAAGTTAACAAAGAAAAAATTAAGTTTTTATTTTCTTTTATTTAAACTTCAAAACAGACCTAAATAGTTTCCTTCCATTTCAAATGGTAAACAGTCAATTAATTAATAAAAAAAAAGGCATCAGCCTTCGAAAAATAATCATTGCCTTGATTAAATCACTAGATATACTAAAATATTACTAGTTTTAAGACACAAAATCCAAAATGAAAGAAACAAAATAAAACGAGCTCATAATACTTTAAATATTTTTATGGTTATGTACTTATTGTTATTATGGGATTTATTTATTCATTTTATTAATGCTAGTTGCTTTCGTGGCAGTATCTACAGAACATAACCGAATTTAACTCTAGTAAAATTCTAGTGAAACGTTGGTTATCCATAGTAATTTTTTTGTCCACCTTATGGCTGTGGTTGGTTGGTTGTTTTCAGATTATCTGGCGCCGTCAGCAACACGATGGCTATAATGCGCCGAAACATTCGTCATTTGACAAGCCAACATACATTTACAAACACCAATGCCTAACACGGGACTCGGAACCCGCAACCTCGCCGTCTAGAAGCTAGCATGCTAACCACTATATTGGTCGGCCCTTATGGCTGTGTGGTTAGCGCTCTGACCTCACATGACAAAGGTCCCGGGCTCGAATTCTGGGTTAGGAATGGTTATTCGTTGTTGTTCGGAATCTACGTTAATCTGTAGGTCCTGACCTGATTAGTCGCCAATGTACATAAAAAATAGCTCGTTTAACGTACCAACCAACCATACTAATTTTTCAATGAACGTAGTAAATAAAGCTTCACTTTATAATCATTTCAATTTGTTAATATACTATATTTTTTTTCCGTATCTGATGCGGTGTGGAACTTCAATTGTTTCGCCCCTCAAAGTGATTGGGAAAATATTGCATCAGGTCAAAGAAACAGGGAATGACAGACTATCACACTTAAGAGCACTTCTTGCTCTAGAATGCCGGAACGCAATCCAATAAACAAAATGAACCTTAACCCTGTCCATAATTCCCAACATACAAAACCAACCTCTTTAAATTAAGTCACATCACATTCCCCCAAGCACATACTTCTCCGGGTGCATAATGGATATTTTATAGTTCCTTTTTTTTCCAGGGAGCTTTTCCAGTTAATCTAGTGGAACTGATAAGGGGGAGAAATTTGTTTAGGAATAGTGGGGGGAGCATTTCGATGCGGGGAAGTCGTCTGGAAGAGCTTCTTTTCTATATTTGCATCGGTTGCGCCTCTAAGCCCTTTTAGGCTTTGCCGTGGTCATGCTTATGATAATCTTATTTCTACCACCCTCTCTCCAGCAGAGCGTTCACTCTTTGCCTTCTCTGGTAGAGGAATTTTGATTTTTAGGGTTAGAGGGGGCGGCTAAAATATTGTATGGAGTTTTAATTTGAAGTGCGTTTCTTAGTTTTAACCCTTTGCACTCATAATTATGCTTTAGAAAGTTAGCAAATAACTCGGAATTTTTTTTCATGTTCAATCAAGATGAATTTTTTTTTTATGGAAATGTGTTCCAATTTAACTAGAAGGTTTACCATCCTTAAATCAAAAATTTTAAAATACAGCCCCTGAATACACCCTTTTACCTAGGATGGGAATGTGGCCACATAATATTTTATTTTTCAACGTGCCAAAATAATTTATTGAAACTACTAAGAATACTTAAGTATATATATGTTAAAGTTTATTAGTGATTAAGTATATATGTTAAAGTTTATTAATGATTACGGAGAACTAACTTTTTCCAGTTCAACTTTTTCAGAAATACATGTTTTCCTGATGTTTTCTCTTGAAATGGCACAAGAAATCAAATGAAAATATGGTAAAATTACCAAGATATATATAAAAACAACAACATTTCAGCGGGGTTTTGTGTCAAAAGAGAACGTGAGAAGTGTTGGTTCACGACGGTCCAAGCACTTTTCTGCACCTCTTGAAAGGAGCGATAAGGAGAGTTTGTCGATGGTTGGGTTTGTTGAAATTTACTTGCGCAAGGGCAACACTAGGGCTGAGCTGCTGGTAGCCGTCCAGAATGGTTCGGAGTAAAAAATTTAAGAAATGTAATAATATGAACAAACTATTTAAACAATATTTAGGGATGGAACATAATGCCAGCACCTCCACCAAAGCAAATCAACTTAACCAAAACATTTCTGTTCGAAGTATTTCTAAGTTATCACAGTTTTCCCAATACAGATGCGATGTCCCCTGTACGGGGACATACGAGCGCGATGGTAAAACGAGTGATGTCCCCTATACGGGGACATACGAGTGAAAAGGGTTAAGTGTTCTGTATGTTTCTTTTATAATGATAGTTATATCTTTTTGGGAGATTTCGTAGGAAAAATTTCCACTTTATCCATACGACCCAATATGTGCATGATTTAAATTTAACTATGAATAATATAACCTAACAAAACAAAGTTTTTAATATATATCCTTTATATAAATTTCAGAGCTATTGGATAACGTCATGTTGGTTTATTAGTATTCCGTAAAAGCGACATTTTTAGTGACAGTGACAGGCACCAAAATTTGGTGACATGCATTGTCATCGATATCGAATCTATCTGCCAAATTTCAGCCTGACTGGATGACGGCAAGGGGGTTAATTAGGCCTTCACAGATTTTCCCACCATCGAAATACCTCCCCCCCCCCCACTCCCACACACACAAAATCGAAGTTAACCCTTTGAACTCGAGAGATGACTCTCACTTACCATATGATTGGATGCTGCAACTCGAGAGGTTACTCTCGTTTACCACTAGGTTTGATGAGGAAATTCGATGCAAAGAAATGAATGTTTATGTTTAGTTTCTTTGAAGCGGGTCCGCAACCACGAATCAAAGTAAATGTTGCGAAACGTCTCGAGTTGCTGGCCCCTCCGCGCGAAAAAGGCCTCGAGTGCAAAGGGTTAATATAAAGGTTTTAAAAATAGTTTTATTTAATGTTGACATATTAAAAGCAGTATACTATGAGTTTATAGTTTTTCTGTTTTCTTAAAAAGTTTTGCTGGGACTATTTGTCCCAATCGTCTAGAATATTGTAATAAATACAAAATTGTGTAGTAATTGGATCGTCGATTGGATATGGTGTCTCCAAGGTTAAATACGATGAGAAATACGATAAGGATAATATATCCAACAGATACTGGAATGTATATGTCCATTCGGGCCACAAGAAGGCTCATTAGTATTCATAAAGACGATAAAAAGAAAAATCAAATTTTGAGATATAGACTGAGAGGCGACTGCAATTTTTGGACCCCATCGAACATCGTTCTGAATTTTTTTATAGAAGTTGGAGAAAAGTGAGTAGATTATGAATCCACTGGTCTGTGGTGGCAAAAATGGCCGAAACTGGTCAAAAATTGACTTTTAATAAGCTGAACTAAATCCAATTGGCAAATGCGCCATAACTTGTCAAATAATGAGTATTTTTTTTTTTAATTTTATTTGGTAACCCTCACTCTTTAATTTTCAATTAAGAAGGTTACAGACGATTCGGATGTGTGGCGATGGTCTACTTGCATCTTTCACAAATGAGCCAAATTGGCAATAAATATTACGTCAATCATGACGTAACTGATGTCGCCAATTTGGCTTACTTTTAAAAGATACAAATTTTCTTAGCCGGAGATCAGAAATTGTTTGCGCTTTTTCTCATTGAAAATCTAAATGAAGTGGGTTGCCAAACGAAAAAGTTTGTTTTCTTTTCGGCAAGTTATGACATATTTGGCAATCGGATTTTAGTTCAACTCATTCCAAGTCTATTTTTGATCAGTTTCGGCCATTTTTGCCACGGCAGACCAATGGATTCGTAATGTACTCCCTTTTCTACAATTTCTATAAAAAATTCAGAATGATGTCCGATGAGGTACAAAAATTGCAGTCGCCTCTCGGAATATAACAGCAAACCCTCTCAAAAAGACTTATTTTATGACTGTCACTGCAAAATCACTAGCGCGATTTTCGAATCCGTCGAAAATAAAATCCTCGTGTTAATGTTCCATTTTCGAATCGAATCAACCGGTTCTCCACCAACCTGTCACTTTCTTCACGTAAATGTCCTCGTGAGGAAATTCACGCAGGAGAGTCGTTAATGTCACGCAGGAGGAGGAACATTCTCTCTGGTGAGAAGAACAATGTTCCGTATCGAATCACGTGAAGATTTAATCAAGGGGGGGTGGTCTGGGATCTCTCACCAGTTGCGTTGACCGAACGCGAGTGAGAGATGATGTTGCTCTGCTGCAATGACTTGTAGCACGCCACCACAAAAGGCTGAGAAATGGTCGCAGAATATCACAAGGGGGGGGGGGATTGTTTGCGATGGGAAGTGGTACTGAGTTAGGTAGAAAATAATCCACGTAATAAAAAGGGTTAATATCTCGATTATAATGTTAATATCTGGAAATGTTATGCCTCTTAGCTCTCTAAAAGAGATATATTGTCTTAAATCTTGGTTAGGCGAGGGACCTTTTGTTTCCCGGTTAGTCGAGAGGAGAACAAATGTCCCCCAAACAGGGCCTGATTTACCATTAGGCCCACTATACTAAACTTCAACTTAACTAGACATCACTTAGACGGTAGATCTTGACAGTGCTCATAGGTATTTAATCCATTTTGGTGGAGTGAAAGCATAATGTTCGCCAAACCACAACCCTATAGAGAACAAAAGGCTCTAAGGTTTGGCGAGAATTATCTCTTCACTCCGCCAAAATGGATTAAATACCTATGAGCACTGTCACGATCTATCGTCTAAGTGATGTCTAGTTAAGTTGAAGTTTAGTATAGACCCGGGCTTAGGGGCCCCCAAATTTTGAAAGTTTTCTGAAAATTTTAATTATAATGGTCTTTTTATGGGAAGTACTGAACAAAAATAATTAAAAATTTTTGAGTTACACATCCGCAAATTCCATATTTGTTATAGTCACAGAGAGTTAAGTTAGATAGATTAACCTAATAAAACCTAATTAAGCAAATCTTTCCGGTTCAGCCAATCATATACAACTTCTTCATATGTACACGGAGACAAGGGCTTTACGCCGCTGTTCTCCTTCTATCGCCTCTTGTAAAGAGATGTTCACCAACCAACCAACCATATACAACTTCTTAAATTATGAAATGAAAGAGTCTTTGTGATTGGTTGGTTTGCAGGCTCTTCCGTGGACTTTTTTGGCCCTCCTTTTTTGGTGAGATCGTGGAAACAGTGGAAAGGTTACTCTGCATTATTTACAATTATTGTTAAAAAATTAAGTAATCTTTATTATTATATAATTTGTGGACCCTGTGGTAAAATGTAAGTTTAAAATACAGGAAAATGTGCTTTAAAATCAGTGTTCATGGGGGGGGGGGGGGGGGAGGTCTTCATTAATTCAAAAGTTTTGAGCAAATCAAGATCATACTAATTATAACAAAAAAATCGTGTGAAAGTAAACTATGAGTTTTAATTGTAAAATGTTAGTCTTAACGAATGTAGCTTGATCTGGTAATATTGTGACGTAAGGAAATAAATATTTACTATTGGGGGCCCCTCTCTGAATGTTGGGCCTACAGTAAAAAAATTTCTAAATCAGGCCCTGCCCCCAAATTCGAATTCTCGGAGCCTACCATTAAGTTCGTGACGAAATAACAAAGTAAGCGGGCGTTTTAATTGAAAACGCAACATTATTGAACAGAATGAAGTAAAAATTAAAAAAATATTTTTAAAATTACTTGGGGAAAAAAAAAAGTAAGAAGATTTTGATCATGGGCTGCCATCAATTGAAAAATTGATTGTGGGGGACATTTGTCAACCGAGCGCCTATTCATGATTTAAAAAGAGGGCCGACAGTTTTGTATTGCTTGAGACAGTTTTATGCTGTAAAGCATGGGCGCCCCCCTGGCTCTTGAAATTTTTCAAAAAATGAGGGAAACGATATAAATTCCAAGATAAAAAAAGCACATATGCCGTTTATACTTTTATGTTACAATGATCATCTTTTTTCTATTAATTTAGTATTTTCTTCCTTTCCTATGACGTTTTTTATAGCTACTTGCGTGACGATTTTCTGGCTCTTGTTGTCTATGATTATTAGAGGTTGAGGAGGAGAAGTATTTATTCCTTTTACTGTACAATCATTACCTGTGTAGTTCTCAAAATTCTAGGAAAATGCTTTTTTTTAAAAGTCATCAGATATACTATCTTGAAATCTAGTTTAAGAATTCAATTGAACATATTCATAACTGCCTTCGTGTTTCATTTAAATTTTTTTTTTCATTATATCCGAAACTTAGAAGAAAATTTTTTTTTTTACTCTTCTGCATTTTTGCATCTTTGAGTTCCTCTATTCTAAACACTATCTCTTGAATGCAGTGAGATCTAGTTGAATGAAAAATCGTTAAAAATATATATTTTAATATTTTTACTATTTTGTATTTTTTTCTCTTTAACAGGGTTGCGCTTTCAAAAATATATATCATGAATTTTAACTATTTTCAAAGAGTATAATTTATAATACATAATTATTAATTAACATTTCTAAAGAAAATAATGATTTTAGTAAAAATCTAATCTTGCACCCCCTTGCAAATATTCCTGGGGGTGCCCATACTGTAAAGTGAAAATACATAGTCGCTCAGAAAGGCTTTTAAACTTCCGCCTGTCTATTTCTACCACTTATAAAGTGCTTAACACTGCCATATACGTCTCGTAATTTTGAGCATCTAGAAGAATACGAGATCGAAATCTTCTAATGTAAACCTCTCACTCCGACTCCACCACACCAACGAGAGGACATTGAGACCACGGCAGATTTAATGTGCACCAATTAGGTACGCCTCGATCTTCGGTGGCCTTCGAGGATCGAACTCACAACCCTCCGATCATGAGCTCGAAACTCTGATCCCCAGGTCTCTCAGAAAGGCATCCTTAAATTTGAAATGATAATAATATGAAATAGTGAGAGACAAAAAGAATAGATGGATAGTAACGGAATTTTAGTTTTTTTCATATCAGGCTAAAGGGGCAGACACTAAAGGTCGGAAATATCGATCAAAATAAATATCGATACTATCGTTGCATCGAAAAAAAAACATGTATCGTTATCGATAAAATATCGATATATCGATACATGTTTTTTTTTTTTTTTTTTTTTTTTTTATAAAGTTTTTCGAGGCAAATTTCTACATTTCATGAATTTATGCCAAAATTGTTTTAATAAATAAATTGTAAAAATTGTTTTAATAATTAAACTATCAATATTGTTTTAATAAATAAATTATAAAAATTGTTTTGATAAATAAATTAGAAAAATTGCTTTAATAAATAAATTATAAAAATTGCTTTAATAAATAAACTGTCAATATTGTTTTAATAAATAAATTATAAAAACTGTTTTGATAAATAAATTATATTATCAATCAGAATAAATAAAATACATTTGGATGTCAATACATAAATTTACATTTACTTTTAAAGAAGAAATTTTGAAAAGTAGTTTTTCACATATTTTGCTGATAGGAGATGTTTTTAATATTTAAAATTAGATGCACATTCCAGGCACAAGCTGGCAACAGAAACGGCGATATGTTAACGGCTACTAATAAATGAGCTTATCTTTCTATTACATAATGTTTTCTTTTTTGTTAGGATGCCATTTTAACTGTCTCTCAGGTCAGCCAAGTCCAAACCTTAGTTTTGAATGTTTTGAAAAGGGAACAAAGAAATTCGAAAAAACACATGGAACTACAAAACGATCATCAAAAAACTAAATTTTTTTGAAAATATCGATATATCGGTGACTCGTATCGATATTTTAACCATCGATATTTTTTAAAAAATATCGTCGTATCGATATATCACCGACCTCTAGCAGGCACTAAAAGGGATGGATTTAACCTTAAAAGTCGTAGGGAATTAATATTTTTTCTATTCGATGAATTTTAATTTTGAAATATGCAATTTAACTATATCAAAGTCACTTTATAATCAGAACCAGAATAATAAGCACTATCTTATAGCTAAAATAGTCTATAGAAGTTTTTCTGATACTTTTTCTATTGGATATTTAAAAATTAAGATCATTCTGTTTTTAATTCGCCGACCAAACGGTATAGTGGTTAGCGTGCTATCTTCTAGACAGCGAGGTTGCGGGTTCCGAGTCCCGTGTTAGGCATGGGTGTTTGTAAGTATATGTTGGCTTGTCTAATGACGAATGTTTCGGCGCATTATAGCCCTCGTGTTGCTGACGGCGCCAGATAATCTGAAAACAACCAATCTGTTTTTAATTCCTAATTGGTTCGTTCTACAGGATATTTTCTTCCACAGCATCATACCAAAACATTGTTAGAACAAGATCTAGACTACTGAGAGTGTCAAGAAAGGAACACCCTCGGGGAAGTTTTTCAAGAGGAAATTGACCACTGTTTGCGTCACAAATCGGATATACTTTGAAGTCCGATAACTAATACAAGATCCACTGATCTACAACTTCTGGATATCTTATAAGCAGTTTCTTTTTTGCGAGCAGGTGAAGTCAACTGAATACCCCCCCCCCCTCTCCCATCAATGCTACGTAATAGGTTGCCCTTGGTTACAAACACATTCTAACTAGTTTAAAGGGAAGTTGCTAATATAGATCTCTATGGTGAGTGTTAAGCCTTCTTCGGTTTCAAGTAAGTAACCAAGCAAGCACTGTCCAGAAATTGCAGTTAGTGATCAGTGACTGTCCCCCACAAACTTTGCCATGTTTCTTCATTGAAAACAGAGACATTACACATTCAACTGCTTATTTTGAAGAATGTCGATTATGTAACCTATTCAAAAGAATGATCGATATTGAACAATAATTTTGAAAATGATTTTAATAAAACATCTCTTAAAATTTTTTTTTTAATCGCAATTGATAAAAACTATTCAATTTTTTTTTTTTTTTTTTTTTAAATCTGGTTTACATGCTCAAACTTCCTTTAGCCTTTTGATAAAATAAAACCAGAGGAAAAAATACCGAGAAATCTAATAACAAACAATGCGGCTAACCCCAAATGAAAACCATTAACTTCCAAGTAAACAAATAAAATAACAAAAAGTTTTTTAGTAAATTTCTACGACAAAGGCCGATTCGGCTTCTTGAACAAATGGGGCAAATGAGTTTTGAAGTTTAACTCTATAGCTACGCGTACAGGCTATTCTTCGGGCAATTGCCCCCTTTATGTCATTTCAAAGTGGGTTTGCAATTCCATGCAATTCTAGGTACAATTCCAAAATCGAAAAACTAGGAGTTCTTTAATTCTCTTATAAAAATATATATATAAATAAAAAAAATTAGAAAATAAAAAATACTTAAATATAAAAGCACAAAAAAATTCTGGAGACAAAAAATAAAGAATTTGTGTGTGTGTGCAGTGTCTGTTTGAGACGTTCTCTGATCGATAGTCGGTCCTTTTGATGAATGAAGATATTTGACGAAGAAAGGTAGGAGAAAGGACAAAGGGGCAAAAACAAATTGTCCGGGAAAAACGGGATAATGGATTGTCCGGGAAAACTCCGCGACGACAGATGGCCATGTTGCTTGAGACCTTTATATTAATGAAGCAGAGAGAAGGATCAAACAGCTTGTGAGCACTCGACAAACTTTTATTCGAGTCCCTTTAACATTGCACAAATTTGCCTATGGAAGAATGCTGTAGTTAAAACGTTTATTAAATGTGATAATAATTTGAACATTAATGGTGAACTAGCTTGGCAAACCATCTAATAGTTTTGTTAACATTGCACAAATTTGCCTATGGAAGAATGCTGTAGTTAAAACGTTTATTAAATGTGATAATAATATGAACATTAATGGTGAACTAGCTTGGCAAACCATCTAATAGTTTTGTTAACATTGCACAAATTTGCCTATGGAAGAATGCTGTAGTTAAAAGGTTTATTAAATGTGATAATAATTTGAACATTAATGGTGAAATAGCTTGGCAAACCATCTAATAGTTTTGTTAACATTGCACAAATTTGCCTATGGAAGAATGCTGTAGTTAAAAGGTTTATTAAATGTGATAATAATTTGAACATTAATGGTGAAATAGCTTGGCAAACCATCTAATAGTTTTGTTAACATTGCACAAATTTGCCTATGGAAGAATGCTGTAGTTAAAACGTTTATTAAATGTGATAATAATTTGAACATTAATGGTGAAATAGCTTGGCAAACCATCTAATAGTTTTGTTAACATTGCACAAATTTGCCTATGGAAGAATGCTGTAGTTAAAACGTTTATTAAATGTGATAATAATTTGAACATTAATGGTGAAATAGCTTGGCAAACCATCTAATAGTTTTGTTAACATTGCACAAATTTGCCTATGGAAGAATGCTGTAGTTAAAACGTTTATTAAATGTGATAATAATTTGAACATTAATGGTGAACTAGCTTGGCAAACCATCTAATAGTTTTGTTAACATTGCACAAATTTGCCTATGGAAGAATGCTGTAGTTAAAAGGTTTATTAAATGTGATAATAATTTGAACATTAATGGTGAAATAGCTTGGCAAACCATCTAATAGTTTTGTTAACATTGCACAAATTTGCCTATGGAAGAATGCTGTAGTTAAAAGGTTTAATAAATGTGATAATAATTTGAACATTAATGGTGAAATAGCTTGGCAAACCATCTAATAGTTTTGTTAACATTGCACAAATTTGCCTATGGAAGAATGCTGTAGTTAAAACGTTTATTAAATGTGATAATAATTTGAACATTAATGGTGAACTAGCTTGGCAAACCATCTAATAGTTTTGTTAACATTGCACAAATTTGCCTATGGAAGAATGCTGTAGTTAAAAGGTTTAATAAATGTGATAATAATTTGAACATTAATGGTGAAATAGCTTGGCAAACCATCTAATAGTTTTGTTAACATTGCACAAATTTGCCTATGGAAGAATGCTGTAGTTAAAACGTTTATTAAATGTGATAATAATTTGAACATTAATGGTGAACTAGCTTGGCAAACCATCTAATAGTTTTGTTAACATTGCACAAATTTGCCTATGGAAGAATGCTGTAGTTAAAAGGTTTATTAAATGTGATAATAATTTGAACATTAATGGTGAAATAGCTTGGCAAACCATCTAATAGTTTTGTTAACATTGCACAAATTTGCCTATGGAAGAATGCTATAGTTAAAACGTTTATTAAATATGATAATAATAGGAACATTAATGGTGAAATAGCTTGGCAAACCATCTAATAGTTTTGTTAACATTGCATCAATTTGCCTATGGAAGAATGCTGTATAGTTAAAACGTTGATTAAATGTGATAATAATATGAACATTAATGGTGAAATAGCTTGGCAAACCATCTAATAGTTTTGTTAACATTGCACAAATTTGCCTATGGAAGAATGCTATAGTTAAAACGTTTATTAAATGTGATAATAATATGAACATTAATGGTGAAATAGCTTGGCAAACCATCTAATAGTTTTGTTAATATTGCACAAATTTGCCTATGGAAGAATGCTGTAGTTAAAACGTTGATTAAATGTGATAATAATATGAACATTAATGGTGAAATAGCTTGGCAAACCATCTAATAGTTTTGTTAACATTGCACAAATTTGCCTATGGAAGAATGCTGTAGTTAAAACGTTTATTAAATGTGATAATAATTTGAACATTAATGGTGAACTACAGGGGCGTACTGGGTAATAAAATAGGCCCGGTGATTTTAGATTTGTACCGGTCAAAATGTTCAATATTATCATCAATAATATTTTAATAAAATAATTCTAATAATTAAATTATTGTAATTAGTTTTAATAATTAACATATTTTACAATTTTTAAATATTTGTATTCAACAATTATTTTCAATAATTAAATTATTTTTATTTATGAATTTTAAAAATTGAATTGTTATAATAATTAACTGAATTATTATAGCAATTCTTCTAATATAAAATCTTCTCTGTCTCTAGTAGTTATTTTTCGTTTGAGTGAACTTAGTTTCCATAAGCCATTGATAGTTTGTTGCAAAAACTAAGAAATATAAATTGTAAAATAAAGAATGTGCAAGATTTTAACTAGTAGGTTTATTTTATTAAAAAATGACATCAGAACTGATAATAAATATTTAACAATAAAGGCTATAAAATAAGTATAAAGGCTATAAAATAAGAATAAAGGCTATAAAATAAGTATAAAGGCTATAAAATAAGTATAAAGGCCATAAAATAAGTAAGAGGTAATACGATAATATTTAAATCTTAGAACGTCTACTTTACTTAGAACCTCGTACTATAACCCCTACCAAACGAAAGTCTTCACCTGGGGATGGGGAAATGTTTGGGACTTGAATGCATTGGACTTAAAAACACAACATCGAAAAAAGCAACTATTTATAGTGATAAAATAATTAAAAAAAATTTCGTATTGGACCGGCCCATTTTTTTCCAGATACTGACCGGCCCGGTAATTGCACCGAACAACCCTATGGCCAGTACACCCCTGGTGAACTAGCTTGGCAAACCATCTAATAGTTTTGTTGTTCAAATAATTTTAGATGAGATACGTATGACGTGATGTACAATTTAATGTCTTGTCTATACCGTAAAGAGGAATTTTTGAATGAGTGAATCTATACTCTTATTCTTGCCAAGATTGAAATTTTTTAGAAAATGTGCTTTAAAATATGATCATTATCGGCAATTTATTAAATCAATAATCGTGTAGCAATTAAGGTAAAAAGAAAGCGGGAAGGGGGACAAGATAATTCAAGAGGTCTTTATATTAATGGAAAAGTAGGGATAAAATTTCTTACAAACATTCTAGGGTTGGATTTTTTCATACTGTGGCTAGATAATTTTAGGTTCTGGGCCTAAAATATTCTGTATCTGCCAACTAGATATTAGTTCACCCCCCCTCCCCCCAAAAAAAAATCTCTATATCCTTTTGGCAATATAATTTTTAAATCTTCTCATCTATGAGCGCATTTTCACCCATTCAAGATGTTCTTAACTTTTTATCTTTTTGGTCTTCTACTCATATAAGCTTAATGAAATGGAAATTCAATACAACTACCAATTTCTTATTTTCTGCCAATTCCGATCCAAAGTCGATATCCAATATAAGTTCCAATTTCGCCTTTCTTGCCAAAGGGGTGATTTTTTATCCATACGTTAACTTCTTTCTTATGATGAGCAAATGGGTGGTTTTTTAAATCAATCCAAAATGAGAATTTATATTTTAAAATCAAAAAATTATGATAATTATTTATCTAATGATAAAATCTATTACATGGATAAACCTAGAATAATATTTCACTAGATTTGGAGCTGTATTTTGTAGTAACATACTTTATTTGAATTTTTTTTAAATTTGGTAACTGTAAGGAAATATCATTTATGTGACACTATTTGATTTACTCTTTAAAAGACAAATTATCATAGATTTAGTTTATTTTTTTTCAGTTAGTATGGAAGTTATGATTAGTATAAATAAAATATATAAAAGAAATAATGTATGTACATTTGTAATAGTAAAATTAAAATTAAAAAAAATAATAATAATAATATTTTTTTATATATATATATTTTTATATATATATATATATATATATATATATATATATATAATATTGACGTCGATTTTTGTCGGGAAAAAGTGCAGATTTTTATTTACTACTAAAAATATGGTATACGAGTCAACAACGCATTCTATGGCCATTTCGTAGGTTCGGCAATCGGCCATCCTCAATTCACAGAAAGTTCAGCGACACGCATAAAACGGCCAAATAAAAAGCATTTGAACTGAAAAATGTTCCAAAATATACTAAAAAAAGCTTTTAAATGTATAAATATTCTAGAATATAGTTTTTTTTTAAGGTCTAGCTGGTATCAAAGACTCTGAAAAGTTCAAGAGATACAATTAAGCAAAAAAATACCTCCAAGAGTTGAGTTGCTTGAAAATATGTCATGTGTTTTGTTTTGATTTTACAATGATTTTACTTAAGTTCTAGGAGTGGATGATGGGAAAAAAAATAGATGGAATGAATGAGAAAATGCTTTACAAAAAGTTTAAAGGAGTTAGGTTCCAAGTGATCTAAGTATTAACATCATAAAGGGCACAACCAAGAAATATTCTCATAAGATTAGCCCAGCAACGACAGAGAAACTTGTACGGAATGATATAAACCAAATAGGACTTAAAAAGTCAAATAAAGAAATAAAACACAGACGAAACTCTATCCAATAAACAGTTATGAAAATTCTTTAAAAGACATTAAAAGCAAAAATATTTTTTTTATTAAATTGCTCCAAGCAACTTGACAGTCACTTCACCTATAAACAATTTTACACTCCCATTCTAATTGCAAGAAGAGTGGCACAATTTTTGGTTATGCAACTTAGAACTACTTCTATTTCGAAACCAATCTATGAAATAATTTGGTAAATTATTTAGAAGACATTGCGTGCACAAATAATTTTCGTATTACATCGTCTGGCAACTTGAGAGTCACTATGTCTATAAGCAATTTTACACTTCCATGGCAATTGTAGAGAACAGTTTTTGATCCAACAACTTTACATTGCTTCTATTTTGAAACCAACCTATGACCTAGGTAGCAGAGCGGTATTGGCCAATGTCGAAAACAGGGGTGCTGGGAAGCTTGGTCAATCCATGTCGAAACTCGAGCATCATTCCAAAAGGCAAGATTTTTTTTAAAAAATAAAACCATATCCAAACATATTTTTTACTCCTCCGTCCTTTCTTATAAAAATGTTTTTCAATTTTAAAACTCTGCATTCAGAATTTAAAACTTTCAGTTCAGTATATGTTACCCAGCACTGGATGAGATTGGCCAATATTCATCACAACGGCTTTTCTACGGCGGTCCACATCGAGGTCGACCAGTGTTGAGCGATATTGGCCAGCGTATTTTTGGCACTGGGGGAGGCGATTCGATAAAAGATATTCCGTGTACAAATAATTTTCATGGATTTTCTGGCAACTTGAAAATCACTCCTTCAATAATAGTCCGAGAGGCGACTGAAATTTTTGGACCTCATCGAACATCATTCTGAATTTTTTTTATAGAAATTGGAGAAAAGTGAGTATATTACGAATCCACTGATCTACCGTGGCAAAAATGGCCGAAACTATTAAAAAATCGACTTGGAATGAGTTGAACTAAAATTCGATTGCCAAATAAGTCATAACTTGCCAAAAAGAGAACGAACTGTTTCGTCTGGCAACCCACTGAATTTTGATTTTCAATGAGAAAAGGCGCAAACGATTTCTGATCTCTGGCTCGGAAAACTTGTATCTTTTAAAAGTAAGCCAAATTGGAGACATCAGTTACGTCATCCATGACGTAATATTTATTGCCAATTTGGCTCATTTGCGAAAGATGCAAGTAAGTCATCGCTACACATCCGAATCGTCTGCAACCGTCTTAATTGAAAATTTAAGAGTGAGGTTTACCAAATGAAAAAAAAAAAAAATGCTCATTATTTGGCAAGCTATGGCGCATTTAGCAATTGGATTTAGTTCAACTTATTAAAAGTCGATTTTTGACTAGTTTCGGGTTTTTTCCACTGCAGACCAGTGGATTCGTAATCCACTCACTTTTCTCCAATTTCTATAAAAAATTCAGAATGATATTCGATGGGGTCCAAAAATTGCAGTCGCCTCTCAGTCTATAAGCAATTTTACACTTCCATGCCAACTGTGACACACAGTTTTTGGTCCAGAAGACGAGCACAGCTTCTATTTTCTAAACTAACTTATTCTGTACTGAAAGAAAGAAAAAAAAACTCTCGTTCAACAGAAGTCAAAACCTGAAGGAGCACCCTCCATAGCCAGATAAAGACAAGAGCATCTAGACCCCCACGCGAGCTCATTTAGACGGAAGACGTATCTGCCAAGAGGTCAAGGTGGCATTGCCAATGGCAGCAACAGCACCCAACACAACCTGTCAACTAATTGCCGTCATTCCGTTTCACTTCATCAAAAAGTCTCCTTTTTTTTTTTTGTTTCTCCATGTCACATCCATCTTAAGTGGAATAGGAAAGGAGACTGTGCAAAATACTGCCAATCCTTTACGATTCCCACTGACAGCTGTCGACTCGCACAAGAAGCCGATTTCTTGTTGTAAAATCCACTCCAATTGTGCATTGTGTGTCTGTTTGCAAAGGTGGATAGATTTTGTTTTGTTTGCAAAGTAAGCTAGTTAGATCGAAATGAAAGAGACTTCAGCAAATTAAAAGCTTTCGATTCTACATTGTTATCTTTTATGCTATTTCTGGATGGTGCATTTTATTTATGACGATCCCTTTTTTTAAATCCTTTACATTAACTTCGATTTTGTATGTTTGTGTGTAGATGAATGGTGGACCGTGTATGTCGATGACATGCAAATCTTCGGACACCTAATTAACCCCCTTGCCGTCATCCAATCAGGCTGAAACTTGGCGGATAGATTCGATATCGATGACGATGCCTTCCATCAAATTTTGGATGCTGTCACTGCCAGTAAAAAGGTCGCTTTTACGAGATATTAATAAACCAACTTGCCGTCATCCAATCGTGCTGATATAGCATTTAATCGATCTTTGAAGAAACTCTTTCCTGTTGCCAAAACTGTTTTAATAAATAAATAAATAAATAAATAAATAAATAAATAAATAAATAAATAAATAAATAAATAAATAAATAAATAAATAAATAAATAAATAAATAAATAAATAAATAAATACATTTTTTTAATCAGAATAAATAAAAGATATTTGGATATGCGAGCATATATTCACATTCATTTTTAATGAATAAATTTTGAAAAGTAGCTTACCGCCTATTTTGCCGATAGAGATATCTTTAATTTTTAAAATTTGAAGCAAATACTAAGCACACGCTGACAACACAAACGGCGCTATGTTAATGAATATAAAAATTGGTGATGCATAAAAAAGATTTATATTAAAAACTTTTTTTTTATCAGTTATATTATCCTCTCTTTATGCAAAGATAAAATAGATAAATGAACTACCAATTTAAGGGCTAGAACCTCCACTTCTGACGAAAAATTTATTTAAAATAGCACATTGTGTAATTAGTTTGAAAATCGATGTTAAAAAATCAGAAATAATCCAACATTTTAAAGAAATTTTCATAATTTTCAGCAAGTGAAGGAAAGAGTAAACTAAAATCCAAGCACATTAAGAAAATCTAAGAAATCTTATTTTTCTCAACAATGGATTACAATCGTATCCAAATCTGATGAACTCGCAAAAAATTAATTCGTAGAGTAGGCTCCCCTACTTAATGAATTCAAAAGCCGATAACGGAATAAATATAGATGTCAATTTTTTTTTGCTAATTAATATTATTATTAATATTATTATTATTATTATTATTATTATTATTATTATTATTATTATTATTATTATTATTATTATTATTATTATTATTATTATTACTATTATTATTATTATTACTATTACTATTATTATTACTATTATTATTATTATTATTATTATTATTATTACTATTATTATTATTACTATTATTATTATTATTATTATTATTATTATTAGAATTATTATTATTATTATTACTATTATTATTACTATTATTATTATTATTACTACAATTATTATTATTACTATTATTATTACTACTATTATTATTATTACTATTATTATTATTACTATTATTATTATTACTATTATTATTATTACTATTATTATTATTATTATTACTATTACTATTATTATTATTATTACTATTATTATTATTATTATTACTATTATTATTATTATTATTATTATTATTATTATTAGAATTATCATAGTCGAAAATCTTTCCAGAATTTTTTCCATTCCAATTTGACTTTTGGTTTTCAATATTTTAGCAAAAATGTAAAAAAGCTCACTTTAAAGAACTGTGTAATATATTACGTCTTGAAGCACGCAAAACGTTTGCTTCTTCTAAAGCTTGCTTCTTTCAAAGAGATTTGCCCTCATGATCGGCCAAAACATTTTCGCTCATAAATTACGTGTTTCTCAACATAATGAACTGAAATTTGGTATCCAGGGTAAACAAAGTATTCTAAATCGAATGAAAGCATAAAAATACGGATTCGTATTGAAGAGTTAAATTTACCTAGTATACAGCTCTCTAAGAAAACAATTTTGTACCAGACATAGAAAATCATAAACAATACATTTTGAAGCAAACCGCTCTACTGTAATTATAACCGAAGATATAACCATCGTTCGGATTTTTTTAACTGCGTACTGTACCTCTGACATTTTTTTTTTTTTTTTTTTTTTTTAAATTTTACAGCCTTCTCCATATCTGGCTTCTTGTATGCCTAGTATATAAATCAATCAAAGTGTTCAATTTCATTTTTTTTTTATTTTTTTTTTCTTTAATCTTTTTAATAAACACCATTTAAAACCTTTTTTCAAGAAAACCTATTTCAATGGCACCAAGCGTTGAACGAAACAAAAAACCTGTCTATTTTATTTATACGGCTGAATTTAAAATGTTCCTTCCAATCCAATTTTACTATGATTAAGGTATTCAATCCTAAAACATTTAGTATTAGAATTGAATGCCTTATCATATTCATGTATCATACAAATTAATATTTTAATCAAACATTATGTTTTGCAAATATTGCTTTTGATGATCTAAGAAGCAGTAAAAATTTTGGTAAAACTTCATCACTGAAAAAAGTGTTAAAATAGTGTGTTAAAAGTAATTAATTACATTGTCCTGAAATCTGGTAAAATTGTAATATCCTTAAGGGGACTTGGTACCCTTCAAACTTTTTTTTTATTTAAGCCTTGAAAGTCATAATTTTTACATATTTGAAAGTATTACTAAGTAAAAACTAAATTCTATTGAAAAAAAAAGTTCATAGAGTGCTAGAAATTTTCAAAATTTAAAAAAAAATTAATGAAATTTCGAATTCTATCTTCTTTTTCATTTTTAATATTTTTTCCTGAATTTTTAAAAAAGAATTTCCTAGTAATACACAGTAACTTTTTAGGCATCAGATTTAGAATAAGTAAAGTGGGTTTCGAGAAAAACGATGAATACTGTACCTATAGGTAAAAAAAGTGTAAAAAACGGGAATTTGTCAATATTTAGATTTGTAAAAAAAAAGTTTATATTTTATTCAAAAATTCATGCTATTTTTGTCAAATAGATCTTGAGAATGACTCACAAAAAATTTCAATGCATTTCATTCATATTTGCTGAAGTTTTAGCATTTTGAGTAAGGTGAGAATATCAAAAATCACGAACTGAGAAAAATGCGTTCAAAACATCAAAGGAGCTATTGCAGCAATACTAAATTCTTCATAAAAATATAGTTTTTCAGCAATTTCAGTTATCTGATCAGCTGAAAAACTTTCTATAATAAGTTAAAGGTTTCAAAGATTATAAACATGCAAAAAATAGAAAATTGATATTTTTATTATTTTTTGTGAAAACAAGGCGTACCAAATCCCCTTAACGTGAAATTTAACAAGATATTGTAATCAATAAATAAGCATACAAATGTGTGAGCCATGAAAATAAAATTTTGAGATAACTTTTGAGAAAAACTGTACCAACATTTAATTCTTACTCTCGCCAAATATTCAAAATTTAAAAAAAAATTAATGAAATTTCAAATTCTATCTTCTTTTTCATTTTTCAATATTTTTTCCTGAATTTTTAAAAAAGAATTTCCTAGTAATACACATTAACTTTTTAGGCATCGGATTTAGAATAAGTAAAGTAGGTTTCGAGAAAAACGATAATTACTGTACCTATAGGTAAAAAATGTGTAAAAAACGGGAATTTGTCAATATTTAGATTTGCAAAAAGAAAAGTTTATATTTAGATATATTTATATATAGATATTGTAATCAATAAATAAGCATACAAATGTGTGAGCCATGAAAACAAAATTTTGAGATAACTTTTGAGAAAAACTGTACCAACATTCAATTCTTACTCTCGCCAAACCCCAAGATGAAAGAAAAAATACTGAATATTACTTTCATCCTTTTTATAAGTTTATGGGAGGAGGCGATGTGGGTAAGAACTTAACCGGAGTGTTTGTTTTAAAGGCTCGACGAAAAACCAATTTGTATATTAATGAAACCGAAAAAAAAAAAAAAAAAAAACTTAGAGTAAATAGAAAAATCCACTCGCAGACGATTTTATTAAGCCGGGAACGCTGTATAGCAACTTTTATTCATTTTTTTTTTTTTTTTTTTCTTCCTGGAAAAGCGTTTGATTAAAAGTTGAAATGTTATGCGGGGTGGCTTTTAATTAAATTCATCCGATGAGCGGTTTTGCAGCCAAGCAACTATTTTCACGATTTCGACTTCCCTGTGCTCTTTGCATAATAATTGAGGGGTTGATTAATTCTTTGCATGTTAAAATTTAGTTGCATTTCTCCTGACAACATACGGAAAAATTAAATTCCCAAAAGATTCGGTGATGAATAAATGTAAGGGAAATCGCACTCGAGTTAGTTATAAATTCCAACCCAAACGGTTTTCTTATTTGGCATTCTTAGTAATTACGATGGCAAGAACAGAAATGTATGAATTGAAAAATGTTTTAATGAATTAATTTGTTGAGTTCGGCGGTATTTTTTTTTTTTTTTTTTTTTTTTAACATTAAAAATGTTGCGCGTGATTTGATAGGCTGAATTGAATTTGTTTGATTTTAAAGCTGTAAGAAGTAAAGTGCAGTGTGTGCGGCAATTTTTTACATAAAAATCATCAATATAGACCTCTTTCTGATTGTTCACTTACAAAACGGGATTTCATTTACACACTTGGCTGATATTTGTGAAATTTATGACAGTTGTTTAGATAAAACCCATCAGTGTATATTTAGCTTTAAACTGTTACCGTTTTTGTTCCACCTTGCACCAAAAATTGGTTCTCATTTACTGCAAACAACATTTGGTGCTTGATTTTACGATTTAATGGTGCTACCTCGGACCGTAAGCACCATTAAATCGTGAAACTAAGCACCAAATGTTGGTTGCAGTTAAATGGAAACCAATTTTTAGTGCAAGGTGGAATAAAATTTTTAACAGTGTAGATTTAAAAGCAAAGAGTGCTTATGACTGTTAAAAAAAACTAGATTTAAAATTATCGAATCCTTGTTAAACCATTTAATACTAAAAAATAATTTCTATGAGGCAAAATAAAATTAATCTTATAAATATACATGGCGATCAATTTAAAAAAGTACTTTTTTAAATTTTTTTTTCATTGCCCAATCTGACGGATGTGGCAACTTTTCTAACACTGAAGTATAGTTTTTGACCCTTGCTCGAGTGCGGGAGGAGAACATTTGGTTTGTTGCAACTTTATTTTTCTTGTGAAACATTAATAAAGATACCCATTGTTACTTAATCCTGTGATTTAAAAAAAAAAAAAAAAAAGAGAAAAAAAAAAAAAAAAAAAAAAAACTTAATTTAGTTCAAATTTTTTACACTGGTATTCATTACAGAAAATATTTTAAATATTTGCCACTATTTTGATTACAAAAATAACACTTCGAACCAAGTTTTTTGACAAATTTCATAGAATTATTTGTGATATTGAGAACATTTCTTCAGTTGTGATTGATTGGTTTGAATACATCCATGTTTGCGGATATTCGGAATACACAATTTTTTAGATAATTCCGCAAAAAAAAAAAAAAAAAAAAAAAAAAAGTCCAATGGGGTAAGATCTGTTGACCACAGGCTTATAAAAAGCCAACGATTATCAAAGAATATGTTAAGCGCAGCAGCAATGGATATCCCAACTTATTTTTCCAATGTCTAACAACGAGGAAGGAGAGGATATTTTTTATTGATAGATTTTTTATAAGGTCGGTTAATATAACTGGACCCAAGAGGTAACTTGATCAAAGACTGTGCTTTTAAAAATCATAAGATTATTTCAATATTTAACATTTGGACACACGTTACCGTTTCTTAAAAACTTTTAGTTAGACTACCAGATAGGTATGAAGGTCTAAATGATTAACCTCGTTGTAGAAATATGGCACAGTTACCCTAATGTGACCAGATTTTTCTGACTAAAAATCAGAACACGTCTCTGCTAATAGGGAAGAGGTCTATAAAAAAAAAAAAAATTATATTTATGGGGTTCAGAAAACACAATTCTAAAATCTTTATCGTCTGAGGTTTTTTTTTTAAGGTATACAATGTAATTCACACGTTTATTTAACTTTATTATTAACTTTCAGCCATACTTTACAAAGACTTTTTATTTGAGGCTATTGAGTTGAGCAAATTTTCATTTGATTTAAGGAAATTCAGAAACTGGGCAAGAATATGAAATGTTAATTTTAGTTATTAACAAAGATTTCATAGTATCCACACAAAAGTTGTGTCTTCTCAGAAGTCCAAACTTTATTATCAATGGAAAATGTCCTTGGAATGGCAGCAGTTGTTCCCTGCAAACTAAAGCCGAATTCCGCAATTTTCATAATATTGGCAATTTCATTTGAGTGCTGATGGAAATGGGTAAAAACTCCACCCAACGCCTATCTCCAGAAACTTCAACAGTTACCCCCTTTGTTAGTTTTTCTTGATTAACAAAGTTCTTAAGAACACTTTTGTTTTGGCCAGAAGGACTTTGTAACAGAAAAGCGGTACAATTTGACGGGATATTCGGGCAGCGGGACGGAGAGGTGAAAAGCTGGACTGTCCCGCCAAAATCGGGACGTCTGATCACATTAAGTTACCGCAACCAACCTTAAACTATTATAATAGAAATTCTAATGAGATCGACACATAAGAAAACATCTTGATTTCACAGAATATATGGATACTTCATTCTATACTAAACTTCAACTTAACTTGACATCACAAGACGGTAGATCATCACAGTGCTCATAGGTATTTAATCCATTTTGGGGGCGTGAAAGCATAATGTTCGCCAAACCACAACCCTGTAGAGAACAAAAGGTTCTAAGGTTTGGCAAGAATTATGTCTTCACTCCGCTAAAATGGATTAAATACCTATGAGCACTGTGACGATCTACCGTCTAGTGATGTCAAGTTAAGTTGGAGTTTAGTATAGGTTCTTTCCTCTAAGACATCAAATGAAAAATTCTACCACACGTGCTAGATTTCTTTTGCCATTGTGCTACAAGGAATAAAAGAGAAAAATAATAATGTTTAAAAATATGTGGATGTTTACTCTTGATTCTTAATTGAATCTAACTTGAGCCAGGAACATGTTTAGATCTTCAGTTGTAAATAAACGTTTTACTTTCTTTCCTCTTGACAATTGTAGAACAGCCACAAATGGCTGCTTGTTTGTTGTGGAACAGGGGTTCTCGAAATTCGAACAAATGGAACCTCCAGGAGTAGCTCTACCGCTGAGTTACCAATAATTACAGAAAAAGGTATCTCTATTCTCAGTTTAACAATTTCCTCTGGACTCCAAAGCCTCAGACCCGCTGGCGACTGTGCACAATAGCCAACTTTGAGAAGTCAAGAGTAGCATTGTCCTTTGTGGCTACTACCACTAACAGGTATCTTTAACCCTATCATTAGAGAGGGACTTTAGGGCTGGATGGGTTCTTTTGGTGACAATGGTGTGCCATTTCTTGGAGGGGAGAGGGGGCTTGCATATCAATGGGGAGGTCCTCTTTTTGTGTTAGAAGGGGTTCATTCAGGCGAGTAGTTGACCCTCGGGCAAAACACCTGAGAAGCTTCAGATACCATTCATAAATTTGGAAAACATGCGGAAAGTTGTTTAAGATGAAACGTTTTTATGAGTTTGGGATTTATTTTTTGTTTAAATGTATTCATTTATTTTCTTTTTAAAATAATAAATAAGTTATATTAATTGTCAATTTATCCTTGATAGTTGTTGATAAGGATTGTATCTCTTTGGGTGTAGATTTTTACACTCACCTACATATTTTATAAAAAAACTTATCGCTTAGCAGAATTTAATGGGCTATATTGTAGTATGGGTTTTTAACCATTATCTTTTGAAATTTTTAAACAACTGAATCATTACACATTTCGTAAAAAAAGTTTTTATGCAACTTTTACAAATGTTATTGGAGGGATCCATACTACATAATTGTTACTAAATATCTTGTTTAGTGAGTAGATCCAAAAAATAAAATAACAACATTGTTATATTTTTTTCACATTGTAATTACATTGTTGTGAAAAAAATTTATTGATTTATCTTTTTTTTTTTTTTTTTTTTTAAACATATATATATATATATATATATATATAGAGGATTCTATGTGACATTTTTTTATTGCATTCTCAGTTCATTGAATAAATATTTATTGGGATTGAAAAATTTAATGAATTGAACTTATAATGACAGAATTCAACAAAAACCCCTCAAAATAATGTTTATTATTATTATAACATAGTATCAATGAAATTTTATCGATGGTAAATTGATAAATTCTATCGAGTACATATTCGTATAAACTTCAACAAATTAATCAACTATTTTGTCGAAGCAATCCTATGGAGATCAAGTACATTATTTTGTCACTCCCTTGACCCTTTTAAATCTATTCAAGTAAATCAATTACCAAGTAAATCAATAATTTACAATTCCATACAGTTACCCCACATTCCCCGCGAAGACTTTTCTATTCCATAAAACAAATCTATCCTTTCATAAAAATAAATTAATAAATACAACCCATAACAACAAAGTTTTTAATATAAATCATTTCTATGCATCAACAAATTTTATATTGTTGCACAAATTCTCTGTATTTAATTGTAATTAGTGACGTATTATTTTAAAATTCTATTGTAATTTATTTTACCTTATTTTATTTATTAATAGCAATAACACAGGTTAGAAAAAGATGGCAACACCTAAAGCAATCGAGATATTTCTTTTTTGACAAATTGGTTGGATATTTCGGGAATGTTCTCACGCGCCTGTATAAATAAGACCGGAGATCAGGAAAGTTTTCAGTTTGACTTCGGAACCCGATGAAAGCTGAACGCTTTGAGTGTGCCTGACCTGAATTTTCTCTGAATTCGGAGTTGTTTTTATTGAAGCTTGTGTTGAAGCTTGATAGTGATTACACTGTTCATCGAAAAACTTTTGCGATATCTTGAAGAGAGAATAATATTTTTATCTAGTAAAAACTACCCCATCATTGCCTCTGTGAAAAATTCGTAACAATATTCATTAACACAGCGTCGATTCAGTAAACAGCGTGTGCTTGGTGCTTGCATCTAATTTTCAATTTTAAAAACATTTTAAATATCAAAAATATTTTTATCTATGTTTTAAAATTTATTCATTAAAAATTAATGGGAATTTATTCACTCACATCCAAATTACTTTTATTTATTCTGATTAAAACATTTTTGTTATTTATTCACTAAAACAATTTTGACAACAAGAAAGAGTTATTTCAATGGTCGGTTCAATACTATTTTAGAGCAATTGGATGACTTCAGGTTAGTTTAATAGTATTCCGTAAAAGCGACCTTTTAGTGACAGTAACAGCTCCAAAGTTTGATAGAATGTATTGTCATCGACATCGAGTATATCTGCCAAGTTTCAGCCCGTTTGGATGAGGGCTAGCCCGTCATCGACAAACACCCAAAATCGAAGTTACATGTGGCTTATTTATTCACCAAGACAATTTTGACAACAAGAAAGAGTTATTTCAATGGTCGGTTCAATACTATTTTAGAGCAATTGGATGACGGCAAGTTAGTTTATTAGTATTCCGTAAAAGCGACCTTTTAGTGACAGTAACAGCTCCAAAATTTGATAGAATGTATTGTCATCGACATCGAGTATATCTGCCAAGTTTCAGTCCGTTTGGATGAGGGCTAGCCCGTCATCGACATACACCCAAAATCGAAGTTAATATAAAGGATTTAAAAATAAATAAAAAGGCATGTGGCTTGAACCAGTTTTCCTCACAATGTTATCCGGTGTTCTGTAACAGATTAAAATATTTAATCTATTTACCGGGGGTTCGGGAAAGGAAAATTGAATTTAGAATGAAATCTTGTTTGGCCCGGTAAATTAAGTGCAACCGAATTCCCCCTTCGCCTCCCATCTTTATTATTTTTGTGCATTTCTTACTTTTAATCTTAGAAATGTTCCTCGAGACAAGGAGGTTCTCTGTACTCCACCCCAAAAAAAGATAATAAAGGAAAATAATTGAATTTTTTTTTCTCCTCTTCGGTGTATTCAAAGCGCCTGTTTCTTTTTTTTCGGGGGGGAAAAATTAAATGAAATTTTGTCTAAATAAGAAATTCTGATCAGTTTTAATTATTGAAGTCGTGTTTGAGATAATATTTCTCGGGGAAGTGGAGACTTTAAAGTGAAACGAAAACAATCCCAAGACTTGTTCAAGGTCCGTTTTGTGATTATTAATTGATAAAAGATGTCAGCGTTTACAAACGTTATCTTGTCCAGAGAAATTAAATCTGAGATTAATTTTGATTGGACATTTTAAATGTAATGAGTATGGAAATTATATTGAAATAAAAATGTGTAATTCCCATAGATTAACGACTTCTACATGGTAAATTTGCACTATTTGCACATTCACTGAGATAATTGAAACATGTCCTTCTATGGTTATAATTAAATTTTACAGAAGTGAACGTCTAATTAATAATTTTAATCAACTGATAAGGATTCTAATGTAAGCTACGAAACAAAGTTTTATGTTGGTGGAAACCTAACACTGATGTTATCAAAAGTAAAGAATTAACCATAAAATCAATTATTATTATTATTATTATAAATCCTTTATAATGCATTGTCAATTTTTTTTTCCGATTGCAGATTATTTAAGGTATACATATACATTAGAAATTTCAAAATTTGCCTCAATTCTGCATTTTTGTTTTTTTGTTTTAAAATATTTCCGAATTCATTACCTTTAAAATAATACCATTTTCTTTCTGAGACTCAATTTACTTTTTAAATTACAGTGAGTTTTGTGAACCTGTTTTGTATTACGTTCATTAGTGTAGTAAACTTCAAACGCGTTTTCTGAAGAATGACATTTTGGTGTTATATGACTTTACGCCAACGGTCATAACTTCATAATAAATTGTCCGATTTACAAAATTCTAATTTTGTTCTGAAGACACAAGTAGTGAACGTGTTTTCTATGGAGAATCTAACATATATTGTCACAAACACATTTTTTATGAATATTTTAATCTTAATTTTTTGTTAAAAACTATATATTTTTTTAAACTTTTAATTTAAAAATTTATAATTAAATAAATATTGCAGCCAAATTCAAAATTCTCCATAGGAACATGAGTCAATATAATATCTTTTATTTGCAGTAAAAATCATACCTCTAAGTTAATTACAAGTTTATTTATATATGTCCTAATAATGTCCTAATTAGTCACTTTAACTGCAATTAGCTGATTAAAAAATTGACAGAAAAAAAAGTTTATATATATAAATGCATCATTTTTAATTCTGATATACTGCCCAAAAGTTTGAAATTATTACCTAAAAATTAAAGAAAATCATCTCAATTGTATATGTATTGTATACCTTAAGTGATTTTGAGTTCAGATCTACTTGTTATAGCTGGACCAGTACGAAGAAAACCATTGATTCCATGCAATGAATGAACTATTTTTTACCTCCAAATTTCACATCGATAACGAGCGTATCAGTCAAGTTTCAGCTTGATATATGGATGACACGTGGGTCGATTAGTACAACTAATCCATAATTAAAAGGTGTGTATAAGTTGCCTATGAATGGATAGGCCCCCAAAACTTGATAGAATGCATTGCTATCGACAGTGAGTCTATTTGCCAAATTTCAGCTCGATAGGATACTGGCAAATAATTTAATTATCCCTCTACAAAATTGTCCACCACACACCCAAACAAACAAGCAAAATTGAAGTTAATATAAAGGATTTTAAAAAATAGAATTTTCTAATTTAAATTAAAAATTAAATTAAAATAAATCAGGAGTAAAATAATATACAAAGTACTCTGTAATAGCCAAACAAATCTGGAATCGGCAAGATGAGCGGGTATAAATATTTCTACGAATCGGATTATTTGAAAATAGAAATTAAAATGTTTTAACTTAGTCGTTTATCAAAATTTTTCTTTTCGTTACTTATATTCTTCAAAGTATAAAGATGTCACATCAGCTTTCAAATTATGAACCTTTTTCAAACCATCTTCTGCAGAAAAAGATCGAATAAGCAATTATCGAATACCGGCAATTATGTTAATTTATGTGATACTCTGAGGAGTAGTTTTAGATATCGAGTGATATATCACCTGCTTAGAATGAAAAGGGGCTAGCTCCAATTTAGCCCACAAATCACTATTTGGTATATTTGGAAACGGAAAAGAGAAAAAAAAAATAGATTTGTAAAAGCTGCAACTTAAAATAAATCTCCAGAAAATAAGGGATACGCAAAAGCGCTAAAAACATGATAAAATAACACTTTAGGAGAATTTTCATCGAGCTTTCCTAGTGCTTGACCATTACGTAAGAAACCATCAATTCCGGGGCATTGTCAAAATTTTTGGCCCCCTAAACATCAATGTATTGTCATTGTCAATAAATTCATCTGTCAAATTTCAGTTCGATTGGATAATGGCAGTTGGTTTAATAGTCATAAGCATTGCCAACTTTTATGTGCAATTGCAATTTATTAAAGCAATTTTCATCGAGGTTTCATAGTGCTTGACCACTACGTACGAAACCATCAATTCCGTGGCATTGTCAAAATTTTTGGCCCCCTAAACATCAATGTATCGTCATTGTCAATAAATTCATCTGTCAAATTTCAGTTCGATTGGATAATGGCAGTTGGTTTAATAGTCATAAGCATTGCCAACTTTTATGTGCAATTGCAATTTATTAAAGCAATTTTCATCGAGCTTTCATAGTGCTTGACCACTACGTACGAAACCATCAATTCCGTGGCATTGTCAAAATTTTTGGCCCCCTAAACATCAATGTATCGTCATTGTCAATAAATTCATCTGTCAAATTTCAGTTCGATTGGATAATGGCAGTTGGTTTAATAGTCATAAGCATTGCCAACTTTTATGTGCAATTGCATTTTATTAAAGCAATTTTCATCGAGCTTTCATAGTGCTTGACCACTACGTACAAAACCATCAATTTCATGGCATTATCAAAATTTTTGGCCCCCTAAACATCAATGTATTGTCATTGTCAATAAATTCATCTGTCAAATTTCAGTTCGATTGGATAATGGCAGTTGGTTTAATAGTCCTATAAAACCCCAGTAAAAACATGTGTAAAAGCGCCCTTCAGTGACATCCCAAACTTGACAGAATGAATTATCATTTGCGCCGACCAAATGGTATAGTGGTTAGCGTGCTAGCTTCTAGACCGCGAGGTTGCGGGTTCGAGTCCCGTGTTAGGCATGGGCGTTGGTAAATGTATGTTGGCTTGTCTAATGACGAATGTTTCGGCGCATTATAGCCCTCGTGTTGCTGACGGCGCCAGATAATCTGAAAACAACCATGCAATTATCATTTGCAAATAAATATATCTGTCGAATTTCCTATTGAATAGAGGGTTGATTAGGTATCCTCAGATTCGCGAACAAACAAAATAAAAGTTAATATAATCGATTTAAAAATAGGTTAAACTGACAAAGTGTTAAATAATTAACCTTAATGTTTATTCTGTGAAGGTATATTGCTTCAGAAACAACTTGATACTGTATTTAGATATTACATTTCAGGGTATTAAATTTTACAAATAATCTGGATAATTTAAATTAAGATTGATACAAATTGAACAGAAGGTATTCTCCCTGAAATGCATTAAATACTATTGTGACTTTATAAATATAAGTTTAATGTTGAATGACAATAGAATTTTCTTAAGTAAATCCAAATGCAAAAAAACTACGTAAATTAAAATGAAATAAGTGCTACAAAAAAATCTATTAGTGACCTTCTAAATCCCCGTATCCTTCAAAGAACACGCCAAAGCGACACTTCCATTTTTTTTTTTCTCTAAAAAAAAAAAAAAAAAGCATGTCCCGACACCATTTAGTCTAATGACAGAAAAAAAAACTCCAACTTAAAAAAAAAAAGTAAAAAACCGTAACGAGTCCCTTAAACATTCTAGTTTTTTGCACCCCACCCCCTCCTAACAGCCAATCACCATTAAATAAATATATAAAAAAACCTTTCTTTCTCTAATAGTATGCGATCCCTTCGAAATGACTTGTTAATTCGCGACGCATTAGAAGGGAAGGCCCAACATTCTTTATTAAGACCCCCCTCCGTGTCAAATAAAAATCTCCCTTCTTTAGAAAGGCTCTTAAAAAGCGATTTAAACACTGCTTTAAGTGACTGATGCTCTAGAGCCAAGCTATCGATTTCATCTCACCTTTCCAGAAAGATCTTATTTTAAAAGGGCCGCCCTCCTTTTTAAAAGCGGCGCCAAATGATGATGTGCTTAAGAAATACTCGATGGCTATTAGTCTATTAAAAATATGAGCTTTCTTTATCGGTTGGAAATTTGTCAGCTTTTTTTTTTCTTTATGTTCTCATTTGCAGGCCAGTTAAATGTGATTTATAGGTGTAAAGAGGTGATTTTTACACTACAGGTAATTCGATTTTTTTTTTTTTTTTTTTTTTTTTTTTTTAATGTTGAAGACTACCCCTTTCATGTTCCGATTAGGAATGATGGTTTTAGATTAATTTTTTATTTAGCTGAATTGCTCAGGGTAAATTTCAATTGAAAGCAGCTACTTTAAATATATATTTTTTTTTTCTGGGAGTCTTATGATAGTGATTGAAAAACGGAGTTTTTTTTATTTTTTTATTTTCCTCTTTGGAAAATTAACGCTCAATTTGTGTTGTATGATACTTAAACCGTTTGAATAAATGAGATTGTGAGTTGCATTTTTGATAGGCTTTAAAACTTTTGGTTGAAAAAGGTAAAAAAAAAAGAAACTCTTTCCACTAAACACCTATTTTCTTTATAGATTTAGATATTATTTCTGAATTACTCTGGTGTATTTTATTTTGTTGATGGAAAATTGATATTTGTACCTTTGAATGAAACTTTGATAATAGAAACACTTACAATTTCCTTCGAACTTAAAAATATAATATCTAATGCATAATAAATGACCTTATTTGATACATAAAATGCGTTAAAGTTACGACAATTTGCAATATTTTTATATAAAAAAATCAGTTTTTGCTTGAAAAATAAAAGTACAAATTGTAGATTACATTCCTTCTATTAAGATATAAAAAAAGATATATATGTTCATGAAACAAATTATACTTAGAATTTATGACTCGTAAAATGACAAAAGTAGAAAATGATTATTGACGCATCAATCAGCATATATACTCAATTGCACCTCTAAGGTTTCATTCAACAACAAAAAATTCTCTTGTTTTATTTGAATAACTGGGACTTGAAAGAATAGGAAATTAATAGACTGTCCGAAAGTGCTTAGTTGCTCGAGGATTTTTTTTTTTTAAATCATGCGTTATTTTTAAATAAATGGCAAATAAACAATTTTTAAATGAAACTCATTTTACATCTGAAGCTTGAAACAATAACAATCAATGTAAAATATAAACAACTTCAATTGCGATACTCATCGTCGCTCAAAGTCACTTCTTCACACATTTGTGCTATTAGTCCGAGAGGCTACTGCAATTTTTGGACCTCATCGAACATCATTCTGAATTTTTTATAGAAATTGGAGAAAAGTGAGTAGATAACGAATCCACTGGTCTGCCGGGGCAAAAATGGCCGAAACTGATCAAAAATCGACTTGGAATGAGTTGAACTAAAATCCGATTGCCAAATATGTCATAACTTACCAAAAAGAGAACACACTTTTTCGTCTGGCAACCCACTGCACTTTGAATTTCAATAAGAAAAAGGGCAAACGATTTCTGATCTCTGGCTCGGAAAACTAGTATCTTTTAAAAGTAAGCCAAATTGGAGACATCAGTTATGTCATTCATGACGTAATATTTATTAATTTTTTTTTTTTTTTTTTTTTTTTTTTTTTTTTTTTTTAATTACATGTATACGCATTTATAAATAAAATTTGGTTTTAACTAGCATAATTAATGTTCAAATAACAAATAATATTCTTTCTGAAAATAATTTAAACTAATTAAATACACAATTGCTACTTATGTGGAAATTCATTTTAGTATTATATTTAGAGATACATTTTTAAAATTCAATGTATACGATATAATTCAATAGTAATTTTTTACTGCATAATACATGGAATACTGGTCTTAATAGATTCCTCAGCAATTGAGATAAGCTGTACAAAAGGATATTTTTAAGGTTTAGAAATAAGTTATTAAAGCACAAAACCTCTACCACAGAAAAAAAAATTAAAATGCAGCCTATAATTTCAATTTTAATTAATAATTTTGAATAATTCTAAAACATTAATAAATCTCTTAGATTAATATAAACTTATTGTTGATACTTATAAAAATTCAATAGTCTTTCATTATAAGATTTATTTAAAAAAAGTTATTTACAAAAACAAATAATTTGAAAAATCCAATTATAAATAAACAAACAAAAATACAATTTTAAATTATTCTTTAATTTTTTTTTTTTTTTTTTTTTTTTTTTTGAGAAAAAAAAACATTTGGTTTAAACCATGCCAACCCTAATGCAAAATATATCAGACAAATTTGGTTTAATTCTTGATGATTGTGGAAGATAAAAATAGAAGTTTGTTCAAAAGTGCACTTCAAGAAAAATATGAAGTTCTGTATGAGCTTCGAAAGAATGCTTCGGTAAAAAAACAGAAAGTCTAATAATTCTTGGAGAAATGACATTCATATTGATGTTAATAATGTGATCGACACATTTTCAAAGAAACCGAGACGGCTTGATTTTTAGCTTTTCACTTTTTTTTAGAAAGTTGCTTGTTATAAAAAAAGTTAAAAAAAATTATAACGTTTTTGTAGTTTATATATAAACTTTTATCTATTAAATACATTGTAAATTATAGTTTTGGAAGTTTTCTCATGGTATAGTATTATAACTTAAAAACAACAGATTTTATCTAAACTTTTCAACAGCCTAAAAATATTTTTTCTTCCCCTTCCGTTATAAAACTATGGATCCACCCTTGGACAGTTTCATTATTTTCAGTTATAATCTATAGTACGGGACTTAACTTGACGAGACCTTTCATTTGACATAATACGCATGTGTGTCTGCAGCATTTAGTTTTGCTTACTAATTTTTCACTACAGAAGGAATTAGCTTTTGTATGAGCTTCTTTCTACATTAGTATTGCAAAGAATTTCCCCCCAAATAAAATATATTTGTATAGGATGTTCTTGTTCATGGTAGAACTTTACCTTTTTTTTTTTTTTTTCTTTTTTTTCTCAATGGGAATATATCAGGATAATTTATCTTTAAAATTCTTAGCTAACTTTTTTTAAACATTTGTGTAGAATTACTTTTAAAAAAAATTACTGCTGAAATATTTATCCTTTTGTGCATTTCATACTTGCCGTTTCCAAACTTTTCGTTTGTATTTATTTACATGATACACAAATTTTGAACTCAAGAAAAGAAATATACATTTTTAAGTCTTACTAATTTAATAAATTATTAATACTTGAAATTTACTAATTGATATCATTTAGTATTTGTGAGTTAATTGTTAAAAGAACCTCTTAATTCAAACAAAATAATTATTGTAAAAAAAATTAAAACACAGATATGAAAATTTGAATAAAAGTTATTTAAAAAAAGTTACATTTATAACATTCTAAACACAACATTAATTTATTTCACGTTGTAAATGTATGAATATCAAAAATCAATTTTTCATACCATAATTTAAGCATTCTAATAAATATTCAGGCCCTTTGAGAAGATTCTATGAAGGACATTTATATCCTCAAAATGACTTAATTATTTCATCTATAACTGTATTTACAGATTTGCTCAAAAAGCCCTAACCCCCAATAGCACTAACCCAACAAAGAAAATATTTATATCGTGCAAATAAAATTCACTTTCTGAATATTTTAGTAGGCCCAATGCTTAAATCGATAAGAAAATATAACTCCCTTTAAAACGCTTCAAATGCTCTAATACGATTGGGGAGAACTCGAAAAAAGCATTTCACTCCAAATTTAGAGTCAATCTCCTAAAAAGAAAACGATTCCGAGCATCGATAGCCCCTCTTGGGGCAAAGTAACACCGCCCCTCGTCTTCAGAAAATAAAAATAAAAAGTGGAAATCTACATTGCAACCGGCCTTAATAAGAAGCACACAAAAGGACCAAGAGAAAACTGAGCCAGACGACAAGGCGCAGAAATTTATAGATAAAAGTGTGCTCACTTTTTAGTCGGCTCTTATCTGCGCCATAGACTACATTACATGGCAAAATATTACTCAAAAACATTGCAAAGTATTTATCATGCGTATATCTAATATATATCTAAAATATGTATATCTAATGTATAGCTAAAATATGTATATCTAAAATAAGTATATCTAAAATAAGTATATCTAAAATAAGTATACCTAATGTATATCTAAACGAGGCATATCTAATGTATATCTAAAGTATGTATAGCTAAAATATGTGTATCTAATATATATCTAAAATATGTATATCTAATGTATAGCTAAAATATGTATATCTAAAATAAGTATATCTAATGTATATCTAAAATATGTATATCTAAAATATGTATATCTAAAATAAGTATACCTAATGTATATCTAAACGAGGCATATTTAATGTATATCTAAAGTATGTATAGCTAAAATATGTATATCTAATGTATATCTAAAATATGTATATCTAATGTATATCTAAAATATGTATATCTAATGTATAGCTAAAATATGTATATCTAAAATATGTATATCTAATGTATATCTAAAATATGTATATCTAATGTATATCTAAAATAAGTATATCTGAACGAGGCCTATCTAATGTATATCTAAAATAAGTATATCTGAACGAGGCCTATCTAATGTATATCTAAAGTATGTATAGCTAAAATATGTATATCTAATGTATGTATAAAATATGTATATCTAATGTATGCCGAAAATATGTATATCTAAAGTATGTATATCTAATTCAATACAACTGATCTCTCACTGTAGCTTCTAGATATATCATGAACAAATTCTGCTCTGAAAGCAAATTTAGACAGTCGCATCTCATCCCTGTCTAATAATCTGTAGTAGGTTGTCCTTGGTTACCAACGGATTCTAACTAGTTAAGGAGTTAATTTCTTATATAGATCTCAATGGTGGTTACTAATCTTCTCCGTCGATGGTGGTTACTAAGCTTTTCATGTCAATAAATAAGTATGTAGTATCACTAGAGTTGAGTGCTCAATATCCATTCAATGGCAATTCAAAATAAGAGAGAAAATTGGATAGTTGTAGATCTAATAATTTTATCCAACAGGCGCTGCCTCGATTTTAATTAAAGAAAAATACTGAAATGTTAACAGTAAAACATCGACGCATTATTTTTTTCTGTCCATTTTGTTAAAGAGCTCTAATCATAGTTGTTGTATCTTGGAACAGTTTCTACATTATGTTTTAAACGAACAATATTTTAGCAATGAATGCACAACAAGATATATTGCAGTAAGTCTATTGAGCACTAATGGACTCAAGTCTTAAATGATGGATCATGACATCATCTGGGGCAAGATTTGCGGTTAACTGCTATTAGGTTGTGTCTCGTGACGTCACGTTTGATCCATCACAAATGCCCTAGGTGACGTAATCACCCGGTGACATCTCAAAGTGAGCACACCTTATCTGGATAAGATTTCCACACCCTGAACGAGGGTGAACGAAACAAAGGGAACTCCTCCGCAGACAAAAGACAAAAAAGGGGGCATGTTATTTTCCGGGCCTGAAATAAGGAAAGCCCTGAATATCCTCCAAGAAGCCGACCATTAATCAGGCGAACGGAAAACATCCTTTCCCGAATTCGGGCCCACGAGGGAACGAAGAACAGTCTACTGAAGGTACGCGTGATTGATAGTCAAAGTTTTTAAGGGGAGAGGGGGGCTGTTTATTCCAAGGGGTCCCCTGTTGCATTCTAAAATGTTCTGTGTGTGGGTAGGCCCCCTGTATATGTACAAGGAGCTTTTTTTCCCTCTATTATATGCTTCAATTGTGCCTTTTATTCTCTTAGTAAAGAGAGAGAAACTTCTTTGGAGAGAAAAGAGTATACGGTTTTCTTTTTGAGTCACTGAGGTATTTTCGTCTCATTACATAAGCCGCCGCTTCGTATTAGATTAGAATTTCTTTTTATTCCAAGTTCCCCTCTGGTTCGATTTTTGGTTTTGTTTCCTTCCAGATCCTTCTTTCTGTCCGGTAACTCACTAATGTTTAAATACAAACATAAAAATGACGACCAACTACAGACATAAGAGCTCATCTAGGTTGGCCCATTTTAACTTCTCTGAATCATTCCCCAGTATTGTTCCAGCTGTCTTTTAAAACTTTTCACCCAAGGTACAGTTTACGATTCGGATCTTACTCTACTCATTTTGAGACTGAGTTAAAATCGAAGAACTTCGTTAGAAGAAAACTCCAGATTTTCATTGAAACCAATAGATCTTAAGAAGATTTTCTTCAATACGATATCTGTCCAAATTTTATTTAAAAAATATTAATATTTTACAAGTATATAATAGCTATTAGTTTTTAAACTAATTCCATAACTATACAAGTTGGATTTACAATTTACGGTGCTTCCTGTCTTAACTTCCAGTTGAATTTTGGTGGGCCAACTCGTCTGTATTCATTTGACCTATCGTGCTCGTCTGAAGCATTTTTAGTTTTATTTGGGAATATTGACTTCAGACGAACCTAGCCTTTTATATAAGCTTCTCACTACAGTAGTATAAAAGCTTGCAAAAAATAAATTTATTTATTTTATTTTAAAATAAAACTTAAACAAATAATCATTTTCAACAGACGGCTTATCGAATGGATACACTTTTGGCCCCAATTTCATAAAAGGAACATAAAAAAAAAGCTAATTGAAAAAAGTAGAAGGGTGAAAAACACAGTTTTTTAAAAAATACATTTTTTTTTTAAACAATTAGTTATTTCTGAGTCAAAATAGTGGCAACACCCTGCAAGATTTTCAACTATTATTTTACTTGCTTATTTAAAGCTTATCTTTGCCAATGAATGAATTTTAAAATGAGCGGTATTGGTGGAACTATATTATCGTTAAAATGTCGTGTTTTGAAGAAATATTAAGATTTTCCAGCATAATTTCTTTAAAAATAGAATTATTACACAAGATTACCATTATACAAGTATTTTTTCATGCTCAAGAGAAACTAATCCATCATTTTTCAAATTAATAGCTTAAATAATGGTAAAATGTTTAAAATTGCTAAAAACACTAGTATTTCTACTTTTTTATATATGTTTCGTGGAATTTTCATTTCAATTAAAAGTATTTTCAGATTTTTATTTGTGATATTTTTTTCTTTTTCTTTTTAAAGATGTATTTACGAGATTAAATTTAGTCTTCAAATAAGAGTCGCTGCAATTTTTCTAATATTTTTCTTACTTATTCAAATTTAATATTTTTTACTCTACTCTACACTATACATTTATTTCATTGGTATACAAACGAAAGCATCAAAGTTCAATGTGCACATAATCCAAAACATAGAAGACACACTTTTGGAAATTAAGAAATTTAAAGAACAAAAGAGATCTGTCCTTTCAAAACCGAGCATTAAAACCTCCACCTCCTCCTAAAACTGAATCTTCTATCCTTCATTATAAATTGTAAACTCCTTTCTTTTGGAACAGTACATCGCGATTCGGTAAAAAGGAATATCGTGGAAGAAAGGAGAAAAAAGTCTTCTGAAGAGGTTTCGGGAAAAACAGGAGCTTAGGCTGGTGGTGAATTCGATCAACACAAGGGGCTTAAGAGGGCTTTAAACGATAGGCCTCCCCTGACTCTATTCTCCTTAGCTCTATTTATTTCATAATATGAAAGATAACCTTCGAAAGCATTGAGAATAGCCTTGATATTTAAAGGGCTAAATATCCTTCGTTAATTTAATTTTCAACAAAAGCCTCTATCTTAAAAATTCTCCTAGAAAACTTGTAGTACTAAAAGCTTAATGTATTCTTTACGAGGTGTAATCCGGGACTCTTTTCTCCACAGACCTTCACATTATGGGTCACCGTATCTGACGTTGTATTATTTTAAAACATAATTATTTCAAACAAGTTTAGTACCAGTAAGATGAGCTTTTTAACAAAATTTGAAGATAATATAACTGAGTTGTTTTTTATTTTATCCTTCCTTCTATCCATTATTTATTCAAATATTTATTTATTTATTAATTTAAATTTATTTATTCATTTATTAATTTTAATTTATTTATTCATTTATTTATTTTATTTATTTATTCATTTATTAATTTTAATTTATTTATTCATTTATTTATTTTATTTATTTATTCATTTATTAATTTTAATTTATTTATTCATTTATTTATTTTATTTATTTATTCATTTATTAATTTTAATTTATTTATTCATTTATTTATTTTAATTTATTTATTCATTTATTTATTTTATTTATTTATTCATTTATTAATTTTAATTCATTTATTAATTTTAATTTATTCATTCATTAATTTATTTATTCATTAATTTATTTATTCATTAATTTATTTATTCATTAATTTATTTATTTATCTTAATTTATTTATCTTTATTTATTTTTATTTATTTATTTTAATTATTTTTATTTATTTATTTTTATTTATTTATTTATCTTTATTTATTTTTATTTATTTATTTTAATTATTTTTATTTATTTATTTTTATTTATTTATTTATTAAACTTTAAAAGGTTTTTATGAGCAAGCTTATAAAAACTTTAGTAATAAAAGCACCGCCAATTATTTTACTTTCAAATTTTGTAAATGAGTTTTTTTTTTACTAAAAATTGGGACAGGCTTACTTGAGCTCATTGAATACGCTACAGCGATGTGTGAACCGGTTTACTACGCCCTGATTGGCTGATTGGAATGATGAGTGGTGGATTCGTTAAAACTCTGATAGTATCCGTGGTTAGAAAAGTAAAACAATAATTAAAATTTATATTTAAAGGAGCTTTTTTTTCTTTTTGTCATCAACATATATTTAAGTTTGATACAAAACTATGTGCGCAGGTTATCAATATTACTATAAAAGTTGAGATTTAAACGGAACTATATCTTTACGCGGAAGGATCCATCATAAAACGTATACTCAAGGCTCAAGTATAGTTGTCTTGAGGTTCAGTGCTATACCTGGTAAACAAATCCATATGTACTATAGCAATTTTTCTGCAGATATAGAGCCCCAAAAATTTAGCATTAAGCTGGGGTAGACTTACAAACTTCTTAAAAACTGAAACACAATGCCGAGGTTAGGTTTGTTAAGTGGTTGAACGAGATTGTTGATATCACAAGCTATAAACGAGATCTATTCAGTGCTGAAGCATAGTAATTAGTAAGGGACTGCTGCAATAGTCCTAATTTTAAAGGTGATGCATTTCGGGAGTGGCTAGTATTTGGACCACGATCGGAAAAAAACCTCAGAAAAATCCATACAAGTGGGCATACAGTTAACTCGGAATTCTTTCACAATTACCACCGTGTCTACCCAATATCAGAAAATGCAGAATGCCAACGTGTGGGATCGATCCTGGCATCTCTAACATGCCAGGTTATCATTCTGAGATCTTGATATGTTTGGTTCAATTTTTTGGAGTTGGACACCCCACTTTATTCGCTATCTTAACGTTTTCCGAAAACAAACTCCTTATAAAGTTACAAGCTTAGCTAAAAAAAAATGGTTACAAGATATTTTCGTACTAATAAACTCAATTGAAGAAATTTCGGTTTAAAGTTTAACAACTTCAAGTAGTTGATATCAACTTACTAACTATTTTTTATACATAAATATTCTTTGAAATTACCAGCATTAAACTTCACCATTATATAAGCCACCTTTGTAACAACGACTTGATTTTGCTTGAAAAATGCAGATACCATCTATGTGCTTAGTAAAGCAGAGTACATAATATGGCCTGGCTCTGGCAAGTTGCCTTATTTGTACTTTCCCCTCAACCAACTAATGGAAGCTGGGCAGCAGGGCCATAGGCAGCCCCCCCCCCCCCCTCACCGAAAATGTGTGAAATCTTGTTTTACCATTTCCACTTCTTTTTTTTTGTGTGTAACTTGTTACATGTATTTAATCAAATCTTCGGCCATAATCCCCCCCTCCACCGAAAAAAATCCTGGCTACCGGCTTACTGGGCAATACCTACTCACACCCTGTGATGATTGTATACCAACAATCAGCATTAGAATCCTAGCAATTTTAATTACCATCCCCCCCCCCAAAAAAAAAACTCTTCTAATAAACTTCATCGTTAAAGGAAACCCTTCTTTCTGGCAGTACATCGGGAATTCAGGAAAAAAAAGACGATCACGCGAAAGAAAGGAAAAAAGAAATCCTCCAAAGAGGGCTTCGGGAAAAACGGGGCTTTAGGCCGGTGGTGAGTTCGATCAACACAAGGGGCTTAAAGGGGCTTTGGTATGATGGGCGTCCCCTTGATCTCTACCCACTTCAGCCCCTGTTCAATGAAAAGGCTTTTCATGTAGCCCTCTTTTCCCTCTTATATTGATCTAGGAATGTATTATTTACCGCACACGAAAGAGCTTTTTTTTTTCTTTTCTAGACGAGTTATTTCTTTCTCGGAGTTGCTTTTTTATGTTGTTGTGTTGCTAATGAAAATGCCCTTTTTTCGATGAGGGTGATTGTGTAGTTTGGGGATGTGATTAGACGGCAGGTGATTGGACATTCCATGGCCGTGGATTGGGGTTTTCCCGTTTGAAGTATATCCAGAAAACTGAATATCAACGAGATTTATGTATTAGTACCTGTTATTAAAAAAAAAATCTGCAAAAATAGGTGTTAATGTTTTTTATTCTCAAAATTTAAAAAAAAAAAAAAATCTCGTAGAAAAAATATTTTTTGTCCATGCTAATATCTTACCTAAGACAGGGGATTTAAAAAAAAAAAAAAAAAGGATGTGTGAGATTTTTCTAGTAAGCAGAAGTGAAAGCTTTTCAATTTTGTAGGAAGTATATTGAAGGATAACTTTTGGAGTTTCAGTTAAAAAGATTTTTATACTCAAAGTGGCATTATGAAATCATTGAAAAATGTTTATAGTAGCAAAATAAATAATAAATAAACAACAAAATAAATAATTTACAAAAGGAACAAATATAGATAGATAGATAGATAGATAGATAGATAGATAGATAGATAGATAGATAGATAGATAGATAGATAGATAGATAGATAGATAGATAGATAGATAGATAGATAGATAGATAGATAGATAGATAGATAGATAGATAGATAGATAGATAGATAGATAGATAGATAGATAGATAGATAGATAGATAGATAGATAGATAGATAGATAGATAGATAGATAGATAGATAGATAGATAGATAGATAGATAGATAGATAGATAGATAGATAGATAGATAGATAGATAGATAGATAGATAGATAGATAGATAGATAGATAGATAGATAGATAGATAGATAGATAGATAGATAGATAGATAGATAGATAGATAGATAGATAGATAGATAGATAGATAGATAGATAGATAGATAGATAGATAGATAGATAGATAGATAGATAGATAGATAGATAGATAGATAGATAGATAGATAGATAGATAGATAGATAGATAGATAGATAGATAGATAGATAGATAGATAGATAGATAGATAGATAGATAGATAGATAGATAGATAGATAGATAGATAGATAGATAGATAGATAGATAGATAGATAGATAGATAGATAGATAGATAGATAGATAGATAGATAGATAGATAGATAGATAGATAGATAGATAGATAGATAGATAGATAGATAGATAGATAGATAGATAGATAGATAGATAGATAGATAGATAGATAGATAGATAGATAGATAGATAGATAGATAGATAGATAGATAGATAGATAGATAGATAGATAGATAGATAGATAGATAGATAGATAGATAGATAGATAGATAGATAGATAGATAGATAGATAGATAGATAGATAGATAGATAGATAGATAGATAGATAGATAGATAGATAGATAGATAGATAGATAGATAGATAGATAGATAGATAGATAGATAGATATATATATATATATATATATATATATATATATATATATATATATATATATATATATATATATATATATATTTTTTTTTTTTTTTTCGACTGAAAGTGAAATATTTTTGCTTGGCGAAAAATAACTTTTGACAGTTGTATGGTTTTGTTAAGCTATTATCAGAAGTGCTCTACACAATAATATAACTTGTAAATCATGAGGATATTACCTAAACAAAATTAAAACAAGAGCATATGCTCTTTTGTAGGACTCAAAAGAGTACGAACTGTAAACTTAAAAAAAAACAAGGTTGATTTTTATGTTTATTCTGGGATTATGCTTTTAAATTAATATTACGACAATTGTATTCAATAATTTCTTAAAGTGAAAACGTCTCCATTTTCATATAGCTTAATAAATGCTCAAGGACTTACATCATATAATTAACCCTTTTCAAGTTCAGTAATAAAAACCACTTGGTACTTAACTAATAATTAAAAATAAATTAAATAAACGGATACTATGAACATTAACAAAGTATTTATCATGACATTTTTATTGGAGGAAAATGTATATTTATAGTAGTTAGAAATTAGCAAAGTAAAATATCATTTCATATAAAATTGTCAATTTGGTATACAGTTTTCGCTAAAAAAGTAATTTATGAAGGTTTGTTAGAAAAGGAATTGTGTTCAAATTGGTGTTTTGAGAAAATTATATTCAAAAAATCAAATTTTCCCAATATGTGTCACCTACATATACAATAACTCATAGCTGATATACAGACCTTCAATTTTTTTTAAATAATATTCAGTTTTGAGATTGAATTAGCAATGTAGCTCAAGTATTCTTCAAGATAAACTTCGGTAAATTTTGAAATAATTGAATGCTCTAGGACAAAAAAAAAAAGTTTTGATTAAGGATATGAGTGCTTATCCAGTAAAAAATTAGCTAAATTTTCTCCTAACATCACAGTTATAATATTAGCCATAAGTATTAAATATATCTTGTAAATTGTGCTTGATTTGTTTGGTTTTAAGAAAATTATGGAAAGAGAAATGTAAAACTTTTTTATGTATTCTCATAAATTTTCAACTAGATATATAATTTCTGTTATTATTTCGCAAGGTACAGTATGTTCTAATTGTAATGGACTTTTCATTGCACAAGAACGTCACGTGATATAATGTGCCGAAAAGAATACTACAACAAGGTATGGATTACTAGACGATCTATTTTTAAATGGGAAAGAATTCCGAGTGGTTTTTCAAGAAGAAAATGTCACGCATTTGTGTTTCTATTGAAAGCAAATGTAAATGTCTTCCGAAGAAAAGAAAAATTAACACTTCATTTTCAAAATTCACTTTTGATATCTAGTTTAAATTGACAAAAAATTCCTGAACTTAACATTTAAGAAAAAAACACAATATCTAATATATTTCTTCACTAAAACTATTATTGGCCAAAGTACATTGGAAAAAGCATCATTTTCTGAACCATTGAGTATAAAATGCAACCAGTACTAAAATTCACCCCATATACATTACTGTCATGTCAAGTACAAAAATGGTAATTGCATTTTTTAGTCAAATTGAGTGGCAGTTCTCTGTAATTTTTAAATCAATTATTAACTTCGATTTTGAGTGTGTAGGTGTGGATGAGTATGTTGATGGTGGGCAAATCTGATGAGGTTAAATTAACCCCTTTGTCGTCATCCAATCAGTCTGAAACTTGACAGATAGATTCGATGTCGATGACGCTTTTGCGGAATACTAATGAACCAACTTGTAGTCATCCAATAACGCCGAAAGAGCGTTTAACCAATCATCGAAGAAACTCTTTCCTGTTGCTAAAATTGTTTTAATAAATAAATAATAAAATTATTTTAATCAGAATAAATAAAATATATTTGGATGGGAATGCATAAATTCACAATTATCTGCAATAAATAAATGTAGAAACGTAGTTTTCTGTATGTTTTGCTGATAGAGACGTTTTTAATATTTAAAATTAGATGCAAACACTAAGCACACGCTTACAACAAAATCGACTCTATGATAACGAATATAAAAATTGGCAATGTCATATAAAGGATTTACATTAAAAACTTTGTTATTATGGGTTATATTATTTAAGCATTAAACTGAAGTTAAATGGTCGTACCTGCACTGAAAATATTAAAAATATTAATAAATTAATCAATTAGTTAGCATTAACTGAATGTAGTTGTTAAACTCTAATTTTGAGCTCAGTTTTAGATACCACTTATGCGCTTAATAAGGCAGAGTAGCAGAGCCACCAGTTATTTTGTTGAAATTTACTGGCGCAAGGAAAACGCTAGAGCCAGGCTGAGCCGAATAGTATTGAATAACTCAGCAAATCTCCAGCACATTATGTATACTTGAATGCGATTTCAAGTCCGCCCAGTCACAGAAGAAGAAGAAAAAAAAATACTGAGCCACACAATGGGGGAAAAAAACCTTCCACACAATGATCTAGTTAACGGCGTCTCCAAACCATACCCAACCTCTGTGTTCATCACTTGATTTCACATGGGGATTGGCGGATATATCCCACACACACACAAAAAAACCGATCCTCAATGCCAGCCATTACCCCCGCATTTAATGATAGCAATGCTATCGTATTTCGAGGCGCACTCACCGAATCGTATGTTGGCCCGGCCTACCCCTGTAGGCTGGCTGGTGGTTGCAAATTTTGAATGCGGCCAAATTATTACCTTTTCTGGGGATTCTTTTTTTATTTCTTCTTTTATCGCCAGACGGGCGAAACAGACTGAGTCGGGCGCCCCGCCCCCTCGGCACTGTTGCCATAGTAACGGATACACAGACTGGTGTTGCCAGTTAATGGCATGAAACGAGGAATGTTGTGGTTGGGGATTGTTATTATATTCTCTTTTGCTCTCTTTGTGTTTGAATTCTGTTTCGCTTTTTTTTTTCGGAGAAGGGGGGGGGGGAGGTATTTATAGTAGTGGGTAGTTTGGCAGATGAGATACATTGGTTCATTTTCTTTCAATATCCGTTATCGTGAGAAAAGTAATGAATAAGTCGGCAGAAAACAGATAACATGAGTGTACATCTCTAAATTGCATTTTAATACAAAAACTATACAGAATGGAGCAGGTAACCAACAATGCGTTGATTTTTTTCCCCCTTCCGATTTCTTGTAAAATAAATGTGTATTAAATCTTATGCAACAAATACGCATGAACCATTTTTGCAGAAGAGATTGACATTAAACAGTTTTTCAAAACAATTTAAGAAACATTTTTGCTGAACAAATTGGCATTAAACATTCTTGCAGGACACTTTAGATTGGGTTAAGTAACATTTTCCTCAAAAGTTGCATAAAAAATTTGCATTAAATGTTGTTGTAGAACAAATTGGCATTAAACAATGTTGTGGGATATTTTAGATTGTAAAATTTTCAATCAAAAATTCGTATGAGCCTTAACAAAAAATTATCTCCTATTATGTCACCTTCATTTATAATTTCTATATAGATGGTAAATATCTAGCAAGTCAAACTTGAAGTCTATCCCAGCTTGATGAAGGCCAAAATTGATAATCAGAAAATCGTTTGAGAGCCTAAACAAAAAATGATCTCCTATTTTTCAACATTCACTTTTAGCTTTAACCTGAAGAATACGTGACAAGTCAGACTTGATGTCTAACTTTATCTTACCAAATAGTAACATTTTATTTCACTACAAAAATAGGGCCGTTTTCCTGTTTAGAGTTCCAGAATCTTATTTACCAGAAGTTGCAAAAAAAATAAAGGTTATATCGAATTATATTTTTTTATTGCTACGAACATTTTCTACCTGAAGTCGCAAGAAACCAAACAACGACATCAAAACTAATCCCCCCCCCCCCATTGCAGAGAATAGACCGACCCAGAAATGATCCGCCTTGAATGAGCCAACAATCATTGGGAGGGGGCTTCCCCCCCTCATTTCGGGCCACTCAAAGGGGCAGCTGCCCCAGCCACTCACAATGCAAAGAAGGGCCCCGTGCCCCTCCCAGGATAGAAGTAAAGTGACATGACAGGCCCCTCTCTGAGAAAAGCTTCGTGTTTTCTTTTTGAGGGCGAACAATGCACGTCAAAAATATCCGTGACGAGCAAGGCGCAGAAATATTTTTTAGTTGTGAGCTCATCTAAGAAGTTTAAACGTCACTGACAAACATCTTATTGGATAGACTTACGGTTAAATGAAACTCAATTTAATAAAGATTATTTATTTTTAATCAAATCTTTTCTCTTTATTTAAATATTTTCTCTTTAATTAAATCCTCACGTTTAATTAAATCCACTATTTTAATGAAAGTCATTTATTTTTAATTTTAACTAATATATATATATATATATATATATATATATATATATATATATATATATATATATATATATATATATATATATATATATATATATATATATATATATATATATATATATATATATATATATATATTAATTATATATATATATAACTAATATATAATTAATATATAATTAATATATATAATATATAATTAATATATAATTAATATATATAATATATATATATTAGTTAAATGAACCCTTAGTTAATAACTTGTAATAAAACACAATTTTGTTACGAAAATAGCACATTTTTTAATTAAAAAACATTAAACACAGTGTTATCACAGACAAAAACACTTTTTGTGTGTAAACGGTAATAGAATGAGCATATTTTTTTTAATGAAAAACTTTTATAATTTCCATAACAAAACATTTTATTACATAAATAATCAACATCTACAGGTTGAGTTAATAAAAAGTAATGATTTTATTAAAATTGAGTCTATTTAGTCACAAATCGATCCAAATACTTAAAATACTCGCTATGTTACAATATTCTAGCCCAGTGCATTTAGAAACTACTTTTCATAAAACTTTGACATTTGGTACGACTTGGATCACTTCATGAAATGACAAATTAAAACCTCGAAAATAAGGCCTAGTATATTATATTTTATATTTAAAATCATTACATCAATGCATATGCAGTGACTCTACCTGCAATAGCCATTTTCAATTTTAATTTTCATTTATAATAGATAGACATTAAATGAAAACAATTTATATCATTTCATTCAGGGATCTTTTTCGTGCCTACTCACCAGATTTCAATATCTTATACAAAGTATTCTAATAGACTGAGAGGCGACTACAATTTTTGGACCCCATCGAACATCATTCTGAATTTTTTATAGAAATTGGAGAAAAGTTAGTAGATTAGGAATCCACTGGTCTGCCGTGGCAAAAATGGCCGAAACTGGTAAATAATGACTTTTAATAAGTTGAACTAAATCCAAATGTCAAATGCGCCATAACATGCCAAATAATGAGCATTTTTTTATTTTTTTTATTTGGTAACCCTCACTCTTTAATTTTCAATTAAGAAGGTTGCAGACGATTCAGATATCTGACGACGGTCTACTTGCATCTATTAAAAGGGAGCCAAGTTGGCAATAAACATTACGTCACTGATGACGCAACTAATGTCGCCAATTTGGCTTACTTTTAAAAGATACGAGTTTTCCGAGCCAGAGATCAGAAATCGTTTGCACTTTTTCTTATTGAAATTCAAAATGCAGTGGGTTGCCGGACGAAAAAGTTTTTTCTCTTTTTGGCAAGTTATGACATATTTGGCCATCGGATTTTAGTTCAACTCATTCCAAGTCAATTTTTGATCAGTTTCGGCCATATTTGCCACGGCAGACCAGTGGATTCGTAATCTACTCACCTTTCTCAAATTTCTATAAGAAATTCAGAATGATGTTCAATTGGGTCCAAAAATTGCAGTCGCCTCCCCATCTAATAGCGAGTATTCCTTATTATTCCTTATTATGGTAAGTCCTTATTATGACTTCCCCTTAAATGTAAGAAATACACAAATGCTTTTAAGTACTTAAAATATAAGCTTACGTCATCTGAAGCAATTTAGGTTGATTAAATGATAAATTACGCTTGTGGACTCTCGCACACGCAACCAGCCACTCGAACGCCCTGATGACGTTTCAGATCCCCTTGGCTTTCAAGTGAGCACATCCTATGTAAATATGATTTTAGCACCTTGGGAAGCGGCATAGTGGTTTTCTTAGGCGAACAATGCACGTCAGGAATATCCGTGACGTGACCTTTTGAATATTATTAAATCTCATAGTGAAGGGAAGTAAAGAGAGGAGAAGTGACCTTTTCGTTGGAGAAAGGGAATTTAATAGGGATAAGGAAATTTTGCAAGTCGAAAGAGAGAGATAAGGTTATTGAAAGGGATCGATGATATGCCCACTTTTCGTGTCTTTTGACAAAGGATGATAAAAAAAAAAAGTTTATTTTTATTTTTATTTTGGGGAGAGGTGAATAAAAGACTTCGTGTTTGCTGTAATAAAACTAGCATCCCCCCCTTAAGTATTTTCTTTAATTTGGCCCCACTTTTCTTAAAATAGCTGATTGCACCGAGCATATGGACAATAATGTAACTCAAAGTGATAGGGAAAACATTTCAATTAAACTCCTGGTAATTTCTTTGATGCCTACAAAAACTTATACAACTTCTGAAAATCACAATTGCTTAAACTTAACATTTGTATTTCATTCATTTGAATTTTGTTTTAATTTAAACTTTATGATTAGTTGGTTGTTTTCAGATTATCTGGCGCCATCAGCAACACGAGGGCTATAATGCACCGAAACATTCAACATTAGACAAGCCAACATACATTTACAAACACCCATATCTAACACGGGACTCGAACCCGCAACCTCGTGGTCTAGAAGCTAGCACGCTAACCACAACACCGTTTGGTCGGCTTAAACTTTATGAACTTTATTGATACAGCACTTTTGAGCTTTTAAAAAGATACCTAATGTATACCTTTAATAAGTATAGTTTAAATTACTATGTATTATAAGTGTAACTAAATTATATGCTACATATTATAATTTATAATATATTTTTATATATTTATTACATTGCAGAATGGTACAGTGCATGCCTCAACAAAATTAGTAAAATCATTGCTCGTGAAACAGATACATGAATAAATACCAAATATTTTTAGAACACTTCAAATTCATTTCATAAAATTAACAGTCAGCTATTTAAAAATGTATGAACATTCAGATATATTAAAAATGTAAGCTACAATTAACTATATTAAATAAAAAATTAACACTTAGCAATGTCAGAAATGTAATGAGCATTCACCTATGTTACAAATGGAAATTACTCTCATCTAATTTATCCTAAATTTTCAAAGGCAAAACGTATTTTTTTAAATTTAAAGAAGAAAATATAATTCCAATATCATATACATTTCATGTAAGAGTATATTAAAATTATAAATATTAGAATTGAAACCAGAGCTAAGTTTTCTCTTTCAAGTTGGTGATTTATAATCAAGGGCTTCGCCCACAATTTCTTTTGTTTACAGTGTGAACAGTTTTAAGGATTCCATTGTAATATTGCTCATGTTCGTTCTTCTACATACCTATCAAGAACTTCATTTACTTATATGCGGCTTATGCATCCACTATAAATATATATATATATATATATATATATATATATATATATATATATATATATATATATATATATATATATATATATATATATATATATATATATATATATATATATATATATATATATATATATATATATATATTTTTTTTTTTTTTTATGCATAAACAATGAAGTAAAAGAAAGTTTTACTCACAAATGAAATCATTCATATACACAATTTAATTTAAGCAAAATGCCAAGATATGACCATTGCCAAAACTGATACATCAGTTTTGCAAAGACTTATAGACCTGATGTAAAGACAATTCCAACGCACATTATTGTCTAACGTATTGCCCCAAAATGCTTGTAATTTTGCATTGTATAAATAGGGATTTTTTCTATGAAATTCAATTAATTAAAAAAGAATTCAAATAAAATTGAAGGGATAAAATGTAAAAGTATTTGAACATATAATTGCAATGTATAGATTGTTAAAATTTATGTAAGGAAGCAAGGAAAAATCTTATTAAATTTTCAGTTTACTGACGTCTGATGCATACACAACGGATAATGCACTTTTTTGAAACACTTAAAAATTGTCATTTTTTTTTTTTTAATTGAATTTTCACGAATGTCGCCCTTTCAGTTAGAATGAATAAGAATGATCCAGTTTTATACCTCGAGACAAAATAACTTGAGCCTTGAGTATACGCTGTAGGACGAATCCTTCCGCCTAAAGATATAGTTCCGGACAAATCACAACTTTTATTGAAACATTGATAACCTACGCATATAATTTTGTATTTAACTTAAATATATTGTTACGAATTTCTGTATATTTGAAAATATTTAAAAGCATTAATTATGTAAAAAGATAAATTTCTGTACATTTCGCATAAGGCAGTGCAAGAGTTTGCTTTCCTGCAATGTGTGTCTTAATGCTTGATAACGGGTTTTACAGAAATAACACTGGGAAGCGAGTTTTACAAGGAGCAGGGCATTTAACATTATGGTAATGGCAATCTCGCCAATTTACCGAGAAATCGCCAAATGTCGCCAGACTTGGCAACCATTTGGCGACATTTTCGGTCCCCATGTACATGTATATGACTTTTCGACTACGATCTGGAAAGTTCTCCAAATATCTACCTCTAGAAATTTCAAGAAGGTTTGATTCCTTATAAGCTGACCAAGCGAGCGGGTGAGTGAGTTGAGTCATTGAGTTAGGTGAGTCAGTTAGTTGACTGAGTTGAGTCAGTGAGTTGATTGGAATTACTGTATTGAGATACTGAGTCTCAGTGAGCATTCAGAGAATTCCGAAAGCGAACTGTATTGCATTGTCTTTTGCAGTGATTTTAGCAGTTGTGTTGTCAAGTTTTCAACTGCTGTTTTGTGCTCTATTGTTGTGAAAAGAGCTGTATTGAGTCTACTAGAACGAGAAGTTCTGGAGTTGTAAGAGAATCTGCGAAGAGTTATATCGGAATAAATTTCTGCAAATTTTGATCTGATTTGGCTTCAAATCTTTCTAACCCATCCACGCAACAATATGTTGATAATAAAAAGAAAATAAGCGCTATAAGTATAAATTTTAATTAATATTTTACTTTTTTAATCACGGATACTATAAGAGTTTTTATGAATCTGCCACACATCGTTCCAATCAGCCAATCAGGGCGTAGTAAAACCGGTTCACACATCGTTGTAGCTTATTCAATAAGCTCAAGTAAGCTTATCCCACAATGTATAGAAACGGAATTATGAGAAGGGTGCTTTTTCACAAGTGAAATTTTGAGAAATGTGATTTTTTAACGTGGAATTTTGTGAAATGTGATTTTTTAACGTGGAATTTTGAGAAATGTGATTTTTTAACATGGAATTTTGTAAAATGTGATTTTTTAACGTGGAATTTTGTGAAATGAGGTTTTTCAACATGGAATTTTCAGAAATATGCATTTTAGATATGGAATTTGGTAAAAGGTAAATTTTAAAGACATGGTGGTTTGAGCAAAGTACTTTTAGATACGAAATTTTGTTTAATGGTCAATAAAAACACCAAAATTTAACCTAGAAAGATTTCTGATAACCAAGCAGACATTTTATCTATCTGTATAAGACTTACGTACCCCTAAATAAAAAAATAAAAAAAAGCTTAAATGCCACGTACTGTTACTCCTTTACTACTTACTTAACGATAAAACACGAAACAGTTTTCTTATGTTTTCACCTCCTTTCGATTCCCTCCCTTCACCCCTCTCAACATCAGATTCCCGGCTAATTCAAAACTCGTCTTTTCTTCCATCATTCTTTTGTTCGAAAAAAAGAATAAAAAGAACTCAGAACGAACGCCCTTTTAAGCATCACACGTCCCTAAGGGATAAATGGAACTTTGATCGGAGGGAAGTTTTTTTTTTCTCTCCCATGTTCCCTTTTATCAAAAATGTGATTTAAAAGCAAACTTTCCTCCATACGAAACAGTCAGTGACCACTTAGCGAAAAACTATTCTGCCGAAGCAAAGTGGATAAAATTCCTTCCACTGATTTTTTCGGCATTATCGCTGAGGGGAAGTGTTCAATCATTTTTTCTTCTCACTCTTTTTTTTTAAAATATTATTTTTCTTCTTCTTTAAAGCGAGAGAATTACACTTCGCAAAGGTGGGTGGATGTGATCAAAATCCTCCCTGAAAGGCAGTGTTCGATGGTAATCCGTATTCCCTCGATGTCGACCAAGGCGCGTGATTCTGTTACGCGATGTTCTGTGGAGGGGGTTTAGGAGATTCGACTCGTTCGATTTTTTTTTTATCGTCTGTTGAGGCTCTCCTTTCTTTTTTTCTTTCCAGCGAAAAATACTTTGTGAATCGCGATTTAACAAGTCGTAAGGTTTTCCAGTTAAAGTGGAATACCAAGCTTTTAAGTTAACTGAATTTTGTACCCCTTTCTAAGTGTCTCCATTTCTATAATGCACACTGTACAGGCTGGAACCGAGTGGGCCATATGGCGTATGATTTTACTTACAATATGGTGGGCTTTAATATATTATTCAAATCAAAAAGTGAGTTCTAGAAAGCTAATCGCATTCAACTGCAATATTCAAAGTATATTTCGAGTGGTATTCTCGAAGAAATGCTGTTCCTAATGTTTTTATATGAATTTAAAACTGGATAACAATGAGGTTAATAGCACTGCGTAGTTGTCGACGCATAAAAACACAGGAACTCGTAAAATAAACAATATAACTTAAGATTTCCGTAACTTATTCAGAGTTTATATCGCGAGTTGAGAGTCAACATATTAGAGTAGACTATACTAAACTCCAACTTAACTTGACATCACTAGACGATAGATCTTCACCGTGCTCATAGGCAATTAATCCAATTTAGCGGAGTGAAGACATAATTCTCGCCAAACCTTATAACCTTTTGTTCTCTACTGGTTTGGCGAACATTATGCTTTCACGCCTCCAAAATGGATTAAATGCCTATGAGCACTGTGACGATCTACCGTCTAGTGATGTCAAGTTAAGTTGAAGTTTAGTATATATTTTATTTAAAATGTACTCCTTTAACAGAAATCGAAACAAAGATAAATACGTAAAGTCTGTTAGAAACAGATAATATGTAAAATTTGTTACACGACGGGTTGACGGAAAAGATTGACAAAATGAAATTTAAAGATTCAAAACCTTTAGGAAGTTAGAAATTTTTGTATTTTCTGTTACTTATCTTTTGAATTATACAATTATTTTTCATAGATAATCAGTCATCAGATAGTACCGCTAATGTGCTATTAGATAGTGCGTTATTGAGTCCAAGCACTATTTCCATAAAGAAGTGTATATCCCCTCGAATTTCAAATTATTAAATTTACATTTTATTTTTTAATCTCAAATGTATTTTATAGCACAGACAAGATTCAATGGGGAAAGAAGTCAAGGATAAAATTTAGTTTTTAATAAAACGTTTCCTTGAATTTAATAAAAAGTTACAAAAGAACTATACCTGAATCGGTGATTTTGAAAGAAAAAAGAGTATCAAAATAATTTTAAGATTTAAATCCTTATAAAATGGAGAGAGCTAAAAAAAAAACTGTTTCGCCTAACAATATGATGCTTTTTCCCCAATAAGGCAAAACTTGTCCTAAAACATAAAAACATGATAAAACCAAAATGTACTGCGAACAATATCTAAAGAATCAATATCATACGAAATTAAGTCCAATCAACCAAATGATTATTTTCTTTGCATAATCATGCATTTTCAAATCAGATAATTCCCAACTTAGATTATCCAAAGTTCCAAAATGATCTGTGTTTCAAAATACTTATGTATTTTATTACACAAGGTTGTCCAATATTATTAAATGTTTGAATGTTTTCATGCACACAAATAGAGTTCAAGTGGAAGTTATTTAATGTTTAAATTTTGTTTCGTAAAACTGTTTTAAATTGTTTTTCCAAGAAAACAATATACATGCACGTACCTCTTTTTTTCTTCTTCAAACATGAGATGCGAAATGCGCTCAATAATTTTGGACCACCTTGTATTTATTTTCTAGACAACATATTTACTCTAAAATGAATACGCAAAAAATCTAAAGTGTTAATCAAACAATTACTCTGCACATACTTAATAGCCATAAATCTACCTCAAACATTTTTCAAAATCTGTAACATACCATAGTATCCTTCGGAAACTTCTGTTTGGTGAAATTTTCTGAATAGGACTTTGAATTAACAATGACAAAAATCTACAAGATTCATCTGAAATGTATACTAAAATATCTTATTTATTCCAAAATAGTTCACAAAACTTTTAAAAGCTACAAATTTTTTTTTAATCATTTAGATAAAAAAAAAAAAGTTTACATTACATACCGATATTTAAGTTGATAAAATACACTTTTAACTATATATCAATGAGTTAAAAAATCATTCTTGACTTAAATTAGTAGCGTTAAGTACAAATTTTCGCACCTAATGCTGCTTCTCCTATGGCCATTACACACATTTATTATGAAGGCCGATTGCATAAATTATGTTTATGTAAAGATTAGCAATATTTACTGCATAATCGCATCCAAAACTTTATATATACACCAGATATCGTAATTTAACTTAACCTTTCTTAAAAATACGATTATTACTTCCCCCCCCCCCAATTTACGAATTATTCGACATCTATATAAATCAAACATTAAGTTTGAATTTTTCCGAGTGTAGTTTGAGGGAAGCATTTATCATAACAGTTACGTGTAAGTGGGTTTATAGGCTTAAAATAATATTCAGCAGTTTATCTCCAACATCTGCAAAACTCCGGATGAATTCAATTATCATATTCATCATATACATACGCCACTAAGTTTATTGTCCGCACTAATGATGCACCGAATATTCAGTATGTATTCAGCTTATTCGCTCATTTAGCCGAATATTCGGTTTGGTCGAATAGTTGGATATTCGGCGGCCAAAAACTTTTTTTTTTTTTTTTTTTTTTAAATCAGAATACCACTCAATAGAAATCTGAATTTATTTTCCTCTTACAAAATTTTAAAAATGTCAAAACTTATAAAGCACATCCACAAGAATTTTGGATTTTTTTTAATGAGTTTCAAGGAGTTTCAGGGCCTTTAAATATGTTTACAACATAGGATGTGTCCGTTTGCTTTCCTTACTAAGACAACAGGGCCGTAGACAGGAGGGGGGAACCGACGGGACACATTCACTCCCCCAAAATTGTGTGAAATCTTGTTTTACCACTTCCCCTTCTTTTTAATACGCTTTTATTAGCTTCAGATGTATGTATGTAATGGAATCTTTGAACATGATTTTGACCACCTTCAAAACGTCGGATTAACTCGAAATTTGGCATACTTATTAAGGACCGATGACAATTCAATAAGTTTGTCGCTTTATCACAAGGATTAACTCGTGTTGCCCTTGCGCCGTTAAATTCCTACCAACCAACCTTCTCCGGAATCGAATCCTGGTGTGCCGTTTGAAAAACAGTTATACAAAGCGTGTTTTTTTTTTTAGTCGCATTATCCTTACCAGGATCTTCAGGATTAGAGATTTTTCATATTCAGAGACACGGTAGTGTTTTGTGTCAAGTAATACGGTGTGCACTAAGGCATACACATGACTTAAATTTGAGACAAGCATGTGACTATTGGCAGAAACAACTGGAGATTTCATACACTAACTAAAAAAAAATTATAGTTTACAGAAAAAATAATTAATAGTTTAAAAACTAAAAAAACACGCTTTAATAGAAAACCAAACTAAAAAGTAGAAAATAATTAATAGTTTAAAAAACTAAAAAGATACGCTTTTATAGAAAAGTGAACTAAAAAGTAGAAAATAATTTTAAATAAGTTTGAAATAAGAATAGAGTGATTAACAAGAAATATTTATTTTATCGTAAAAAAGCGTGGGGTGCTTGATGTCAATTGTTGAAAATATCTTAAAAAGCACCCCACGCTTTTTTACGATAAAATAAATATTTCTTGTTAATCACTCTATTCTTATTTCAAACTTATTTAAAATTATTTTCTACTTTTTAGTTCACTTTTCTATAAAAGTGTATTTTTTTAGTTTTTTAAACTATTAATTTTTTTATATAACTTGTTATATGTATTAGATCAAATCTTCGACCATAACTCCCCCCCCCCCCCAACCCCTCCCCGAAAAAAAAATCCCGCCTACGGGCTTGCAAGACAATTGCCATCAATAAAGTTCCAGTCGTCTATGTTTTGATAACACAAAATAATCCTATTTTTATTACAAGTAGTAATTAAGATAACTTTTAAAGGAAACAAAATACATCAGATATTCGGCAGGCAGAATATATTCGGTATTTGGCTTGGGGGTCCATTAGCCGAATATTCGTTCTTAGGGATACACTGAATATTCGGTATCTATTCGGTATTCGGCCATTGAGTTGAATATTTGGTTCACAGAATATCGGGATATTAGGCGGTCGAATACTTTTTTCTATTAATTTCCAATTATTATTATTGCAGAATACCACTCTGTAGAAATATGATTTTATTTACCTTAAACAATATTTAAATAATGTCAAAACTTATAAGGCGCAACCACAGTAGTTTTAAGATGTTTTATCTTCTTACTTATTAATTTTGCTTTCTTTAATATAAAATAAACCTATCTTTAATTATAAGTGGTAATTAAGAAAAGTTTTATAGGAAACAATACATCACATACTCGGCCGGCCGAATATTCGGTATTCGGCTTGTTCATTGGCCGAATAATCGTTATTCGGCTGAAATCACTATTCGGTGGCATCCCTAGTTCGCGCGCCTCTGACGTGCATTGCGGCAATAAATACTTTATCCCTCTGCATTGTAATTGTTTTAGAAGGGATGCAGCGTGACATTGATAACGGAATCAGTGCACCTTTTATTTAGCAAGATGGAATTCTTCTCCGCCGAACGAAGCAAATCCCCCCCCCCCCCCTGTTTCCCCCAAGATTCCAGGGGCGCATGTCAGTGACTACGCGGGGTGGAAAAGTAATTACCTCGCGCCCCTTCCCGGACAATGATAAGCCTCCCGGACAACGCAAACACTATTAAACTGCGTCTTAACCCCGGACTCTCTTGTCATTATCTATAAGCAAATCCCAAGGCTGCTGAAGAAAAGGAGAAGTTGTTCTCTTAAAAGTAATTCGAAGTCTTTCATATCAGCACAGGACTAATACTCCGAAAAGCGACTGTAATTTTAGGTATCCAATCGAACATCATTCTGAATTTTTTTATAGAATGGCGAGAAATGTTAGTAGATTATGACTATACTGGTCTGCCGGAAGAAAAATGGCCGAAACTGTACAAAATTCGATTTTGAATTAGTTGAAACAAATCCGATTGCCAAATATGCATAACTTGACAAATAATGAGTATTCTTGTTATTTGGTAACTTACAATGAGGAAGGGTGCAAACGAATTCACTTAGTTGATGAGAAATAATCGCATCTTTTAAAAGTCAGCCAAGTTGACAATAAATATTACGAAACTCATGACGTAATATTTACCATCAACTTGGCTCATCGTTAAAAGATGCAATTATTTGCCAGCAGAGATCTGAAATCATCTACATCCTTCCTCATTTAAATGTAAAGAACGGGGAATTACCAAATGAAAAAAGAATGTTCATTATTTGGCAATCAGATTTAGTTCAACTCATTCCAAGTCAAATTTGGTACCGTTTCGGCCAATTTTCCCCCAGCCGACCAATATATCCATTCAAATTAAAAAGGCAATTAACTAATATCAGGTTATTTTCTCATATCTAACAGATGGGGCTCTAAAATAGATGGAAAAAAATTCTGAACTAATTTTTATATGTTAATCATAAATCCACGCTTTTTAAAATCTTTCTATTGTATTATTAGTTTCTATTATTGTTGTCAAATATGGCACAAATTTCATAATTTCTGAAGAAATCCTTTTGCAGGTAATGCGATTTGGAATATGTTGTATTAGTCCTGTGGGTACAAAACCCACCTAGCAACTCGTCAATCATCGCCATATACATTTTCACAATCACCGTCGGTTTTATTAATTTTTTAACTATAGATTATAAAACAGCAGTGCGAAAAAAATTAGGAGTGTGGAACATCGCACAACTTTCAATTACATCACTACATTACTGATGTGGATTTGTGTCATTTATATTTTCATTATTCGCTTAGAAAAAATGGCCAGTTTGGCGATATTTTTTGCTATAATTCTTATGTGGGTCTTAAAAAAAAAAAAACCTTCGACAAAATGGTGTTTTTGGAAATATACTTTTCGTAATTCTCATATTATCCATTCTTATAAGTGAAACTGAGAAGAGAAGAAAAGCGATCGTTGATGGCTATGTTCAAACAAAGAGGATTCTGTGTTGAAGGCATTTGTTTTTCAACTTTTAACGCCGTTAAAGCATTTTTACAGATATTTCGGAGGTGGGGATGTTTAGAACACCTTTAAGGCATTATCTCAGCGATTTTGATTAAAATCGTTTGAGCCGTTTTTTAGCAATCATTGAAAAACATGATTTTTCAATTTTTTTAAAGATTTTTTCTAGATCACTTTTTTGAAGTCAGGATGTTCCAAAACGTGGAGAAATGCCGTTACAATGGGTATTACATATGGGTAATTAAAAGTAAAAAAATAAACCTTCTACTGATCGCGTATTTGGTTAAGCAACCTGCAAGAAAGCTAAAACAAGGAAATATTTAAAAGTCACTTTTACAAGAATGACTTCATATTAAAGGCGTAATTACTTGCACAGTTGAAATTTGAGTCCTATTTTTTGCATAAAGACTTCTTGTCTTCTCTGGTGCAGGTTGTGAAGAATCCAAGTCCTGATTAACATTGATATTCGTTGATACTCGATTGGTATTTTATACCACCAATTCCATTTCAATGTGCAGGATTGGTACCAAATCACTTGCCAATTGGTTGGTTTTGTGAGGATTTTCTTGCGCAAGAGCAACACCAAGAATATATAGCACCAGAGCGTCGCTAAAATAGTATCTGGACAGCTGAGAGAAACCGGGCGTCAAAGGGAGAAAGACGTTTAGATAGATGCATCTTTACAAAAGATTTATTCTAGTACTTGCGTCTTGAGCAGAAGAAACTACAGAAATCTCTCATCAAGCAGTACGTTAATCTGTGAGACTTACTTGACAAAATCGCCACTGTATGTACTCATTCTGAAAACAAAGGCTGTTGACCACAAAACGGAGACTCGATCCCGAAACCTCTCGCAAGCTATGCATTGGGACAAGTTTACTTGAGCTCAATGAATACTTTAGAGATGTGTGAACCGGTTTACTACGACTTGATTGACTGATTGGAACGATGTGTGGCCGATTCGTTAAAACTCTTATGGTATTCGTGGTTAAAAAATTAAAATATTAATTAAAATTTAAACTTAAAAGCGCTTATTTTCTTTTTATTGTCAGCATATATTTAAGTTAAATATAAAACTATGTGCGCAGGTTATCAATATTACTATAAAAGTTGTGATTTGTCCCGGACTATATCTTTACGCGGAAGGATCCATTCTACAGCGTATACTCAAGGTTCAAGTAATGTTGTGCAGAGGTATTTGCAATTGTAAATAATATTAAAATGGCATTCCAGTGACGTCATTCAAGGAGGAAGATAGTAAGAGACTGACTTCTCATTTTATGTGCTAACCTTATTCAGCGTCTACTCCGGAAATGTCGTCTACGGAGCACAAAGGATGTACGCGGGGGTGGCAGACGACATTTTTTATTTTATATTTTTAGTATATTTTCTTTTATCGTTCGGTTTTGTCTTCTCTTTCCTTCCCCTCTTATATTATTCGGGGATAGTAAAAAAAAAAATCCAGTTATTGTATGTCTGCTGCCACACTGAGAGAAGCATCCTTTGTTGTCGAAGCAGATGATAGGGACCCTCTAGGGAAGGTTCCAGAGATGTTGTCAACCCTATGTATATGGAAAGATACACAATAGATGCGAGTTTGATTTTTTGAGCCGATTTCGTCGTTTTCAGCCCATCTTTTGGGAAGATAATTTGTTTTAAACATACATTATTGTATTCAGAATAGCGACAGTTTCAAACGTTTGACTAGTTGGTTTGTTTTAATGTTTTTGGAGAGATTGGAGCCCACATTTCAGAGTGAAATGTAATAATATTTATTTAAAATGTACATAAAAGTGTTTTGAAAGATGACAAGTTATTAAAGTTTGATACTTTTGGATTATTTTTTCTTATTAGTTCGATTTGAGTTGATAATTTTTTGATACTCATTTGAAACACTCATTGTAGATTTCCAAAGCATTTTAAAACATTAGATACTTTTAATTGACTTTATGTAGAATTAATTTGTTGAACTCACTCTTGATAAGAAGTTAATAAATATTTGTAATTTACGTTAAAATAAGTCGAAACATGAAATTTTTGAACTTTGGAAACTTTTGGTTAATTTTATGTGGTTACTTTGATTTAGTTACACTCTTTCGTATAGTATAATGTATTATTTATTAGAAAAATATTTTTTTAATAATCAGAAAAGAATGTTTGACATTTATTATTTAGAAATTAAGAAATGGAGATGTAACTATAAAGAAAACCCCAAAAAGAGCAGGTAATTTTTTGGTTAAATAAATCTGCTTTTGTGCAGTTGAAATTCTTTGGGTAGATACTATATTTTTAATGGAACTCCAGTCCATCTTTTTAACAAATAATTTTTAATTATTTAATATTTATATTAGAGAATGTATTATATTATTTTAAAAATAATAACTTAAAAAACTAAAAAATAAGCTTTAATAGAAAAGTGAACTAAAAAGTAGAAAATAATTTTAAATAAGTTTGAAATAAGAATAGAGTGATTAACAAGAAATATTTATTTTATCGTAAGAAAGTTTTAGATGCTAGATGTCAATTGTTGTAAATATTTATTACCATATATTAGTAAAAGTAGAGCCATTATGAAAATATCTTAAAAAGCACCCCAAGCTTTTTTACGAAAAAATAAATATTTATTGTTAATCACTCTATTCTTATTTCAAACTTATTTAAAATTATTTTTTACTTTTTAGTTCACTTTTCTATTAAAGCCTTTTTTTTTTAGTTTTTTAAACTATTACTTATTTTCTACTTTTTAGTTTAGTTTTCTATTAAAACGTTTTTAGTTTTTTAAATTATTAATTATTTTTGTTGTAAACTATATTTTTTTTAGTTAATATTTTTAGTTGAGTGAACAACACTCTCCAGTTGTTCCTGTCAATAGTCACATGCTTGTCTCAAATTTAAGTCATCTGTATGCCTTAGTACACGCCGTATTATTTGGCACAAAACTCTACCGTGTCTCTGAATATGAAAAATCGCTAATCCTGAAAATCCTGGTAAGAGTAATGCGACAGAAAAAAACACGCTTTCTATTAAAGCATGTTTTTTAGTTTTTTAAACTATTAATTCAATTAACTATTTTAATTATTAATTTTAACTATTATTCAATTGTGAAACGTGAATGAAACTCTCTATTAGATGATCGGTCCAGGAGTCATATGCTTGTCTCAATGATTAACTCATGCATGTCTCAGTACATGTCATATTAAGGTGAAACCGCGAAAAGCTCATTTATTCGGTTATGGCCCCTTAGATAGTGTTCACATTTTCATGGAAAACTGTGGTATTTCTAGAGCTAATCCCTGCAATCCAGAGTTCCGACCAGATGAAAGGAATGCTATTAGATCAAAATCATTCGGGCCGACCAAACGGTATAGTGGTTAGCGTGCTAGCTTCTAAACCGCGAGGTTGCGGGTTCGAGTCCCGTGTAAGGCATGGGTGCTTGTAAATGTATGTTGGCTTGTCAAATGACGAATGTTTCGGCGCATTGTAGCTCTCGTGTTGCTGACGGCGCCAGATAATCTAAAAACAACGGAAACCAATCTGTGGCTCGTCCATCATTATTATATGATAAATCTGAATAACTTTTTGCTGATTGTATAACCGTATTTCCCCCGACAGATCTTTCAAATGTCTGCCTTTTCGATTCCGAAGAAGGTTGGTTGGAGTTCAAAGGCGCAAGGGCAACACGAATCAATCCTTGCGATAATAAACTTATTGAATTGTTGGATTGTCATCGGTCCTTGATAACTGTGCAAAATTTCAAATTAATCCAATGTTTTGAAGTTGTTGAAAATCGAGTTCAGTTCAAAGATTCCCATACATACGAAGTTAATAAAAACGTGTTAAAAATAGAACGTTTTCAGACAATCGATATCTATATATATAGAGAGATTTGTTACTTTTGTATTTTGTGATATTACGGTTTTTGTAGGATTAGAGATAAGTCACATTTAGATCTTTGGAAATCACGATTTATTATTTTATCCTTTAGTGTATTGTAGGAGTCTATATGAGCGGTAGATAATCTGTTTTATTATTAATGCCGCAGGAATTAGAATGCTTTTGAATAAGCCAATGAGCATCAAATAAAAGCAACAATTCTCTTGATTATCAAAATTTTTGCAATAATTTCTTAGTTGATGTTTTTTTTTTGTCTTTGAAGTTCTTAGAGATACAGTAATTTGTTTATTTAAAATATGTCAGATTATTTAATGAAGGTAGAATCGTATTAAATTGATGTATTTTAAATAAGTCGATTTTCATTGGGAACAACAATAACTTTTGGATTCAAAGCACTCATGATATTTCCAAACAAAATGACATCACAACAACAACCTCATAACGATATTTGGAAATATTGTTCATGAATCTATCGGGAAATTTATCGAGCTATCATGGCATAATCCTTAATAATTTATTAAAATTTATTCTTGAGTTCATTTACAAATAATAATTTGTTATTAATTTATGCGGTGCCACACTGCCAAGACTTCTACATTATGAGAGCAATTGAATTAGGAATAATAAACGAATGTCGTAATTAAAGATATTTTTTGTCGAGCTATTCACCCAAATTCCAACTTTTACCTTGAGTTTAGTTCCCTTGAAAGGTTGTTCGACCGTGTGAAATTGAAACAAAAGTAGTCATTAACCTCACGCCCATTTCCGATTTAGAAAAAACACACACAACCTTTATTCACTTGCACATGAAAGTGACCCTCACGACAATTGTCGCCAAACACATTAAAACAGGTTCCCTCAACCACCGCCTCCATTCAAACTGTGTCCCCAATTTACACCTCTACCTTTTCCATCTGAGCATCTGACAAAAAGAAAAAAACCGGCTGCTAATTGTTTTTACGGCGACATCCAAAATAATAATCATGATGATAAGTCAGTGTGCGAAGTTTTCTTTTATCGCTTTTCAACAACCCACAGTCAGAGTCCGATCAAGACTTGGAGGGAAAAGACCTTGAAACCTGGGCCCCTATTGCAATGTGCCACTGGGACGCTGTGAAACTTCAAATATTTTTTGTTGTAAAAGTTAACTATAATTTACGAAGTATTAAAACAAATAAAAAATATTAATATTAATTTCTCTTTATTACATTTTTTATAATTAAGCATTCATCAAGTTTAAATCACTACTAATTGGTTTTGCGGCGACATCCAAAATAATATTCATGATGGTTAGTCAGTGTGCGAAGTTTTCTTTTATCGCTTCTCAACAACCCACAGTCAGAGCCCTGATCAAGACTTGGAGGGAAAGGACATTGAAACCTTTAAACCTGGGCCCCTATTGCAATGTGCCACGAGGACGTTGTGAAACTTCAAATATTTTTTGATGTAAAAGTTAACTATAATTTACGAAGTATTAAAACAAATAAAAAATATTAATATCAATTTCTCTTTATTACATTTTTATAATTAAGCATTCATCAAGTTTAAATCACTACTTTAGTACAAGAAGGTTAAAACCTAAATTATGAGCATATAAAATGTTAAATGCCTAAATAGGATGTGTCACTATGATCATCACTACTTTAGTACAAGAAGGTTAAAACCTAAATTATGAGCATATAAAATGTTAAATGCCTAAATAGGATGTGTCACTAGGATCATCACTACTTTAGTACAAGAAGGTTTAAACCTAAATTATGAGCATATAAAATGTTAAATGCCTAAATAGGATGTGTCACTAGGATCATCACTACTTTAGTACAAGAAGGTTTAAACCTAAATTATGAGCATATAAAATGTTAAATGCCTAAATAGGATGTGTCACTAGGATCATCACTACTTTAGTACAAGAAGGTTTAAACCTAAATTATGAGCATATAAAATGTTAAATGCCTAAATAGGATGTGTCACTAGGATCATCACTACTTTAGTACAAGAAGGTTTAAACCTAAATTATGAGCATATAAAATGTTAAATGCCTAAATAGGATGTGTCACTAGGATCATCACTATACTTTAGTACAAGAAGGTTTAAACCTAAATTATGAGCATATAAAATGTTAAATGCCTAAATAGGATGTGTCACTAGGATCATCACTATACTTTAGTACAAGAAGGTTTAAACCTAAATTATGAGCATATAAAATGTTAAATGCCTAAATAGGATGTGTCACTAGGATCATCACTACTTTAGTACAAGAAGGTTAAAACCTAAATTATGAGCATATAAAATGTTAAATGCCTAAATAGGATGTGTCACTAGGATCATCACTACTTCAGTACAAGAAGGTTAAAACCTAAATTATGAGCATATAAAATGTTAAATGCCTAAATAGGATGTGTAATCTCAAAGTACATAATTTAACATGTATAAGTTTCAAAGCATACCAACGGATAATTCCCGCATTTTTTAAAAACGAGTGAAATTAGTTTATATTTATGAAGAATTACTTTCCGATTCCAAATATTCAACAAAAGTTCTTTAAAAAAATTACTTATTTAGATGTTAAGAAAAGAAAATGCCCATAAACCAAGTCCAATCAAAACGATCCGCGATAGCTGTGACGTCACGAGATCCTTTCGTTTCTATGGTTATAGTGAGGTTTCTGCTAAATAGGTGGTGTGTGTTTTGCATCGGCGTTTGGTAGAAAATTGCCATATCCCATATTGGTTGGCACGATTTGCGAGAAACTTTCAAAACTGGTTTCCACTGCTGCATTTCAAGCCAAGTTGTTTCAGATGTTGTGACGTCACATTTAATTCGAGCCAAATGTGTCGTTTACTAACAAGCCTCTAACAAGCGATTTTAGGTGACAAATTAAAAAAAAAAAGCACAGTGAGCAGAAATGTTTGTGTTTATGGCCTTTTCCAAACATTTAGAATTGAATAAAAAAATGCTGGAATTGTCCTTTGGAAAGGAGTTAATAAAAAAGTGGATTTGTGACCCATGGAAAATTTAAAAAGTAAACCTGGGTTTAGTGGGCCTATTTAATAATCACGCCCTCCCTACAGGTTTATTTGCAAGAGGTTTATTTACAGGTTTAATTCAAAAATTGGATAATTGTAGGTGCTGGGAATCGAACCCAGGGCCTTTCACATGCTCTACCACTGAGCCACACCCCCGCATGAGGTGGTACAGATTGCCTTCTAGGGAGCAAACGGATTGAAGCATTTGTTCAAACATTGATTTTTCGAGAATGATATTTAGAATTCTTACTGAAATGTTAATAACTATTCATTCATTTCAACAATATATTTAACATAGTCAATAACAATATATTTATTATAGTAGTTATATAATAACAATATATAACAACTATTCATTCAAACAATATATTTTTGTGATTGTGATGTGCATTCAATTTTTCTTAACTTAATCCTCGGTATTCATGGTTTTTCAGATTTGCTACTTAAAAGTTAGATGTAATGACTAATGGCTATGCTTGCTTGTCAATCGGGTGAAGGTTCCCCTTGGTTTCTCTTATTCGAAACACAAATGCCAGGAAATTAATTTTAAAGTTTTTATACATGATCAGGTTAGTTTAAATATATTGTTGCGTGGATGGGTTCGAAAGATTTGAAGCCAAAGCAGATCAAAACTTGCAGAAATTTATTCCAATATCACTCTTCACAGATTCCTTTACAACTCCAGAACTTCTCGTTCTAGTAGACACAATACAGCTCTTTTCACAACAATAGAGCACAAAACAGCAGTTGAAAACTTGACAACACAACTGCTAAAATCACTGCAAAAGACAATGCAATACAGTTCGCTTTCGGAATTCTCTGAATGCTCACTGAGACTCAGTATCTCAATACAGTAATTCCAATCAACTCACTGACTCAACTCAGTCAACTAACTGACTAACCTAACTCAATGACTCAACTCACTCACCCGCTCGCTTGGCCAGCTTATAAGGAATCAAACCTTCTTGAAATTTCTAGAGGTAGATATTTGGAGAACTTTCCAGATCGTAGTCGAAAAGTCCTATACATGTACATGGGGACCGAAAATGTCGCCAAATGGTTGCCAAGTCTGGCGACATTTGGCGATTTCTCGGTAAATTGGCGAGATTGCCATTACCATAATGTTAAATGCCCTGCTCCTTGTACAACTCGCTTCCCAGCGTTACCTCTGTAAAACTCGTTATCAAGCATTAAGACATACATTGCGGGGAAGCAAACTAAAGATGAACTATTGCACTGCCTTATGCGAGATGTATATACATTTTCCTATTTACAAAATTAACACTACGAAATATTTACAAATATACAAAAATTCGTAACAATATTTCATCAAGAAGCTATACCTCCCATGATAGAAATCGATACTTGACATGTTTCCCAATATAGTTTTCAATACGTATTTGAAATTTAAAAACTACTTAGACGTTAGATGGGATGGTTTTAGTTAAGAGGCAAATTTAAATAGGGGGATAAGGGAAATACTGGACATTTGGATTATGGTATTTGGCATTACTGGTTCTTGAAGGAACTAAAAGACTCTATTATATCCACTCTCTTCTTTTTGCTCTTTCTAAATTCAAATACTGATGAGTAATGGGACACAAACGAGACCCAATGACAATGGGCAATTCTCGCATTTTTTAAAATATTTTTTTGTTCAATTCTAAATGTTTCGAAAAGGCCATAAACACAAAAATTTCTGCTCACTACATTTTTTCTTTTCTTTAAATTGCAACGTAAGTTCTCTTGTTAGTTTTGGCGGGAAAAAACGACACATTCGCCTCAAAGCTAATGTGACGTCACTTAATCTGAAACAACTTGGCTTGAAACGCAGCAGCGGAAACCAGTTTTGCAAGTTTTTCGCAAATCACGCCAACCTGTTCGGGATACAGCAATTGTCTACCAAACACACGGCGAAAATTTGGCAGAAACCTCACAATAACCATAGAAACGGAAGGATGTCTTGACGTCACAGCCCTATCGGATCGTTTTGATCGGACTGCGATGGAACAGGGTTTCGGCACAATTTCTTATCTTAATATTTAAATAGGTAATTTTTTTAAAGAACTTTTATTTGAATATTTGGACTCGGAAAGAAATTCTTCATAAATATAAACTAATTTCACTCCGTTTTTATAAAATGGGGGAATTGTTCATTGTGACAGGTAATCTCATAAATATTCACATATATATCTTATATTATTTTCGAGTTGCCTAATGAAAACATTTTACAAACATTTTTCTCCCATTTAAGACACTAATATGGAACATTTCCCTCTAAAATATCTCCTGGATGCAGGGTCTGATCATGACAATTTGGGGCCCAAGGCCAGGACACATTCGGTTGCCTCTTTTTCAAACGCGTGATCACAATACAAATCACAATATCTTCAGTATTATTCACAACTTCAGATTCGATATTTGTTGATCTCACAATAAATTCATCAAGATTTCCTTTCATTTTTTTTTTCTTCTCTCTATCTTTCAAAAAAGTTTGTTTTTTACGTATTTCAATGATGGTTTGGTTTATTTGAATAAATATACTCTGGGATACTAAAGATGGTTCAAGATCAATACAAAATGATTTTTATAAAAAGATATTTTTATGAATAAAAAATATTCACATTACTTTGGTGAGACAAAAGTATAAGTTTACATGTAATTTCGGGGCCCCCTAAAATCATGGGCCCAATGCCTGGGTCTTGATCAGGGCCTGCCATGATGCCGTTCTTGATGAAAGAACGGTGTAATATTTTCTCATGTCCACTAGATCTCAGCTCTTCTCAGAAAATATCGAACATTACAAGCCACCTTCTATCTGGTAGTCAACGAGAAAGAAAAAAAAAAAAAGCCCTCTAATTGGATGGACGTCAGAAATAATCATCGCGTCGATTTGTCATTGGAGAGAGATTTCCTTTTATCTATTCGAAGACAACTTCGTCGCACGCATCGATGAAGTCACGTGACGACACATTCAAAGTGGCGGGAGTTGTCTCTTTTTTTTTTTTTTTTTTTTTTTTTTTTTTATAATATATATATATATATACCGCGTCTTTTCATTGCGTCGGCTAGGCGACATTTGTTCAGAGTAGACAAAACGACCGACAGGTTTTCTCGTTCTTTTTATGCATCCGTTGGTTTTTATTTATCTCCATATCTTTCCTTTCTTGTTTCATTTCTCAGGCTGACGAATCTTTTCCTATTGAGTTTTTCATAATAAGAGATAATGTGCAAGAGAATAGGCAGGTGATGAAAGGAAAACTAATATGCGATAGGATTGTGTTTTAAGTGTTGATGCAAATCTTATCTTGAGACTAACCGATGAAGACTGATGGTTAGTCTTTTATTGCTCCATTGACCTATGCAAATTTTTCTAGCACATATAGCCGATCGAAATATTGCTTTAAAACATAATTTTTTTTATCTACCATTAAAAGTTTAATATATTCAATTTTAACTATATATTTTTTTTGTTATTAAATTTTTTTATTAAAAAGATTAAAATATCGATAGGTTCTACATTATAGTGTTTCGTGTCCAACAAGTGGCGCTAATAACAACCACGAAATTATAGTTTGATCTGTTACTAATAAAACTAGGTGTGTGGAACATCGCACAAGTTTCAATTACACTATAATACTGACGTGGATTTGTGTCATTTACAATTTGTATATTTTCATCATTCATTTAGAAAAAAATGGCCAGTTTTGTTGAATTTGAAATAAGGATGTTCCAAAATGTGAGAAAATGCAAAAAAATATTCGATTTTTTTTTTTTTTTTTTTTAACAACCGAATGCTATACTTTCATTACCTATGTATACGTATGGGTAATTGAAAGTAAAAAAGCTTTACTTTATCCTATGGTTTCATTGTTCCAGCTGCATTAACATTTTTGACCACTGACCAAGGACTACCACGGAATCAAGTGGTGAGCGATTAGAAGGTTGCGAGAGAGGTTCAGATGTATCTGAGGGACTTTGTTGATCCACATTCGCCTCTCCAGTGGCAAAAACTCCGAAAAGGCAGCTTATCAAACCACGTATAAGCCCAGGACACAATCTTCATGAGATCAGTTCGATCTTAAAAGCAAAGCAGGTGAGCCCTAGACGATGATTCTACCTCCAAGGCGAGATATCATCCAATAAAGGATAACTAGGGGGCTTCGTTCCCTGCTAGCTAACGCTCGCCAACCCCCAAACGCCTCGCTGCGGTGGGATTGAGCTGCTTTGCCGCTCGAATTTGTGGTTAAAACATCTTTCTGCGCTCGAATAGGTTTGCAAGCCATAAAAATTTTAACCAAATTTTTATAAATTTAATGTAAGGCATAATAGAGAAAACACCCAAATTGCAAGATTCATAATAGAAAGTTAAATATAATATCCGCCAACATTCTGACTTAAAACTTCATTAGCTATGCCCTTTCATTGAAGTCCCAATATCTTTTATTTATTCTGATAAGTCACCCCGTTAGAGAACGACGTCCAACGCGAGGCATTTTCTGGATAGAAATGCTTCAAAATAATAATTACTCTAATACAAAAATGCTTCAGAAAAACAGAAAAAATCAACTTTGAAACGAAGAGTTTAAAAAGAGCTTTAAAATTAGCAACGGGTTTGTTGTTTACATACATAAGGATCGCTTTAAAACTAGCAACGGTTGGTTGGTTGTTGAACCCCCTAGCAGCGGGTTTGTTGTTTACATACGTAAGGATGTTGCCATCCATATATTCAAAATCATTGAGGCTTTGTAGTAGCTTAATGATGAAAAATATTGAAATTTAACTAATTAATAAAGTGTTAATAAATTATTTTGGCACGTTTTTTCAAATCTACAGCTTATTTTCTTTAAAATGACACCTTGATCATTGAAATTGGTTGAGCAGTTTAGGCGAACGGACTAACCCCAAAAAACGTATTGCCTATTAAATATATAGACACTTATCCGAGAAGCAACCGCAAGTCTTGGCATCTAATCGAACATCAATCTGTATCTTTAAAAACAAAAGAAATGCAAGTAGAATAAACTATTTAGCTGGAGATAAAACGACAGAAACTATTCAAAAATCGACTTTAATTTAGGTGAGCTGATTCCCATGGCGAAAATACGTCATAACTTGTCAGATAATTACTTTTTTTTCTTTCTTTCTTTTCTTCCTACCTCTCTTTAATTTTTAATGAGAAAGACAATTTCACTTCTTTGGCACCAAATATGAAAGTAGACTCTTTTGAAAGAAAGCCAAGTTGGTGATAAATGTTACTATTAATTTTATAATTAACAAATATTAATTAAAATTCATAATTCGATTAAAATATTGAACAAAGGATAGGTTTTTGTTTCATGTCTAACCACAAGATTGTCCAGATGGCGAGGCTGATACAGAGAAAACATCACGAACTTAATTTTTGATATATCCATATCGGCGCTGAGAGGCTTTTTTGGAGATCGCGTACAAGAGTTATATGTTATGTTTAACCCATGATTTTACAAAAATTATAATTGAATTTGCTATTAAAATATTAGTTAATAGTTGTGAATAAATTTATGTACATATTAAACATTTAAAAACCCTATTACACTTTATTACTTTTGAAATTTTTCCACATTTCTCTACTCCATTTTTAGCTCCTTGGCGGCCCTTCAAATTTCGTTGATTTTCCTCAATTATTGTTATTAGATATTATACCAAACGTCATAAGCTTTGAGGCACTGGTTTGGCATGCAATAAAATAAAATTATTTAGGTCTTTATTAGGTATTATACGAAACGTCATTAGCTTTCAGGCAATGGTTTGGCACGCAATAAAATTATATTATTTAGGTCTTTATTAGGTATTATACCAAACGTCATTAGCTTTGAGGCAATGGTTTGGCTTGCAATAAAATTACATTATTTAGGTCTTTATTAGGTATTATACCGAACATCATAAGCTTTGAGGCAATGGTTTGGCATGCAATAAAATTACATTATTTAGGTCTTTATTAGATATTATACCAAACGTCATAAGCTTTGAGGCACTGGTTTGGCATGCAATAAAATTACATGATTTAAGTCTTTATTAGATATTATACCAAACGTCATAAGCTTTGAGGCAATGGTTTGGCATGCAATAAGATTACATGATTTAAGTCTTTATTAGATATTATACCAAACGTCATAAGATTTGAGGCAATGGTTTGGCATGCAATAAAATTACATTATTTAGATCTTTATTAGATATTTTACCAAACGTCATAAGCTTTGAGGCAATGGTTTGGCATGCAATAAAATTACATTATTTAGATCTTTATTAGATATTTTACCAAACGTCATAAGCTTTGAGGCAATGGTTTGGCATGCAATAAAATTACATTATTTCTTTGGGTTGGGTAAAGAGAGACAAACTCCTCAGTCCGGAGTCGTGTGAAACCTTCCGCGAACCCACACAAATGCGATAAGGCAATCTCCCCCGCACTGACAGAGGAATGATAAACGACGCGAATTAATTTTAAATGCGAATTAACACCGGGGTCCGGCAGAGCGGAAGGTCCAGCTATCTGGTCAAGCCGGACCTCTCATTCCCAGGGCAGGACAATCCGTCATATCGAGTGATCGGAGTGATAGTGGCGTAACCGGAATATGCCGTTCAAGTTTTACATTGCTGAAATTTTTCGATGACAGTCAAAACAATGATACTTCAAGCATTAAAATTTTGGCCAGGTATGACAAAAGGAATGAGCGTACGATTTAAAAAAAAAAAAATGGTTATTCAGAAAAAAGCATTCACCTCTTGTTGTAGAAAAAAAATAGGAATTTCTAAGCCTCTATTCATCATTTTAATTTAAACTTTCTATATATTCCATTATTGTTACTATTAAAGGGAACTCGGAACTCTTTAAATAAAAAAATTTATCTGGGATTTTTTTTAAAATTTTATTTATTATTCCACTCCCCCCCCCCCCCCTTCACCCGCTTCTCCTGCTCTATGAACGTATTTTTTTTAGTTTCTACTCAAATTAGAAGCATGCTATATTTTGTTTTAAAAAAGCAAACTATCAATTATTAAAACTGTATACGATTTTTACATTCGATTTTCTCTACACGCGATATTTTAAATTTCAATGTACCTTTCCTAACTAACTTGTAGAGATTGATTTTTTTTTCTTTTAATAGAAATTGTGCTTCGTAATTTGTACATTTTACTGAGGTTAAAAAAATCCTTATATTTTCGTAATTTTTTTTTTTTAATAAACCAACCTTTGTAAAGAAAAAGTTTTTTTTCTCAAAAAAAATAATTGTAAATTTTAATAAAATAAAAAACAAATAATAATAATAATTCTTACATTTTTTACCAAACTTTTACTCAAGAAACTAAATTTCAAACTCAATTGTTTCAAACTTTTTAATAAAAAGTATATCCTAAATAAACATACAATTTAACATTATGGGTATATGGGCTACTGATTCTCTTTTTAAATGCTTTTATTTCGCTATAGTGTTTAAGCCCCTTACATGTAAAGTATATTTCCGGAAAATGCTACAGAAATTAAACTCTGTTCGGGTTTGGTTTGGTTAATTTGAGTTTACTGACGCAAGGATTACACTAAGGCCATGCTGCGTCAATAAACAGAATAGAAACACTGATTTTTCTTCTACGTCGGTTCAGGCATTCCCAATTTTTCGTGAGTGGTTTGCTTGAACTGGATTCGGGTGACACTGGCAAAGGGTTAAAAAATAAGTTACAAGTCAATATTTCGTCATTTCTTGTGGTTTGTTTGTTTGCTCAAAGAAATATTTTTATACACAATAACGGCTAATCAGGACGGGACCTACAGCTTAACGTAGATTCCGAACCACAAAGAACATCCAAGCCTAAACACCATTGAGAAACATTACTGTCCACAATCATGCCAGTCAGTACTCTATCACAAGAATAGGTCCCACTGACATATAACTACAACTTATGGATAGCTTATAAGGGACTTCTGTTGTGCAAGCAGAGGAAGCTAATATAATACTATTTAATAGGTTGCCATGGTTACATACGCATTTTAACTAATTTGGTGGGAAGTTGCTAGTATAGATCACTAAGGTGGTTGTTAAGCCTCCTTCGGTTTCAAGTCAATATAACCAAGAATGAACTATCCAGAAGTTGCAGTTAGAGATCAGAGATAGGTCCCGACAGAGTGTTGCCATGGAAACAAGACCAGCCCCACTTTCCACGGGGGATTTCCAGTAGAGATACATACAAATTTACCGTATTGTAACCTTTTTGGACGCCAATATCATTTATGTCAACATCATATATCCATAATCCACCCCTAATAAAAATCGACGAATCTTGTTTCAATAGCAACCACTTTACCAGACTATATCTAGCGGGAACTTTTTCCTGATAAATAGACAGTATTCATTTCAAACGGGAAAACTACTGAGCTCCGATAAAGCTTGGCGTCCACTATCGCTAAGCAGAGCAGAGCAGATCAGAGCGGAGTGGATTAGAGCCAATTACAAGGCTGTCAACGTCCATTGTAGCTCGAGGCTCGTGCTATAGTAGACATTGGCAGCCTTGTAATTGGATCTAATCCACTCCGCTCTGATCTGCTCTGCTTAGCGATAGTGGACGCCAAGCTTAAGGCTTGATCATAAGACCTCTCACACGCTATACTAGAAGACAACATACCCTGAGCTCACTGAATACGCTACAACGATGTGTGAACCGGTTTTACTACGCCCTGATTGGCTGATCGGAACGATGTGTGGTCGATTCGTTAAAACTCTTTAGTATCCATGGGGAGAAAAGTAAAATGTTAATTAAAATTTAAACTTAAAAGCACTTATTTTCTTTTTTTTATCAACTTATATGTAAGTTTAACACAAAACTATGTGCGCAGGTTAACAATATTACCATATACGTTGTGGTTTGCTTGGAACTATATCTTTTCGGAGGAAGGATCCATCCTACAGCGTGTTCAGTGAGCTAAGGGTATGTTGTCTTCTAGTATAGAAGATAGAGGTCGGCGATATATCGCTATTTTTTTTTTAAATATCGATAATAAGAATATTGATGCAAGTTAACGATATATCGATATTTTCAAACATTTTTAGTTTTTTGATGATCGTTTTGTAGTTCCATGTGTTTATTTTTTTTTTAAATTTTTTTTTTATTTTTTTTCGATTTTCTTTATTCCCTTTTCAAAAACTTAAAAACTTAAGTTTGGACTTAGCCGAGAGACAGTTAAAATGGCACTCTAACCAAAAAGACAACATAAAGTAATGGAAAGATAAGATCATTTATTAGTAGTCATTAACATAGCGCCGTTCCAATTAGTGTGATCAATCAGTGCTTTTTAAAACCGGTTCACATGTCGTTGTAGCGTATTTCAATGAGCTAAAGTAAGCTTGTCCCAATGTAGAGGCCGACCAAACGGTATAGTGGTTAGCGTGCTTGCTTCTAGACCGCGAGGTTGCGAGTTCGAGTCCCGTGTTGCCATGGGTGTTTGTAAATATATGTTGGCTTGTCTAATGAGGAATGTTTCATCGCATTATAGCCCTCGTGTTGCTGACGGCGCCAGATAATCTGAATACAACCAACCAACCCAATGTAGAGTCCGCGAGTCCAGCTCAAAGCGATCGGAGTTGTGCCACTATTTCTCCGAGCGTGCGCTATACCTTCACGTTTTATCAAGGCTCTCAAACTTTAAACCATTAATTCATGGCATCTCTGCTCTTGCAATAATAGAATCCGGCTGGGAAAGGTCCGGCAAAGCAAGTGACGCGCCTAATTCGTTCGTCAGCAGATTTCGACGCGCGTCGCTTTAAAGGAGTTTTGACGAATGGGATTAAATGTTTTGAACTGGGCAGTTGACATTTTGATTTGTGGGAAACGGCGACTGACCCCTTGTCCGCCCCTTCTCTGGGTTTGAAGGGCGTGGGAGATTGGTTATGAATGTTTGGAATTTCTCAATTGGAGGAATGAAATTACTTCAATGTACGATGATTAGTTAGAATTGCAAGCTAACGTACCATCACATTTATTAATTAGCGATAAGAGCAAAAATTTAAAAATAACTATACTGATTAAGTGCTGGTCTAACTTAATTTAGACACACAGTACTTTAAATTCTTGCATACCCACTTCAAAGAATGCTGTTTTATTATATGAAAAAATAATTGTCAGTTTTGTCCCTGCCCCTACAAAACCATGTTTGAGTTTCTTCACGTTGGTTGGTTTTTTTCAAATTATCTGGCGCCGTCAGCAACACGAGGGCTATAATGCGCCGAAACATTCGTCATTAGACAAGCCAACATACATTTACCAACACCCATGCCTTACACGGGACTCGAACCCGCAACCTCGCAGTCTAGAGGCTAGCACGTTAACAACTATACCGTTTGATCGGCCATTGTAAAAGAGGATTTCGTTTCGGAAGAATGAATATTTCAATGTTTTATAGCAAAGCATTCATAAATGCTTATATAAAATGTTTTACGAAAATATAAATGGTAAAAAAACGTTTTGATGAGTTGAATATAACGTTCGACATTGGTAGTTGTCTTTTTTCCCCCGTGAAAATGTCTACTGACATTCAATTCGTGTATTGTTACTATACTGATCAGAATCCATTGATTTTTTTCGTCTCGTAGACAATGTAATATTTCTTGAAGCACAAAAGATCAACAAAAATATTTCTTCGGTACTCGCAAAATTTTGTCTTCATATAACAGCTCATTTCAACACATTGGTGAGGGGGTGCAAGAAATCTCGTTTTCATGTGAACGGACAACCCTACAGAAATCTCATTACTGTGTTCCTACTGAAATTACAAAATGGAAATCAATGACTTGTCAAGAACTTTTAAGTACCTAAATAATATTTTTAACCTGTTCAGGACCGTGATCGCGTATATGTGATCAGACGATTCTTCCCTCACGGCCCGCGATATCGTATTTGTGATCAGTGTTTCCGTGCCAGCCGGCCCATCATCACACAGACGTGATTTCAGATTGGAACGTTTTATTTGAATTTAAAGGGGCAAAATGCTTAACCGGGAAAAATGCCCGGTCCCGTGCGTGCGTAGTCTCTTTGAGAGCGCGGGCCTGGGGAAGCGCTTCTTTCTCCTTTCGCCGGTCCTGAACAGGTTAAGGACCTTCGAATATTTGTTTTCTGGCATCATGTCATCATGTGACTTTAGAGCTGTTTCAGCCTTAGGCTAATCAATTCAATTCAATCAAATTCCTTCATGCACAATTTGCATTTTGTCTTATAGACAGACTTTAACTTTGCAATCCATTTTTCATATGCACTGTGCTTTAGCCATAGTATAGGTTGCCATAAAATAACTTTGCCAATATATGAACCTCTAGCTTCCGTTCCATTCAACCGATCGAGATGAGATTTCAGGTATAGTTATTCAGAGGTATGAGCTCTAGACTCTGTAAATGGCAACAAAATGGCGCTCACGGTTACGGTTATAGATACAGAAACATGAAATTTTCGAATAGCAACACCTACTTTTTCTGGTCGCAAAATGCTCAGCGCAGGCGAAAACCCTAAAGAGCGTTGGAATGGTACGTGTATCATAAAAAGCGGACGCGTTATGCATGCACAAAAAACTGCTTTACGAACGACCAACGAAAACACAATTGGAACCCACAGTGGAAATTTGCATACGACAGAGGCCTAAGTTCACATGGGTGCCTTCACAGGCAATTTTATCGGCTTTCTACACTGAATATCAGACAAACGGCCTCCGTGTGCCTCACTCGTGTTTCTGTTGGCCATTCTCAGATCTGGTTTTTATGCTAGAATAACGTGTCCGTTTTTTGTGATACATGTACCGTTCCAACGCTCTTCAGGGTTTTCGCATGCGCTGAGTATTTTGGGATAGAAAAAAATCGGCGTTGCCATTCGAAAATTTCGATTTTCTGTAACTATAATCGTAACCGTGAGAGCAATTTTGTTGGCATTCACAGAATCGCGAGCTCATACCTCGGATTAACTATATCTGAAATCTCATCTCGATCGATTTAACGAAACTGGAGCTACAGGTCTATATATCGGGAAAGTTATTTTATGACTACCCTGTACATTTAATGAGCATTTTCCGGGCATGGTATTGATAAGCTGCTTCAGGTCAAAAAACAGCACTTGCTGGTTACAAACTCTTTTAACTTGCAAATCATAAACACTGCTCTCACATCACATCGTGTGTAAATAAAACTCTACTCGAATTTTACCCCACCAATTAGTAAATGCCAAACAAGGTGCTTAATACAAATTCCTGTTCTGTTCTGATAAGACGTAGTCCCAATTGGGATTCGCCGACCAAACGGTATAGTGGTTAGCGTGCTAGCTTCCAAATCGCGAGGTTGCGGGTTCCGAGTCCCGTGTAAGGCATGGATGTTTGTAAATGTATGTTAGCTTGTCTAATAACGAATGTTTCAGTGCATTATAGCCCTCTTGTTACTGACGGGGCCTAATAATCTGTAAACAACCAACCAACCAACCCAATGGGGATTCAAAGTTGAAAATTACGAATAGTGCAGTCGGATGCACATCAGCGGAAATTCAGGACTTTTAAGGACCTCCAAGCATTTTCAAGTACTTTTAAAGCCAGGAAAATAATTTTAAAAATATTCGGCTTTTTTAATGACTTCTAATGACAGAGGAAACCGTGCATTATAAGTTGGTTGTTTTCAGATTATCTGGCACCGTCAGCAACACGAGGGCTATAATGCGCCGAAACATTCGTCATTAGACAAGCCAACATACATTTACAAACACCCATGCCTAACACGGGACTCGAACCCGCAACCTCGCGGTCTAGAAGCTAGCACGCTAACCACTATACCGCTTGGTCGGCGCCGTGCATTATAAGCTGTTTAAAGGAGAAGTGATGAGTCCCAAACATGCAAACCTTTTGCACTCGCCCTTTTTCGCGCGGAGGAATCAGCAACTCGAGACATTTCGCGGCATTTTTGGTTCGGTTTGAGGTTAAACATTCACTTCATAGAAACTAAAAACAGTCATTGGCCTTGCATCGAATTTCCGCATCAAACCTAGTAGTCTTCTCGTGTTGCGGCATTCAATCATGTAATGCCTGAGATGCGCCGCCCGAGTGCAAAGGGTTAATACTCACACAATGACAATACTAAGTCACAATGATTGTCAGTCATTATGACTTAGGGCCGACCAAACGGTATAGTGGTTAGCGTGCTAGCTTCTAGACAGCGAGGTTGCGGGTTCTAGTCCCGTGTGAGGCATGGGTGTTTGTAAATGTATGTTGGCTTGTCAAATGACGAATGTTTCGGCGCATTATAGCCCTCGTGTTGCTGACGGTGCCAGATAATCTGAAAACAACCAACCAAATCTAGACCACGAGGTTGCGGGTTCGAGTCCCGTGTTAGGCATGGGTGTTTGTAAATGTATGTTGGCTTGTCTAATGACGAATGTTTCGGCGCATTATAGCCCTCGTGTTGCTGACGGTGCCAGATAATCTGAAAACAACCAACCAAATCTAGACCACGAGGTTGCGGGTTCGAGTCCCGTGTTAGGCATGGGTGTTTGTAAATGTATGTTGGCTTGTCTAATGACGAATGTTTCGGCGCATTATAGCCCTCGTGTTGCTGACGGTGCCAGATAATCTGAAAACAACCAACCAAATCTAGACCACGAGGTTGCGGGTTCGAGTCCCGTGTTAGGCATGGGTGTTTGTAAATGTATGTTGGCTTGTCTAATGACGAATGTTTCGGCGCATTATAGCCCTCGTGTTGCTGACGGTGCCAGATAATCTGAAAACAACCAACCAAATCTAGACCACGAGGTTGCGGGTTCGAGTCCCGTGTTAGGCATGGGTGTTTGTAAATGTATGTTGGCTTGTCTAATGACGAATGTTTCGGCGCATTATAGCCCTCGTGTTGCTGACGGTGCCAGATAATCTGAAAACAACCAACCAAATCTAGACCACGAGGTTGCGGGTTCGAGTCCCGTGTTAGGCATGGGTGTTTGTAAATGTATGTTGGCTTGTCTAATGACGAATGTTTCGGCGCATTATAGCCCTCGTGTTGCTGACGGTGCCAGATAATCTGAAAACAACCAACCAAATCTAGACCACGAGGTTGCGGGTTCGAGTCCCGTGTTAGGCATGGGTGTTTGTAAATGTATGTTGGCTTGTCTAATGACGAATGTTTCGGCGCATTATAGCCCTCGTGTTGCTGACGGTGCCAGATAATCTGAAAACAACCAACCAAATCTAGACCACGAGGTTGCGGGTTCGAGTCCCGCGTTAGGCATGGGTGTTTGTAAATGTATGTTGGCTTGTCTAATGACGAATGTTTCTGCGCATTATAGCCCTCGTGTTGCTGACGGCGCCAGATAATCTGAATACAACCAACCAACAATTCGCACAGTTTCAGCTCTTACATTTCTGCCAATTATTTTAGAAGTTTCTGCAGCAAGTTTGACTGCATTTGCTTTATGATAAACCTTGATTTCTTTCAAAATGTTCCTTTTTGTGATATCACTCAGAATTCCCCAATTCCTTTTTCTTCTACTTTTATTTTCAATCGATCCATCATTTTAAAATTTTCTAATGATTGGTTGTTTTCAGATTATCTGGCGCCGTCAGCAACACGAGGGCTATAATGCGCCGAAACATTCGTCATTAGACAAGCCAACATACATTTACAAACACCCATGCCAACACGGGACTCGAACCCGCAACCTCGGGGGCTAGAAGCTAGCACGCTAACCACTATACCGTTTGGTCGGCATTTTTTTCTAATGACTTCCTGGACTCACGTGTGGCTTCTATCAACAATTTTAGCTATTTCAATTAGATTTTTTTTTTTTTTTTTTTTTTTTTAAATAATTTGGACAGGAATTTCCTTACATCAATAACTAGTTTCTCTTCTAAGAGCCATTTTCTATTCAAAAGTTTGGATTTAAGTTCGTCTAACAAATTTCATCACAAAAAAAATTATCATTGAAATGGTTAAGAATAATAAAGTACAAGATCACATTAAAATAGCTAAAAAGCTGAAAATTTTTATGGGTAAATAAATATATTTTTCATAAGTGTATTCTCAATTTTTTACAGCAAAATTTGTCTAATAAAGTTTTAAAGCTGTATGACTAATATGATTTTTAATAAATTATATTTTTTGTTTATATACAAAGTAAAATGTCCATAGTTTAATGCCTCTGCAAAAAGTTTCGCTATAATTAAATTTTTTGCGCATTATTCACCATACAAAGTGCTAATGTGCTCAAAAAATGAAGTGTATTCTTAATTGTTTGAACCACTGTATTTTTGTGCATCATAACGGCTAATCAAGCCAGGATCTAAAGTTTAACATACAGGGAATGACGAATGTTTCGGCGCATTATAGCCCTCGCGTTGCTGAAGGCGCCAGATAATCTGAATACAACCAACCAACATATACAGGGTGGTTAAAATTAAACTGACGCTACTCAGAGGGTCGTAACTCTGGTTCTACTGAACGGATCTGAATGAAACTTGAAATATATGCTGCGTAGATCATGCGGTCGAGGTTTTCGACAGGAAAAAAAAAAAAAAAAAAAACTGTTTACTGTTAAGGTTATAATTATAGAAATTCAAAATTGTCGAAAGGCAACACCTACTTTTTCCTGTCGCAAAATGCTCAAAGTATGCAAAAACTCTAAAGAGTGTTGGAATGGTACGTGTATCATAAAAAACGGACATGTTATGCATGCACAAAAAACAGCTTTGCAAACGGCCAACAAAAACACGATCGGGATCCACGGTTGAAATTTGACAGAGGCCAAAGTTCACATGGGTGCCATCACAAGTAATTTTATCAGCTTTCTGCTTGAATATCTGACAAACGGCCTCCGTGTGCCCCGATCGTGTTTTCGTTGGCAGTTCGCAAAGCTGTTTTTTTGTGCGCCCATAACGCGTCCGTTTTTTGTGATACACGTGCCGTTCCAACTCTCTTTAGGGTTTAGCATTTTGCGACAGGAAACAGTAAGTGTTGTCATTCGAAAATGTCTAGTTTCTGTAACTATAACCATGAACGTAAACTATTTTTTTCTGTTGAAAACCCCGACCGCATGATCTACGCAGCATATATTTCAAGTTTCATTGGATCCGTTCAGTAGAAGCAGAGTTACGAGCCTCTGAGTACCGTTAATTTAATTTTAACCACCCTGTACATTCCGGTACCGCAAAGAACATCCGTATCTCAGGATTCGACCGGGCAGATTTAGCATGCAAGGCCAGAACACTATCAATTGAAGTTACACAGCAGGTTCCTAACTTTCTTGTAATTAAGATTGAAATCCAAAAGACTCAATTTTAAAGTTCTGAAAAACAGAAGATTTTGGTTACTTTTAAAAACACTTATGACTGAAATAGAATTGTCACTGCTCGTTGAACTCTGAAATGGAAACAAAAATACCGACTTTTACAAATGCTTACATTTGTCATCACTTATTGAGGCCATTTCGTTTTCTTTCAAAATTTCAGTATTACCAATCAAATATAAATAAATAAATTTCCGAATCAAAAATTTGCTAAAAGTAAGATGACAAAACTCAATAAAAGAGTATTTACTGAATAAAACTTCTTTTTATCGACTTTTTTAATACCGATTACTTTAAAATTTACCATTACCATTACTTTAAAAATACCGACTTTTACAAATGTTACATTTGTCATCACTTATTGAGAACATTTCGTTTTCTTTCAAAATTTCAGTATTGCCAATCAAATATAAATTAATAAATTTCCGAATCCAAAATTTGCTAAAAGTAAGATGACAAAACTCAATAAAAGAGTATTTACTGAATAAAACTTCTTTTTATCGACTTTTTTAATACCGATTACTTTAAAATTTACCATTACCATTACTTTAAAAATACCGACTTTTACAAATGTTACATTTGTCATCACTTATTGAGAACATTTCGTTTTCTTTCAAAATTTCAGTATTGCCAATCAAATATAAATTAATAAATTTCCGAATCCAAAATTTGCTAAAAGTAAGATGACAAAACTCAATAAAAGAGTATTTACTGAATAAAACTTCTTTTTATCGACTTTTTTAATACCGATTACTTTAAAATTTACCATTACCATTACTTTAAAAATACCGACTTTTACAAATGTTACATTTGTCATCACTTATTGAGAACATTTCGTTTTCTTTCAAAATTTCAGTATTGCCAATCAAATATAAATTAATAAATTTCCGAATCCAAAATTTGCTAAAAGTAAGATGACAAAACTCAATAAAAGAGTATTTACTGAATAAAACTTCTTTTTATCGACTTTTTTAATACCGATTACTTTAAAATTTACCATTACCATTACTTTAAAAATACCGACTTTTACAAATGTTACATTTGTCATCACTTATTGAGAACATTTCGTTTTCTTTCAAAATTTCAGTATTGCCAATCAAATATAAATTAATAAATTTCCGAATCCAAAATTTGCTAAAAGTAAGATGACAAAACTCAATAAAAGAGTATTTACTGAATAAAACTTCTTTTTATCGACTTTTTTAATACCGATTACTTTAAAATTTACCATTACCATTACTTTAAAAATACCGACTTTTACAAATGCTTACATTTGTCATCACTTATTGAGGCCATTTCGTTTTCTTTCAAAATTTCAGTATTACCAATCAAATATAAATAAATAAATTTCCAAATCCAAAATTTGCTAAAAGAAAAAAGATGACAAAACTCAATAAAAGAGTATTTACTGAATAAAACTTATTGTTACAATTCTTAACTATAAAACAATGAACGGTTTTGTGTTTGCTTGGGTGTTTTATACGAAGTGCTTTCTATAAATAGCCGCTGTTCGTTGCCACGAAATTAACAAAGTATATATTTTTGGTTCTTAGAGACCCTATTTTCAAAACAATATGTTCTTTCACTTCGCACTCGTAGTTATGATGTAGTATTCAGTGCTAGAAGTATAGGTAGACGCGGGGTGACGAGTCCCCCTACTTTTCAAGAAAATACCCATGCGTCCCCCCCCCACTTCTAAATTCACTGAAATCCATCCCCCCACTTTTAAAAACATTCAATCTGTCTAAAAACTACTAAAGAAAAATAACATTTACCTTTAAATGTAGTGACACTGTGAAAAAATGATTTAAAGTATTCAAATGTGGAAAAAAAGAACTATTTATGGTATATATATACATACATAAAAATGTATCATACTACTTTGTATTAAGACATAAGCATTTTTATTTAACAAATACTGTTACTCTTGGTCAACCTTCTTTAAAGTTCAATTTCTATTCTTGTTTCATAAAAAGACAAGCCATTAAAAAAAAAAAATGTAAAGTTCTCAATTAGTTTTATTTCATGAAAGTAAGCACATTTAGAAACAATATTTAAATCTAAATAAACTGTTATGTATATAACGTTGAATTATTGCCTCCTTTTGTCTTTTACTTCCAAGTAAAAAAAGCTAAGTCGCAGATTATTCATTAAAATAACAACAAATATTGGAAATTATAAAATTTATCTTTGAGTGTGGAGGGGGGAGAGAGCACTTGTCAACAACTTTTGGGCATCCCCCCCACTTTTTTTGTCCCCACTTCTACCATTGGTAGTATTAATACAGCTTTTCAAGTTTACAATACAAACACTTTCTAATTATTTTTACAAGAATAAAACGGAATAAAATTTAATAATATTAAAACCGAACATTGTGAAGAGGCTAATTTGCAAACAGTCCAGTATCCCAATGCAATAAAACTGAAAACCTGCAAACGACATTTTTAATATGCAGACATTGGAATGTACTGTACATTTATTATAAACTGGTACAACATTCTAAATCCCGCTCAAAACCCAGCAATAACTCGATATAGGCATAAATTGTGTCTCAAATCGGCTAGTTTGGGGTGAGGAACTTTGGTGGCGTTATCTATCGGTACAATTTGTAACTTTTCATTATCGTATAACAGCTTCGAATTCTAATAATACTTCTTTTATAAATATGCATGCTAAAAAATAATGATAAAACTAATAATTACAAAGAAATTCGAAAACTAAAGTAAAATATTGGTCTACAAAGTAGTCAATTTCATACTCAAAACAATTTTTTTTAAAATAATCAAATCCGAACGGCTTCATTTTTATTGTTTTATGTAAAAAAAAAATTGAGTTCTCAAACAACTTTGACACTTTCTATGATGATTAGTCATAGAATATTGATATTGAAGTCAAACAGATTATTCGATAAAAGTTTCCAATATTTCATTATATTTCCTCATCTGAATTATTTCTAAACTTTAAATATGTTTTGAAAACTATTTTATGAAGCAAGTAAAGTTTCGGTTCTGACACTTTTTTGTAAAATAATCATTTATGAACTAACATGCATCTAAATAGTTTTGAACTGAAATGGAAAAATATCTTCATATAGTAAAATATGATCAAAAATACATTTTATGTTTCATAAAAAATATAAACGTCAAATCAAGGAGTTTCAATATTTTTAATACATTTCTAATTCCTCAATAAAGTACGTTGGGTTCTCTGACTACAGGTTAGTACAAAATAGTTTTAAAATCAGCTAAATAAAGATTTTGATAATACTCCAAACAACCCGGAATCAATCTATAAATCATGATGACATGGTGTTGATGCCATTTTTTATAATTAATTCGATCTTATTGGAGTCATTCATTATTCTAATTTTTTGATTTACTGCCAATGCATTTTAACATTAAAAAATAATCAAGCATCACTATTTACAAAATAAAATTTTTTGTTGCAATTTTCAAAATTTAATTGCTAGATATTTTAAAGAATCCCTTTAATAGGCAAACAATTACAATCTTAAAAAATTCAAACAAAAAGACTTCGAAATTTAAGGGCTTACCTCATAGTAAAGTGTTCAGCGAACAATAATAAGAAATTATCCTAGAGACGATCAAGAAGAGATCCCGAGAACGTATCTCATCTACAGTTTCTGTTTTCAAAGCAAGTAGACACGACGTCGATTGTGACATATTGTCTAGGGAATTATCGGATTACCCTCTGGCCGTTTTCCGGGTTTTCTCTCAGTGGAGACGCAAATCTTGGACATTTTCTTCCTGAAAGACTTGCATATCAATACAACCAATTGATATGAGTAAGTAGATATAAATAATTCCCTGATTTTGTTTAATCACCAAATTTTGAATAATTGGTCAGGAATTCTACGAATTTTACTGCCATATCTATATACGAAGATTATTTTCTAACGATCCAATTATCAACGGTAAACTTTAATTTCATTCACAAGTTTAGTTCTACTAGCTCAAATAACTTACCGTTGACAAGTTTACTGACTTGTCAGTAAACTTGTATACATTTGACTACTTTTCTGAATTTTGAATGATTGAAAGCTACCCTATGGTTCATTACCAGGGTGGTTAGTTATTATGCTCAACGACCTTTTTTTTTTTTTTTTTTAAATAACGAAAATTAGGCCTTTACCAACATCTTAACGTAAATTCCGAAACGCAACGAGTATATCCCAGGATTCGAACAACAACATGGCAACGAACTGGCATGCGAAACCAGAGCACTGTCCACCCAGCCATCAGCTGGGCACTTATTACCACCATTGAACATTCAACAACGTCCGAACTACAGAGTGCTGCTCGAATTTTCAAAGCGAAATGCAAACGCTTGTGACGCATTGAGACAAGGGTTTATTCAAAATCCTCTGCAGGTATCATCCATATATCTTCACTTTTGTAAAAATAGCAACATTGGAGAATTAAAGGGTCATATCATGGACATAAAGCACCCACTGATTTTCCAATACCGACGTCGAATCACACTTATTTCACTTTTCAGATAGCACTCACCACCACTCGCAAACAACTCACAAATTTAAATTATATTGAATTTTTAAATTCAATTCACTATTGATAAAAATATATTTCAATGCTTACAGTCACACTGCCACTAAAAAAAATTTGTCTATGATTCAACCTAGTCCATAGCATTAACAAACAGCATTTTCCATTCAGAATAAGACTTTTTATGGCAGATATGAAGATCTCAGAAGTGGTATTCCACTAACTATTAGTCGGTTGGTTAAATATTTCTGACGCAAGAACAACAAGTGGGTCGTACTGCGCCTTCACTCCGTGATGAACACAGGTTTCTAGTCCATAACTACCAATGGTATACACACGCATGAAATATCCCACCACAGACGTTTTGAAAATGAAATTCTTCACATTACCTATCTACTTCCAAAAAGTAACATACATAATCCAAGGTCCTATCAGATGGACATAAATTTCCTGATCATTGTAATGGATTTTGGTGTTTGCAAGTCTTACCTCAATTCATAGTGATTCCAGTGGCGTTACCTTCCGATCACATCTATCACCCATCCATCCTAGGATTCATTAAGTCTTCCAATTCCCCGTTTTATTTTATATAAATGACTCTTTCAGATATCTTATCTTAGCAGTCAAATTTTCATAAATGTTATTCCATAGTTATTCCAAGAAGACGCACTAGACTACAAACTGCTTTCAAAAGTAACATACATAATTCTAGGTCTTATCAAATGGACATAAATTTCCTGATGATTGTAATGGATTTTGGTGTTCGAAAGTCTTACCTCAATTCATAGTGATTCCAGTGGCGTTACCTTCCGATCACATCTATCACACATCCATCCTAGGATTCATCACATCTTCCAATTCCCCTTTTTATTTTAAGTAAATGACTCTTTCCGATATCTTATCTTAGCCGTCAAATTTTCATAAATGGTATTCCATAGTTATTCCAAGAAGACGCACCAGACTACAAACTGCTTCCAAAAGTAACATACATAATCCTAGGTCTTATCAGATGGATATAAATTTCCTGATGATTGTAATGGATTTTGGTATTCGAAAGTCTTACCTCAATTCATAGTGATTCCAGTGGCGTTATCTTCCGATCACATCTATCACCCATCCATCCTAGGATTCATCACGTCTTCCGATTCCCCGTTTTATTTTAAGTAAATGACTCTTTCCGATATCTTATCTTAGCCGTCAAATTTTCATAAATGATATTCCATAGTTATTCCAAGAAGACGCACCAGACTACAAACTGCTTCCAAAAGTAACATACATAATCCTAGGTCTTATCAGATGGATATAAATTTCCTGATGATTGTAATGGATTTTGGTATTCGAAAGTCTTACCTCAATTCATAGTGATTCCAGTGGCGTTATCTTCCGATCACATCTATCACCCATCCATCCTAGGATTCATCACGTCTTCCGATTCCCCGTTTTATTTTATATAAATGACTCTTTCAGATATCTTATCTTGGCAGTCAAATTTTCATAAATGTTATTCCAAGAAGACTCACCAGACTACAAACTGCTCCCAGTGTCACCAGCTGTACCACTACTTCCACTCACATCTAGGTACTAGTCCTCCCAGCCATCAGCAGTATCCATTTAGGCGAAGTAAAACGTATCCAAATCCGTTTTGGTTAAAAGCCCCAAAAGGCACCGGATGCAAAAAATAATTTGTACATCGCGAGAGGCACTCCCTCACGTGACCGCTGAACGTACCAATGAATGGATTCGTAAATCCATAGATCTTCTCAAAAGGCAAATGGTAAAGATGTCAAAAAGTGGCTTCCAGTCGAGTAGATGCGTGACAAAAGGAAATTTCGCGATTAAGCACGGCCAGATGTGGAGGTCCCTTTTTCATATTTCCCCATCAGAATGGTGAGAGGGGGAATAGAAGGTGGGATCATCAGTTAAAAGTGGAGATAAATTGCTTCTTGTCTATCCTAACCACTGGAAGTCAGGAGAAAGGATTGTACCCCCACTTAAAAATCTTTTAGACCAGGTGCTATCGTCTGGGTGTTTTTCCTTACAGAAATCAGTTGGAGGAAGAACTATTGGAGGTCACAGAACGATTGGAAGAGGGGTTTTCTTTCCTAAGATGGGAACTTTGAAATGTTTGTTCAAGAATAGAGAATCGAAATGTGGAATATACGAACGCAATAAAGTAATATCCGGATAACCGAAAACTGCAAAATATTACAGCTCGAAAATTCTCTAATAACCCAAAATCGATAAGCATCCCGACAACGATTATAGTCCGTCTCCTGATAGGAAGATCGTGGTATCGAGCCAGCAAATAACACTGGCGTGTGGCATTAATGGTGAATGCGGCAAGTAAAATCGGTTGAGGCTTCAATATCCTCTTGTCATTTGACCATATTCATAAAGGCTGTATAACTCTTCTGTAGCGATTCTGTAGCGACCAAAAATATGACTTTGGAGATGACATGCTTAAATGAGTTTGCTTTATTGCATTGCCCTACAGACCATCGTAAAGTAATATTTCCTGGAATACAGATTAGATGAATTATTGCTCAAAAATGTTTCACATTTTCTGTTGTAATTAAAACAACAGTAATAAAACAAGAATAGCAGGCAATTAGAAAAGAATGGTAAAGTTTTTTTTTTTTTTTTTTTTTTTTTACTGTTTATTTCGTTTACTGTATTTTCATACAGGAGATAGTATCTTACTCCAGGAGTAAAAGGTACTATCTCTATTTTTTTTTTCAATTTTACAGGAGTCAAAGTTATAAAGCTGCTTCTAATGCTATTGCTGCTCTTTCAAGAAGAAAATCTCCGTTATAAAACCATGTATGAGGTTTCTATATGAGGTAGTGTTGTATGCTTATAAACAATACTTGACATTAACCACAATCCCAACCTGATTGTTGGTTGTTTTCAGATTATCTGGCGCCGTCGGCAACACGAAGACTATATTTCACCGAAACATTCGTCATTAGACAAGGCAACATACATTTACAAACACCCATGCCTAACACGGGACTCGAACGCGCAACCTCGAAGGTCTAGAAGCGAGCACGCTAACCACTATACCGTTTGGTCGGCCAATCCAAACCTGAAATTCGAAGAAAGGAAATATGTCCCTTTATCTGTGGAGTTCAGATATTTACAAAAATGTAGTTTTTTTTTTTTTTTTTTTTTTTTTTTTTAATAAGAAATTTTTATATGCAAGTCAAAATGCCCTGAATGATTGACTCACTGATACATCTTTTAGTTCTCCCACTTCTCATATAGCCACTACTCTGAAATTTAGTACACAAGTCAAAAAGAGCAAATATAGAAAAAGTAAGCAATCTCGTTTTCGAACCACCACCCATACTTTAGTGTAGAAAAAGAATAAAAACGTTCAAATGTGGAATTGGAATATCATTATGTCCTATTTTCAAATGAGCCAGGACTCTGAAAATTGAAAAACATGTTTCCATATACATCGTACAAAACGAATTGATATCCCAAGGGTTAAATATATCGTTCAACCAGGTTAAAATGCATCGTACAAAGAAGATCAAAACGTTCTAAACTTGAATTATCCCAAAATCCGAATAGCCATGTGTCTGAAATTAGGTATAAATTAAACTAGCATAGATAAAATAAGCTTTTCTGATCTCATTTTAAGCAACTTGAAACAATCAAAAAGGAATAAAATGTTCTAAATGTGGAAATTCCACCTGCACATATAGCATAATTTATAAGTATTACATTTCAAGACTTTGGTTGGTAAATAATAAGTAATGAAAAAGACAGGGAACACTCATGAATGTCTTTTAATTGCTAAAATGCAAATGGTAAAATTTCACTGATATTCAACTAGTCACTATCTCATTATATAAAAGACAAATCCCTCACTCATCACTTATTCTCCCACTTATCATATAGTCGCAACTTTGAAAATTGGTACAAATATCAATAATAACAAACATAGAAAAAGTAAGCTATTCTGATCTCGATTAACCAACTTAAAGAGTTCTAAAAAGGATCAAGCGTTCCAAACGAAGGCTATTCAAAAGTCCCACTTCCGATACAGTCAAAATTCTGATATTCGGTACAAATGTCAAGAAGGACAAATATAGAAAAAGCATTCTATTTCGATCTCGATAAAACCATTTTAAAAGGTTGAAAAGGAATCAAACGTTCCAAACTAAGGAAATTTAAATATCCCACTCTAAATATAGTCACAACTCTAAAATTTGGTACAAATCTCAATAAAGGCAAGCAGAGAAAAAGTCAATTATTTCTATGTCGATTAACATATTTTGAAAGGGTCGAAAAGTTCCGAACGAGGAAAATTCGAATGTCCTATTTCCAATGTATTCACAACTCTGAAATTTGTTACCAAGGCCAAGCATAGACAAAGTATTGTTGCGTGGATGGGTTCCAAAGTAGATCAAAACTTGCAGAAATTTATTCCGATATAACTCTTCGCAGATTCCTATACAACTCCAGAACTTTTCATTCTAGTAGACTCAATACAGCTCTCTATACACAATATAAAGCACAAACAGCAGTTAAACTTGACACACAACTGCTAAATCGCCACAAAAGACAATGCAATACAGTTGCTCTCTGAATGCTCGCTGACAGACAACCAAGTCGGTAACTCCACTCAGTCAATATCTCAACTAACTAACTCCAGTCAACCAACTGACTCAACTAACTCAGTAATTTCAGTCAACTAACGGACTCAACTCAGTCAACAACTAACTCCCCGCTCACTTGGCCGGTCTTATATAGAGGAGGCGAACATTCTTGAAACTTCTAGAGGTAGATATTTGGAGAACTTTCCAGATCGTAGTCGAAAAGTCCTATACATGTACATGTGGACCGAAAATGTCGCCAAATGGTCTCCAAGTTTGGCGACATTTGGTGATTTCTCGCCAAATTTGGCGACAAAAATTAGTCGCCTAATCCGTCGCCAACTTGGCTCTATCTCGCCAATTTGGCGAGATTGCCATTACCATAATGTTAAATACCCTGCTCCTTGTAAAACTCGCTTCCCAGCGTTATCTCTGTAAAACTCGTTATCAAGCATTAATAGACACACTGCATCGAAGCCAAGTTAAGACGAACTATTGCACTGCCTTATGCGAAATGTAGATAAATTTTCCTATTTACAAAATTAACACTACGAAATATTTACAAATATACAAAAATTCGTAACAGTATTATTGAGATAGCGATTAACTAACTTTAAAAGGGTCGAAAAGTTGTAATCGAAGAAATCTTCCAATGTAATAGCAACTCTGAAATTTAGTACAAACGCCAGAAAAGCCAAGCATAAAAAAAAAATCAACTATTCGGATATCGATCAATCAATTTTAAAAGGTCGAACAGGGGTCGAAACATTCCAAACGAGGAATATCCCAATGTCGCATTTCCAATATAATCACTACTCTCAAATTTGGTACTATGGGGAAAAATAGATAAAGATATTCCGATCTCGAATAACTCTTTTTAAAGGGCTGAAAAAGGTCGAAACATTCAATACGACAAATAAAGCAATGTCCCACTTTCCACTGAAATCACAACCTGTACAATTTCATACAAAATTCAATAAGATAAGCTATTCCAAACTCGTTAAACTGTTCAAAGGGTCGAAAGGGTTCAAAACATTCCAAACAATTGATACTCAAATGTCCCACTTCCAATATAGTCACATCTTTGAAAATTAGAACCAAGGGAAAGCATAGATAACTAAGTTATTCCAATCACGATTAACTAATTTTAAAGGGTGTTGATAAAGGGTATAGAGACGTTCAATAAAAGAAATATCCTAATAGTCTGAGAGGCGACTGCAGTTTTTGGACCCCATTGAACATCATTCAGAATTTTTTATAGAGATTGGAGAAAAGTGAGTAGATTAGGAATCCTCTGGTCTGACGTGGCAAAAATGGCCGAAACTGATCAAAAATTGACTTGGAATGAGTTGAACTAAAATCCGATTGCCAAATATGTCATAACTTGCCAAAAAGAGAACACACTTTTTCGTCTGGCAACCCTGCATTTTGATTTTCAATGAGAAAAAGCGAAAACAATTTCTGATCTTTGGCTCGGAAAACTTGTATCTTTTAAAAGTAAGCCAAATTGGCGACATCAGTTACGTCATAAGAGTTGTAATATTTTTTTCCAACTTGACTCCCTTTTAATAGATGCAAGTAGACCTTCGCCAGATATCTGAATCGTCTGCAACCTTCTTAATTGGTAATTAAGAGTGAGGGTTACCAAATAAAAAAAAATTCTCATTATTTGGCAAGTTATGGCTCATTTGGCAAATGGATTTAGTTCAACTTATTAAAAGTCGATTTTTGACCAGTTTCGGCCATTTTTGCCACGGCAAACCAGTGGATTCGTAATCTACTCACTTTTCTCTAATTTCTATAAAAAATTCAGAATGACGTTCGATAGGGTCCAAAAATTGCAGCCGCCTCTCAGTCTATAAAGCTTCACTTCCAATATAGTCACAATTATAAAATTTGGAACATATGTCAACAAAAGCAAGCATAGACACAGTAAGGTATTCAGATTTTAATAAGCCAACTTTCAGGTGTCGAAATGGAATCAAACGTCCGATGTGTAGAATGCATGATTGTCTCTTGATTGCTAAAATGCACTTACTAAACTTTCGAAGCGAAATAAGGGTATTTAGCTTGAATACAAAAAATAAATTTTAGTCGTCATTTTAAAAAATCGTGGCACCATCTGTTGAAGGAAAATTCTAAATCCTTTATTATTTAAGTTATTTTTTTTTTAATTTGATATTTTTAATTTTCACTGAATGAGTTTTAAAATTAGCTTTATTATTGTTGTTATACGTATGCATAATTTTAAATCTGAAGCAATATTTTGTCTAATATTGTACAGGGGAAATGGACAGAAAATGACTCACGCATTGTCATTAGTCTTTTTCTGCTCCATTGGCATTATGAAATATTGTATTTGGCCACAGAGTGGTGATAGTTTGAAGATCACTTTTAACCCTTTGCACTCCAGGCCTTTTTCGCGCGAAGGAATCAGCAACTCGAGACATTTTATGTTCGGCTGGTGTTTATGGATTTGCTTCATAGAAACTAAACACAGTCATTGGCCTTGCATCGAATTTACGCATCACACCTAATGGTCCTCTCGTGGTTTGGCATCCAATCGTGTGGCGCCTGAGAGGCGCCACTGGAGTGCAAAGGGTTAAAGGTCATTTAGTGTGGTGAGTGAGATGCCCTAAGAACATTTGGAGGATCGATTTAATTTTTCTTTCCTTAGATCGGTGACCATTGGTTCTTGTTTGAACTGGCCCCAGATTCAGGATTTCCAGAAAAAAAATACCTTATTTTAATAAAAATTTAAAAGTATATTCACTTATTCCAAAAGCTATCCCTTATTAAAAAGGAAGCATTTTTGATGCAAACATTTTCCTTGTATGATGAGTGTTTTTGTTTTTTTGAACCCAAGCATACTTCACAAGCACCCATTCCCTCATTCCTAGGCTTTATTTTAATTTTTTCATTCTTTAGTCGTGTGTGAATCATGTAAAACTCAAAAAAATAATTTAAAAAAAATGCTGTAATGAGTGCATTATTCTACTCTATTGTTTCCACTAATTATCAAGTGAAAAATTTAAAATTTCCTTTTATTGTTACAACTGTTACTTTCAATGTATACATAGGGAAAGTATAGTATTCAGTCAAAAAAAAAAAATCGTTTTTTTTTTTTTTTTTTTTTTTTTTTTTTTTTTTTTTTTTTTTTTTTTTTTTTTGCATTTCTCCTCGTTTTGGAGTATCCTGATTTCAAAAAAGTGATCCAGAAAAAATGTCTGTCTGTGTGTGTGTCTATGGTCAGCATAACTACCGAACAAATTGACCTACGATGCTCAAATTTGGTGTGCGGGTTGGTGATGACATAGGGACTTACCATAAAGTTTTTCTTCAAAATCGCGCACGCGCATAATGTAGCTGGCATTAAAAAAAATCATATTTTTCAGTAGTTGCTAAAGAATGGCTGTAACGATTTTGTTCAAAATCGCTGTGGTAATGCCTCTTAGGGGGTTCTAAACGTCCCCACCTCCGAAATTCCCGTAAAAATATTTAAGGACAAAAAAAATTGAAAAACAAATGTCTTTAACACAGCGTTCTCTTTCATTGAGCATACCTCATAGACTGAGAGGTGACTGCAATTTTTGGACCCCATCGAACATCATTAACATCATTCTGAATTTTTTACAGAAATTAGAGAAAAGTGAGAAGATTACGAATCCACTGGTCTGCCGTGGCAAAAATGGCCGAAACTGGTCAAAAATCGACTTTTAATAAGTTGAACTAAATCCAATTGCCAAATGCGCCATAACTTGCCAAATAATGAGCATTTTTTTTTTTTTATTTAGTAACCCTCACTCTTTAATTTTCAATTAAGAAGGTTGCAGATGATTCAGATATCTGGCGACGGTCTACTTGCATCTATTAAAAGGGAGCCAAGTTGGCAAAAAATATTACGTCACTTATGACGTAACTGATGTCGTCAATTTGGCTTAAAATATATAAGTTTTCCAAGACAGAGATCAGAAATCGTTTGCGCTTTTTCTCATTGAAAATCAAAATGAAATGGGTTGCCAGACGAATAAGTTTGTTCTCTTTTTGGCAAATTATGGCTCATTTGGCAATTGGATTTAATTCAACTTATTAAAAGTTGATTTTTGACCAGTTTCGGCCATTTTTACCATGCCAGACCAGTGGATTCCTAATCTACTAACTTTTCTCCAATTTCTATAAAAAATTCAGAATGATGTTCGATGGGGTCCAAAAATTGCAGTCGCCTCTCGGACTATCATCAACGATCGTTTTTCTTCCCTCCCCATTTTCACTTATAAGAAAGGATAATATGAGAATCCTCGAAACGTATATCGCCAAAATCATCATTTTGGATGAAAATATAAAAATGGTAAATGATACAAATCCACGTCAATATTATAGTGTATTTAAAAGTTGTGCGATGTTCCATAACCCTAGTTGGTATTGTATCGCTATTATTGCAATTTAAAATAATCATAGCATAAATTAACGTAAAGACATTTAATAAAGAATAAAAGGAACACTGAAAAAAGTGTTAAGGAAATTAATCCTTGCCTCCTCTTCATAAATGTTGCTCGTCATTTCATAAAGTTTCTGCAAAAAAATAAAATATTTCAGCTATTTGCTGTCCAGAAAATTGACCCTATAAAAGAAAGCACAAACACGAGGCTTTCAAAAAATAAGAAATTTTGTACCCTTTCTAAAACCTGCATTTCTGAAGCATTAAATATGAATTTCTTTCTGTAAGTACCAACCCAACAAAGCGTGGAACGGAAGAAAGAATAAAAATATTCTTTCTTTTTTACTGAGAAGTTACTGCACAAAAGCAAATTCACCGCGGGTGGCCTTGAGGGAAAAGACTTTCGTCCCTTTATGTTCCTTTGTCTGAAATATTCCATCGCAGGCGATATCTGCTTTTTTCCCCCTTCCTTTTTTTTTTTTTGCATTCACGTATAAAAGGCAGATTTTTCATTTCGCCATTTCTCTTTAAGTCATCTGATTGTGACGAACTCCATTTTTTAAAAAAAAATCTTCTAATTCCTCTTCGCTTGCCATTGCCATTCCGAATATACAAATAAATCACAAAAGATGGATTTTTTCTCTTTCTTTCGTATCATCTCTTAAACTTTAGTGGGTTTTCCCCCCACATTTTGTCTATCGCCATTTTAATCTCTTTCTGAACCACAGCAACGGTAAATGACAATGATGAATTGCCTCTATGATTTGTGATGGGCATAAAAACAGATGAGCTTCAATCGATCTGCAGATTATTTCAGAAAAGTACCTACTTCTATTTGGAAATGAATATGAATTTATTTTCTCACCGTATGAGGTAAAATATTGTTGAAAAAAAATGAAAATTCGGCAAGAGTTTTAAAGGGCAATCAGTTCTAACAAAGCCTCAGTGCAGCTTTGAAAATGCCTCTGTTGTGCATCTAAATTAATTAACTAAAAACTGAAATTGTATATTTTACAATTTTCTAAAATAAAGATCCAATTTCTACGGTAAGTGTAAAAAAAAAATCCGATAAACAGCAAACTTCTTGCCTCAATACTCAAATCAAGAGGGAAAAAAGCCGCTTACAATCAAGGTGCTCTTCCTCCGAAAAGCAGCCGTGTGTTCCTGAAACGCGTTTCGACAGCGACGTTGCTACGGTAACCAATGGAACCCAATAGAGCCTCTCCTCCACGTAATATGTAGCGAGGCAACCATATCAGCAATTTTCCAACTTCGGCTGCCCTTGATTTTACGTCTGTTAATTTAGAAGCCAAAACAAGAGATAATGTTTTTTTTTTTTGTTTTTTGTTTTTTTAAATCAAAATTATACAGAATAATTTGATCAATTGTTCTTTTTTTATATAATGTTATGTTATAAATGTTGGGAAAATGGGGGAGGGGTTGTTAGGAAGTCGCATGTTTCAAACTGCACTAACATTTTCGACTACTGCCGACTTTGAGCCAAAGTATACAACTTCAGAAATTTATCATAACATTCAAATTTCATCAGCAGATTTATAAAGACTGATAAATAAATAGACAAATTACCATAAACGTAACTAGAGTTGATGAATGGGGAAGAGTTAATTTCGAAAAAAATGGTCTCTCTACACCAATGAGGAAAAAAATGGGGGGAGGGAGGGGAGAGAAAAAAGTTGAAAAAGTTCAAATCATATCCCAAACCTACGGGGTTAGGGAAATTTCTTAAGGATTCTTTTCTTCTTCTTCTTCTTCAAAAAAAAAAAGAAGAAAAAAAAAAAAAAAAAAGAGCAGAATTTTTTTCTAAACACATGGAAATTGAAAGGGACTGATATAATTGCAAAATACATGAATGCAATACTTTTCGGAGAAAATTTTCCGGGAGCAGCAAGTAAGATAGGATCAGTGGAGGCCCCTCGAAATATTTCAAACATACACTGCCAAAAATAAACATGAAAGAAACTTCTGAAAACATTTAAATATAGTTTTTCCTAAATAGATGTGCCTCTTAATGTTTATATCGCAACTTTTTTTTTGTATACATAATGATACCAACATCGTCCGCGTCTGTAAATCTGCGGATAAAATTGTTATTTTTTCTCCTTACTATCATCAGTATCATCATCAACACTATTTGTGGATTCTTTCTCAACTTGAACAGTAATTTCACCACATTTTTTACCTTTTCTTCTTTTGCAAAATAAAAACAGTGTTTCACTTCAGGTTAAGCGTTTGCTAACTGCATTCATTTTAATTAGTTTCAATTACCCACATGTTGACATGTATTGTTTTTGGTCAAAAAAAAAAAAATTTCGAATTTTTTGCATTTCTTTACGTTTTGAAACACCTTTCCTGAAAAAAATGGTATAGAAAAATGTCTGCCAGTGTGTACGTGGTCAGCATAACTCTCGAAAGATTTGACCCACGATGTTCAAATTTGGAGTACAGGTTATTTGGGGCCATGGGACCTGTCGTTAAGGTTTTCGTCAATATTGGGCATGCGCAAAACATGAAAAAAATCACATATTTTAGCAATTACCAAAAAACGGCTCTAACGATTTTGATCAAAATCTCTATGGTAATGTCTTTTAAGATGTTCTAAGCATCCCCACCTCCGAAATTCCCGTAAAAATGCTATAAAGGTGTAAAAAACAAATGTCTTCAACATATAGAGTTCTCTTCCCTTGAGCATCACTACAGCATTTTTAAGACCGTTTTTCTCCTCTCCTCTGTCTTACTTACAAGAAAAGATATTGTAATAATTATCTATAAGTATTGTTGCGTTGGATGGGTTCGAAAGATTTGAAGCCAAAGCAGATTAAAACTTGCAGAAATTTATTCCAATATAACTCTTTACAGATTCCTTTACAACTCCAGAACTTCTCGTTCTAGTAGACTCAATACAGCTCTATGCATAACAATGGAGCACAAACAGCAGTTAAACTTGACACACAACTGCTAAATCGCCTCAAAAGACTCTCTGAATGCTCACTGAGACTCAGTATCTCAACTGAGTAATTCCAGTCAACTCACTGACTAACCAACTCCAGTCAACAACTAACTCACCGGTTACTTGGCCGGTCTTATATAGGGGAGGCGAACATTCTTGAAACTTCTAGAGGTAGATATTTGGAGAACTTTCCAGATCGTAGTCGAAAAGTCCTATACATGTACATGGGGACCAAAAATGTAGCCAAATGGTCGCCAAGTTTGGCGACATTTGGCAATTTCTCGCCAAATTTGGTGACAAAAATTAGTCGCCAACACCGTCGCCAACTTGGCTCTATCTCGCCAATTTGGCGAGATTGCCATTACCATAACGTTAAATGCCCTGCTCCTTGTAAAACTCGCTTCCAAGCGTTACCTCTGTAAAACTCGTTATCAAGCATTAAGATACACATTGCGGGGAAGCAAACTAAAGACGAACTATTGCACTGCCTTATGTGAAATGTACATACATTTTCCTATTTACAAAATTAACACTTCGAAATATTTACAAATATACAAAAAAAATTTCGTAACAGTATATTGTCAGATTCGCCATTCTGGAGATTTTTTTTTTTGTCCATGTAAGAATTATCGCTAAAATTATCACTAAATTGGCTGTTTTTTCAAATAAATGAAAATGGTAACAACACTATTCCATATTAAATTTAAATATAGTGACTAGTATTATAGAGTAATTGAAAGTTGTGCGATGATCAACTCGCCTAGTTTACATTCAGTTATTGTTTAGTGTTATGGTTTTTTATTCAGCGCAAAGTCCACTCATGACTTATGTTTCCAGCGCTGGAGAGTCCATTTCTCCAGCCTCGGACGGGTTTAGCGAAGAATTTTTTTCGGGGAAGGGGGGGGAGGGGGTTATAGTAGAAGGCTTTATTAACAACATAAAGAAGATTTTTTTATTTGTATTATTTGCAGAACCAAGAAACTCAAACTCATATTACGTCTCATATTATAATGCCCCGTCGGTCTACCCCCCCTGTCTACGGACCTGAATTGTACATTTAATGGCAAGTTTGCTCTCCTGGTGAAAAATCCGTGTATAGTCTTGCAGTTTAGTATAGCTTTTGATTACCTTAGTAAAACACTAATCACTGAATAATTCCAATAATAAAATTTAATGGCTAATTTGAGTAATAATCAACAAAGAATTGGTTGGGGGGAAAATGCAGTATATTTGCTTAATTTTTTTTTCAATCTCCCCCCCCCCCTCCCCCTCGTTACGCCTATGCATGTCTACTCATATTTCCAACGACTAGACGTTGTAAGAAACTTTTCAAGTAAAATAGTCAGCTCTAGAAAGTTTTGAAATTAGAAATGTTAGCCTCCAAGCTGCCGCTTTTCATATCTTTAGAGCTTGGGTTGGCTATTTTATACCAACTGAACTGAGATTATTGTGAAAACACAGGTTTTATAGGGTTGAAACAGGTGGTTGTGAGGTTTTTTTGCAATAATCCCAGTTTTGTCAACCTTTTGTGGCTGACTGTTGTGCCAAGCGTTTCTCCCCCCTTGCCTTGTAGTACTTATTTTTAAAAATATTTTTTTAAAACGGCTTTACATCTCTGCGATGAGGATTTCATCAATAGATAACTTATTGACAATATTTATACAATCTTGATGCACTATTGCAGATAGTGCCCATGATAATAGACAACATTTTAAAACATTGTTATTCACCTTACCGGTCCCTTTCAAAATTCTTTGAAACTATCATGCGCGTAACCAAGGGTGGGAATTAGGGTAGGTCGAATTTTAAAGATTTCATTTGTCAGTCAAAATTTAACAAAAATATCGAAAATTTATAAATATTTTTTAACATCTTTTAATATATACCTAACCCGCAAAATTTTACGAAATTTAAAATTTTTTTAGAAGATGACTAATATTGCCAAATTGTGTTAAAAATTGGTAATTGGTGTCATTATGAAATTACTAAAAATTAAAAATTGTCATGCAAGTATCAACGCCCTATTAGAAGGCAGTAAGAAAGAGACATTGACCATTTAAGCTGTAAAACTGGGTAAAATTCCCAAGTATCGAGATCATTTTCAGGGGGAACAGACCCTCGTATTAATCAAATCATCCAAAGGCACTTCCTCTAATCAAGCCGAGAAGAATAAAAAAAAGAAAGGCACAAAATCATCAAATTGTTTAGGCTGTAACCCTGGCTAAAATTTTGGTCACAACTAGAAGATGAAGAAGCAGAATCAGAATGAGAAGAAGAACAAAATTCTGGGGACTTTCAAAGGATTTTTTTTGCCATGTTCCCTTGTTTAATGTTAACAAATATGCCGTTATTTTTCGTTACTCATCTGGGACAACACGAATGGCAAAAAAAAAAATCAGGGCTCTAGCTATAATACAAGCTGAGCTGTGAAGGGTCGTAAAACGGGCTTTAGCTTGGTCAACATATTGTACTTGCCTGTCTGCCGCTTTAATATAGGACTTTGCGGGGGAACACTGCCGCTTTCCTAGTTCATTGGTGAGGGAGATGGGGAGGGGTGGGAAATCTAATGCGCATGTGTTGGATTGTTTATGAACTTGGACTTGCTGACTCAGCTATAAAGTTGTGAATCGAGAATTAAAAAAAATCTCCCAAAAAAAAACTAAACGTTGTAAAATAAGTCCGCCAAGTAAAATAATCAGTCAGAAAAAGTTGTGAATTATAATGTTTGCCGCCAAGCGGGCTGCTTTTAGTTTCCTTGGTGTGCTTGTATACAATGAACTAAATTGGGGTTATTAGTGGGAATCTCCATAGGGAATCAGAACTTGGCAGGCTAGAGTTATTTCGGATTAAGTTAATTTTATTTGCTTCAGCTACTTTGCACCCATTGCACTGAATTGAGATTAATTTTATAAAAACTCAAGCCTGCCAAGTACTGATTGCCTATGGGGACTCTTCCTAATAATCCCAATTTAGTTTATCGTGTACAAGTACCCAAAAAAAAAAAAACTAAATGTGGACGCTTGGCAGTAAACATTAGATTTCGCAACTTTTTCTGGCTGATTATTTTACTTGGCGGGCTTTTTTTACAACTTCTAGTTAGTTTTTGGGATATATCAATTCTTTTTGTTGCGTTTATGCTCTAAATGAGTAAGATACGGCCAATAGGTATTTTAGTATGATTAATCGTAAAGTCGCTCTAAAAAAAAATGGTCTAAGCTACAACACCATTTAATTCACATACTATTTGTATTGAGAGTGACAATAAATATCATGATTAAATATTGTAGAGAGATTTAGGTTTGCAATCCAAATCCTTTTCGTTTCATTTAAGAAAAAATCGTCCTTACCACAACAAGAAAAACAATTTCATAATCAAAATAATGTATCTACTAAAATTTGGGCACATAAATATGCAATTATATATTAAAAAACAAGTAATTATACAATGTAAGTAAAACATACGAATCAATTACCTGCTTTTATCCGAAATTGAGGATTACCAGCTTTCACATACGAATATATATATATATAATACTAGAGGTGTGGAACATCGCACAACTTTCACACTGATACTGACGGGAAATTGTTTTATTTACCGTTATTACATTTTCAAAATGGCCAGTTTGGCAATATATTTTGCGGTAATTCTTGTATGGGTCTTTAAAAAAAAAAAAAAAAAAAAAAAAAAAAAAAAAAAAAAAACTTTAATAAAGTGGTGATTTTGACGAAATACTTCACAATAACCCTTATATTATCCTTTATTATAAGTGAAACTGGCTAGATAAGAAAAAACGATCAATAATGAGTTATGCTCAAAGAAAGAAGATTCTCTGTGTTGAAGACATTCATTTTTCAACATTCAACGCCGTTATAGCATTTTTACGGAAATTTTGGAGGTGGGGATGTTTAGAACATCGTTTTTAAGCAATTACTGAAAAGAATGATTTTTTTCAATGGCAGCTACCTTATGCGCATACTCGATTTTGACGAATACCTTAATGGTAGGTCCCATGACCGCCACTAACCCTCATACCAAATTTGAACATCGTAGGTCAATTTGTTCGGGAGTTATGCTGACCACGTACAAACAGACAGAAATTTTTTCTAGATCACATTTTTTAAATCAGGATGTTCCAAAACGTAGAGAAATGCAAAAAATCGATTTTTTTTTTTTTTTTTTTTTTTTTTTTTTAGACTGAATGTATATACCCTTATGTATATACATATGGGTAATTGAAAGTAAAAAAAAAATGCATCACAAAACAGCTTTAGTTTATGTTTTAAATATAAATAAGATTTGCTATTATTTTAAGTGAAATTCAACAATCTTTAGTGGTGGAGTCGTGAAGATATCAGGCTAGTTATCAGATGGTGCGTGGTTCTAATCCCGCAGACACCTAGGAAACATTATTTTTAACTGAAAGTGGTTTTCTAAATAAAAAGTTGAAACACGTGTTTTCAGAGCTTTGATAAGCATGCAATTTAATTGAAAACGAAGTAATTTTTACTTTTTCTAATTACACCGTTTTATAGTTCAACTTAAAGTATTTTAAGTCACTCCTTGAAAGTAATTTAAAGATGAAATTCCGAAATACATTGCCCCGTTTTAATCAATCATTACCCGGGCATGGTCGTAAGTTTCAATTTTCTTGTTATGTACTTTTCTCGTGGTTATAAGGTAGTTTTTTACTTACAAAACTTGTTTTGTTGACCATGTTTGGATTGTCAGAATTTAAAAGGGCGTTTGGAATAGTGCTGGATATGGTCAGGGCTTGATCATGACAAGTTGGGGCCCAAGGCCCGGGCAATTTCGAGGGCCCCTTTTTCAAATGCGAGATTTATTGGAAATGGGCTTAACACATACTCAAATGAATTAACATTAAATATAGAAAAAGTTGATAAATTAATGTTAATATATTGTTTTCTAAAAGTGAATTTTTTTTTTAATCACGAATAAAGAAACAAATTTCAAGCAATCAAAATTATAAATCAAAACAGGAAAAACTTTGTGATGTAGTTTTGCATTTCACGATCACAATGAGTAGTGATATCCTTGACAACAATATTTGCAGCATTACTCATAATTTGAGAGTCTACATTTGCTGATTTTACAATAAATTCACCAAGAATTCCTTTTAATATTTTTATCTCTATGTCTTTTAGGAAAGTTTGTTTTTTACTCTTTTAAATGATGGTTTGGTTTATTTGAATAAATGAACTCTGGGATACAAAAGACTGTTCAAGATCAATACAAAATGATTTTTATTTCAAAATTCTTTTATACAGATTATAAAAGATATTTAAATAGCTTTTGTGAAAGAAAAGTTATAGGTTTAAATCATATTTCGGGGCCCCTAAAATCATGGGTCCAAGACCCGGGCCTTGTGGGCCTAGGCGATGATCAGGGCCTGGATATGGTGGATTAACCACCATCACAAGAGCGTTTAAAGTACACGAGGGCTCAATCAAACTTTTTATAAACTCTTTAAACTTTTAATTGATAAGAAGTGAAACTCAAATAGTTTGGCGCATTAAGGAAAACTATCAACTTTATATTGTCAGTTTTGTTTTTAAGTTAACAAGAACTTACATTTAGAGGCCAAAACAAGAGAGAATGTTATCTTAATTAAAACAATATACGAAATTATTTGATTAATTGTTCTTATTTTGTAATGTTATGTTATAAATGTTATTATTTTGTACAAATTGAAAGGAAACTTCGTTTTGAATATTAAAGTAGCGTTCATTAATGATTGTGGATAGTGTGTATGATGTCGGTGATGGGTTGGTTGGTTGGTTGTATTCAGATTATCTGGCTCCGTCAGCAACACAAGGGCTATAATGCTCCGAAACATTTCGTCATTTAACAAGCCAACATACATTTACAAACACCCATGCCTAATACGGGACTCGAACCCGCAACCTCGCGGTCTAGAAGCCAGCATGCTAATCACTATACCGTTTGGTCGGCATGTCGATGATGGGTGAGAGGGAAGTCGCATATTTTTGGCTGCACTAACGTAAGTATATGTAACGCATATTTTCTACCACAGCCGCCGCCACTGTCTTACTCTTGTTGACTTTTGTACCGAATTTGAGAGGTATTACTATATTGCGAAAGGGAGTAAAAACATTTGTGTACAGCTTTATGCCATATGTTGTCTACTTAAAACGTTTATCTGCAGCTCAGAATATTTAGTAAAATTACATTCCAGGGACTTGACTGTATTAATTGAACATATTAATTGCTTATTTAAATTATAGGTAATTTGGATTTTTTTGTTTATTTTTTTTTTAAAACTCAATTTTATGAATGGTGTAAAATGGGTATAGTATTAGGCTTAACATTTGCAGGTATTTTTAAGGTGATAATATAAAGTTTTTCGGAGTAAAGTTTTATTTTTTTAAAATTAGAATAAAAATATGTTTCAAAGTACCACAAAAAAAATACTTTTGTACTATTTACAGCTTTTAAAAATTTAAGATGGGTAATCAAAAATTCTTCGCGAAAAAAGATAAAAAATCTCCTCAACTGGACACTGCCATATCACCACTATTCAACTCCTTTGAAATTCGAAGGAGGACCCACTTGATGGCTATGTGGTTAACGCTTTGGCCTTGCATTCCAAAAGTACCGGGTTCGAATCCTGGGTTAGACATGAATGCTTATAGTGGTTTGTAATCCCCGTTAAGCTGTAAGTAGGGTCCTGACTAGCCGTAATTGTTCATAGTTGTTTTCAGATTATCTGGCGCCGTCAGCAACACGAGGGCTATAATGCACCGAAACATTCGTCATTAGACAAGCCAACATACATTTACAAACACCCATGCCTAACACGGGACTCGAACCCGCAACCTCGCAGTCCAGAAACTAGCACGCTAACTACTATACCGTTTGGTCGGCGTCATTGTTCATAAAAATAGGTCGTTGAGCGTACAAACCAACCAACTAATCAAAGGAGAGTTAGCTTCAAACACAATACTTGTCTCTTAAAAAAATGTTGTCTTATAAAGCATTTTTGTCTGCTATACCTCCAAAATCTTCGAATCTTACAATAACATGCATAACAAATTCAAAATTGAAAGGTAAACGTGTCCAAGCATAAGTTGACAAAGTTTTAACGAACGTAGGAGTCATGTGAAGTTAAAAAATAACCTTGAAACTGGACCACTAAAAAGTTAAAGCCTATAAGATTAACATGCCAAACAAAGAGAGAACTTCATCATAAGACATTGACTTAAAAGTAAAGAAAGATGAAAATTAGCCTAAAGTTATAGCTTGCATGGGTGATTAGGTGATGAGTATTTAGTAAAAACAGAAGCAATAATTCATTCAGGGTTCCCACTCAAATCACCGAATGAAAATCGATGACTTTTAAGGACCTAAAAAATGTTTTTAAGGACCGTTGAAAATTTGTTTTTAGGCCTCATGTCTATAAATAAATTTTTAATAAAGTACTATAAAAAAAACTTATAAGTTAATGGATGCGTAATACAAATATGTCGGAGAGTTCTAATACCGTGCAGATAAGTGGCGGTCAAGAGGGGATAGTAAGTCCGAGTTGTATTTTTATAAATTTTGAAGTTGGCCAAACAACTGCAAAAATTAAGTACTTTTAAGGACCTCTAAGGATTTTCAAGCACTTTCAAGGCCTTGAAAAAAAGTTCAAAAATATTAAGCACTTTTAATGACTTTCAATGACTGTGGGAACCCTGTCATTAGAAAAATTATGGCAATCAAAGAAAACTCATACTACATAAAATTTGGGAAAAAATTCAAGATTGGTAAGTTTTAAATTTTCTCTGATGTGCAGCTCACAGACCTCATTGAAAATAGCCAGACACTAAAAATTTTAAATGAGCCAGCATTCAACAATAGGAATAATTAGATTTTTGCTACATTTGGAACACTAATAATAAAAGTATTTTGCTGTCACTAAGTGTAATGTGGAGTGGAAGGGGATATAAATACCAATGTTACCAATAAATGTTTGAGTTGGACGTATTAACCAATTTTATATTTTAACAAGGGTTTTAAATGATTTTATGACTTGCTATATTATTTTTCATTGTATTTAATTTGGCTTATGCTTTCTTTTGATAAGTCTGTGGTTTATTATTTACCTATGGTTGATTATTTACTGTTTTCTCACGAACATATTTATGCAACAAAATAATAAACTAGAGATGTGGAACAACATCGCACAACTTTCAATTACACTATAATACTGATATCAATTTGGGTCATTTACTGTAGTTATATTTCATCATTGATTTAAAAAAAAATTTACCAGTTTGGCGGTATTTTTGTAACGTAATTCGCTAAATAGATGGTTTTGGCGATATACTTTCAATAATTCTTATATTATCCTTTCTTATAATTGAAATTAAAGCTGAGGAGGGGAGAAAAAAAGGTCGTTGATGAGGTATGCTCAAGGAAATAGAGCTCTGTGTTAGAGGCATTCGTTTTTCAACTTTTTACGCCATTAAAGCATTTTTACGGGAATTTCGGAGGTAGGGCTGTTTAGAACACCTTAAGAGACGTTACCACAGCGATTTTGGACAAAATCGTTAGAAGCGGTTTTCAGGAACTACTGAAAATATGATTTTTTTTAATGACAGCTACCTTATGCGCATGAGCGATTTTGACGAAAACCTTAATGGTAGGTCTCTGATTTTGAAAACCACAATTAGAAAGCTAAAACTACCTATGTGGAAAATTTCAGAGCTGTATCTCTGTTTGAAAAAAAAAAAATTAAAATATAATTAAAAAAGAATCAAATAAAATTTTAACATTCTGTTTGACATGGAATACAATTCGAAGGCCAAAACTACTTGTGCTGAATTTTTCAGAGCTCTACTCCAATTTTAAGTAGGTTTCTATAGATCCACAGAGCCACAGACAGATTTTATACACACACAGCTTGTTTTATTATTATAGACAATCAACTTGAGAAGCATGTAATTTGCCACATTGAATGCTATCGCTTATTTGGGTCAATGACTTATCTTGAGATTACAAAAAGGGTTGTTTTGCCAATTCTATACCTGCATTCTATAGCAAAAATTGTTAAATCCCATTTTATCTTTTAATTTTAGTAACCTTAAAAGATTTTTAATTTCCCCCCCCCCCCCCTAAAAAATGGCAAATGGGTTTGGAAAGAGGGAGATGCTAGCTCAGATCTCAGCAGGTTTATTTATTGGGTAGTGCAGATTGCATACAGCGAAAGGCAAGATTAAAAATTATTTAAAAAACAAATGAATTTCCTACCCAAATGTTAATAGTTAAGCATTAGTTTTCTTTTTAAATAATTAAAGCGTACATATTTTCATTTCTTGCGAATTTACCACTTTTCTCTACTTATTTTCTAATTTTTAAATGCAAGGGCAACACTTTGACCCTTCCTGCAACACCTATGAAAGTTGGTAATCTGGCTAAATCTAAAAACATGAGGTGTATTGTTACTAAAAATGTTTCTGTCCACTATGGCCTTTGTGTAATTTTTGCATCAGAAAATCTCCAAATAGTCCAACCTATATAATGTACATTATACTAGTTTACATATTATTCTGGTCAAATATCACTTTATTACTTGATCTCTGTCCTAGATATTATAAAATTTAAAATTTTGAAACAAAAAGAACCAACCACCACTACAAAATATTCATCCTGTAATGAAATATGAATCCTGATTTTAGTTGAATTTTTTTACAACATACTCTGTAATGGTGATTGAGCATAGTGGACAGTCATTGACCTAAAGAAGCGAACACATTGAAAGTAGAAAAATACTAGTCTAGTTGAATGTTTATTATATAATATCTTAAAAAAAAGTTTGTATTAATTTTACTCTAAAAAGTTTATTATTATTGATTATTTTACATTGTATGGCACATTTTTTAACCATTTTAGCATCTGGCTATTCTTTTTATTATTTATATTGTTACGAATTTCTGTATATTTGTAAATATTTCGTAGCATTAATTATGTAAAAAGGACAATTTATGTACATTTCGCATAAGGCAGTGCAAGAGTTCGCTTTCCTGCAATGTGTATCTTTATGATTGAAAACGAGTTTTACAGAGATAATGCTGGGAAGCGAGTTTTACAAAGAGGAGGCCATTAACATTATGGTAATGGCAAATTGGCGAGATAGAGCCAAGTTAGCGAGAAATTGCCAAATGTCGCCAAACTTGGCGATCATTTGGCGAAATTTTCGGTCCCCATATACATGTATCGACTTCGATCTGGAAAGTTCTCCAAATTTCTATCTCTGGAAGTTTCGAGAAGATTCGCCTTTCCTATATAAGTTGACTGAGTTGAGTTGAGTTACTGACTGAGTGGAATTACTGAGTTGAGATACTGAGTTATATTAGTGATCCTATTTAATTCACTACTTCTAACTTGGATTTTATGAATCAGTATTAATGAAAACACTTATTTCTTTGAAGTTACAACCATTGCTCTTATTGTTTTCCCATTATTATGTGTTCTAAAAGAGATGTTTATTAAACTGTTGATTTGTAAATCTTCCTTGGTACTTGCTAAATGGTGTTTGGTTTTGGGGAGCCATGTCATTTTACGAAATGCTCTCATTATTAAATATCTCTTGGTTCCAGTCTCGAAAGCAATGTAACAGGGAAACCTGTTATTGGACATATTTTTTTTCTGATTGTGTTTTGGTAGTTGTGTACTATTAATATTGTTAACTAGGGAGCTTCACCCCCTGCTCGCTAACGCTCGCCAACCCCCAAATGCCTGGCTGCGCTCGGGAGCGGCTTTACCGTTCGATTTTGTGGTTAAAACATCTTGGGGCGCTCGAATAGGTTTACCAGCCATAAAAAATTTAACCAAATTTTTATAAATTTAATGTAAGGCCTAATAGAGAAAATACCCAAATTGCAAGTTTCATAATAGAAAGTTAAATATACTATCCGCCAACATTCTGACTTAAAACTTCATTAGCTATGCCCTTACATTGAAGTTACAATATCTTTTATTTATTCTGATAAAAAACAACGCGAGCTACACTCACCAACCCCTTGAATGCCTAGCTTGGGTTGGGATACAAACGCCTCATTAAGCTCGTTAGACGTATTACTCCGAGAGTGATTGTTTCGTTCACGTCGCCCCGTTAGAGAACGACTTCCAACGCGAGGCATTTTCTGGATAGAAATACTTCAAAATAATAATTACTCTAATACAAAAATGCTTCAGAAAAACAGAAAAAATCAACTTTGAAGCGAAGAGTTTAAAAAGAGCTTTAAAATTAGCAACGGGTTTGTTGTTTACATACGTAAGGATGTTACCATTCATATATTCAAAATTATTGAGGCTTTGTAGTAGCTTAATGATGAAAAATATTAAAATTTAACTAATTAATAAAGTGTTAATAAATTATTTTGGCACGTTTTGGCAAATCTACAGCTTATTTCCTTTAAAATGACACCTTGATCATTGAAATTGGTTGAGCAGTTTAGGCGGACGGACTAACCCCGAAAAACGTATTGCCTATTAAATATATAGATTCTTGATGTTCATATTTCTTAGGAAAACTTACTAAAACTTCAACGAATCGGCTGCCGCTATCCTCAGTTTCCATTGATGTGGATATATGAAGAATACACCTCGAATATCAAGATTCGCATTTCATTACAGAATGGAATTTTGGTTATGGTGGTAGGGGAATACTGTGGTGGCTTGTTTTATTTACTTTAAAATGTGAAATTTTATCATACCTTATCATAATATTTAAAGTCTGAGGACAGTAAGCAAGGTGTGACTTTTGATGAGAATGATAAATAAACTATTATAATTTACACTATGTAGATTTGGTTTTCTAAATCAAGCACTACCCGAGGAAAACTGCGCTGTAACAATTACGCAACATCTACAACAAGGCCTCATGATTTTGGACTCGGCCACATGATAAGGCACCACCATCCGAGCTAGCAAATAATGATCCTGCAATTTGTTTTAAAATATTGCCTAGCATTTAAGAATAGGGAATGTTGTATACGATTGAAAACATTAGAAGATTCATTATGCATGCTTAAAAAAAATTTCACTTGTCCATTGAGTAGATATCATAATAATTTAATCTTTAATTCTTTATTGCTGATCAACATGCTTCATATTGCAACTACATGTTTAATAGTAAATCATAAAAAGAAAATTATGGCAGTGGAGTGCAAAATACCCTTAACAAATAAATAAAATTCAAAATTTCTTTTTGGTAAGATACTAAAATGATTGCAAGTTGCGCAATGAAATCTAAATCAATTACGACTTTAAATAGTAAAATTATTACAAACCCTCCAAAAAAAGCCATTTTGTATTTTATACTAAGCAATCAACATGAGAAGTATGAAATTTGTCACATTCAACATGATTGCTTATTACCTCAATAATTAAGTATCTTTTGGTTCCAGCCTCGAAAACAATGCAACACGGAAACTTTATTGGACATATTTTTTTCTAAATATGTTTCAGTAGTTACGTACTATTAATATTTTTAATTCGCTTAATGATCATATATCTTAGCAAAACTTCAAATAGGCCCACTATCATCAATCACCATTAATGTGGATGTATGAAAAATCGAACTCAAATATCAAGATTCACATTACATTAAAGGGTTGAATTTTTGTTATGGTGATAGGGGAATACCGTGGTAGGTTGTTCTATTTATTTCAAAATGTGAATTTTATTATACCTTATCATAATATTTAAACGCCCGAGAACAGGAAGCAAGGTGAAACTTTTGATAAGAATGATAAATGAACTATAAGTTTATGTAGGTTTGGTTATTTGGTTTCCTAATTCAAGTACTACCTGAGGGCCACTGCACTGAAACAATTACACAACATCTACAATCACGCCTCATGACCACACCACAACTACAAATTTAATAGTAGTATATTGTTGCGTGGATGGGTTCGAAAGATTTGAAGCCAAAGCAGACTAACACTTGCAGAAATTTATTCCGATATACTCTTCACAGATTCTTTTACAAAACCTGAACTTCTCGTTCCAGAAGACTCAATACAGCTCTTTACACAACAATAGAGCTCGAACAGCAGTTAAAAAACTTCACAACTGCTACAAATCGCCTCAAAACACAATGCAATACAGTTCGCTTTAGAACTACTCTGAATGCTCACTGAGAGACAGCTATAGTAACACAAAATATACTCAAATTGCCAAGGGATTTAATTATGTATATGTAACTCCTTTTTGTTGCTAACTAGTTCTTTTAACTCTTATAAGCAATACTGAATGTTCAATTAACAATCTCAGTGGTTGGTGTCATAGCCTAATACTATGAATATCAACAATGATATGTAAACAAACTTTTAAAAAAAATATAAACAATAAACTACTGAAAATAGTGTTTACTCACCTATTGGAACAACAATATAGGAAAGTTATTGCTACAACTTTCACTAGTTAAATACATTGTTATTTTTAATTTTCATCCATAATTCATGAAATAAAATAACACAAGGCTAATCTCGACTGGGGACTGAGAAGCCAAAAAACAAACATACTAGTTTGATTCAAGAAGAAAAAAAAAAATTACTGCATTTAAAGTTTACCTACTTTTTGGACCACTTATCGGAAGATCTACGCTACAACATTCGGTAGTTAACATTTTTAAATAATAACTTACTTAACTACAATTCCTGAAAAAAAATCCACAATCCAGACTGACAAGTCAAAAACACACTTTTTTAAATTACACAGAAAACATAAATTAGGGCATATAATGTTTACTCACCAATTGGACCATATATAGGAAAGTTTAGGTTACAATATTTGAGAGTTAGAAATTAAAAATAATAATTAATTAATCGGTAATTCATGAAATATAAACAGCACAAAATGTTAATTCAGATTGACGTCCATCTTGGAAAAAACCCAGCCGCCATGTTCTGACGCTACACTCCGCAGACGTAAACCTCACCTAGCTTTATAAACAACGTTCTGCATAAAGTGTAAAAGAAGGAAAATATCTCTCTCAACTCAATTTTGTACAAAATTAATAATTTTTTCAAGAAGCGTGGTTGTTTTTGGAAGCGAAGTTTGTTTAGTATTTATAGCGTGATAATTTCTGAAACTTGCTAGAAAGTGTGTTAAAGGATACTACAATATCTGCAAAAGGTCGGTTCGTCCTGTTTTGAATTTTCTGAACAAACAAGGAAAGTGACGTGGCTTCAGGTTGGCAGTATTCTGCCAAACCTTTTTGCGGCTGTCGTGCAGGGGCCTTGCACCTGTCTCGTTTGTTTAAGCTTACGCTTTTTACATTCCCAAGTCTAGGTTTATATTGTTTGTATTTTTTATTGCTCGTTGCGCTTTGCTTAGTTTTTGTTTGGAAAGTTAACGCGCCCGAGTTCGGGTGCCTGCTACCCTGTCCGTGTTGGTCAGGTTCCTTTTTCTGTAAGGGTTCTAGTTTTACTTTTTGCCACCCTGGGTTCAGAAGTTCTGCGCCCTGCCAAACTTCTCAACAATGATGGAATATCACTAGGCAGCATGGAGTACGTATATACGAGAGTTCGGTCTACTGAGGAGGCCATTTCTTTCGCAGCGGCTAACGGCTGTCAGAATTTTGTTCTATTCATATCAAGTGCGAACGGTACCTGACTCCCAAAAAACAAGCCAAAAATCCTAGGAGATGAGCTGGGAAAGAAGGTGAAGGACCATAAGCTTATTGGTGATCTTAAGTTCACCCGCGATAACAAGATTGTTATCTCCACGCCTAATGCTGACTGCGCCCTTCAGGTGTGTAAGCTCACCTCCCTTCTGGGAATTCCAGTCATATCGGTGCTCCAGAAGGACGAGATCAAATCGCGATTTTTGCTTCGTGACCTCCCAGTGGATATTGCTGTTAATGAAATTGCTGAAGAGGTTGAATCCTCAAACAATGTGATTGTCGTAGAAGCCCGCCGCTACACCAAAAAGTTAGGAGACGTCATCACACCCACAGAATCCGTTCTCATCTCTATCCTTGGAAACCACCTTCCATACAATATTAAGATCTGGTACACGTCTCATCGGGTCACGCAGTTTATCCACAGACCTCGCCAGTGTGGCCGGTGACATAAATTCGATCACGCCACCAAAGCGTGCAAACGAAACATTTTCTGCATTCGCTGTGGGGCCGAAGAGGAACACCCTAGTTGTTCGGAATCCCCAAAGTGTATCAATTGTCAGGAGTGCCACGTCGCAACTGATCTCAATTGCAGTGAAAGACGCCAGGAGGTACAGTTTCTTGAATTCAAACTGAGCAACCATCTCTCTTACTCTGAAGCTAGAAGATCGTTTAGGAACAACCAGCCCAAAGTGGCCCACTCCAGTATCATAAACAAGTCCGAGAACGCATCTTCTCTGGTCCCTATCATCACGAAAATAATTCAAGATACTGTGGCTTCCTCGATCAAAGAACTTTCATCTGTTTTTTCTGCCCTATTAGAACAACAAGCCAAGCAAACCGCGGATGCAATCGCCGCCATCTGGTCACAAGTCAATAGTTTACTCACAACTATTCCGCTTGTACCATCAGCCTCCCCCGCTTTCGCAAAGCGTAGCGCACCCAAAGAGACTACCAACGGTCATCACGCAAACAAGAACCCGAAGCCGAGCCCTCTCCCCCTTCAGGTATCGAATCTCCTCTCTCGTGATGCTCGGGCGGATCAAAACCTTGATGCGGTCGTTAGCATGGACTCCACTCCCAGCTCCGTCCAAGCGGCTATTTCTGCGGAGACTCCATGGGACGCCCATTAACCCGTGAACCTGTGCAGTAACAGTCTTTATTTTCGATTTTCTTTTTCATGATCAAAGCTTCAAGTCTAAGCTTTGTTCGCACTTTTGTGCAAAGGCCCACCAGGACCCCCTTTTTCTTTTTAGTATTTTCCATTTAAGCGTATTGCAATGGAACTGTCGTAGCATCGCCAACAAGAAACACTGGCTTTTGCACCCATCTTTATCGGATTTTGATGTTATAGTGTGTCAAGAAACTTTCCTCAAACCACACTATCCCTTCCATCTACCACGGAAAATTGTGTTTCGGCAGGATAGACCAAGTCCGAGCATTGGTGGCGGTCTTGCCTTTGCTGTCAACCCTGTGTTGCAAGTTACCACGATCGATTTTACTGGCCTTCCTGCCCAGGAAAATGAGATCATGGGCATCTGCATATGTGTTCAAAATAAGCCCCTCACCATCATAAACATCTACTCCTCCAGACGGAAATTTACGGAGGCATGGCTGTCGGGCATCTCTCGTAAAATCTCCCTCCCTTTCCTTATTGTCGGAGACTTTAATGCGGGCCACTCCTTTTGGGGAGCGGGATCTAACTTGCAAGGCGCGAGACTTATTATTGATTGGATAGAGAAAAACAACCTTATCCTGCTCAATACACACTACCCAACCTACATCTCCCCTAGAGGGAAAACTTCCCTGATCGATCTGTCTATTGCTTCCCCGGATCTGGCACAGGTGACAACTTTAACTGTCTTACAGGACACTTTGGACAGCGATCACTTTCCCATCTCAATCGACTTGGGTAGTAGTCATCGCTCCACAGTTCCTAACCCTATGTTGACCCTCCGATGGGACAAAGTCGACGCGTCTCTGAGGTCCAACCATGATATGACCCTCCCCTCCATTAACGACTTCGTTGACTTCTGTAAAGTTACCATGACCACCATCTCAGTTGCACAAAAAGCTCTTCCCCCTCGTAATAACTCGTGGTGGTGCCAGAAATGTTCTTACCTCCTTAGCAAGAAAAAGCGATTCCTTAAAATCGCGCATCAAGCTTTCCAGAAATCATTTCATCCGTTACAAGGAGATCGGGGCTGAGCTTAAAAGACTCATCACGGCTCGCAAACGAAATTACTGGGATCGCAATTGTCAGGAGGCTGCCAGGACCGGATCCATTTATCACATCCTCAAGAGCATCACTAACCGCCTCACAACCAGTCCCCAATCGCATAATGTATTGGAAATTGGCGGCATTGCCATCACTTCGCCTCTTGCGCAGGCAAACTGCCTTGCCATCTCCCTCATCAAACCCAACATCTCCGAAGGTATCCCACTCAACCTCAGTGAGCAGGATGGCTGTGCCCTCAACGGCCCTTTCTATCTTTGCGACTTAAAATCCGCTATCAAGAAAACGCGCAATTCCTCACCTGGCCCCGACTCTATCCCTGCTAAACTGATTAAACGCCTTCCGGACCATCTCTTCCTTAGCCTGCTGGTTATATTCAATAAAAGCTGGGCGTCTGGTTTTGTTCCAACTTCCTGGAAGCAAACTAGCGTGATTACGATTCTGAAGAAAGGAAAACCTCCAACCTCACCTGCCTCTTATAGACCGATCGCGCTTACTTCTGTCCTATCGAAGATTCTGGAAAGAATGATCCTTAAACGTCTCCTTCCCATCGTTCTCCTATCGCCCCAAATCAACCCTCGGCAAACTGGTTTCCTCCCTTACCGTGGCTGCGAGGTCAACCACGCCATCCTCTTGAATAACATTCAGATCGCAAGGAGGGAAAAACTTTTTGTGGCGGCTGTGTCCGTGGACATCAAAGGTGCATATGACCACGTCTGGATCGATGGTCTGCTCCTCAAACTCTCCCAATTAGGCATCAGTGGAAGACCTGCTCTATGGATTCAGAATTTCCTTATGGAAAGGAAGGTCCAAGTTAAATGGCGGAGAGTACTTTCAACACCGATTACCTGTCTTCGGGGCATCCCACAAGGCAGCGTTTTGTCCCCTATACTCTTTCTCATCTATCTGTCTGATATCTTTGATTCTCTTCCTAATGGGGTCAAATGTCTCATCTTTGCGGACGACATCCTTATCTATTGTCAGCACAATTTATGGGACCTCATTGAGCGGAAACTTCGTAGAGCCCTGGTGTGCCTGCAAGATTGGTGTCTACGGTGGAAAATGTCTATCACGCCAGAAAAGTGTGAGTGCATAAACTTCTCTCGTAGAACCACCCCACCAGGCTTTTCCCTCAACTATAACGGATCAACTATTCCTTGGAGCAGCAGTATTAAATTTCTTGGCATTTCTCTTCACAATAACCTTTCTTTCAAGACCCACTTCCAAAACCTCAAAAGGAAAGCTTTCCAGCGCACAAACCTGCTGAGAATCATTGCCGGGATTCGCTGGGGAGCTGGACCCTGGCAACTAATCCAAATCGCTAATAGCACCATACGCAGTCTTTTTGATTACAGCTGCCCATCTTGGATTTCGGCCTCGCAAACGGATAGGAAATCTTTGGAGGGCGCATATCACGCTGCTCTTAGAGTGGCTACTGGTCTGCCTAGTTGGACTCCGATGCCATCCTCTTACTTGAAGCGGGAGTGTCATCCCTTTTCGCCCGGCACAACCTCCTGACTGACCTCTTTTGCATCCGTAACTTCAGTTTGGACAATCTCTCTCCCACCAAACTCATTTTCTCTAACCTTCGAACTCCCACTCCCCTTCCTGCAAGAGTCCTTACCATCCTTCACAGTTTTGGCCTTGACAAGGAAAACATCATCAAATCGATCTTCCCCGCCGCTCTCCCTTCCCATGTTCGAATTCACACAGAGGATTTGGATTTCCAGCAGCTGGGTCTGTCCCCTCAAGCCATCTGCAATCTTTTTGAAATCCACAAATCTTCTTGCTGGAAAGATCACCTCATTCTGGCAACTGATGCGTCTAAGGACAACTCTTCAACAAGTATCGCCGCCGTAATTCCCTCCAGCGGTTTGGCCCTTTCAGGATCCATTATGAACCTCAACTCTGTCTTCACAGGGGAAGCTCTAGCTATCGACTTAGCCCTCAGCAGATTCCGGAACAAGCCGAATCGCATTGTCATCCTCACTGACAGCAAGTCCAACCTCCTGGCCCTTCAAAACCTAAATTTCAAGTCCCCCAGGATTACAAGTTTTTTGGCCAATACCATTCGCAGAGAGACATCCAGTGTTGTCTCATGCTCCCTGGTCTGGGTGCCGAGCCATGTAGGCATTCTGGAAAATGAGTTTGCTGATGCAGCAGCACGCCAGGCTTTATCAAAACCCCTGATTCCGCGCCTCGTTTCTCCCGATGATCTCATCCTGATCATCATGCGCAACCACATTGATGAATGATCTCTCGACTGGGACTACTCTCCTTACTCTATCAGATTCCCATGGATCTACCCACTTAAGAAAAACTGCTTGCCCTTCTCGCCCAACCGCCAAACGGACATCCTTTTAACCAGACTGAAAACTAAAACGGCCACCGTCAATGCCACCCTCCATCGTTTCAACATCATTCCCTCTCCCAAGTGTAATTTCTGTGCTGACGTTGAAACTCCAGAACACTTCATCCTTGTATGCCCTGCGCAAAGATACTATAATAACCCTTCGGGTTAAAGATGGCAAGCTTCCATAGAGATAATGTAAAATACTTGAGAGCACATGACGTCATTGCAGGGTTTCTACATTGGCAAGCTTATCGCTCTTTTTAGTTTCACTTGGCGATTAAATTGTATGGTTTCTCAGAAATATTTTATCCAAAAAAAGAACAAATCTGTTTTGCTCATTAAACTTTTACTTGACATATTTACACATTCAACCAAATTTATGTTAATTATATTTTTAGCTAAGATAGTTGAATACTTTTTTAAACAATATTAATATTATATTGAACCACTACAGCAAGTTCCATCCTGTAATGCAATACGAATCTTAATATTAGATTTGGGGTTTTTACAGCATATTCCAATATTGGTGAACTTTTAGTAAGTTTTCGTAATACATATGAACATCAAGAATTAACAAAATTACTAATTACAAAATTATTGAAACACATTCTAGAAGAAAATTATTTCGATAAAGTTTCCATGCATTCTTCGAAGCAGTACATTAGGAAACTAAAAAATATCTAGTTATTGAGTGCAAGAATTTAAAAATGACTTGCAACTACAAAAACCAATATCATTTAGCATGTACTAGTTTAGAAGAATTTACTAACAGTTGACAATAATCATTTAGCTTTATTAATTCATAAAATAAAAAACCTCAATGGTAATTGAGATTTGCGTCAAATTTAAAAAAATCATAATAAACACATAATAATTGCGTGCATTTATGCAACTAACAAATGATAAACATTCTTTCAAGCGATGTCAAAGTAATACAAATAGAAAAGTTCATGGGAAAAAACAACTATATTTAACATAAAAACTAGCCTGCTGAATGAGACGAAAAAATAAAAACAAACGATTAAGAACACTAACCATCAAGTTTCATCACAACCATCAACACTGCAAAAAATGTCCTGTCAAAATTCTCTTTCGAAAATTCTTTAATCTTCAGAACATTACCGAAATTTATTGTGCACAAAAGCGAACAATTTGAACAAACTTGAATAAATAATATGTTACTTTGCAAAGTAGAATCCTCCATTTTTGTTCTGCTATTTAAATCTCCCACGAATTCGACGAAATAAATCTGATGTTCTTATTTGGTTGTTTAAAAAGCACGATCGCCAAAGTAAGAAAAAAGCTCTGCGCATGTCTGGAAATCGGAGCAATTTGGCGAAAGTTTTGTGCTCTCAACTCTGAAAATCCGCAAGATGGCAGCACTTACGTATCGGCGAAGCTTGCCTTCTTATAGTTTTAAGTTCTTTGCCCTGCGTTCGATATTCAACGTGACTCCCTCCGCAAAGATCTCGGCTGCATTCCACTGTCCTTTCCGTGGCTTTTTGACTGGTCACATCGACCCAAAGAAAAGATCAGAGCCTTGTGCAAATTCATTTCGTGCACGAAAAGATTTGATTAAACCTTGCTCACTGTTTTATTTATTACCTGCGTCCCGAATGATATAGACGCCAAACTTTTGAATGATTAGTTGTCCTGTAAAGTTCTTCTCTTCGCAGAAGTCGCTAGCCTCGTACACATATCTCCTTGGATAATGTCTGGAAAAAGCTCCCTCTCCCGGGAAGCATAATCCAGCAAAACCACCACCAAATCAAATCAAATCGAAACGTGTTTGTGTAACCAACTTTTTGTTTGATGAAGATTGTCTGTTTGATCATAAAGGTAAAGTTTTTTTCTTTTTAAGAATATTGCATAACATAAAATATTCCTTTTTTTCGGAAGACAAAAAGCAGTAATCAGAGATCAGATTAACTTTGAGAATAGCATGGCGGCTCACGTGAAATTTATACTGAACTGTAGTAAATTGAACAATTATTCAAGAAAGATATCTGACTCAATACTCGACTGCGATGTAGTTACTATTCAGGCTCTATTGATGCAAGAGATTCGGAAGGTAACACTCCTTTACTGCTTGCCTGTTCGTGTGGTCAAAAAGAAATTGTTAAACTGCTTCTTAAGTCCGGAGCAAATGTTGATAGCTGTGATGGTGATGGAAGCACAGTGTTGCATTATGCTTCACAAAATGACTGGGCAAATATTGTACGGTCTCTTGTGAAGAGAGTACCTGATCTGGATGCAAGGGATATTAGAGGTGAAACAGCAATGCACCGTGGATCAAGATCAGGATGTGTGAATTCAGTAAAATGTCCTATGGAGGAAGGAGCTGCTATAGATCGGGAAAATTGTAAGGGTTTCACACCTTTGCTCTGTGCTGCTCAATATGCACAGATAGATGTTGTTGACCTTCTTATCAACTCCAGCGCAAAAGTTGACGGCATTGAGAAGTTTTTATTGTATTACGCTTCATATAACGATTGGACAGAGATAGTAGAGTCACTTGTGAAGAGAGTACCGGACTTGAATGAAAGGAACATGCTTGGCGAGATAGACATCGATTCAACATCAAGTATAAAACATCTAGAAGTAGTAAAATGTCTTGTGGGAGAAGAAACTGATATTAATGCATGCAGTAAAATTATTTGTCAGGAAGCATTGTTTGTAGCATCAGCTGTAAGACATCTAGAGGTAGTGAAGTGGATTGTGAAGAAAGGACAAGATGCAAAGACAGTACTTGACCTCAATACAAGGGATTTCCATGGTGACACAGCTTTGCACTATGCATCAAGAAAAAGGCATCTAGAGGTAGTGAAGTGTCTTGTGGAGGAAGGAGCTGATATTAATGTGAAAAATTGTGAAGGCGTTACACCTTTGTTGGACGCTGCTGAATATGGCTGTAAAGATATAGTTGATTTCCTTTTGTGCTCTGGAGCAAATGTTGATGGTTCAAATTTTAAGAAGTACACAATGTTGCATTTAGCTGCATGGTATGGATGGATATATGTGCTTGATTCTGTTGTAAAAGGAGGATGTGATCTGGATGTAAGGAATCATTATGGTAGAACAGCTTTAGCCTTAGCTTGTAAGGGTCATAAATTTGATGCTGTACAGTATTTATTACAAGCAGGTGCTAACTGGGATATTGTAGATAAAGATGGGTATTCACCACTCAATTATTTTACCTTGGAAGAAAGGCCAGTGTTTAATTTCATCCAATTATTTATTGAAAATGGTGCATATCTCGAGCCTGATGATTATCGTGCAACGGTGAAGAGTTCTTCGCTAAAAGTGCTACAAGATGTAGAGCTTTGTTAGGGTCTTCTATGAGGTCCCAAACTTAAGTTAATTACCTATATATGCATTTGTAAGTTGCATTCTGTAACTGTGAAAGAAACTTTATTTCTCCTAATTATATATATATTTATAATATTTTTAAAATTCATAAATATATTTTAAACAATATTCTAACATCCTAGCTTGAAATTAGATAGGTCACAATATTAGTTTTTTGATTTTTAATTGAATTTAAAAAAGGCACTTCAGTTATTTTATGACCGACACCAAAACATCTAACAATTTATGCTGTGTAAATTACGTAAATGCGAATAATCTACAATCCTGTTTTTAAAGCAAGATTGTCTGTCTCTTTAATGCTACGTATTAAAATTTTGTTAACATTCAGTCATTCTTATATAAATCATGGTGTTGGTCGTAAAAAAATAGTTTTGCAACCGACACTGTTAAATCTTCAAAAACACGCAGCTAATTTAAACTTGAATTTGTTGTTTAGTATTTAAACTAACTGAAAACATGTTTTATAATAATAAAAAAAGAATGTATTTATATTTTTCACTTATTAGGCTGAAGTTGTACATTACCTTACATTTTATCTAGATTGCTTAAACTTAATATTATAGACTGTATTAGGAATATGCTATATAAAATATAATTTTTAACACCTTAACTCAACGTTTTAGTTTGAAGTTATAACAAAAAAATATCTGCCTTTTATTGTTAGGATTAAAATCATCAACCCACCTCCCTACTGAATTTTTTGATTTTATAAATGTGGTTGCATGTGACACATCATCCAGAATATGTACGTCTATTCAATATAGCAGTTGCAGTAATAAAATTCGTAATTTCAAACCCGACAATGAGAACCAGCCAGTAAAATAACAAAAGCGATATAAAGAAGGATAAAGATTATATCTTGCACTGTAAAAGAACGTTTGATGAATTAGTAAATCTCCTTTAAGCCATTCCTCATACGTTTATAAAACAAAATCGGGTAATATGAAGTCAAAAGTTGACAGAAAAAATATAGTAATTCAGTTAGATTTTTCCGAAAATGCAACGCTTACTCTTTAGAATGACAGTATCCAATCTGACCATTGGATACATTCACAGGCAACTGTGTTTTCCGCTTATGCATGGATTGATTGACATAACTCTGAGTAATGTAGTTGTTTCTGATAATTTTGACCAAGCAAAATAATCAATTTAAAAATTTGTACACTATGCTTTTTCAATGTTAAAGGCTAAGTGGAGTAGGATTGAATATGCTAATGTATTTTCAGGTGATCCATGGTGTCACAACTCAAACAGAGTTATTTGTTTTCCAATTTATTTAAATATTTGAAACGTTGCATGAAAAAAATTAACTCGGAACTTTTTGAAAGTTCACGTGACAAAAGAGTAAAAAAGAATAGGTGGGTACAGTTAAGAGAACTTTCTGACATTATGTCAAAATAGAAAGGTAAAAGTGAACACAGCCCAGCAATTTGATGTAGTGGCTGAAAAAATGAATCCTAGTAAAAAAAAAAAGAGAGATAAAATAGGATTAAAAAAGTTTACTTATTAAATGGAAGGCCACATTACCTGTTTCAAATATACAGTAGGTACACTCACTTCTAAAAGTTAAGCACGGAGCGCTAAAATGCGAAAAAATTGACAAGTAATGCTTTGATTGACATGAAATACTGCATGTAAGTAGCTCTATGTTTATTCATGAAACAAAACAAAGAATTGCAAACAGAGATAAATAAAATATTGAATTTTCATAAATTATAAGATGATGTCATTAACAAAATGATGTCTAAATTCAAAACAAACAACAAAAAATGACATTAGTAGAGTATGTAAGCACCCCTCATCTGCATACAAAGTGCACCGCGTGTGATCGTGCTTGTTACAAGATGATCAACCACTTCAGAGTCCAGTAATCGTTATTCCACCTGTATTTCCTAGTTTCTAAATCTCTGTGAGTGGATGGAGGTGGGAAATGTCTACATACAGCATGGCTGAGGACATCCCAAAGATTTTCAATTGGATTAAGGTCAGGCGAGCAAGCTGGCCACTCCATACGTGCAATCTCCTCACTCTCCAGAAAGTCGTTAACGATGGCAGCTCTATGGGAATGTGCATTATCATCCATTAAAACGAGAAAAGGACCAACTGCTGCAGCTTTACAGTTTCACAATGGGGTCTAAAACTTCATCTTGATTCCGTACAGCCGTTACAGAATCTCGCCTGACGATGTGCAGATATCCCAATGAAATTCCTGCCCAGACCATGATGCTTCCATTGCAGAATGCATGATGTTCTAGGGCCAATTGCGTGTGCCTTATTCTCTCCAGACCCTTACTTGCTTATCATTGGGTTATAGGGCTAATATGGACTCATCTGTGAACATAACATTGCCTCAATCAGACACAGTCCAATTCACATGCTAGCGACACAACTTTAATCATGCCCCTTTGGATTTGACGAATAAATTAACACAAACTCGTGGTACCCTGGCGTACAGACCATTCATGTGTAGCTAAAGCTTTGGGCGCTTAAGGGAGTCGAACCAGGGGCTCCTAGATCCGTAGACATATACTCTACCGCTATGCAAAAGAGTACTCCAGTGCATAGAAGCTTATCTGTTATTTGTACACGAGACCGCCACATAGTCTTCAACGAACAGTAGTTGCAGATATCATCTTACCAATGGCCGCTGCAACCATAGATGTCACACGTGTGGAGGGCGTTCTTTGATTCCGCTTGGCTACAGCAGCAATATATTGATCTTCCGCAGGGGTTGTAACTTTTCGTCAACCGGCTATAGGTCTTCGGACAACTGTTTGGATAATTTGGAATTGTTTCCATAATCGTGGAATGATGAACACTGAAGAAAAAAGCAACATCTGTGATAGACTGTCTTGCTGCAATGCGTCCGACAGCCTGCCATCGCTTAGAATCTTCCATTCATCTTCTGGAAGCCATACAAACACGTCTAGTTTGAAAACAAATCGTACAAATGTTCTAAACACCTTTCATCAGCACTTGCATTCAATTTCTGTAACCCTTTACTGTGTTTTTATACGACTGCCTGTTTTGCATGTTTCTCGACACAAAACCAAAATGAGCTGTTTCCTAACATATTTGCATACTTCCTTCTACCTTTGTAGCAAATTTCAGCTTCTTTAATTCAGATTGGCTTACAGAAATTAAAATTTTCCTCTCTGTGCCTAACTTTTGGAAGTGAGTGTACACAGCTTAAAGTCTCTCTCAAATAACATGCGTGAACTTCAGAAGTTTACCGTTCGGTACAGATTCAAAATTGTTCTTATATTTCCTATATAAGAGAAGTGATCTTGAAGCATTGGATAGTAATGATGAATTGCACAAAACAAAGGATCTACCAGCACTTTCGTTTTGTGTAAATAATTGGATTCTAACAGAATGTGATAACCTTCTATTTTGGATATGCCAATCGAGTAACGTGAATGCAGGCTACTTTGGCCCAAACTGAGAAAAAAATATAACGTTCTCTGCTAACCTTCAGAAAGCAGTTTTTAAATTAATTTTGACAGTTTCCGTTATGGATGGTGCTCCATAGCAGAAACTGTCGAAATTAATTTGAAAACTGCTTCCTGAAGGTTAGCAGAGAACGTTATATTTTTTTCTCTGTTTGGGCCAAAGTAACTTGAATTCACGGTAACTGACAATGAAATTGAAATTATTATGATGCATCTCTCCGATTGCAGTTTCATATGACCATACACTGAAGATAAAATATTCTACAAGCTAGAAATGATATTGTTACTGAAAGGTTCTTTTACGGAATACTAATAAACCAACTTGCCGTCATCCAATCGCGTTAAAATATAATTTAACACACCATTGAAGAAACTCTTGTTGCCAAAATTGTTTTAATAAATAAATAATAGAATTGTTTTAATCAGAATAAATAAAAGATATTTGGATGTGAATGCATCAATTCACTTCCATTTTAACAAATAAATTTTGAAAAATAGTTTATTGCATAGTTTGCTGATAGAGATGTTTTTAAAATATTTGAAATTAGATGTAAACACTAAGCATAAAAATTAGCAATGCATACAAGGATTTAATTAAAAACTTTGTTTTTGTGAGTTGTATTATTTTTATACACTAATTTTTAAAAGTTGACAAAACTCTTGAATTATGCTCGAGTTTTCTCTTTTTAAAATGGATTGCTTCGTGTAATGTAAGCTACCAGAAATATGTTTACTTTCATATGATGTTAAAAAAAACGAAACAAATATTTTTTTATATAAATTTTTCTCAGGTTTAGATTATACTTAACAGAAATCTATACTTTTATTTTATATTATTTTTTATCATTAATTATGCCGTGATAAAAATTTGTAACGTAAGTTACCAAAAGAATAAAATCTGAGGCATCAATGGAGAATTTTTCTTGGAACACTAATAAACTTTCCATAAAAATTAAAATATTTATTTACTCTGGTTTTAAAACTGTCCATTGTAAATATAGATAATTTGAATGAATATTTTTTCTTCTTCTAGGAGCTCCCTCATGTTCAATTTTAGTTGCAGTGTTATAAAGACTAAACTATCTTTCTAACCAAGCTAAGCATATTAATTTAGAAATTTTTAATATTATATTATGTATCAATATTGATTTCTATACTTTGATATTAATATGTTATTGGAGCCATAGTTTTTAAAAGAAGTGTTAAGAGTGTTAACAAATTGTTAATAAAGGTAAACATTTTGTGCTAAAAACTGAAAATGAGCCATTAAGATTCATAACTAAAAAGATTATGGATCACCACTGGTGAAAGAAATTTCAAGCTTACTCTAGCAAATCTATTTTTCAGGGCTTTCTCACTGGAGAATATTAAAATATCCGTTTAAAAGTTTTGTGATGAAAAAACCATTGAATTTCGTCTAAAGCTTCATAAGAATAAAACAAATTATCGTGATAAAATGAATGGTATTATGAATTATTATGACGATTCACGATATCCAAGTATTATTTTTTTTTTACAGAATGTGTTTATTTGAAGTACACAAGTTTTACATTTTTAAAAGTGTATATTTGCTTACAAAGTGTGAATGTTTTATTTGATTAATTTACTCTATAAGATCTCTAGCTTAGTTAAAAATTTTATTTTGAGTAATAGGACTTAATGATTTGTAAATAAGTGAAGTCTGAGTGAAAATGCCATTTGTGCAACAATAATTTTTTGGTTAAACTGTCTTGTGGTTCAAGAAAAATGGTATCTCTTGACCTTACAGTCTTGTGAAACAAATATTTTTTTCAAAATACCATTAATAAATTAATCTGAAAGTTATCAAGTTTCTTTTTTTTTGAAAAAAAAATTGGATTATCATATTTTTTTTTTATTATAAATATCAGTATTTTTGATAATGAGCATATAAATGTGGCAAATTTATAATCCCCAATAAATGAGTTCCCTCTTTTGAAATTAGTGTTTTTGCCTTTTCCATTTCATTAACCTATATTCTTTCAACCTTTTTTATTTTATAGGTTTTGATATAAACATGCACCAAAAAAAAAGGGAAGAGTTTTCCTCACTCAGTTTAATTTTCATTGGATCATGCATCTAGTGATTCTTCGAATAGCAATATCTAGCGAAGCATAAAAATTAAAACCAAATATTACTTGACAGCCTTTATTGTATTGCTAATTAATAACTGAAATATACGAGAATCATTCCTAGTTTCACAGATGAGAGTTTCTAGAAACTAAAAATCGCCTTTAGGGACACCTCAATAATTAAATTTTTTTTTTTTTTTTTTTTGCTAATTTGCTATCACCACATGAGCTATTTCATTTCAGTATCTTCCCACTATCACAATCCTGGTCCATCACAGTAGTCACTTGAATTAATCTTAGGATAAGTACACATGTGTATTTTAAAATATGTGCAATATTACCCGAGTGGGTAATGTGACCTCAGTTGACAGTATTTATGATGGCAAAGCTTTTTATGAAAATTATTCTACAAGATAGTAGCAGGTTTGCTCTCTGCCAATTTTTCTACCATCTCATCATTTTTACGAATTAGATCACACCTTGAAAACCTTTTTTTTACATTTAAAACTTATTGGCACTAGATTTTCATGATAAAAATCTCTTTTGTATATCAATGCTCAAATTGTTGTTTTTAGAATGAGATCTACTGTATGTTTCCTGAGATTAACCAGCAGAATGGAGAAAAGTTCGCAGACTTCTTGGCCCGTCCCTTGAAGGATAAAGAAATTTCGTCAATCTTCCAAGGAACTTTGTCTCCTCTAATTGATCATGATGCCATCTTGGGCATATATTCACATGATGAAAAGGTAAAAGAATTTCATTATTTACTTCTTAAATTCAAATGTGATGCTTTAATCCCTGAGACTTTGTCATTTATGCTACATATCCCTAGTATAGTTTGAAATTTTTCCCCTTTCAAATTTAAAAGGAATAGGCAAAATATAGAAATTATAATGAACGCTTATACACACTGAAAAAAACTTCGACAAACTTACTGAAATTTGTTAAATACTTTGTTTATATTCTGGAAACACATCTGTTTTAGGAAATACTGAATAGTAAGAAATTTGTCAGGTATGGTTATACTATTTTTAAAAAGTTTCCATTAATTGTAATTATTTTAATTCAGATTGTAACTATTATGAAAAATATACCTCTTTGTAAGACTTAATTAAAAAATATATGAGCAACAGAACTTATTTTTTGTGGGAGAAAGAGGAGGAGGAATCGTAATGCCATTGAGAAAATTGATTTTTCAATGTTCTCCCATAACAAGCGCAAAATCTAATCTTTATTTCTGGGGAATGGTGTTAACACAAAACATGTCATTCTGTCAAATAAAAAATAATTGATAAAATCTTCTAAAAACACTATACACACAAGTATATTCAGAAATACAAGAACATTGTTCTGAAAAAGTTTGTTCACAAACTCAACCTGAAACTACACCATAAAATAATATTCAGCAATTAAAAATAGAATTTCTGTATCCTTGGTGCCTGGAACTGTTGTTTGTTATGTTTTTGAAAAGTTACCATTAATTGTAATTATTTTAATTCAGATTGTAACTATTATGAAAAATATACCTCTTTGTAAGACTTAATTAAAAAATATATGAGCAACAGAACTTATTTTTTGTGGGAGAAAGAGGAGGAGGAATCGTAATGCCATTGAGAAAATTGATTTTTCAATGTTCTCCCATAACAAGCGCAAAATCTAATCTTTATTTCTGGGGAATGGTGTTAACACAAAACATGTCATTCTGTCAAATAAAAAATAATTGATAAAATCTTCTAAAAACACTATACACACAAGTATATTCAGAAATACAAGAACATTGTTCTGAAAAAGTTTGTTCACAAACTCAACCTGAAACTACACCATAAAATAATATTCAGCAATTAAAAATAGAATTTCTGTATCCTTGGTGCCTGGAACTGTTGTTTGTTATGTTTTTGAAAAGTTACCATTAATTGTAATTATTTTAATTCAGATTGTAACTATTATGAAAAATATACCTCTTTGTAAGACTTAATTAAAAAATATATGAGCAACAGAACTTATTTTTTGTGGGAGAAAGAGGAGGAGGAATCGTAATGCCATTGAGAAAATTGATTTTTCAATGTTCTCCCATAACAAGCGCAAAATCTAATCTTTATTTCTGGGGAATGGTGTTAACACAAAACATGTCATTCTGTCAAATAAAAAATAATTGATAAAATCTTCTAAAAACACTATACACACAAGTATATTCAGAAATACAAGAACATTGTTCTGAAAAAGTTTGTTCACAAACTCAACCTGAAACTACACCATAAAATAATATTCAGCAATTAAAAATAGAATTTCTGTATCCTTGGTGCCTGGAACTGTTGTTTGTTATGTTTTTGAAAAGTTACCATTAATTGTAATTATTTTAATTCAGATTGTAACTATTATGAAAAATATACCTCTTTGTAAGACTTAATTAAAAAATATATGAGCAACAGAACTTATTTTTTGTGGGAGAAAGAGGAGGAGGAATCGTAATGCCATTGAGAAAATTGATTTTTCAATGTTCTCCCATAACAAGCGCAAAATCTAATCTTTATTTCTGGAGAATGGTGTTAACACAAAACATGTCATTCTGTCAAGTAAAAAATAATTGATAAAATCTTCTAAGAACACTATACACACAAGTATATTCAGAAATACAAGAACATTGTTCTGAAAAAGTTTGTTCACAAACTCAACCTGAAACTACACCATAAAATAATATTCAGCAATTAAAAATAGAATTTCTGTATCCTTGGTGGCTGGAGCTGTTGTTTGTTATGATCTTAGTTTATAAAACATAGTTTTTTTTATGCAGGCAACGAAAAGGTAAATCTGCTGAATTAGAGGTGTCAGTTTTCAATGCATCCTTGCCATACTTGAATATAGACTAATGTGACCAGATTTTTTTATCTCCAGAAACTTCATCAGTTATCTACTTTGTTAGTTTTCAAATTCTGAAGACATTTTTGTTTTGTTTAGAAGCACTTTGGGGGGACTCTCTAACGGGAAAGCGAGACAGTTTGAGGGGACATTTGATCAGTGGGACAGCGAGGTGAAAAGCTGGACTGTCCCACCAAAATCATCTTGCATCTAGTTTCTTACACAAATCAAAAAGTATTTAAGAAACACTTGACCATGACTTACTTCAATTTGCCAGCAAGATAATTTTTCCTGGCATAGTTCAAGCCTTTTCAAAAAAAAAAAAAAAAATCCATTATGAATTAGATCAGACTGTAACTTAATTAAGAATGTTTCAAGTATCATGTGAAATTTATACTAATAGGAAGCAATATGACTTAGTGTGGGTAACTTGAAATGTCTATTGAGAAAACAAGATATTTAATACAACTGAAAATGTTTTTAACATGTTGCTGGCCATGAAACTTTTCGTGATTGCCAAGAGAAGTCTGCACTTTGCATGGAAGATTGTTTTAAAAATTATCGCAAAACATAAAAATTTATTTCCTTGTATAAACTTTTTTCTTTTGAATAAGTTTTGTATAATTGTATTTTCTGTTCATTTAAGCCAAACCTGATTTTTTATTCACTTTCCTGAAGCCATCTATTCGTATTTACACTGTAATGCTACAATATTGCTTAGCAGTGGTACACCGCACAGACAGACACAGGAATAACACCAAACATAGTTTATTATGAACATAGAAAAGACAGAGAATTTAAAGTTTTAGTTAGTAAGAGAAAAAAACATTGTATCCATTAGGATGCGAGGTTACAAGCAATCTGAATAAGACATGCGCAGAAGGGGTTACAAAAAGAGTTCTGCTAGATGTCGCTACTGCCACGCAGGACAGTTGATTTACTATGAAGGAAGTGGGTAGATATTGATCACATGATTATCCCAACACTCCCCCACTATGTCAACCCACTTTGATAGATCGAAAACACATATTCACATCATCCATACCAAGTATTTTCAGACATTTTAAATGCTTAGAGGGCGGTAATGGCTTGGTTTAACACATCAGCAGCCATTTCCTCAGTTGGTATATAACACATTTCAATTTGTTCACTTTTCAGTGCATCTCTTACAAAATGGTGACAGATGCATACCTGCCAACTTGTACGGATTATCCGTACAATGTACAGATTTTTACTATTTTGTACGGTTGTACGAACAGCTAAAATAATATTACGGATTTCACGGTATTTTCGTTTTTTCCTTCAAACCGAATTTTTTTATATTTTTTCAAGTCACCAACGAAACCGAAACCATTTTCCAAAGCTGCCGCGTCAGTCAAAATGTTAACATTCCAAAGGTTGCGCGTATGTACAGCAATAAAGCGCGTTGGCGGGAATGCATGTTTTCATCTGTATTGCCGACGGGATTTATCAAAACAAACCACTGTTTCGTTGTTTCGAACTTTACAGATTAATAAAGAAGTAGAAAACTGAAAGTGCTTTTTTTATTATTATTATTATTGTTCTCCCTTCTTTTGGATCGGACTCCAACATTGCGGGTAAATAATAGCACTAAACTACGGCGCCGGGGATGCACTGTTTTCAGTGGTGTTGCCGACGGGACCTGGCGAACCAAACAACTGTTTCGTTGTCTCGAACTTAAGAGATTAATAAGAAGTAGAAAACTGAAAGTGCTTTAGTTTTTTATTTACTTCTTTTATTCTTCCTTCTTTTGGATCGGACTCCAACGTTGCGCATAAATAATAGCACCAAATCGCGGAGCCGGGATGCATTGTTTTCATTTGTGTTGGCGGCACCAAACGATTGTTTCGTTATCTCGGACTTCAGTGATTAAAGCACTTTCGGTTTTCAGCTTCTTTGTTAATTTTAATTATTTATTTAAAAATATCCAAGTTAAACAATCTTGGTATAAGACTCCAAAAAATATCAAGTTTTTTTTTTGAGTTTTATACCAAGCATTTTACTTCAAATCATAATAAATTCAAGCAAAGGAACACATTTTGCATTCTGCTCTATCATCTGATATTAAGATTACTCATGGAGGATTTACTGATGTCAAAGTTCATATTCATTCTAAAAAACACAGTGACAACATAAAATATAAGAAGAATTCGATAGCATGCATAATTGATATTTGTGCATGTGATTAAACACTTTGAATACCACCAACTCCTTGTATGTTTCACTGTAGTTTTTGTGTCATAAAGCATGCTATTTGGGTGTAATGTAGATTAAATCATAAACCTCAGAGATTTTATCGTAAAGTTTAAATTTGTTTTATTTTTAAATCCTGGTTAGAATTTTATTTTATAATTTTCATTCTGTGCTAAAATGTAACTATTTGTTACATTTGGGAGCAAATAATTATTATGCATATTTTTTTTTTTTTTTTGCATATGCATTGTGAATTACTATTATTTCTATATTACATTCATAAATATTCTCGCTATATGACTTTCCATGAGTCATAGGAATGCAAATATTTGTTCCATAAAAATTGTACTAATTTGAAAATGCCAATGTTGGCAGGTATGCAGATGTCAATGTGCTTAGTACGTTTGTGAAACACAGGATTTTCAGCAAGCTTGATTGCTCCAATATTATCAACAAGTAAGCGCACTTTTCCCAAGCCGTTAGAACACAGTTCATTTAACAAATTCTTTAGATATATAGCCTCCTTCGTTCTATCGGAAAGAACCTTGTACTCGCTCTCAGTTGAAAAAAGAGCCACTGTAATTTGTTTACGACTTTCAAAAGAAATTGCACTACCACTAAGTATAAAACAATGTCAGGTATAGGATTTTCGATCATCAGGGCAATTTCCCCAATCAGAATCAGTGTAGCCAAACAAAGAATCTCCTGTAAATTTAAAGATTAAACCAAAATTTAATGTTTTCTTTGAATATCTCAAAAAGGCGTTTGACTGCTGCCCAATGTGTGTTGTCGTAACATGTTAGGAATTGGCTTAAAATACTAACAGTATTCGCGATATCTACTCTAGTCGTTGTAGCAAGGTACATAAGCCCACCTACCTATTCACGATAAGGTAAATTATCTTCACAGTTATCTGCTTTTCTCAATTTATTACTGTAATCCATTGGACTGCTTACAGTTTTAGCATTAACCATATCAAAGCAATTCAACAGTTCATTAATGTAACTCGACTGACTCATGGTTACAACCCCTTTCTTTTGTAGAAAATTTATCCCTAAACAATACCTCGCAAGACCTGAATATTTAACTTCTAAATCCTTATTTAGATGTTCTTTAAATTTGACTAGCATGTTAGGATTTTGCGATATATACAAAATATCATCTACGTGCACAGATATGAGAGTTAATCCAAAATCATCTCTAATGTAATAAGCACAAGGATCAGCAATCGATTGTTTGGCTCCAAATTCAATTAAAATTTAATTCAATTTTAAATTAAAAACGCTAGAAGCCTGTTTAAGTCCATAAATCGATTTCTTTAAAAGAAGCACTTTATCACCTTTATTTAACATTTAAGCATATCGGATGCTTTAAGTGAAATTTTATTATTTGATATTTCATTATCAACAATATGCTCTAGTACTTTCACGAAGTTATCTGGGCTTTCCATAAAAATTTCCTCATCCAAATTTCTATTTAAAAAGTCAGTGGTAACATCAAATTGATCTATTTCTTATCCTAGATCAGCTGCTAAGGCTGATAATACACGAATTGATCCTGACCTAGCTACAGGTGAAAATGTTTGTTCAAAATCTTTTCCTGCAATTTGAGAATAACCCCTCGCAACAAAACGAGCTTTATTTCTCAATGATCCATCGGAATTCAAAATAAAACGAATACTTATGCATTTTTTAGAACTCTGTCGATCAACCAATTCAAAGGTATTTTTGTCTAAAATGCTTTTCATTTCATTAGCCATCGCATTCATCCAATCGTTTGAATTCGGACTAGCAAGAGCTAACTTAATTGGTATTTCCGAGTGAAATTCAAAAACATCTTCCGCTTCAGTTAAACGAACTACCTCCCGATTGCGCAATGACAAAATATTAGGTTCAATTACGTCATTGGTTTCAGTTTGAAATTCGCCTACTTGATCCTCATTGACCTTTGATTCCTCTTCTACTCCTTCAGAAGATATTGCTTCTCTAGCGCGCTCGAATTCTATTGGCTCTTCGAAATGACTCATTTGAATATGATCGAATTTTGTTTATTCTACAAGTAATTCGCTTTTCTCTTCCATCTTAATATTTTCGGAATCTTCAAAGAATTTAATATTGCGTGAAACAATTACGCGTTTCTCATCAGGAAAATAAATTCTATACGCTTTACATCCATCCTTATATCCCACAAAAATTCCCTTTTTACTTCTCGCAGCAAACTTATGTCGATGCTGATTTTTCAAACAGTAAGCTATACACCCGAAACTTTTAAAATATCCTACATTTGGTATTTTCCCAGTCCATGTCTGATTTGGCGTCATACCATTAAGAGCACTATGCGGACACCTGTTTTGTATATAAATAGAGCAATTTACACACTCAGCCCACAGATTTAAAAGCAATTTAGATTGTGATAACAAACAACGTCCCGTTTCTACTAACGAACGATTTTTTCTTTCACAACAGCCATTTGAAGAACTAGCATATGGAGCTGTTACCCAGGGCTCCAGAAAAATATTTTCTTCTTGCGTACACAAATGCCATATCCAAAAATTTCCTGCGAGTCTGCGGGCTTTAAATTGTACTGCTGAAGAAAATTAAATATTACGTACTATTGAAAATTAAAAGTTGTCTAATTCAAAATCTTCTTGGCATTGATTTTGGAAGCACCACTCTGCAGGATAAACATCGGTTTCCAATGGCACATTTCCAGTTGCAATATTAGGTCATTGGTACTGGGTTGGCTTACAGGTTAAGCTTGTGAAACGATAGCAAACACTGATGCTTGTCCAGCATGCCTCCTTTCATTTTTGTGCTTTCGATTTAAATGCTGTGAATAGTTTTGCTCCAATACCCAAGTAGTAGCATGACGTGATAAATCACGTCATCTGAAGGTCATAAAATCACGTCATAAAATTCGTCACTTTGTCCATTTTGGAGACGTCATTAACGGCGTCAAAAATGACGTGATTCAATGCCGCCCGAATCACTATGCCGCTGTTTAGATGACGCTTTTAATGCCCTATTATTGACGTCACCCAAATGGTCACCTGAACGGCAATTAATGACGCTTTTTTGTTTTGTTTATTATATAGGTTTATTTTATATACATTTTATTATTTGTCATTATAGGGCGATTATTTCACTTTATTTTTCTTATTTCCGTACTACAAGACTCCCATTTAATTCAACCTTAACTCCTTTTATTTTAAATCATAAGGTAAATTGCAGAACTCATTTCAAAGTATTAGTTTGAAAAATAAAATCAATTTTTAATTTTTAACAAGGATATGCATTTCTATACATATATATATTTACTAAACAGATTGAAATAAAAGTATTAAAACAACAAATTGTACAGTTAAGTTTATTAAAATTCATCAAGTAACAAAAGTTATTCCAGTATAACAACACTTAAAGTTTACAAGAAAACATACATTAAATCATAAGTTAAATTGCAGAATTCTCATCAAAGAATTAGTTTGAAAAATAAAACCAATTTGTAATTTTAAACAAGGATGTGCATTTTTTAATATATTTACTAAACAGATTTAAATAAAAGTAGTAAAACAACAAATTGTATAGCTAAGAATATTTTATTAAAATTCATCAAGTAACAAGTTATTCCAGTATAGCAACACTCAAAGTATGCAAGAAAACAAATATCAATACACTACACAAATAGTTTAATTAGTTCAAATACAAAAGATATGTACATCATATGCTCAATAGAACTTCAAATGATTTTGCAGGGAAGATAAGAAATGCTTTCAATGGTGGCTTTTTGATAATATAGCTAGCAGTGTGGCCCCGTGCTGATGGGGACCCGTTGAAAGACATAAAAGTTTACATTTAAGAAAAAGTGGAACAGATGTAGTACAAGGCATTTAACGATTTTTTTCATTTAACGATAAGAAAAATACCAAAAATCAAAAACAGGGTAACTAAAAGAAAATTAAAACATTAATAATCATAAAATTAAGTCAAAATATAAATTATTAAGGGTATTCTTCCGTTAGGCATTTACCAGTCGGCGCCAAGCCTAACAGTTAAATGACACGTAAATGTATCGCCAATTTTAAATATATTAAGTATAAATTATTTGAAGGTCGTTAGTTTGGATTAGTTAGGTCTACAATTGGGCAGTTTTTATCTGGTACCCATCTAACAGAACAGTACTAAATTAAGTTAAAATATAAATAAAATTAAAGTATAACACTGTAAATAAAAAACGTTGTGAAAAATAGCATTTATCTGTACAATTGCAGAACTAAAAACCTTCAAATCATTTATAATTCCTATAACAAACTGTTATAGGGATGCTATAGCAGAGGCTTGGTGTTACGTTGTTTAAACATTTAATAGCGCATGAATTTAAGGCTTGGTGAGTAATCATACCCGGCTAACGGAAGAGTACCGATTTTGCACATTCAGATGAGAAAATGTTTACAGAGAAATAACTTTATTATAAAGTAGAAAATTACAAGGCGTCCATATAAAAATGATGAATCGAACAAACACTTCACACAAACTATTTGTTTACATAGTGTTTGGTTTCCATAAAGTCTCTGGAGTCATCATCCCGAAACACAACGTTGAATTGATTGAACCACATTGCATAATAAATGTATGCATTCATATCGAATTATCTTTTATTTATTCTGAATAACACAATTTTGGCAACTTCTTTCACTTACAGCATTACAATCAGTGATAAGCATAATTCTTATAGCAATTTTGAAAATGTATATTTTTGTTTTTTGATGACAGTCATTTTATGGTTTGCGCTTAGTGTTGATATGGTTTTGCAAACAAGGAACTTATTGACAATGAAACAATAGTAAACAATCAAAATAGCTATTGAGGAAAGGCGAAATAACATGTTTGGAAGTTCCTTCAAGATATTTCTGTGTATACATTCTCTAATAATCTTACAACAAACACATTCATTGTTCAAAATAAAAATGGCTATTAATAAAAGTACTTTTTTCTGTGAATTTGGTTCCAACACCATAAGTATCATCTTTCACAAGCAAATTGTCCACTTGAATTACAGAACTAAATTGATTATGAGCTGCATCACTATTGTTATTTAATAAAAATAAACTTTTAATGATTAAATTATTACAAACTTTTAAAAAGCTATTTTATACCATATACCAACAAGTACTTTTTTATTTTAAGTTTTTTTATTCTTATAGGTTAGTGACAAATTTTAAGATCATTGCTGAATTAGAAAAACTAAGGTGTAGTCTTCGACTTCTAACACGACTGAAAGCCTAATAACCTTCTAAAAAACTAAGTTTCTTCTGCTCCATTACAATAACTTTTAGTGTTTTCCTAAAAACATCAATAATTAACCTTTTTAATAATACATATCAAAACAGCATTAAAAAAATACATTCCATGAAAACAATTGTTTATGATAATATTTTGAAATTACATTGCATTCTTTGAAGTTGATTATTCCAACCAAAAAACATCCATTATTGAAAGTATGAACTTGAATATAACATACAATCAAAAACGAATATAATTTAGCATCAGAATGGCTGATCATCATACAACATACAGTTTACTAAGCATCAGTACTATTCCGTAAGCCAGATACCAGATAAAAACCGCCAAATTGTAGACCTAACTTATACAAACTAACAACTTTTAAATCATTTATAATTTCTATAACAAACAGTAAACATTTAGGGTTGGAGATACATTTACGCATCTTTTAAACATGTTCACGTTTGGATTTGGCGAAAACTGTTAACCTATTCAGCTAACCGAAGAGTACCAAAGCATCTCTTCTTGGCTCATTTGCATACAAAAAATTACAAGCAAAAAATAAATTAATTATAAAGATAGAACTGCTCATCCCATGTCCTCCTTCCGGCTTTGGCTAACATTGTTTGAAGCCTTTTTTTGCCATACCTTGAATAATGCGGACCACACTTATGCCCAAACGGAAACACTACCCTTGGGCTTAAGGCCCAGGATAAAAAACCTAACAAAATCATTTCGAATAAATTATGAAAGAAGCGACTGCATATGTATTTACTAATAGAGATAGAGTTACGGATAAATATCAACATTAAGTTTGGGATGTTAAAGAAGAATCAGTTTGTTTACATTATAGAAAATATTATTTAGAAACGTCAGTTTGTATGACCATTAGATGACGTCAGAACTGACGTGATTTTTTACTGAATAACGTCATTCGAGAAATGATGACCTAAAAATCACATCATATATCACGTCATGCTACTACTTGGGTATTTCTTTCAAATACAGCATTTTATCTTCATTGTCTTGCTTGGATAGCTCCTTATCATTTTAAAGAAAAATGTAGTTTCTTTTATATTACAATGGAATATCCAAGAATTCTTTCAAATTAAAAAGAAGAATGAAGGAAATAAACTCTCAGTGTAATTAGATGTTTCTATAGGTTCAGATTCCAAAATCAGGAAATAAAACCACTTCCCCCTTATGTCAACACTTCTCCCTTCCTATATAGAAGTAACAGGTGGTGAACTATATGGAGAATAGCATTCCCCCCCCCCCCTCCCAACCTCTCCCCTCCCGTCGTTACGGGAGTCAACAACTTTCCCGTCCTGCCTAACTGGAATTTCTCCATTTAAAAAAAAAAAAAAAAAAATGGCATTTGACTTTCATTTCCTGCGGGATCCGACGATTTCCTGCGTACATCGTACGCGCGTACGTCCATTTTATCGGACTCTGCTGTTACCCTTCGTTCAATCCCACTTTCTAAAAGAAAATTATCAAATTCCTTATTTATGTATTCGCCTCCATTGTCGCTCAATAACAATTTAATTTTAGTAAATTTTTAATTTTCCCACAAAGATTTTACTTCCTTAAAAGCATTTAACGCCTCATTTTTATGTTTCAAAAATCTTACTGTACAATACCTAGTTGCATAATCAATAAATGTAATGAAATACAAACACTTACCAGAGTACGATAAAATGGACGTACGCGCATACGATATACGCAGGAAATCGGCATATCCCGCAGGAAATTAAAATCAAAAGTCGTGGGTGTTTTTTATTTTTTTTTTATTTTTTTATTATGCGCTTAACAAATCGAGCGATCCGCATTCCAGCAAGAGCGACATCGTTCCGCAGGATTGCTATTCCCCATATAGTTCCCCACCAGTTACTTCTAGGAAGAAGGAGAAATTTCAGTTAGGTAGGGTGAGGAAGGGAGAGGTGTTGACTCCCGTAAACTCCGGGAGGGAAGAGGTTTGGGGGGAGATGCTATTCCCCATATAGTTCCTCACCAGTTAGTTCTAGGAAGAAGGAGAAATTCCAGTTAGGTTGGGCGGGGAAGGGAGAAGTGTTCACAGCCTTAGGGATTCATTTTCTAATTTTAGAATCTGAACCTATTGAAACATGCAATTACAAGTTTTTCTTTTACTGTAACTTTTTCAATCCATTTGCATCTTGAGTTTTAGGCACTTGAGAGTTTATTTCCTTGAATTTTCTTTTTAATTTGAAAGAATTCTTGGGATATTTCATTGTAATTTAAAAGAAACCACATTTTTCTTTCAAATAAAAAGGAGCTATCCAAGCAAGACAAGGAAAATAAAATGCTGTATTTGCAATGAAGAAATGTTAGAGCAAAACTATTCCCATCATTTAAATCGAAATCACAAAAATTTAAACAGTTAGAAAAGGAGGCATGTTGGACAAGCATCAATGTTTGCTTCCGTTTCATAAGTTCAACCTTGAAGCCAACCCAGTACTAATGACCCTAATATTAAAGCTGAAAATTTGCTATTTGAAACCAATGTTTATCTTGCAGAGTCTGATTATTCCAAAATAAATGCCAAGAAGGTTTTGAATTAAACAACTTTAAATCCTCAATAGTAGGTAAAAATTAATTTTCTGCAGCTGTATAATTTAAAGCGCACAGACTCGCAGGAAATTTTTGGTAATGGTATTTGTGTACGCAGGAAGAAAATATTTTTCTGGAGCCCTGCACTTACTCAAACTTTCTATTTTAAACAAACCACACACATCACTCATAACAATTTCCAAAACATTTGATTTGTGATCTGACTTCTTGGGAAAAGGAGCACGGGTTAATTTATTTAAAGTACACACTTCACAATTAAAGTCCTTATTGGACTTCTCCAAATTTAAACCCATTAAATAACCCTTACTATAACATTCAATTAAATCATGAACATTCATATGCCCCATACGAATATGCCATTTTATGAGATCGGCTTTCTTATTTTTAGAGCCATTCTTTGTTGCCATTCATGAAATCACCTTTGAGACAATACAAATTACCTGAAATTTACTAGCTAAACTTCATCAATGCCTAAAATATTTATAGTTTCAGTGGGCAAGTTGCATCCCAATGGGTTCTTTATACGATTCATGACGTTGAATCCTCTCCCGCAGGCAGCAGGGCCCGAAAAATCCCAAACATTTTACATGCCCAAACATTTTATTCATAATCATTTATCTAGTACTGACCTGTCGAAAAAGAATTATCGTTAACAACAAATGTACACTGGCATCGATCTGTACTTTCTTTAAAATGAAATAGGCAGAGACACTGTATTAAACATATTTTCTCATCACACAACAAGATTATTGACTTTTATTGTGATTTTTGTTCTGATCTAAATCAGAAAATTCTGAACTAGTAATGATCTAAACTGCATGCCCTTAGACATGCCTTGCTCCTGTAGTTGCAAATAGCCAGTTTTGAAGGACAAATAAAAAAAGTTTAAAAAATCTAATTTTATTTAAACAATATTATTTGGCTTGAAACTCCAGTCTCTTGACAACACTTAACAACGGAAACTTCAACACTTCCGTCTGAACCTTCTCCTGAAAATACATGGGGACCTTATTGTACGACTGCCTTCTATCCCTTTCCAGGCATTTTTCAAACAGAGCAATAAAAAAACGAAATCTAACAAAATAGGCTTTATGCACAGTAAATAGATCATGTCAAATGAATTGATGGGCGATGCCAACCCGATCCAAAAAATTGAAAATACAAAATATTTATCTTTTGAAAGGTATTTTTGATTAAATACTTACATGCCCGGCCAGGCATGTATGAGGAAAAAAATGCATGCCCTATCTGAATTTTTACATGTTCAAGGTTCGTACGGTCCTTAAAAAGCCGAAAAAATTTCTAAGGCCCTTAAAAGTTCTTATTTTTTAAAAAAATCCTTAGAAGTCCTTATTTTTTTCCAAGTTAAAAACTAATGTTAGCGAAATTTGGAGATCATCCATAGTGTTTTCGTCCTTTCTACCTCTTTTGCTTAAAAAAAAGCAGTTTTTCTCCGAAAATAGCATCTTTTCTGAAAAAAATGCAAAAATTCCAAATGGAATGCAATATGCAGATCACCCCTACCAAAATCGCCTGTTGCGCATGCGCATTCATGTACAAACGTGCCACGCACAGACCAGTCACTCGCTGTAGGCATTGAATGGCTTTTGATGCCAGGTGCCTCATTAGTAGGTAAATTGCTGGGGGCCATTCCAAAAATTACGAATGTAGTTAGCATGTATGCCTATTTCATACGTACTTTGATTAAGTGTATGTCTCTGGATTTTTTTTTTACCATGATCTCGTACTCAAAATCAAGGAGAAAGGTATTGGAAACGGTAGTTTAAAACTTTTTTTAAGATGTATAAACCATAAAGTGTTTTACGAAGCATTTAAAAAGAATATATTTCCGCACCGATACGCGAAATCGCGATGATCTTTTACTAAATTTAGGGGAACGTTTTGTGTAATTTTAGCTATTGCTAATTAATTTCTGAACGTTCGCTTTATATTTGAAATTAAATATCACAGAGATGTAATCAAAATTCCGGATTATTTCCGATTTAAAATATATATACACATCTTTTAAAGCCTATAGTAGCTGCATGTATGACAAAAAATTGCAGTTTTACGCAGAATTTGATCTGATTTTGGAAATAAAAATTCACATATTTTAAGACATAGTCCAAGTTCTTTAATTAGAATATTCTTTTTGTGATATCATGAATCTGGTTTATTTTTAATAGTCAGCAAAAAGTACGGCTAAATTTTTAGAAATACTATCTCTTGTCTAACAATGGTTAAGCCTAAAAAGTAAAGTTAAACGGTTGGGGTTGATAAAATTTTAGAAAATTTTGCATTGGAGTTAATTGTAAATACTTTATTAACATTCTTAGCTAAATATTACAGTTATAAATTGCTATTTTTATACAAATCAGGGTGGCGACTGACCGGGAATTCAGGGAATTTCACTCTTCTGGACAAGTCTGGGAATTTCGTAAAATTACTCTTTAATTAAGAAATTTTAAAATATTTGAGTTTCTTTTCTCGCATTTTCCGTGCGGGGGAGGACATCTATCATGGATCGCGTCACGTAAAGTGGATGCCATGAAATCAGCGCCGTATTGTTAAAAAAAATCCTCAAACTTCAATCTGATTGCATCCTTTAGAGACATGGTTATTTTCTTCTTGCCTCGCGTTTTTTGTCAACAAAATACATTAGAACTCAAATTATTTACGTATTATTTATGTTAGATTTTAAGTTATCCTATAACTTAGAAGCGCGGCCGCCAGTAGCCTTTCTGTTAAAAGAATCTTCTAATTTTAATCTAACTGCATCCTTTACAGATATGATTATTTTTCTTCTTGCTTTGGATTTTTTGTCAACAGAATATATTAGAGATCTAAATTCCTTAATATTTCAAATGGATTCCATAGGATTTTTTCGTTTTTGTTAACCGTTTTAGCGCTGTGTTACTGTTTTGCAACAGTCCTAATAGCATTCATAAGCAAAAATGCTTAGATCCTGTACTTGATTTTTTTGTTTTTTTTGTTTTTGTACTTTCATTTTGAAATTTTATTGAACACAATTAACTGAAAGTGATATGTGTGAATTTTTAATTAATGTTTTACATTCTTTTTCATGCTCAAAATATATTTGTTTTGATTTTTAGCTTTAATTTATTTTGGAGCAATTTATACTTAGACTATTTGGAATTACATGTACTTATTAAATTTGTATATTTTTAAATTAGCCATTATTTTGTTTTTTGAATGATAATATCCACAGAGAGACATCATTGAATTTTCTGGCAATCAGTGAAATCTCAAGGAATTTTGTTTCTCGAATTCTGTAGACACCCTGCAAATGAATATTTTATATTTTAGTATTTTAATATTAGTATTTAACTTTTGAGTTTTAAAATATTTTCCAAAGAAGTTTTTATTTCGTGCCCTTTTGTGCATCATTGTTAAAATTTTAAAATCATTGTTAATTTAAATGTATTCATCATAGTAGAAAAATTAATTAATGTAAAAATTATGGCGGAAAACCAGTTACGAAATTTTGCAATTTGCTTTAAAAGTGCCCTCGGAAGCAGGAGATTATTAAAAATATGCATCATTTACATTGCACTTCAAAAATTTAAACTACATTTTGTAAAAGTACTATATCTATTTCTCAAAATGGTTATAATCATTAGGAATTAAAAGAAATTTCATTCAGGAATTTTAGTGTGCATTAAAATTTTCTTTTCATTCAATTTCGCCCCATCGTTTAAATCACAAAGAAAATTGAGGTCCTTAAAAAGTTAACAAAGTACTTAGAAAGTCCTTAAAAAGTCCTTATTTTTTATTTTGAAAATCGGTATGAACCGTGATGTTGGGCTATATAATTTTCGAGCCCTGGCCGGCAGACGTTCTGGGATAAACACCGAGTTGTACCGGTCGTAATTACATGTGCTTAAGTGAGAATACAAAATATTTACCTTTTGAAAGGTATTTTTAATGAAATATTTACATGCCCAGCCGAGCATGTATGAGGAAAAAATATAGGCCCAATCTGAATTTTTACATGCCCTGGACATGTTGGGCAATATCATTTTTGAGCCTATACTAAGAAGAAAACTGCCTATGGCATGCTAAACAGAGCAGTGGCCTTACAGAAGGTCAAACAGTCTGAAAGGGGAACATAGCAAAAGTCATCAGACTTGATGTCAATAACACCACAGGTTTTAAGCCTAATGTCCATGAATGATTGACATTTGCCAAAAACATGCTCTACTGTTTCAGTCGAGTTTCCACAGCCTCTGCATAGGTTGTCCTCAACAACTTCCATTGTTTTGAGATGATTTAAGACAATAACCGGTCAACAAACCAATCATAATTCTACAGGACTTCTTGTCTAGTCCCAGTATAAATCTTTGTGTTTGGTTTAGGTTCCTTTTAAAAAGTGTTTGGATTGTCTCATACCCTGCGACTTTTTGCATTTTAGATCAATTTCTTTATTCAGAATGGCCGCAGAACCGGGAAAACCTGGAAATCAGGAAAATGTCAGGGAGCTTTCTGATTCTGGAAAAAATCAGGGAAATGTCAGGAAACTTTTTAAAATTTCATGAAAATCGGGGAAATTTTTTATTGTTTAAGGCACAATCATCCATAGTTTGGCGGAGATTTGTAGTGGTAAGCCATTAAAAGATTAATGTTACAGAATAATTAAAACTTTTCATTACAAGCAAAACTATTTTTTTAAAAATTGCATATAATCTCTTTAGCATACATGTTCTGATCAGGGTGTCTAGACATCTGGAAAACCTAAGAAAATTGGGGAAATTCGAAAAGAAGTTTCCCCTAAAATCAGGGAATTTTTTTAAAATCTGTCAGGGAAATCAGGGTACTTTTTTTCCTGAATTTTGTGGCCACCCTGTTATTAAGACTTGATCTAATTGATACTTTGACCTCTGATCTTGGTATTGGTGCAAATGGTAGTGACCCTAATGGCTTGTTTGAAAGTTCTTTCAGTACCTCTTGACTATCTGAACAAATAGTAATGTATTTGTGTCTTGTTTTAGAGGTAACAAGTTCCTGGGCACAGACTAGAATTGCGATAATTTCAGCCTGGAAAACAGTGCAAAATTCTTTTAGCTTTATAGAGATATTGAAGTCTGGTTTTATTCTGTATACCCCGGCTCCAGAGAAGTTGTTAATTTTTGAGCCATTAGTGTCTATAGCAAAATCAAATCTGTCCAGTACATATTCCCCTTCCCAATCCCTCCTGGTTGGAAAGGCAATTTACAAATTTCAGTCATACTGAACTGTCAAGCAGCTACAAATTTTAATGATATAGTGAAAATTACAAACATATTCTGATCATTTAAAAAGTCACTACACGCACAAAGTATGCAAAAATTAAAAAAATTTTAGTGTGGATTTATTTATTGCATAGTTGCATATTATTTGAGATAAATATTAGGATGCTCTTGTGGAGTGGGCTGAAACCTCCTCCAGCTGCACCAAATGTAGTGGTCTCGTGTACAAATAACAAATACAACTCCTAGACACCAGAGATCTCTTTTGTCTAGTGGATAGAGTACCTGGCTGAGACTCTAAAGGTCGCACAATCAATCCTCAGCGACCTCAAAAAAAAGCTACTATGCTTTACCAAGTATGAAGTTTTGTTTCGGGGAAACAAAGTGTGAAGATGTGAGTGGAATATAAGTGATTGCTGCACGATGAAATGAAGATGCAGGCTTCCAATAATTGAAAATGTCTCTTAATGGCTAAGCTACTTTAATTAGTCTTAATATCTAATTTATAGAGTTACGTGATAAATTTACATGAACTATTTGCAAAAGGAGCACCTATGAAATAGACTACTTATATGGCAAAAATCCAATCTAAGCCTTATCAAAATTGATTGTTTTTCAAACATTTAATGCTCTCGCCTTCAGTTACTTTTCTCAATCTTCAATAAGCATTGAATCTTTTTTTGTTGCGAGACTTTCTTTTCTCGTCACAAGACTTAACATCTACCATGGAGTAAATTTGTGTCTAAAAATATTGTTGCATGGTTGGGTTCAAAAGACTTGAAGCCAAAGCAGATCAAAACTTGCAGAAATTTATTCCGATATAACTCTTCGCAGATTCTTTTACAACTCCAGAACTTCTCGTTCTAATAGACTCAATACAGCTCTTTACACAACTGTAGAGCACAAACAGCAGTTGTAAAATTTGATACACAACTGCTAAAATCGCCGCAAAAGACAATGCAATACAGTTTGCTTTTGGAACTACTCTGAAAGCTCACTGAGAGACAACTAACTCAGTAACTCGACTCACAGCCGGCCTTATATAGGAAAGTCAATCTTCGCAAAACTTTCAGAGATAGAAATTTTGAGAACTTTCCAGATCGTAGTCGAAAAGTCCTATACAGGTACATGGGGACCGAAAATGTCGCCATATGGTCGCCAAAACTGTCGCCAACTTGGCGAGATTGCCATTAACCATAATGTTAAATGGCCTGCTCCTTGTAAAACTCGTTTCCCAGCATGATCCCTGTAGAACTCGTTTTCAAGCAATAAGAGACGCATTGCAGGGAAGCGAAGACAAAAACTAACTCTTGCACTGCCTTATGCGAAATGTACATAAAATTTTCTTTTTACATAATTAATACAACGACATATTTACAAATATACAGAAATTCGTAACAATATCTTCTGTCTACTTAAAGTTATTTTAATTTTCAATATTGACTTATTCCCTTTTGGATTTGTCACTTTTTACTCGGGCAAAATGATACTGGTAAACAAGAAATTTTAGCTCAAACTAACAGATAACATTAATTTAAAAAAGACATCTAATTATTACAATTTGGCCCTTACACGACTTTTTATTGCATGATCCACTTGGTAACATATTACTCTCACAAAGTGATCACATTCACAAATTAACATAACCTTAAATACAACAACAACAAAATTTATGTGACTGTCGCATGATATTTATCATAGCCTGCTTTTAATTTTGGTTCAACCCTTATGTTTGAAACAACTGACTATCGTTATCTATCAAACTGTTTCTAGTGATGAAACAGGGACAAATATTTCCCTTGCTGGAACTGTGCCTTTTATTTGATACAGATACTGACAAAAATAATGGTATGATCAATTTTAAATTTTTGAGGAAATCTTTTCGGGCAATTGATCCTCATATTTAATGTGTCTTGGTATGGCAAAATATGTACCGTACCCTTAAAATGAAGTGAGGAACTGTTTTCACTTTAGGTGTAACAAACTAGTATTATACATGACATGGTGTCCGTAAAATAATGTCCCAGTTGCAATGGTATATTATAACAGTACAACAAATCAACAATTATAACTATTTACAACAAATCATACATCAAATTGAAGGTGAACTTACCTAGTTTTTCTTACAAATGTTCAATATGTGCACCTTTAGTTACACATCCAACCTATAGTCCAATTCGTCCCATATTTTGGTTAACAAGTCCGGTGTAATGGAAGCAATAGCCTCTTCCAATTCTGTGTCTCAACTCTGTCAAATCATTAGGTAACGGCAAAGTCTAGACATAGTCTTTTATAAAGCCCCATTGAAAAAAATTGCATGGCAGTGGTCAGATGAACGTGGAGCCCAACGACAAAGAGCTCTGTCGCCTCGACCATTACGACCAATTCAACAGTCAGGGACTTCGACGTTTAACCACTCTTGTACAAAGAGACTCCAATGCGCTTTTCTAAAACTGTTTGAGTTACTCTTTAATTGTGACCTTGAACCACTACACTGCTTATAGTTGATACTATTAAAATTCATAACTGGGACATTCTATTACGCACACCCGGTATAATGTTTTAACCAGCATTAAGCATTGTATAAGCAAGTAATCCTTTCTAAAAATTTGTGTTTTTGCTTGTTTTGATATCAAAACAAGAACATTTTTTTAAAAGAATCATTAAAAAAAAGTATACAGTGATTAGGAACACTTATTAAAATATGTGTATTCCAAATGCACAAGTGTTGGATCAGTGGGAACAAGTAATATTGTATATTAACACAAAGTTTATATCGAAAACCATTGTAGGTTGTTATTGTTACATAACTTCTCATGAAAACAAGAAAGTCTTTCTTTGCCCAATACAAAAACCTATAATTTGTAATTTGCACAATTTAATGCTTTATATTTTTACTTTAGAGGCATAGCAACAATAACATTTGAAAGAAATACTAGTTCCCTTTTGTGAGTAGAAGCATTTACTGGTTTTCCTTTTCACCTTCATTTTTTAAACTATGACTTTCTAGTAAAGTATTGTTAAATAAGTTAATTTTTTTTTTTTAGGAATTTAACCTGGGTTTATGGTTCTGTATATTTGGTAACAGTCAATTTTCTATGAATTTTGGTTTTTGATTTAATATTTTCAACCCAAATTTTAACAATGTTTAAGTACAGAAAGTTTTTAACTTAACTTTTAAAAAAGAGTGCAAAATCAAATATATTTTCTTTATTAAATTGTCAATAACGTAAAGTGACATTTTGTTTTGAAATCGTACTCGCAAGTGCTTTAACCTTTCACTTTGTGTTGTATGTGATCTGACAGACCGCGAGTCATTTTTTGTGGAATGCTTCCACCCCTTAAAATATTTCATCTTTCACTTTTATATCAATTTTTCTGGTACTATGTTTCTTAAACTTTAAAATCATGTTCACCAATTTGTTTGGCACAGTATAGACAACTTGTTGCCCTTGCGCCAAAAACATCGAACCACCTAACCACAGCAGTTAAAGGTTAAACAATATTTTGAGGTGTTTTTCTGAATTGGCGGAAATTTTTTATTGAAGGGAGATATTTTACAGCTTAGTGTCTTTGGCCTCTTCCAAAGCCTTGTTGCATGAGAAGAGTTTGCAAATTCTTGGGTTATTTGTTTACTTTGAAAATTTGAAAATAAAAATTTGTGTCAGTGGAACTGGTAATGTAATGAATAATTTATTTTCCCATTTAAATCCTTTACCAATTATTAATTTATCCAAAAAAGTTTCACGGAGAATGATTTTATTTTCACTAAAGCAACTCAGGCACATTACCATAGACATTTAAGTTTAGTGTTTAAAAAGTAAAAGATGTTGAAAACCTCTTTCACATTAAATTCTTAACACCAGCATCTGACAAATACTTCTAAAGTTTAATTTTATTTCGACTTGTATACCTTGGGATCAAATGGAATAAAGTACAACAATCCATAGTTCATAATGTAAAATTCACTATAACTTTTTAAGTACTACACAATTTTGGATAACCTGTGTCTTAAAAATTGGGGACAATAAACATTCCACTCAATTGAGCAAAAAAAGCTGTTGTTTTGGATTTTCTATGGCACAAGGGACTTGAAGGCTACACTGGCATCTGAACTTATGAGGGTAGTCTGTGAACCTCAAAGGGAAATATCTTCGGGAAAATTTCTAAGAAAAAAACTGTCTGAATTTGTGTACCGTGTAAAACCCTGACAACTCCCACCAGACAGCCCAATAAGAGTCTACCTATCCAAGTCACTCATTTTTTAAAATGGACTTGCCATAACTCACCCTGACTCAAGAAATCGAAACTATGTCTTTCTGCTGAGTGCCTTTGAGGCAGGATTCCTTCTAGTACTTTTGTACTTTTCATTGAAGTAGTGTTTTTCATTGCACAATACATGTCTAAATTGCTTTAGTAGATCAAAAGTTTATATTTTTCATACCAAAGGCTTCTAAATTTATGTTTAGTGTACTTGCTCTGTAATAAATTAGTGTAATTGGAGAGATGCTTTGTTATTCTCTGTAAGGCATTTAATGTTTTGAATGAATGCTTGTTTTGGATTTTCATTGCACTAGAATAAAACATGACCCATTTCCATTCTGAAACACTAGAAACATCTGTTGTATGGGGAGCAGTTGATTGCTCGAGAGTACCTCCTGCCTTAAATTTGGATCACGGATGGGAGAAAATCTGGTCACTAAATTTATTGTGAGTTTTGGGTAAAAAATCAGTTTAAATGTTCTTTGTTTGAAATTTTTTGATGTTGGGTTATTAGCATAAGAACTAGTTTAGCGAGTACGCCATTAATTATAGATTATTTTTTATTTATGATACCATATAGTTTCAAAATTATTGAGCTATTTTTAGATGATTGAGTTCTGTGAAACTGGAAAAAAAAAATAATTTTGGAGATTGGCGATATATTTCAAGTAAAGTTCTAGAAGAAAACGTCCTATTAATTTCCGTCTATAGATAATTCCAAATATCATAGAATAGAGAATATAAATGAGATATAGCTTTTTGTCTATAATGATCTGTCGAAACATATCATTTGCGGTTTAGAGCCATTCTGAGTAGGGAGTACGCACTAACATTCACATTGAAGTATCTAATGGTATCTAGATTTTTGCATTGGATCTAGATTTTTGCATTGGATCTAGATTTTTAATTTAATGCAACTATTTTCTATACTGGGTAGTATTACAATGTATCGGTGTTTCTTTTAATGTGATTGAGTTGAGTCTTAACTTCCCCCTCTTTGTCATCAACATTGACTCTTATGCAGGATCGTACTGGGTCATAAAGTCGGCCCAGTGATTTTAGATTTGCGCCTGCCCAAATTTTCAATATCATCATTAATAAAATTTTAATAAAATAATTCCGAATAACTATTATGTAATTAATTTTTAATAATTAAATAGTTTTAATAATTAACATATTTTATTATTTAAATATTCGTATTTAATAATTGATTTCAATAATTACTTTATAAATTTAAAAAATGGAATAGTTATAATAAATAGTTTAATTAAATAAAATTTTCTCTGTCTCTAGAATTTATATCTCCTTTGAGTGAACTTAATTTCCATAAGCCATTGATAGTTTGTTGCAAAAACAAAAGAATATAAATTGTAAAATAAAGAATGTTCAAAGAATTTAACTAATAGGTTTATTAGAAAATGACATCCGAACTGATAAGAAATATTTAGCCATAAAGACTATAAAATAAGTAAGAAGTAATATAATAATATATGAATAATCTTAGTACGTTTACTTTTCTTAGTACCTCTTATTACCTCTACTAAATGAAAGGCTTCACCTGGGGAGGGGGCCGACCAAACGGTATAGTGGTTAGAGTGCTAGCTTCTAGACCGCGAGGTTGCGAGTCCCGTGTAAGGCATGGGTGTTTGTAAATGTATGTTAGCTTGTCAAATGACGAATGTTTCGGCGCATTATAGCCCTCATGTTGCTGACGGCGCCTGATAATCTGAAAACAACCAATCACCTGGAGAGGGAATGATTGGGATTTGAATTCATTGGGCTTTTTAAAGGGGGGGGGGGAAACTTCATGGAAACCAAGTATTTATGTTGAAAAATAATATAAAAAAACTTCGTATCGGACCGGCCCATTCTTTACAGACAATGGCCGGCCAGGTGATTGCACCAGACAACCCTATGGCCAGTACGCCCCTGCTCTTGTGCCATAAAAAATCATCCAACCAACCTCTTTTTCTAAAAATGTCTCCTGTTTAAGAACTTTTCAGATTTGATATCCACTTAATAAATGTGATGATAAAACGGAAAGAGATCATTGAAAAATATGAAAAAGTAAATCTGGAAATGTCGGGAACTTTGCATCCTTTCCACTATCTCCTGTAATTGTAATATTCTCAAGGCGACTCTCATAATTTCTAACTTATGAAGTGCTAATTAGCGACATATAATTAAATTCCCTCATTTTATAATTTTTAATAGTTCCTGTTTGCGTGTGAGATCTTTTTTTTTCTTCTTAACAACTGAGAATAGTCATTGTTTGTTACTGGATTTATTAGATTGGAATTTTTATAAAATCATCTGGGAAATCGGATTTTTTATTATTGTGAGTGGCAACCCTAGGTTTCGTCTTGAAGTAGAAGGGTCAAGCTCTGCACCCCCCCCCCCCCCACCTGCGAATGCACGTGACCCATTATAGCGATCTGATTGGACAAAGTATCGAAGATACATATTTTTCAGGTGTTAATTTTCAGTTACCTGTGTTTATACGCCCGTTACTGTACGCTATCTTCGTTGAGAGCGTGTTAATTGAAATCATTTTCCAATCTTCCATAATCTGTTAATTTGTGGTATGTTTAACGATTTCATTATTATTTATTTAATAGTATAATAAACATGTTTTCATCTTGTGTGTTATTATTAATACGTATGATTGTTTATACAAAACACGTGTATGTGCTTGCCGGTTATTATTTTTCGTGTTAGAACTCAATGTCTAGAATAATCTGTTCCGATATACGTGGGTGGAAAAAAAACGTGTATCGAAACATTATGCGATTGCTTTGAGTTATATTAAGTACAGAATTGATTGTTGTAATTTTAGTGGTAAATTTACGCATGTTTAATACGATTTTACTTGAACAACTTGCTTTCCGAGTTTTACTGCTGTTACTAGTTTGAAACTTCGGAAATACTTTTTTAAGTTAATACTTTAAGTTGAGACATGTTTTTCGAATTGAATTAAAAAATTTAAAAACAATAAATATCTTATTGATCGAGAATCGAGCTGAATTTATTGGGCTCGGTGCAAGGACTATCTTTTGTGATTTCATCCTTTCTTTTTATTATATTTCAGGTGCAAAATTGGTTTGCTGTTGCCAAAAATGGATCAACGACAAATGGTAAGAAATCGTACTGGATTTATTTCTTTAATTTTTTGGACTTAGCATTTTTGTTGTTTTACGACTGCGTGAATAATCTCAGCCAACATTTCGGTACTAGCGTCTGGAGCGCGACCCATCACAGACTGCTCTTTGATGACATCATGAAAACAGCTTTTTCCGACGTCCGATTCCAATTCTGAGGCTCTGAAAGGGTAGCCTTCTGCGCCCAAGGGCGGATTTAGACATATGTCAAGGGGGGTGCGATGATGATCATGGTTTGTTATAGCGGCGCGGCAATTAGGCATCGAAATAGGGAAGGGGGGGATGAGAAATTGTCTAACTTTGATTTGATATAATTCATATGAATACCTCTAAAATAAAATTAATTAAAAAGAAAAATTATACTTTTTTTTTAATTTTTTTATTTTATAATTAAGATTATAGGAAGTGCATACGAAAGGCCCAATAGGTGAGAGAAATCTGAAGATGACACTTTTCAATATGTTAGGCTATAGTATCGATATTTTCAACTTACACCATTTTTAGGTTAATAAAGGTGAAATGTTGGAGTAAATTGTTTGTACAAATTAAGCCAGCACTTTATTAGGAATAATAAAAAAAAAATTAAAAAAAATAGCCCCATTTACAGCTTTCTGATGTTTTAATAATCAGTTTTTGTTTTGTCATGTTACTTTTCATTACATTACTAATGGTTGCAGTTCGATTTCAAATTTAGAAATATTGAAATGGTTTCTGTGAGATTTTTCAAATGATCACAAGTGGAATACAGGAAAAAGGTTTTAAAATTTTTAATAAAAACAATTTCAGTCTCATTAATATTTACATGTTTAGAGAGTATAAAACTTATAATTTTGGCTAAGTCTTGAATAAATATAAATATTTTAAGAATTATCAATATTTACTAATTTTGACTAAAGAGAAAATTTCATTTTAACCTTCTAAAAGAGACTTCAAATTATTTATCACCTAAAATTATTGTTAAAAATAAATTGTAATAGCAAAATCGGAAACAATCGAGGATCCTATTTTTGGCTTAGTTTACCGGCAGGGCAGGTATATTGGGTAGGTCGGCATTTCCACCAGTCATAAGTTGGTTTATATATTACCAGAAAATGCTTAGTTGACATCGCTTCCATACATTTAAACATTACGGCGCAGCATAGCCAACATTGGCTCTTGTGCTACAAAAAATCACTCAACCAACCAAACATTTTACTTTTAACCGACTTCATATTCTTTGCACAGCAATGTTTGAAATCAGTGTTTGATCATGATTCATGAGATTTTTAAAAATATCTAATAAAATAACATTAATTTCCTACTGTAATTTTGCGTCTATATTTTTCGTACATTTATGATTGTCAATTAACCTATTTGTCACAGAAAGTGTATCGAATATTAGATTATCTCCTTCCCATCTCCTGGTACGATTTTTTACTTATTCATGTTTATTAAAATGTTAGGAATAGAAATATTTTCTGTAATTATAAGAAAGTATATATTTTGTTTAGCAATTTGTATAATTTTGTATCATATCAACGGGGCATATTCTTTCCTCAAAAATTCGTGGAGTTGTTTCAATTACTAATCTCTATCTACATTTTAAAAGGAGACATTTCTGCAATTTGTAAGTGGATCGTTTTATCCGTAACATAGTAATATAAATAATTAAATTCTTAAATCCACTTAATTTGTTGCATAGGAAGTAATTTTTTATAGTATGTCTGAACCTATTTGGAAAAGGAAAAAAATTCTACAGCTGCGCTGTTATGCAATACATTTCCATTTTGTATAGTCGATATAAAAATCTATTGCTAATATTAGAATGAAATTAATGTAGATTATTGAACACAATATAAAACATCAGTGTGCGTTGGTAGAATCACTTCCAATTATGTGGACGAAAATGCATGTTTTCAAATATATTTAAAAAAGTAATGATTTTGTCTTAAAAAATTATTTATTTTGAATAATTTACGACAATCCATCCATTCTGACATGATTAAGAACTATCTTGATCAGAATTGTCTATTTTTTCCTTTTATTTTTCAAAACTATTAAAGTGGCATTTTGTTCATCGTTTTTTTCTTTAATTATTTGGGTATTTTGCCCTTAAAAATGAAAATAAAGAAACACACTTTAACGCAAAAAAAATAACTTTATTGATAAGTTTTTATATATAAAAGAAATTTTAGGGGGGAGCGATTGCAACCTCTAAAACTGCCCTGTCTGCGCCTGCGCAATGAATTTTTGTTGAAGTTCTCTTAATTTCGGATTGATACTGTGTTTTAAAATTTCTTTTTATTGTACTAAAATATCTTTATTTCCATATATGGTAAGCATTTGAAGATATTGAATTACAAATTTTTGGGGGGTTTCTTAGAATTCCTAATACCTTAACACAAAGAGATTAAGAAATTAAAAAAATATTAAATTAATAATTAGGTAATTAATGTAATAAAATTTAAGTTTTTAATTTAAGTCAAAATGTAAAATGACATGTTGTAACTTTTCCAAAAAATGTGTTTCTATAATCACTAATTTACCAACCCACTTTGAATTATATGTGACAGCTGATTTTGTTCTGAAAATTTAAACAGGTATTAGTTCAATTGTTCTTCAGTAAAGTTTAATGGAACAGTATTGTAGATATGTTTTGAGTATTAAATGGATATGAAGTTGCTGTACAGTAAAATTCATAAATAAGGTTGCATTAAACATAATTATTAAATGTTTCAAATTTTGTGGCAAGAAATAGTATGTTATAACAGAAGACTATAAATTGTAAAAAATGTTGAGAGCAAAAATGTTTTAGATGCTGTTAATCAGTTGAAAAAATCAGAAAAATGAATAGGACTTTTGAAAGTCCTCCCATAAAGAAATTAATAAAAGCTTTAAAATCTCAGGGAATTCTCAGGCGTAAAAAACCTGGAAAAGGTTGTTGTTACTCTGGAAAAAGTCCTACTCTTCGGTGCTGTTTGTTTTACCTGAACTCGAAAAATTAAAGTTACAAAATTATTTGATATCATTAACTTGCAGAAAGTTATTCTTATAGAAAAATACTTTTTCTTGTTAACAGAGGAATTTGTGTAATCGAGGTTTGACAATATTTATCCGACCGACTTGCTAAAAAAATTTAAATAATAAATTCTTGCTAAAAAAATATTTAACTCCGCAATGGGAAACACGACTATGGAAAACTCGGTTAATTTTTTTCCTGAAAATTAGTATGAACCCTGTTCTTCTAATAAAATACTAAGCTTTCTGTATACGAATACTTGATTTTCTTTACCTTTTACCTTAACAAGATTTTTGCGCCATGCTCTGTCTACATTCCACGTGCAGAAGAATCTTGATTTGGCAGAACACATCACATTCTTCCAAGAGTTGTAGAATGAATCTTCCATGTCAGACATGAAAATATTTAACAAAACTTTTCCACACCTTTCTTTGATAGATTGAAGAAAAATTAAAAGTGCTTCATGATCTGTTCTGTTTGCAAAAAAAAAAAAAGCACAAGGGAAGCCTTGGTGCTATCTCCCAACACAAGCAAACTTACTAACTGGAAGTCATATGATGCATTCATCCAGTGGGTGCCATCAATGTAAATTCAGACTCCTCCAAATTTGTGCACAGTTTGCACTAATATCCTATCATGATGCCAAGGGTAAAGTCTTCCATTTTTAACTATGGAAATCGGAAAGCTATTCCTTCTCATCCATCTCTCGCACCCACGAATCGACACCAATAGCATCATTTTTTTTTTGCATAGCTGCAGAAGACTGAAGTTTAAACTCAGCTTCAATGTTGTATAAATCCTTCCTTTTTAAGAGGAGCATTCTTTCTAATTCTGATGAAACAGAATCTCTAATCTCTTCCAAAATTTTATCGAATGGAGTTTTTGCAGCAATTTTGATTGAAATTGATTCACGTTCACTGTCACTTAAACAAAGATGCCACAGCTTATTTTCATGTCCAACATGCTTTTTCCTAAAGTGAACTCAACTTTCTCCTGTATCGTACTTGTGACTTTTATTCTTGTAGGACAATATGTACCTATTTTGTTCCTCCCTTGTGTTTTTACGTGCCTTAAACATTTACTTTTCAGGGATGCCAGTTTTCCTCCTTTTGGAGGATTTCCTCCTTTGTGGTTTTTTATGTAACATTTTCCTCCTCTTTGCCCCTGTCTTGAGGATCCACATTTTTCTGATCTGAACCAGTTTTTCCTGCAAAAAGTATACTTTTCCTCATATCTAAACAAGATTTTCCCTCTTGGCTCCCCTTTCCTCACAGATTACTTCACTAACTCCTAATATTTGAAATGTAATTATTATATAGTATGAGAAATTTTATTGTATCTTTAAAATTATTGAATCATCCTTCATGCATACTCTTTTGTTGAATTTTTGTGTATTCCATCCGCGAGCTTTTTCAACGAATTTTTGAATTTCCTCCTTTTTGCTCTCTGATCACTCTCATCCCTGACTTTTGGAAACAAATGTTCCTGACCAATGGCACACAAAGTTATAAGTGCTGTGTGACTTTGATCTCTTGATTCCTTTTTCTACTTTAAATTTGGACTTTGTTTCCTTTTCTGTGCGGCATTCTTTCCACTGCTCAAATTCAGAGAAAGATGGATATCTTATAACTGATTCCTTCAAGTCAACTCTTTGATATGACATAAAAGTTCCCCTTTTGAAAAAATACCATCACACATGGAACAGATATGTTTAATTTGCTCATTTGGAGTTCCTTTTTTATTCACTTTGTGTTCATGAAATCTTAAGTGATGCAGTTTATTAAAATATCTATTACACTCACCACATTGATAATTATATACATCTGACAATGATTTGGGATGCTGTAGTTCATTTAGCAGATTAGGAGGAAAATTTATAAAATGTTGTTTCAAATTTCGCATTTGTCGACATTTCTTATTGCATAAGGGGCAATAAGAAATATCGACAACAGCAGAAGACGATTCCGGTAATTTACTCGCCATATCCTGTAACCTGAATTAGACCACGTAAAGACCGTCATATATTTTTGGAATTAGTCGGTGAAAGAGATAGTAAACAAAAATTTTGAGCGAGAAGTGATAGAGCGGACTTTACAAAAAGCTGCTTTCATGACGTCACAAAGAGCATTCTGTGAGGGATCGCACTCCAGATGCTAGTCATTTCGATGCAATCAATATTTATTTGATTTTTAAGAGGAGAAGTATTCAATTTGAATTGTTATTTACAAAAAAAATTTGACATGTGGTCGCTAATTACATTTTATAATTATAAAATTTAACTTAATTTTTTACTATCGGAAAAGATATTTATACTATAAGGTTGTGTAATAATTTTAAGCCTTAGAAAATAAAGGAATTCCTTTTTTACTTTTACTGATTTTGAAAGAAATTTTTTAAAATTTTATTTTGGCAAATAAAAATTAATTTAATTTTTGTTTTACTTAGATTTTGATAAGAGAGAAGAGAACTTGTTGACAATGATGACTTAAACACAAACAGCATTGTGGTGTAGATGAATAAGTTGCAATTCCTACTGTTTGTTTTTATTGGTCTGCATTGAATTAAAACTTTCATACTTCGACTCCAATTCACTCGGCCAGTTCTTTTTCATCTATGTTGGCTGCAATATTAAGGATTTATTCTATGTGTCTTCAGTTTTAAACATTTATTTAAAAACTTTAGAACAATCGCTGGTCTTTTTTGTTAAAATGAAGACACATTTTTAAATATTTGTTTAACACGTTCACGCCGGTGCGTACCACCGGTGGCCCAAACTAGACTGTCTCATCGGGCGGCGCGTACCACCGGTGGTACGATGAGACAGTCTAGTGCGGGCCACCGGTGGTACGCGCCGCTCGATGAGACAGTCTAGAGCGGGCCACAGGTGGTACGCATCGGCGTGAACGTGTTAATTAAATTATTTGTTAGATCTTTTGAAATAAAGATGGGAAGTTTGAATGATTTGTAGCTGAGACGGGCTTGATGTCTGCAAAGTGTTGTTTCAACTCTTTTGCAAATTCTGATGAGGACGTAGAATTTGTCTTGTTCACAGGCCATCGTCCCTTGATCTATGCTGCAAGTCAAAACCCAAACAAACCATCTCCTCGTCAATTACGTCATCTGGATTTCATTCTCCAATTCACTTTGGATATTCAGCATATTTCAGGCAAAGACAATATTATCGCTGACACTATGTCCAGACTCGAAAAAATAAAACTTCCCGAAACTTTGGATTATGTCAAAATTGCCCAAGAGCAAAAATTAATGAAGATGAACTAAAAAAGCTAATTTCATTAAACAAAAACCTTGGACTCGAGAAGTTTCCTGTAATCAGATCGGAAGAACACATTTTTTGTGACATTTCGACCGGACATCCCAGACCCTACCTTCCATTATCCTTTCGTAAAATGGTTTTTGATTCCATGCATCATCTTTTCCATCCTAGCATTCGTGCTACAGCGGCAGCTGTTGCAAAGAAATTTATTTGGCCATCAGTCAAAAAGGACTGTAGAATATGGGCTAAGATTTTTTTGCAGTGACAAAAGTCTAAGATACATAGATACACCACAACCTACAATCGTGCATGTAATGAATTCGTTGAAGGATGGCACCGCACGTTGAAGACAGCGATCACTTGCCATGCCAACAAGCAGTGGACACGAGTGTTACCTACGGTTCTTCTAGGATTACTTTCAATTTATCGAGAAGAATTCAAATCTACTCCGCCAGAATATGTTTATGGAACAAACATCCGACTTCCTGGAGGCTTTCTTCACACATCTCTAAATTCTACGTGCTCATCTGAATTTGTAAAAGAGTTGAAACAACACTTTGCAATCATCAAGCCCATCTCAGTTTCAAGGCATTCAAAATCTCCCATCTTTATTTCAAAAGATTTGTATTCCTGCCAAAGTGCTTTCGTTTCAAACTGACTTTAATGTCACCACAAGTTTTATAAAGTTAAGAGAGAGAAATAGCTGAAAGAGAGCCCAGTCAGAATCTCACGAATTCCATTTCTTTAATATTTATCTTCTAATTTTTTATTCTATTTTTCTTAGTATTTCTTTGCAGTTTTGATAAGTTTTTTATATGTTTTTCTTAATTACTATATTTTTGCAGGAAATTAGAAGCTTGCCGCGAAGTTCTCGCCCTTTCTGTTGGTACGAGGCACAGGGAAGTTGCAAGAACCCGAACTGCATCTATAGACACAAGAGCTTCCTACCTGTACAGAATGCTTCGCTGAAAAGTGAGTAGTACTTTTAAAAATTTAATTCATGCCTAAATGACCGCCTGTCCTGCAGTAGGGCCAGCAGTTGATTTCTTGCCTTCATCATTCAAATAAACAACATATTAAGGAACAATTGAGGACATTTTGAGGAAAGTGATTGAATATATCATTGAAATATTAAGGCAATAAGTAAAATTTGTATCAACAAAGGCACAATTTTACTTCCTATATAATTAAACTGAAGCAATAGACAATTTTTTTATGTATGCAGACATTATATCCCATTAGGATTATTCAGAAACCTTATTCTTAGCATAAAAACTAAATTTTATTAAATCTTTCACTGTCTAGTGATATCAATCAGTACAACCTTATTTAATTTTCTTGTTATGCTTTTAAAAATATATTTTCCACTGGGACTATAAAACAGTGATCAACAACAGGCTTCAAGAAAAACACCCATGTTCAAGACTTGGGAGAGTTTGCAACACTGACTTCGAAGGGTTATCCACAAAGCATGCAATATGCACATTTGAGTTAACGACACCATAAAAATTTAATTATATTATCATGATTCAATAAATTACATACAGGAACTTTTGTGCTGAAACAATAATTTTCTCTATAGTCCCACTGTCCCATTCACACACGTTCCAAATTTCCACTATATCAATAATGACTTTTTCGTAATTGAAGCAACAAAGCGTAAGAGTAACACTTACGGTTATGTCTAATCAGACACAAATTGGAACTACAGTTATAAAATTAAAAATCGTTCCATTGCAATTTCATTTATAAATAAATGTCCAACTTTATACACATTATGGTTGAAAAAATTGCAGTTAATTATATATCCACACAAGATAAAAATGTAGGTGCAGACCTAATTCTACAATTCACATGTTAAATTCATTGAGAACATGCTTTTGATTTTGAGAAGTGTTTAATTTTGGTTATGTTACAGAGTTAGCATATTCAAATCCTAATAAACGATCATTTTGACACTTTTTAATAAGCAAGAATAGACTGTTTATAAAATTTAATTATCTATTTTGTTTAGAAAATCATCAACATTTCTTAAAAATTAATGCTGCAAATTTACGCAACATTATAAAACAGTAAAAATATATTAGTTAAGTATAACATAGTTCACAGTTTGATAAATATTTTAGCCATCTTACAATACCAAACAAACTTTTTTAAATGGAAACATCTAAAGCCTCAAAATTTTGACTTTATATGAATGATATACATCTTTGAAATAAAATTCCTGTGTTCGCAACTGGTATTGAATGTTAACTTTTGCAATATGCTCTACACTTAAAAAATAATCAATAATGCTAGGTTTTCTAATCAAATTCTTTTAATTCTCTTACAGTAAAAATTGATGGAAAGGAACAAGCAAAATCATCATCAGCCAGACTGCATCAGCCAGACTGTTACAATGCAGGTATTTTACCAAATAGTTTATTTGCTTTTCATTTTTCAATACATTGTTTGCAATTTATTTTAGAACCTAGATACTAACAAGAGAAATATATATTTTTAGTTATATATTTTTGGTCATAGTTCTGAATTTTTTTATTTTTTTTTATGTAACGCTTTTGTGTCTTTTGAACTTTCATACTTGTATCCATATTAGAGTTTTTTTCTTATCATGTAATATATGTAATTTCTTTTCATGCCTTATTCTTGTTTAGGGTTTCATATTATAATACTACATCCAAATATTTCTTTTTCTTTTTTTTTATATTTTGTTATTCAGTAAATATGTCAAGATATATATTAATACATATCTTTAAGATATATATAAAAAATTTATTGTTGTAATAAGGACATAGTGGCTGCAATCAACATAGCTTAGATAATTGTAAGATTTCTTGTCATTTTTGTTCTTTTGGAGGTAAATTTTTGCTCTGGTTTTGCTTCTAGTTTTTGTATCACTCTTCAGTTTTTTTGTTTTAATATCTTTATTTATCTCCTTTAGACACAAAAGAGAATCGACCACCCAGAAAATTTAAGGTGACAAGATATAAGAAAGGTAAACACATCTTCCTTTTTAGTCTCAATGTTTTATTGTGCATCAACGACAAAAAAGTCTTGGGTACTTTATTTTCATTTTTCATAAGTAGTACTCTTTTATGTAAATGATATTCTTTACAGCATCTTAATACAAGTAAACTAATCGTTGCAGTGATATTTTATCTCAAAGTCTGTTGAAGTGTCATATATTCCTGTAATTTATCTGTTTTGGGTAAACAATTTCAAAGAAAAATGTACATCAGGATTATGGCACTGTTGGCTTATTTAGGTTAATAAACAGTCTCCTTTTTACCCATGTTTTAAATTGTTTAGTGGAAGGCAAAACTGGAAAACTAATTTTATAATTCAATTTATATCACCTAAAAACCAAAGTTTTTTATTCTAAGATATTGCAGTGAAGCACAGTTTCTAAATACAGGGCTGCCACAGGTGATTAAAAAGGCTACTAAAGCGTGTATTATAGTGGCCAGGCGACTATGGCTACTATTTCAATGAGAAAAGGCTCCAAAACGACTATTTTAGGTAAAATCTTCAACTATTTTTGGGCTAAGGCGACTATTTTTTAAGAAATTACAGTCCAACAGTAGGATGAACGAAAAAAATCGCTTATTGAGTACTTAGCAGTTTTGACAAAACAGTGATATTTTTAAAGAGGTATGAAGAGCGAATGTTGTCGAAATAGGGTTTAATTTTAGTTTATATTTATGGATCAAGTGGTCACTTTTATAGTTCCTGGTAACCGTACACGGGCATTTGTTATTTTCATCTTCAAACACTGTTGTTTTTGCCTACCTGCTTGGTTCCTATGTTTTATCTTTCGCCGTGCAAGGCTCAACAACACACACTATATATTCTCAAATATCAAACTGCTGTGCCTTTATTTATTTTAGTTGACAAAAATGAATTTGTCGAATTTCGTGAACACCGGAAGAAAATGCCATCAGTAGAAACAGTTTTCTTAACCTGTTCTTTTTCAATCGAAGATTTATTTATATTTTCTTAAAAATGCCGATTAAGTTATACGTTTAGCGATTGAGGATTGCCAATGGGCCATCTACTTTTGCGCAGTTTAAATAGCCTGATAACGTCACCAGATACTGAAAATCACGAATTAGGAGGAGAAAATCGTATGATATTTTGCATCTGCTCATCACTTATCACTATAATGAAAGCAAAGCTCCGAAGTGAAAGTTAATTCTTTTGTGTGAAACAAGACGGTTGTGAAAAGCAAGCTTTTATTTCTTTGACTTAAGGTATACATATACATTAGAAATCGCGAAATTTGACTCAATTCTGCGTTTTTGTTTTTTGATTTTAAAATATTCCCGAATTCATTACCATTAAAATGATGCCATTTTCTTTCTGAGACTCAAATTACTTTTTAAATTACAGTAGGTTTTGTGAACCTATTTTGTATCATTTTCATTAGTTTAGTAAACTTTAAACGCGTTTTCTGAAGAATGACATTTTGATGTTATGTGACTTTACGCCAACGGTCATAACTTTATAATAAATGGTCCGATTTAAAAAATTTAATTTTGCTTTGTAGAAAATAGTTGTGAATGTGTTTTCTATGGAGAATCTATTACATATTGTTAGAAACACATTTTTTATGCATATTTTAATCTTAATTTTAAGTTAAAAACTATGTATTTTTTAAAACTTTTTATTTTAAAACTTATAATTAAATAAATACTGAAGCCAAATTCAAAATTCTCCATAGGAGCATGCGTCAATATAATATCTCTTATTTGCAACCAAAATAATACCTCTAAGTTAATTACAAGTTTATTTATGTGTGTTCCAATAATGTCCTAATTAATCACTTTAATTGCAATTAGCTGATTAAATAATTGACGGGGAAAAAAAGTTCATATATAACAATGCATAATTTTTAATTCTGTTATACTGCCAAAAAGTTTGAAATTATAACCTAAAAAAGAAAGAAAATCATCTCAATTGTATATGTATACCTTAACAGATAGGGAATGAAATCCACGCCAAAAATCACACATGATATAGTTCTACGGTTATGACATTTTCAACTTCTATGACTAAAATTTCCTGAGATCGATGCAAATCCACATTAAATTTCTAGGGATGCATGTGTGTCATGCGCTTGCTTACAAGTCTGATCGCCATGGATCCTTGCCTGCATTCAGAAATCTCAAAACCTCGAGTAAAATGACCACTTTTGTCGTTGCTTCCTTTCATGTTTGTCTCTATCATCAATATTTATTTTAGTGTGTGATTGTTCATTTCATTGATTGTTACACCGATATAATGGCCGTTATTGCAAAGATTTAGGCTTATATGCCGGGTGATCACCGCGATTTACGTTGTTGTGACTGCCATTTTTGCTGCATATTATGCTGATGTAATAGACCCATTGCGATATTTGCATCGGTATGGAAGGCATTATCGTTTATATTTACATTGAAGTGACAGTTATTTTTGCGAAAGGTTACGCTGTTTTAGTGATTTAACAGCTACTTTTCCTGATATTAGCACAGCAGTTTTGGTGCTGATGCTATAACTGTTGAGATTTTTGTTGTTGTATGGAGGCTTTATCAAGGGCTTCCGTTGATGTTATAGACATTATATCCATGATGTGTGTTGGTGTGAGGATCGATTTCGCCATGTAGGTCAATCGATGAAGAACGACTACAATTTTAATATTGTAGCTAAGTTTATAAAAATTAATTTAAATTTCGAAGCAATTTATTTAATTATTTTAAATGACGCTTAAAAAATTGAAAATCCGCCTATTATTGTCAATACAGTATAATTGTTTAAACATGAAACTTTTTTTTACCAAAAAAATTTTGACTTTGGGGAATTTAAAAAGGATATGTATTTATGTTTTTTTGCCAGTCGATTTTTACTGTCGTTTTTAGGTGAAGTTTAACTTTTTTGATTTGAAGTTTTAAACAAAATTATTATTTTTTGTTGTTGCTTTTAATAAAAAAAGCATAAAAAAAGTCTGGATATTCGATTCTTTTGAACGTTTTACCAAATAAAGTATCATTAAGTGTGTTACAATACATTGTCTTTGTTGTATGGGATGTCATGTTTACTTGGTATTACGACACTACTTTGAATCGAAAGACCATTGTATATAACGGGAAGTGTCTCTGGGTTTTTGTGTTTTATGTTAATCAATAGTTTTATTCACATGTTGAAAACTTAAACCTTCAAAGTAAGAGCAAGAATATTGTCAACTTGAAAAAAAGAGACTACTATTTTCAACTTCTGAGACTACTATTTTGGAAACTATTTTTAACATCTGGGGCTACTAAAGCAACTATTTTCAAAGCTCATAGTCAGTGGCAGCCCTGTTAATACCAAAGGATTTTTTTTTTTAGTTGATTTTTATTGTTCTCTAGTGCACTTTAAGAGCATAAACCCTAAAGATTTATAAGGATAATACTTTTGATGACTTGAAATAAATTTAGAAATTTTGTTTTTACTTTTAGTTATGTGTTCTATTTTGTCTTAGCTAGTTTCCTTAAGTTTTTCTATTCAATTTCAGTTAACAATGGAGCAAAAGAAAAGCTGAACAAAAGGCAGAGAGAAATTGAATATGAAATAGCGCAATTGAAGGTGAAAGAAACATTGCTAACAGAAAGAAAGACAAAGCGAGGTGAGATATTTTCAAATCTTTTAGTCTTAATACAAAAGTTACTTTTACGAATTTTCTCTATACTATTATTAGAGAGTTTCTCTCTCTTTTTTTTTTTTTTTCTTGTTCGTGGATATTTTCTACCTTTAGACAGAATTTTTTTTAAATAATTCTGGGGCTAATAAAAATGAGTACAGGGCTGCCACAGGCGACTAAAAAGGCTACTAAAGCGACTATTTTCGTGGCCAGGCGACTATGGCTACTATTTCAATGAAAAAAGGGCCCAAAACGACTATTTTAAGCAAAACCTTCAACTATTTTTGGGCTAAGGCGACTATTTTTTTATGAAATTACAGTCCAATAGTAGGACGAACAAAAAAATCGCCTATTGAGTACTAATGCAGTTTTGTCAAAACGTTCATATTTATAAGGAGGTGCGAAGAGCAAACGTTTTCAAAATGGGGGTTAATTTTAGTTTATATTCATGGATAGAGTGATCGTTTTTATAGTCGAATGATAGTATCTCTCTGGATTGCCATCAGTATAGTCAGTTTTCTTTTTCCATTGGAAATTGATATTTGCCTAAAAATACCGAATAAATTATACCTTTAGCGATTGAGGATCGCCACTTAGCCAATGGGGCATTTATTTACGCTCAATTTAAATGTCCTCATAATGTCATTATAAATCGTTTTCTTCTCGTGTTAAGAAAGTCGCCTAACTTTGCCAAGGTAGTTGTAGTATTTAAGTATAAGAGATCCTTGTTATTTTCCCAAGTCAATCACCAAGTACTGAAAATCACGAAATAGGAGAAGCGTATTGTATGACATTTTGCAACCACACATCACTTATCACTATTATATAAGCAAAGATGCGAAGTGGAGTTACTTGTGTGTGAAACAAGACGCTTGTGAAAAGCAAGCTTTTGTTTCTTTGACTTAAAATATAGAGAATGAAATCCACATTAAAAATCACACATGATATAAGTTCTGCGGATATGCCGATTTCAGCATTTTTGACCAAAATTTCCTGAGATCGATGTAAATCCACATTAAAATTTCTAGGGATTCATGTGTGTCATGTGCTTGCTTATAAGTCTGATTGTCTTGGATCCTTGTTTGCATTCAGAATTCCCAAAACCTCCTGTAAAATGACCACTTTTATCACTGCTTCCTTTAATGTATGTCTCTATCATAAATATTTATGTTAGTGTGTGATTGTTAATTTCATTGATTGTTACGTCGATACAATGGCCGCTATTGTCGAGATTTAGGCTTATATGCCGGGAGATCGCCGAGATTTACAGTGTTGTGACGGCTATATTTGCCTCGTATTACGCTGATGTAATATACCCATTGCGAGATTTGCATCGGTATGGAAGGCACTATCGTTTATAATTGCATTGAAGTGATAGTCATTTTCGCCAAAGGTTACGTTGATTTAAGGATTTAACAGCTGCTTTTCCTGTTATTTGCGCAGCCATTTTGGTGCTGATGCTATAACTGCCGAGATTTAGGCTTATATGCCGGGTGATCGCCGAGATTTACGATGTTGTGACGGCCATATTTGCCTCGTAGTACGCTGATGTAATATACCCATTGCGAGATTTGCATCGGTATGGAAGGCACTATCGTTTCTAATTACATTGAAGTGATAGTCATTTTTGCCAAAGGTTACGCTGATTTAAGGATTTAACAGCTGCTTTTCCTGGTATTTGCGCAGCCATTTTGGTTCTGATGCTATAACTGGCGAGATTTGCGTTGTTGTAATGGGGACTTTCATCAAGGCTTCCGTTGATGTTATAGACGTGAAGTGTGTCGGCTGTGAGGATCGATTTCGCCGTGTAGGTCAATCGATGAAGAATGACAAAAATTTTAATATTGTAGCTAAGTTTATAAAATATTGTTTAAATTTTGAAGCAATTTATTTGATTACCGCTTAAAAAAAATTAAAAATCTGCCTTTTATTGTCAATACAATATTAATTGTTTAAACTTGAAACTTTTTTTTTGCCAAAAATTGTTTGACTTTGGGAAATTTCAAAAAAAAATTATATATGTTTTTTTCCAGTTGATTTTTACAGTTGCTTTTGGATCAAGTTCAACTTTTTTTACTTTGAAGGCTTAAAGAAAACTATTTTTTTTTTTTTTTTTTCTTGTAAAAAAAAAGTCATGAAAAAGAGTCTGGATATTACATTCTTTTGAGCGTTTTACCAGATAAAGTATCGTTAAGAGTGTTACGACACATTATCTGTATCGTATAGTATGTTGTGTTTACTTTATATTAAGATACTATTTTTAATTGAAAGACCATATATATAACGGGGAGTGTCTCTGGGTTTTTGTGTTTTATGTTAATCAATAGTTTTATTCCGATCTTGTTGAATACTTAAACTTTCAAAGCAAGACAATTGTCGACTTGAAAAAAATTATTACTATTTTCAACTTCTGAGACTACTATTTTCAACGTATGAGACTACTATTTTGGCTACTATTTTTAACATCTAAGGCTACTAAAGCAACTATTTTCAAAGCTTATAGTCAGTGGCAGCCCTGAAATTCTTAGTTTTTATAAAAAATTTACTGTGAAAAGTTACGATAGTAAAAGTTGATGTGAGTTTTTATTACTGATGGATTTTGTAACACTATTTATATATTTTTTCTTTAAAATTTAAGAAATTGAAATGTCCATTTTCTGATATTTTTGATTTTTTAAATATCAGGATAACTCAAAATCTTTTTTTTTTCTGTGCCTACTTTTACTGATCTTATAGTATTTTAATATATTTTCAAGTTTATTTAAATTCTTGAATTCCTTATTTTAGCAAAACTCTATGAGAAGGTAGACAAGACTGTAGAAAACTGGATGAAAGTTATCGACAATGTACCTATAATCAAAAGAAAATGAAATGTACTACAAAGATAGCAATTAGTTTTTGCATTTTTGTAATAATAACAATCTGTTTGTCATAATAATAATATGTTTTTAATCTTGTATTTGAGCTGCAGGTTTTTATTTCTCTTTTATTTGTTTAAATTTACTTCTTTTTATTGTATGTATTGTGAGTGCAGGGGTCGCAGACGTCCTATATGTCCTATAAATCCTATATTTTTTAAAAAATCGGCAAATACGTCCTATATTGTCCTATATTTTACAATTGTCCTATATATCCTATATTTCTATATTGATTCGATCTATATTTTCTTCGAATTCGTAATAACGGCGCCGTTCGTTGCCATTTTTTATATTTCGGATTCTTTGGCGCGATCGTAGGTGAAAAAGACCTGACAAAACTGATATTTGTAACGGCGGCGTTTATATCTCTTGTGACGTCACGTGCTGCATAACCAACAACTGAACTCTACTGGACCGGCGGGAGTTGTAAAATGTAAACATGCAAACTTTTCCGTAGCATGCGGTCTTGAATTTCTTATCTGTTTTCTCCTCCAACGTAGTAAATTAATTGGTCATAATACAGAGAGAGATGCAGCAACAAAACTCTGCCTCGGAAAAACGGATGAAAACAACTTGTGATTAACTTGCAGGACTACTAAAGAACATTTCTAGTGCTCAGTCAATAATTGATGAAGGAAACAAAAGGGTCAAGATTTACTGTATGATATCGGATGGCGATTTTTTTATCTGGTACGGATTCTGCCCCACGAATAGTTTACATCAAACCGCGCCAAATTATGGCAACCATAGGCAATTCTCTTGCTCATAAAAAAATGGTAGGACTGCCATTTTTTGGCAAAAATCATCTTTGCGCAGAATCCGTATCGGGTTCGGAATATTAGCCACGATTTTTTCATAAAAGTCGCAAAAATTAAAAATGACGTCAATACGTTGTGTTGTCAAATCCAAACGGTCTCTAGGATTTCCGGAAAAGCAAGTCCCCGGTTCGCCACATTCGGCGCTAAATCTCCCGCTTTTCGCCGCCAATCTAACCGACACTGAACAGTAAATCTGAACCAACAAAAGACTGCAAACAGGGATAAAAAGAAAATACTTAAAGAAATTGGAACAGTTCAAGCAGTTATAGATATTGGAAGCAAAAGACACAAGATTGTATGTAATGTAATTAATAAAACTTGATTTAGGGATGGAATATTGAGGCAATAACAGATGACATATTCAGGATCAGGCGATTTCTTTTTTTAAAGGTGTGTTTTCTGTTCTCTTAAATTAAGTTTAACGAGTATATAAATATGTAACAAGTTAATTTTTAAGTTCAGTGGCAACTATGTGCTGTTATTTGATGTTTTATATTGTCCTATATATTTTTTTTTTAAATCCTATATATTCTTATTTTGTCACTTTGACCCCTGTGAGTGGTGTCAAAAATACGTTTGCAAACTTTTGAAAGCATCCATTATAAAAAAAAAATCTCTTAAGGTTTCAAATACTATCGTAATTGGTATCACAATGTAATTCGATGAGTCAATCGGATAAAAACAAGACAACTTATTTCTAAATAGAATAGCATATTTGTCCTTGGAAATTGCAAGGGATAATTTTTAATACCATAACAATTACTGTGGTTAAAATATCGTATTTGAATCAGCAGGGTTTTTTAACTAATTAATGATTAAGTAATAATAAAAAAAATCATATTTACTGGGCTTCCGCGCATATGGAAAGTCAGGGAAAATCATGGAAAGTCATGAATTTAGACATTGGGTAAATTTTGTCATGGAAAGTCATGAATTTTGAACAAAAACGCCTATAAGTCATGGAAAAACAGTGAATTGCATGGATTCCTAAAAATCTTACGCAAAATCACGTGACTATGACGTCATAAATGCCATGATCGCGATTTGTTGTTACTTCGACGATTCATTTATTCATCTGCGTTTTTATTTACTTTATTGATAGAAACAACGGTTACAGTTAAAAACTTCGGCCAATGAAAAGAATTTCTGAACTCCAAACTTGTGACATCACACAAGTAGGTCTCGGTGAAAAAAAATCGTAATGTAAGAACTGAAATAAATTAATTTGATAAATCTTTACTTTTGGTTTGACTCCGTATGTTACAGGTTTACATTGTTGATACCAAAACATTTGATTTTTGATTATTTAACTTACTTATATTTTCTTATTCCTTCTTCAAATATTTACTTATTATTAAAGATTGATTAGCTTTTTTAACACCTGAAATATCAAAGAATGGAAAATTATTTTTTGCCGTTTCTTCTGGTTTCGACGTATCTTCGTTACTGATTATAAGGTGAGTTCCTCGGCATTTATTGGAAAAGTCTCTTGTAGATATCTAAGGTGACGACAGAACAGGGAATTTCACTATTAAAATGGAATTAATTAAATTGGGAAAATAAAAGAATTGCGTAACATTTGAACTAGCTACGCGCTTCATTTTAAGTGATTATCATCTACAAAATGATATATCTAAAACCAAAATTCTCAAATTATACGTCCAAATAAAACATTTTTGAATTAATGTAAAATCAAGACAATATTTTTAAAATCATTATATTTGTCATTCCATAAACATGGAATGTATTGAATTTCTGAAATCAAAGTCACGGAGATCTTGTAATGTTCTTCTGTCATTTTTATCGGACGAGAGCTACGGAACAGAAAAGACTCTGGACGGTGAACGAAAATTAATGTCTGGGGGGTAGCGGTAAGATGAAGCGGCAAAATGTTTCACCCAGACGCTCATGATCATCATTGCCGGCCGGACCCATACTTCCGTTATAATCAATGTAATTTATTCACTTTTTAAACTTATTAAAAATTTAAAACTGTCTTCTGATACATAATATTAAGTCTTTAATGCTTTCTGATGAATAAATATATAACATAACCCATTATTACAAACACATTATTTCAAGAACAAATCATTATAAAATAGTTCAGGAAAAATATTTTTAGATTTATGTTTAAGTAATAATTTAAATAGAATTTTTAATGTGATGATAAGTATGTTTAGAAATAAATGTTCTGACATATTTTCGCTTCGACACATGGAACTTAATTTTATAGGAAAATATGAAGGTAAATATTACCTTTGTACTGTGAATTCAATAAGAATTCAAGTTGATAGCATAAAAATTAGTAAGTAATTCTAGTTAACTTCAAACAAAAGGTTAAAAGCAAGACCAAAGTTAAGATTAAAAAATATAGGTTGTCTCAAAAAGATCCATACCACTTCAAACTGTTCTTTAAAAAAATAATAGGTGTACTACAAAACATTTTGCAAATATGAATAAAACAACTCAAAAAGTTTTTTTTATTGTCTTAGTGAAATTCTATATTAAATTTCTTTGGAATATGAATGTCGAGACAATATTCTAATTCAATCCAGGAATGACCATGGCATAATTAACAGTTTCCATAGTGGCTTGAATCCTTTGTTTTAATTACACAACATTGTGAACTTTTATTTCACTTAAACCCAGAAGAAAAAGTATAGTGGAGTAGTGTCTGCGGACCCTGCTATGGAACCATTCCTGCCAATCCAACGCTGTGCAAAGAAATGATTCAGTGTATTGTCAATACCCAATGAAGAGGCAGAAAACAGAACAGTGAAAAAACTTTTTGAATTATTCTATTCACATCTACCAATTATTATTATTTTTTGTAGATCTTTTTTTAGGACACCTTGCATTACAAAATAATTATTTCAAGTGTTTAATAAATATTATCATTTCTTCTAGTAGTTGTAAACTGTCAAGATCAATGGTTTATTTATAAGTGAGAAGTTATTAGTTAGATTAAATTAAAAATCTTGCAGATCAGATTATTTTAAACTGTGGATATGAATAATGTCAATTGTAAATAAATTTAGCATTAGTTATAATGATTAAACCTAAATTGTGAACTTTTTTGTGACAATCTGGCATGATTTCATGGTTCGACATTCCATATCGGTGGTGAAAGAAAACTAACTAAATTCTTGTCATAGAAACACAACAAGGGAAGTTTGTTGCTCTGCCAGCCACAAACCATAGTCTGCACATAGTTGTTTTCCTTCACTTGCTTGCCCTTCAGTTACTTCTATATGATTTGACTTTTAATTGGTATGTTCCTACTTATTTAAGGTATTAATAAGTAGGAACATATTAAATTAAAGCCAAATTATAAAGAAGTGATTGATTGAAAACAATTATCTGTGGTGTTGGCAGAGCAATAAACTTCCTACTCTATGAAATTAACGTCTCGTGAGAAGTTGAAGTCAGCAATCGTGTTATAATGTGATCGAATAAAAATTTCATTTCGAACGAAGACAAAGCACTTTTATTTTAAGAACTTCACAGTGGCGTAGTGTTTCGTTTCACATCTTTGAATCGTCCCTCGCAGGAGACGAACCAACCAGCAACAACAAAAAATACAACCTTCAATAAGAACTGTTTAGTGGTGCCCTCTATACTTTAAAATAGCAATTAACAGTTACAATACGTTACAGCTATTATTTCCTCCCCTCACAGAAAACTTTTCTCTAAGAGAAAAAGGAGAAAAGTTTGTAAAATATTTACAACAAAGGAACATAAACATAATAACATAAAGAATATGTAAAAATATAAACATGATCAATAAACCAAATCAGGGTTCCCACGGTCATTAAAAGTGCTTAATATTTTTCAGTCTGTTTTCAAGGCCTTGAAAATGCTTAGAGGTCCTTAAAAGTCCTTAATTTTTGTGTATGTTGACCAACTTCAAAATTTACAAAAATGCAACTCAGACTTGTTATCCCCGCGTGTCCTTCACTTATCCTCATTATATTGGAATTTTCTGACATATTTGTATTACACATGTTCCAACTTGTAACTGTTTGGTAGAATATACTTTATAAATTTTTTTTATACAGACATGATGCCTGAAAACAAGTTTTTTAAGGTCCTTAAAAACATTAATTAGGTCCTTAAAAGTTATTGAAAAGTCATTGATTTTCATTCTGTGATTTGAATGGGAACCCTGCAAATATAAAAAAAATACTTATAAGGAATACGTTTAATTTAAAACTATTCGGCTTAGCCCATCAGCATTTTTGTTTATCTTGCCTGCACGGTGAAGGACATCAAAATTAAATGGTTGAAGTGCTAAGGCCCAAAGCATTAAACATGAATTTGAACTAGCATTTGTTCATAACCATCTTAATGGGTTATGGTCAGTGCACCACAAATTTCTGTCCATCCAAATAATAATGCAATTTTTTTACCGCAAAAACTATACTAGCGCACTCCTTTTCGGTGGTACCATAGCGTTTCTCTACGTCGGAAAATTTCTTACTCATGTACAGAATAGGGTGTTCCTCACCTTCATCGTTCAGTTGTGACAACACTATACCGGTATCGGAGGCATCTGTTTGTAAAATAAACTCTCAATCGAATTTTGGAGCATATAAAACTGGTTGGCAAGTAAGTTTTTGTTTTAGAGTCTCGAAGGCTTTGTCACATTCAGGAGTCCAGATGATCTCCCCTTTTCTTACTTTTCCCTTTAGTGCATTAGTCAAAGGTGCAGCTATAACTGAAGACAGGAATATAGCGACTATAGTAACCAGCAAGTCCCAGAAAGGCTCTAACGGCTGTTTTCGTTTTAGGCACAAGGAAATTCGTAACGGCTTCGATTTTAATCTCCGAGGGCTTTCTGCATCCTTGTCCCACAATATGACCTAAATACAGGACTTGATGTTGAGCAAATTTACATTTTGATGGTTTGATAGTCAAGTGTGCTTCTTTTATTTTCTGAAGAACTGTACTAAGATGTTTAAGATAATCAGGAAATGTATTTGAAAAAATAGCAATATCATCTAAATAGGGTACAGAAAAATCTTCACATCCTTCGAATAAACATGTGACCATATTACTAAATTCATAAGGAGCATTTTTCAATCCAAAGGGCATCCTGAGAGGTAGGTCCCAGATAGCATGCAAGCTTACGAAAACCTTGTCATATGCTTGTCATTAGACTTGCAGTTCTAAGCTTGCCGAGTAACCCAGTAATAAAAGGGTTTGAAAAGGGCAGCCGTGAAAAGCTTGGAAAGTAACACCTTTCGAAAAGGATATGTAAAGGGTCGAATTCCAGGGCATCAGCAACCCCCCCTTTTCGAAAGGGTAGGCAAAGGGTCGAATTCCAAAGGCTGCAGTCTTTCCCCTCTAATAAAAGGGTTTGAAAAGGGCAGCCGTGAAAAGCTTGGAAAGTAACACCTTTCGAAAAGGATATGTAAAGGGTCGAATTCCAGGGCATCAGCAACCCCCCCTTTTCGAAAGGGTAGGTAAAGGGTCGAATTCCAAAGGCTGCAGTCTTTCCCCTCCCCTTGCCGCAGATCAGATAAGATCTTCCCCGTAAAACGTGTGTGACTAGACGTATCTTGCAACCGGTTTTGAGTTTGGCATTCGAATGTTGGTTAAAGAGCTTGACCAAGAGCTTGACGGACACTGAAGATGAAATACTTTCATCTTTAATTCCCGCTGTAAAAACCGGTACGTACGTTGTTTTATAATTATAATTAATTAATTTTTTATCAATCTGCAATAATATTATTAAAACGGAAGCGTTGGAACGTTTTATCAAATTCTTAAAGAAATAGGCTTAATTAGTTGTTGACACATAGTAACGCAGCCTAGAAAACATTAACAATTTTTTCATAGACAAGTAACTTTTTTGTTTCTTCGAAAAGTTTTATGGGCCGAAAAAAAATCAGCTATTTTTGTGGCGAAAAGTTATTGAATTGCGTTGGGGTAGAATTTTTTAAATAGTACATGCTTTGTTATAAACAATAGCTTAATTCCATAATTCACTCTGAGCGTAATTTTTACCTCGTAACACGTTTTTACGATACTACAATTTATAAATCTGTACTTAAGATAAACTACCAGGAGTGCAATGTTAAACTCTAAATTGCATTTATGGGATCCCGCATTTTATGATAGTTTACTTCTGAGGTACAGAAATGTTCCTTATGTGCTGTAAGTTTAACATAATGAAATGAAATTTAGCCGTGTTTCACCAACATTCCCTTAAATACAGACAGGGCAGCCGACAGGATTTTCGGCCCCTATGCAAATGTAACTCGGGGCCAATTACCCTCCCTCGCCCATATACACATATTAGCGTCGATACTAAAAAGATAATATCTCCACAGTTATTATAACCACATGCATTCAGGACATTTAACCTAAGAATAAGATGAAGCAATAAATGATTATACGTTTTTTCATTGTTTGGGTAAACAAATACTAAACTTGCTGCGTATTCTCAATCCAGAAATATAGAGAAAACGAGAAAAAACAAAGATAAATTAGAGAAGTAAGATGAACTGATAGCACTGTTCTCAACTACCAACTTAAAGTTAGCGGCCCCCTGGTACCTTCCCAGTCAAAATACAGAGCAATCAGAATGCGCTATATGAGTGCGCCCATGATGCGTCACAATTCCAATTGCGCTTTTGTTGACGTTCGTTGTTCTCTTGTCTCCGACTGAGGTAGACGGCAAATTTTGCTGTAAAATTTTACACATGCGCGTGTTGCTAAAACGACCTTTGCTTTTTATACACTTGATTGGAAAAACCCGAGTTCGATTTCATCCAAAACGAAGAAAAAAATTGATGTGAAAAATCGAGAATTTAAAAAAGAATGAACTAAATCGTATGCGTTAATTAACACCAAATTTGGACAGCTGACTTGTCTCATTCAGGCCCGTAGCCAGCCAAAGTTTGTAGGACGGGCAAAAATTTTCCCAGGAGGGGCAGAAATATAAATTATTTAATTGGTTTTCAATTAATTTTTACAATTGAAATTTTTACAATTGTTACAAATTTATACAATTTTTACAATTCGTAAAAGAGTATTTATCAGAGCACTTTGTGGAGTACATATACAAAAAAAATATTTAAAAAAAGAAACATTGTTAATGTATTTTTGATGTAATTTTATTTTTATTAATTCTTTTAAAGATTCTACACCAGAAATTTTTTTGATAAAAACAAAACTTTCAATTAAAATTTTTTTAAAGTATATTTAATACAATTCTATTCCTTTAAAATATTCTATGCTTGTCCATCTCTTAATTTTTCACACATTTCAACTTAAGAATATCTACTTTAAAAATAATTACAAATATAAAAATTAATACAAGTTACTTTTACATAAAAAGTTTTTTTAACATAAAAAGTTTTTTCGAAGTTCTGTTCTTACATTTCTATTTAAAAATATATATTGTTAAACAAATTACATTTTTCTATCATTGGTCTTGTGGAACAGCTACATAACTCTTTAACAAACTTTTCATTTAAGAAATTCTTTCAGCAATAAAAAGTTATTTACATTTTTATATAAAAACTATATCTTTAATATATATATATATATTGTTATGAATTTTTTTCACTGAGGCAATGATGGCACAGTTTTCACGGTTTAAAAGTATTTATTCTCTCTTCAGAAAACTCACAAAATCTATTCACAGGCAACAGTTTAACTATACTCTCAACCTTCAACACAAGCTTCAACAAAAATAACTTCGAATTCAGCGATTATACAAGCGCACTCCAATAGGTAAACAAAGCGATCAGCTTTCAACGAAATCCGAAGTACATCTGAAAACTTTCCCGTTCTCCAGTCCTTTATATACAAGCGCGTGAGACATTCTCGAAATTTCCAGCCAATTTATCGGAAAAGAAATATCTCGAAACTTCTCGATTACTTTAGGTGTTGCCACCTTTTTCTAACTTGTATAATCGCTATTAATTACTAAATAAAATAGGATAAAAATAAATTACAATAGAATTTTGAAATAATACGTCACTATTTACAATATATATAGACAATTTGTGCAACAATATATATATATATATATATATATATATATATATATATATATATATATATATATATATATATATATATATATATATATACACACATTACTAATAGAATTGCATTTTCCTTTATTTTCTCCTATCATTTTCAATACTCTGAAAAATTTATCAGATACTATTATAATATAAAAACCCTTTTTCTATTTATTTGCATATTTTATTAATTATAATATAAAATAATAGAAATTCATTTTTCTATTCTTGGTCTTATATTAAACATTTTGAAACTTTTTAAAATACATAGCGTAACAAAAAAATCTAAAATAAAATGATAAATGTTAGTATAATAGCAATTTCCTATCTTTACTCCATATTAAACAATTTCAAAACTCTTATCTCTACTTCAAATGCCCAAAACACTAGATTTGCCATCCTTTCGTGGCCCATTGACATTCTTTAGGGACAATTTATGGCCGTCAAAGTGGAAAAGGTAGATTCGCAAGTTGCTGTGCTACAACCGAAGGTATCAACAGCAGCAAAATGTTCGTTTCTATTCAATCATAGATATAAAGGTTTACAAATGATTGGGATAAAATTTTCCAATCATTCACAGGCGAAGATTTTTCCAGGTCTTGCCCCACTCTGGCTACAGGCCTGGTCTCATCTGCCATGATTTTTATACTATAAAAATGTTCGTTGTTAAAAACTCGTATTTCCGCTCTTTAAATGTACTGCGATTCTGATGATTATTGAATGTTTGGCTCTTTGCACAGAAACGTCTGCCGAACCCTGGTAAATGTAAAAAAGGTTTTGGTAATAGAAATAGTACACCAGCGTTAATTGGGTGCTCTCATGATATGTTTTGGCTTTATAAAATACTGTAATACAGCCTCTAAAAAAAAATTATCTCAATAATATTCATTTCTAAACATTAAAATACAAGAATTAAAATAAATTATTGTTTTAATTTTTTCGTTTCAATAAAAGTTAAAATGTCCTTATGTGTACTGATTTTTAAGAAAATAGTTTGTTAAAACATCTTGTGAAATGCATATCGGCTTCCATTTATTTATTCCTAGTAAGAGGTTACATTTTTCGAAAGCTATTTTATTGGCTTATTTAGGTAGAAAAATGAAGAGGCAAACTCCCATACGCTAGAAAATATTTCCAACTGGTATTTTTTGTAAGAAAGAAAAGCAACGAACAGACATTTTGGAAACTTTCGAAAACAGCATTTTAGATTATGTGACCTTTATTTAAACAGTTTAAGGTCTCAATTAAATTCATTTCATGGTATTCGAGATTATTGCATATTCAACATAATAGGCCAAGAAATACATATAAACTTATAAATCAGCATACTAAAATATCCAATTTTCTAGACAAACTAGAAAGGATAGGACAAAAATAATATAATTTTTTTTTTTTTTTAAAGTTTTAAATTTTAAAATAAAATTTCAATTATAAAAGTTTGCTATCGATTAATCGAGTACTACAATTTTACAGAATTTTCTGATATTTTAGAAAAACTTATTAAATAACTAATGATTATTAGATAATTTTTATCTCAAGGCAAAATTTTCAAACAAATCAATGTATTGGATTTCAAAACAATTACGTATTTACCATTTTAACAATTTTACGGACATTTTTAAAAAAAGCAGTATATAAAAAAAAAAGATTTTTTTTTCTTTATTTCTCCCTCCCCCCCCCCCCTCCCCAATAGTATTACTTAAGGGTAAAATAATCACAAGGGTAAAATAATATCATAAGGGCCTAACCTTTTACAAAACGTTGCCTGCAAATTGAACCAGGTAGTTCTCAAATATTAAAAAATTTCTACATAAATTACAAACACAATGAATTAATAATCATTTTAGATATGCATTAATTTCTGGTGATACGTTCTTACATAAGTAATGAATTTATCATTTCCTTATTGCTTGGTTGTTTTCAGATTATCTGGCGCCTTCAGCAACACGAGGGCTATAATGCGCCGAAACATTCGTCATTAGACAAGCCAACATACATTTACCAACACCCATGCCTAACACGGGACTCAAACAAGCAGCCTCGCGGTCTATAAGCTTGCACTCTAAACACTATACCGTTTGGTCGGCCATTTCCTTTTTAAATCAATGAATAATATAAATACCATTTACCCAAATAACAAATGCTTTTGAGAATGTAAACTTGGTATTTTGAAAAATAATTATTTAAACTTTAAATAAATAAATCTTTAAACAAATTACTTTTATTGGTATCGATAGCTAGCTTTTGAAATTAGTTTTAAAAAAATTCAATTTTAAATGTATAAATTCTAAATCTTGACACACATACTAAAATTAAATGTTACTCTGAACTCATACATTCTTATCAATCGTATATTGCAAGCCCACTTTAAGGACACTCCGGTGCATCCCCAAGGCATGTCTGGTCTTTTGTCAAAGAGCAGACATGCAGCATGTGTGGCCAATTAACCAATTTCCCAAGGCTATAACGCTGTTGTATGGTATTGACAGATACACCGAGCCCAACTGCTTCTTGGTTTGCGGGGCAGGGGTTAGAAATAGAGGAGGTGCTTTTCTCCATCTGAAGTTTAAAAAAAAAATTCGGTACCTTTTGTCTTTTTGTTTTGTTGTATGGATCCAATAAATTTTAAAATTTTTTAGTAAAACAAGATATCGCGGGTTCTTCTTGACAAGCCCTTCTTTGTTTTTATTTAAATTTTATTTTAGTTACTGTGTTTTTAATTTTGGCGAATTTTCTAATCGCCAAATGTCCTATGCTACATCTGTTCCAATGTCCCTTTCAAACTCTGTTTAAAATACATTTTCCAATATTTCTCAGAAAATTTGCGTTCCACAACTCAAAAGATCTGACTGCAAAATGCTGAAACCCAACTCAAAGCTATCTCCTGAAGTTTGAGGTAAGCTTTTTTTTTTTACTTTTGTAATTTTTAATCAAATGTGCGTAGTGTTAAAAACAATGAATTCTTCTGCTAGTCGCTTTCCTGGTAACCTTGTTGACCAGCTCTTCAAGAACTACTTCATTATTTTCTGTTGTTTATTTTATTACTTTTTCATGTTTTTTTAGTATTATGGAGTGAAATTATAATTTTTCTAATGTTTATTTTTATTTAGTCACCATTTTTTTTAGTGTGTTTATAGGCTATTTTCTTGTAGAGCAGTCTCAATCTTTAAAATTTTATTTTATTATTTCATTTGATTATTAATTTTTTGCAGTCACATTTTAGAATTGGAGGATCAGTACTTCTACTACACTTTTTTAGTAGTATTATAGTAACTCACTATTTAGTTTTTTTCTTTGGTTTTCTGAAAGAAAAAAAAAGACTTTTGTCTGCTCTTGCCATATTCATGTAACGCCTTAAAAAACTGAACATTTGATCATAATAGGAAAGAGGGTTGGGCAGCTAATATTAAAAAATAATAAAACTAGTTATAAATTAAAATTACTCACTTTTTAACATAATGAAAGGAAATTTAAAACTGCAGTGTTTCACAACTATTCTGTTAAGGTATTGAAAAACAAATAATCTTACAATTCTACATTATAACGAAAAGAACATTTAATAAACATTAGTGCCGTTTCTAAAACACAACTTAAGCATGTGTTATTAAAAAAACGTAAGCATGAATGTTATAAATAAAATCAATGTAAACACATAATACAAACAACGCAAGAAGTAACATGTTAAAAAATCAACGCTGGTGTATACAGTGAAATTTATTAAATGTTAAATATTGTTATGATATAATGTAAACACTGTTTATTGGTGTATTCTAAATCCCCTAAACAAGGCAATTTCATTGGCTACCGAAACCAAATTTTTATGTTGTTGTGAATTGACAAAAAGTGCCAGTCTGTTCAACCTTGTTTTGCTCATAGAATTTCTTAATATGATGTTAATGATCACAAAGTTGAAAGCTCAGAAGTTTCAATTGAAACTGGTAAAATACATTTTTTTTTTAATAAGTGACGTATATTCGGAAATATGTCTACAGAACATTCTGCGAAAGCATCAAGAAAACCTTTCTACAGGGTTACTACAAAAGAATCATTCATTTTCAAAACAAGATTTATTCAAAAGTATTATACTTTTGAATAAATCGGGTAAACTTGAGCTTAAATATTTTGCGGTTGTTTTCTTGTACCAATCATATTTGTAAGTATAATACTTTTGAATAAGTCGGGTTTTGAAAATGAATGATTCTTTTCTAGTAACCCTGTATTTTGTTTTCCATATTTCCTAATCTGCTTCGATGATGTTTTGAAAACCAAGAAAACCTCTTTCATAAAATTTTACCAGATTTTCTATGGCAGATTTGTATTATTGGTATCAGGAAGGAGAAGTCTTTGTGTCTACGCATGCTCTTTCAGGGAACCAGTAAGTTTTCTCTGCTCTGACCATCTGAAGGACGTCATGACCCCAGCATATAGAAATGAGAAAGAAATGTAAAATCGGAAGAGTTTGAAATGAAATAGATGTGCTTGTATTTTTGTGTTCATTTCTCGTTGTTATAGTTATTTTGAAAAAATGACTGACTCGAAAAGTTAGTTAAATGAGGATATTAAGTATTAACTATTTACAAAAATTGTTACATTACACTTGGAAATATAATTTTTCTCAATTTTCAGGGAGCTGTAGCCCTATCAGCCTCCTCCCTGTATACGCCACGGACTTCATATGGCTAAGCAATCCTACGTAAGTAGAATCCTTTATTTGTTCTGATCTTCAATACCAAATTATTAATCGTGGTGAAACAGGGAGTGTTAAATTTTTATCGAGCGAGGGGAGTACTTTCATTTCACCTAAAATTATAAAATAGCATCTAAGAAAAATCGAATATTTCAATAACGTACGTATTAGAGGCATTAAAGTTTCAATAAAGGATGTATTTTGAATTCTTTAAATTAACTTCGATTTTGTGTGAGTGTCGATAGAGTGCAAGTCTGCGGATGCTTAATTAACCCACCTTGCCGTCATCCAAGCGGGCTGAAAGTTGGTAGATAGATTCGATGTCGATGGCAATACATTCTTTCACATTTTGGGGCTGTTATTGTCACTAAAAAGTTGCTTATACGGAATACTAATAAACTAACTTGCCTTCATCCAATCGCGCTAAAATAGCAGTAAGCCGATCATTGTTGAAACTCTTTGATATTGCCAAATTTTTTTTAAATAAATAAATAATAAAATTGTTTTAATCAAAATAATAAAAAAAAAGATGTTTGGATGTGAATGCATAAATGCACGTTCATTTCTAATAAATACATTTTGAAATTTAGTTTGCAACACATTTTGCTGATATAAATGTGTTTGATATTTAAAATTAGATACAAGCACCAAGCACACGCTGTTAACAGAATCGGCGCTGTGTTAATGAATATAAAAATTGGCGATGTATATAAAGGATTAATATTTAAAACTTTGTTTTCATGTGTTATATAATTATGTCTCGCGAAAAAAAAAAAGAATAACGTCATTTGAAAATGAGTCAAAAATTCACAAATATTTGAGTTCGCAGCTGTATGCGACTAAAACAATTTATAGAGGGATCTGTCTTGACGAAATAATTAATTTCTTCAAGAAAGCTAAATATTATAATTTTATTTAACAATATCAATAGCATGGTTTATTTCATATGTATTTAAAGTTTTGCGAACCAAAACGCAAATTATTTTGTAAAACTTGACAATTCTCTAGTAAAAGTTCCCGCGCGGAAAGAGTTTCTACTAAATGGCCCATGCAAAAGAAAGAAGAAAAAAAATTCGCCACAAGATCTGCTTCTCGGAGTTGACAGGAGTGAACTGCCCCCTATAAATCAACACCACAGGAGGTGAGGAAGCTGACCAGACCCCCCAAACCTCGAAGATCAAAAAACGCCCGAAACCGCCCGAGAACCCTCTGCAGAACAAATAGTTCTCGGGCGCTGTAGGTTTCAGGGGGTTAAGATTATTTTAACACGTATTTGTGGAAAGCAAAATTAGAAAGCCAAAACTATTTATGTTGAAACTTTCAAAGCTCTAGGCCTATTAGAAGTCGCTTTTTGTTAAAAAAAAAAAAATTCAAAGAATCAATCGAAAATCAAATTAAAATTTTAACATTCTGTTTGTCAATAGTCCAATTAGAATGCCAAAACTACTTGTATTGAAAATTTCAGAACTGTAGCCCAAATAGAAATCGTTTTGTAAAATATTTTTTAATTAATTAAAAAAGGAACTAAATAAAAATGTAAAATTCTGTTTTTCAAACGTCCAATTAGGAGGGCACAACTACTTATGTTGAAAATTTCAGAGCTGCAGCTCTATTAGATATCGTTTTGTTAAATATATATTAATAAATTAAAAAAAAAAAAATAATAATAATAATTAAAAAGGAACTAAATAAAAATTTGAAACTCTGTTTTTCAAAAAAAGGCCAAATAAAAGACAAAACTACTTATGTTGAAAATTTCAGAGCTGTAGCAATATTGGATATCATTTTGTAGAATAGTTATTAATTAATTAAATAAAAAGAACTAAATAAAAATTTAAAATTCCGTTTTTTAAAAGTCCAATTAGAAGGCTAAATCTACTTACGTTGAAAATTTCAGAGCTGTAGCTCTATTAGAAACCGTTTTGTAAAATATTTATTAATTAATTAAAGAAAAAACTAACAACAAATTTAAAATTCTTTTTTTTCAATAGTTCAATAAGAAGGCCAAAATTACTTATGTTGAAAATTTCAGAGCTGTATCTCTATTTGAAGTCACTTTGTAAAATAAAAGTTAGTTAAAATATTAATTAAAAAAGAACTAATTAAAATTTTACATTCTGTTTGACATTCATAAATTAGAAGGTCAAAACTTCTTGTGTTGAAAATTTCAGAGCTCTACTCCAATTTTAAGCAGGTTTCTATAACAGATCCACAAACAGACAGACACACAGCTTGTTTTATTATTATAGATTTTAAATTTGTTTATTTTTTTCAGATAGAAATGAATGGGATTCCCTTTAGTTTTCCTCAAGAATCTTCCAGAAACTTCTTGTCAGATGCAGCAAATAAATGAAGAAATATTTGTAGTATATATTTAAAATCATGTTTAAATTATATTCTTTGTATAAAATGAAAAAGCAACTCATTTGTGTTTGTTTACTTCAAAATAAAGAATTATCTAAAAAAAAATTATCAGTAAAAATGCATTTTTAGTTGTATATGTTTCTAATAATAAAACTATAAGTAGCTTGGATTAACCCTTTAAAACAAATTTTAATGCAATTTAAATTGTCTAACGCAACCTACTAAGATCTCAATGCATTTTTTTAATAATATATACATAATTTTTTATTGAATTTTGAATCTTTATTTTTTTAAAAATTCTTTACAAAAAAAAGTAAATTATGTTTATTATTCTAGTAAGTTCTACCTAGCAAATAAATTAAAATTTATCAATAAATTGGGTTATGATTGATACCATTAAAGGCAAATTGTAACTAAATTCCTATAGAATAAATATTAATTTTTCATTAGCCACTAAATTTAAAGCATTTTCCGATTAGCATCCCAATTAAGTGTTTCTTTTTGAACACAAAAGATAAATGATACTTTATAAAGGAAAGTTTTTGCAACCTTTCCTATATCTACAGGGTGGGAACCTCAGAGTGAAAAGGTTTACACACCCTTTACAGTGAAAACCTTTTGGCAAGCCTATTATGAAAAGGCTTATACAACCCTTAAGGCAAAAACCGTGTGGCAGGCTTATCACGAAAAGGTTTACACACCCTTTACGGCGAAAACCTTGTGGCAAGCTCATCCCGAAAAGGTTTACATACCCTTTACGGCGAAAGCCTTGTGGCAAAGGGGGTCATGAAATGGTTACCAAAAGCTTGACGTCTGGAGACTAGGACCCTTTCTTCAAGGTTTTATGATGGTTACTCCCTTGTCATCTGAACCTTACTCCCTTTTCGCTTGAGAGGTTTAGACAAGGGTTTTAAAAGGATAAAATGCTAGTTGGCTGATGATATTTTTTCAATTCGCTCCTCTATATTTGGCAACGGAATTTTTTTTTTCTTGGTAATTTCATTTAATCGCCTGTAATCTATACAGGGTCTTGGATCTCTTCCTGGAGATTCCACTAATATCATTGGAGATGAATAATCCGAATATCCGACTTCAATGATCTTCATAGATAACATCTTCTGTATTTCAGATTTTAAATTATCATTTTGTCTAGGAGAATTCCTATAAGGTTTAGAAAGAACAGGTTTGTTACTTATCAACTCAATGTCATGAAGGACAATGTCAGTTTTCCCAGGTACATAGGAAAAACAAGTATGGTTTTGACATATTAAATTCTTCAGTTGATTTATCTGCTCTCCATCCAATCTATTCTCCAGTTTGTTTCCTTGAATCAGTTCATCAACATCTAAGACATTTGGATTTAAATCTACGTAAGGAATTTCTAGCTCATCTTGATTTCGTGTTGATTCATCTCTTTCATTCAACAAAAAGTTGATTTGTTACGGTCGCTTGTAGTAGGGCTTTAACATGTTTACATGATAAATTTGAGTTTTATCTTTCTTTCCAGGTAATTCTACAAGGTAGTTTGTTTCAGAAATTTTTCCTGAAATAGTTCCTGGACCAAGCCAATGAGGGGCCATCTTGTTTGCCTTGGAAGTGGCCATTATGTAATGAAAGTTGAAATAAAAGTAACAGAATTTTATTCTAACTTAAACTTAAGCTTTATTCAACATTAATAACGCATAAGCTCTATACACATAGCAGCCATTTTACAATGATAGAACATCCAGCTTTGTTGCCAAAACGTCAGTAGTTAAATCAGTGTTGCCACTGTGATGATAATATACTACATTCACCCCCACCATAAAAGTTAATGTACAATATAGTCAGACAGGTAGGCAGGTTTTCGTTTTAGTCTTCCAGGACGTGGTGTTTCATCGCAAGAAATTTTCTGTCCAGATTTAGATTGTTCCGGAAAGACATCTTCACAGGGCAGTGCATACATTCTTTAGAATTTCCTTCAGTCCCCTCCAAATTCTCTGTCGATCGTTTCAAATGACCATCAAACTCTTCACCACTCTGATTAACAAACGACTCTTTCTCTGTGTCGTTGGTTTCCCGATCACTGGTAAATTCGATGGTTTCCCCTCTTGGAGCCAAATGCCGTATGGACACGCTTGTCTCACGTCCATCAGGAAACCTTACAAATGCATATTCTGGATTAGCCTCCAAAAGTTTGTGGTGTCACATGCCCACCAACTCTAAAGCAACAACTCAACTCGACTCAACCCGGCAGAAAACATGAGATGACTCTGAACTCCCGGACAACGTGCTACGAACTTAACTAGCGAACTAATCAGACAGTCATGACTCAACAACTTTCTTAAATTTAATTTGCATTGTTAAGAACAATTTTTATTTACCATAAGTAATGTCCTTTATATTTTCAAGTTAGTTATGTGCTTGTCAATGTTTACTTAAATAAAACCAACCGATAAGCACCTAACGTAACAGTGGTGACCTGTGTATTAACGAACATTTTAATAACTTATGAGCGAAATGGTGAGCATTACAACTGTGGTGATAAAGGATTATCACATTGCCTGACTTTTAAACTATTTGAAATGATGAAAACCAACTTCCCAAATGGATACACGTCGTTTGAATGAATACACGTGGTGAAACCCGAAGTATCGCTGCATTGAAGTCCACGGCAGAGAGAACAAGGTAGGAATTTGACACTAATTCATTAATTCTTTCGGAGTGGTGATTGCTTTATTTCTTAATTGCATTATTTTATTTTGGTTTCATTTTGATTTTTCCAACTACTTCTGTTTTTAAGTCAAAATGTCTGTTGCTGATAACACTGATGAAAATGTGGAAATTAACCGCGTGCATATAAAATTACCAGTATTTCATAAAGGAAATATAAAGTTATTTTTAGCGCAACTCGATGCTGCATTTTCAATTAATCAAATTAGAAACGAAACTTCTAAATACAACTATTTAATTAACGCGTTAGATAATGAAATTTTAGCTTTAGTTAGTGATTTGGTTCTTGAATGTCCTGATGATAAACCGTTTACTACTTTAAAAACGCGGCTTTTGGATTTGTTTCAACACTCAGCTTCCAAAGAGGCAAAAATTCTGTTGGAGGATTTACAACTTGGAGACCAAAAACCAAGCATCTTATTACGTCGAATGAAGGAACTTTCACATGGCAAAGTAGGTGACGAATTTTTGAAAAATTTATGGTTGCAACGACTTCCGAAAAACATTCAAACAGTGCTAGCTATAAGTGGGGATGAGTTAGATAAGTTGGCAATTCTGGCCGATAAAGTTGCAGAATTGACTGAACCAAGCAATTCATACGTATCTGTAGTGTCAGAAAATACTACCCTCTCTGAATTGAAAGGTCAAATCTCTGAATTGAGTCAAAAACTTGAACGACTGAGTACGAATTTTGGATTAAATCATGAACGCAACCATTCACGCGGGCGTAATAAATACCGTAGAAACGCAACTTCCCGTAATCGTTCCGCAACTCCCCATAGTACACAAAACAATTTAAATGATAGAAGTATGTGCTGGTATCATTGTAAGTTTGGAGCAAGGGCTCTTAAGTGCAACTCTCCATGTTCCTTTCAAAATGCGTCGGGAAACGCGCAGGGCCAGTTGCAATAGCGGCTTGTGATGATGGCCCTAACACCAAACATATAAGCCGTCGTTTGTTTATTTTGGATCTTAACAGTGGCATGAAATTTCTGGTTGATTCTAGTGCTGATATTTCTATTATACCTCAATGCGGAAATAATAAACCTTCACCCATATATCTCTTTACCGCCAATGATTCTAAAATCGCTACGTATGGAACAAAAATGATGGAATTAAATTTAAACTTGCGACGTCCACAGTGGCGGCTCGTGGGTAGTAAAAGTGAGGGGGCCCGAATTAAATTAATTGAAAAAAAAACTTGTAAATATCAAAATACATGAATTTCATGTAATTTTGCAAATGTTACTCAAATACGCATACAAACAAAACTACAAGATTAATAACATAATTAAATTATCTAAATAAAACTTAATAAAATAAATATTTCAATAAAAAGAATTATTGTAACAAAGATGGCGTTTCGTTTGAGCATGGGGGACGACACTTTGAGTTATAATGCCTTTACACCTTCAGAACTTTTGAAAATTAAAAAATGGAGTAGAGAATTCATAGGTAAAAAATATAAAGTTTGGGTTTCAAATTATTCATTCGAACTTAGAATTAATGCATATCTATTTATTAATATTTCAGTAAGAAATACTCATTCACGGTTGAAAATTCACGGTGTTTGAAGCAATAGACGCCTTTATCCCTTTGTATGCAATATACATCCCCCTTATACATAAAACATTCCACAGTCCATGCGTTGAGGATTTAAATGTGAGACTTGCCTTCCTCAAATGGTTACCAGTGGTCAGTGATTATGACGACCGTGGACAGTGTTATTACTTTTAGAATTGCTCGAATACTACTGGGTCTTACTCTAAGATTGAAAAAAAAAAAAAAAAAAAGAGTTGGAACACACCTTTTTGCTCCGTCCCCCTTATAACTAATCACCTCTAAAAATGGATTGAAATGAAAAACATGCTATAAATATTTTATATTTTTATTAGATTAAGAATACTTAAGAACAAATTAAATTAGCTCATGTTGATGAAGAGAAGTTTAAAAGTTCAACAACCCTGAAGATTAAACTTTTTTAATGCAAGATACCAATATTTTTAACATCATAACATCATTTTATGCACAATAAAGGTGGCAGATTTAGATTTTTACAACTTCAGCCAATACTGTAGGAACATAAATCTCCTTATTCATAATTTCCTTGATAACTTCCGAAGTTAAACGAATTACATAAAATAAGTGAAAGTATAAAAACGATTCTGTATATATAAAAAAAGAAAGCCAAAATTTAAAAGTAAATGTTAGGACTGAAAAAAAAATAATTTAATAACACAATTAAAAATTCAGTAGAAAACTTAGTGAAAAAAAATTCTATTAAATATTACATGAATTATATATTTAAAAAAAAAGAAAGAAAAAAAGAAGCTCACAACAGCTATTTCCCCTTTTGTAACTTTGGAGTAAATATTTAAATAAAGAATTTTATTTGATTTAAAAAAAAAAAAAAAATGAAGTAAATTATTTTTAAGACATCGCTTAAAGGATCTAATGAAAATTTTTAAAAGCTTTGAATGTGCTATATTAACAAATTTGCAATCAGTTAAGTTTTTGTTATGTTGACCAGTTAAAAATTTTAAAATTAAATTAATACTGGATTTTACAAGACTATTTGGGAAAAAAAGATATCTCGACAATTACCTGTGACGTTTATTTTTAACAGATCATTATGCGGTGACTTAGTTCTAGTAAAATCACTCATTTTATGAAGAATGAAACTTTTTACTGTCTGTATAGAAATTCTTCTGTTAAAGGTTATCGAATTGAAAGTTACGTTAAAAATTGAATATGATGCTAAATATCTGTGTGAGTGGTAAGACAAATACCCACTGCCGAACATTTGGACGAAATTTAAGTACTCAAACTTTTTTCGGGGGAGAGGGGAAGGGGAAGAAATTATAGAAACAAAAACAAATTGCTGAGGAAATCATACTCATATATTTTGCAAAATAAAGAGTGAAATTTTAAAAAAATCTTCCACTCGAGAGCAGAGAAAGCAGGGGTGTTTTGGTAATGTGATACTCATGGTATCACATTACTAAAACTCATTGCAAAAACCAAGATGGTCATACGAAAGTCACAACCACGGTTTTCTACCCCCTATAGTTTCAAATTCAAGATCGTCTGAAGAAGGGGTCATTTTGTCCCCAAGCTGTGGGGGAAAACTAATATCCATTGAAGAATGAGCGGAGACGGGGGGGGGGGGAGTAGGTAGAATGTGGGGGTTCTGCAACATGGAGGAATGATGGAAGGGGACGAGGGGACCGATGACGTCACCGGAAGTGGGCGTGGCCATGACATCACAGGATATGACGTCACAGGAAGTGGGCGTGGTTATGACGTCACAGGATATGCCGTCATCGGATATGACGTCACAGGAAGCGGATATGACGTTATATGAAGGGGGTGTGACAGGATATGACATCACCGGAAGTCACATGACCGGAAGTTGAGTTGTGTTGTTTTCCTCCTGCTGCTGTTAGTTTCGGTTTCGTTATAGGCTTTTTTCGTATGACGTCACAGTGGGGGATGACATGGAGGAATGAGGAAGGGGACGAGGACCGATGACGTCACTAGTAGCACCTGACCGAAAGTTGAGTTGTTTTACTCCTGCTGCTGTTAGTTTCGGTTTTGTTATAGGATTTTTTTTATGACGTCTCAGTGGGGCTTACATGGAGGAATGAGGAAAGGGACGAGGACCGATGACGTCACCAGAAGCACATGATCGGAAGTTGTGTTGTTTCCCTCCTGCTGCTGTTAGTTTCGGTTTACCTTTAAGGCAGAGTTGAGTTGTTCTAGGGCTGCTTCTAAACGAATAAGTTAGAGTTATAGGCATTTTGACTAGTGACGTCACAGTGGGGTACTGAGTGGGGATGACGTCACATTATATTATAAAGTGTAACTTTGAACCAAGACGAGACGGAGTTGAGTTGTTCTAGGGCTGCTCCTAAATGAATAAGTTAGAGTTATAGGCTTTTCGACTCGTGACGTCACAATGGGTATAGAGGGGAATGACGTCATTATTTCTTTTTATATAAAGTTTACCTTTGAACCAAGGCGAGACAGAGTTGAGTTGTTCTAGGGCTGCTCCTAAACGAATAAGTTAGAGTTATAGGCTTTTCGACTCGTGACGTCACAATGGGTATAGAGTGGAAATGACGTCATTATTTCTTTTTATACAAAGTTTACCTTTGAATCAAGGCGGGATGGAGTTGAGTTGTTAGGGTCCTTCTTCTAAACGAATAAGTTAGAGTTATAAGCCTTTTTACCAGTGACGTCACACTGCGAATGACGTCATTCATTATTTTATGTAATAAAATTTAGCATTTAAGGAATGGCAACATCTTGTGAGAGGTTTAAACAAGATACGAGCAGGTGTTGATCGGATGAGTCATCCTGTTTGAACAGGTTTGAACAACTTGGGACAGGATATTGCACAGTGATAAGGGTGGATAGGTGTTAGGGGGAGACTAACCAATCAGGTTTCACGCTAGGGGGTGTTGTTTCGACTGTCAGCCAATCAGAAGGGATGAGCTACGTCACTCACGGACCTGCATTCAGAGAGAATGCCATTTCTTCCTCTGATTTTGTCAAGTGAAGGTGCGTTTGCTGTTTCTTCGAAGTTGTGCTTGCTAGTTTGAATTGAAAATGTCGTCTGATTTACATATTGAACTCGTTGAAAGTTTTTACGATGCAGCTAAATCGCAGCAGTTGCTATATGAATTGTTAACTTATGAGTATGAGAATCTGCAATTGAACTTTAATGGAAAAAGTTACAAGCCTCAGAGGAAAGTGCTCGGTTTTGGTGATATTGGAGTGAACTATGCCTTTTCCGGAACGTGCGTCTTTTCCAAGCCGTGGACCTCTACACTACTAGCCATTAAGAAGGATGTTGAAAACAAGACTGGACAAGAATACAACTATGCCCTTCTCAACTACTATGCAGATGGAAATGCCAAGATTGGAGCTCATAAAGACAACAAAAAAGACTTGGATCCAGACTTCACTATTCCAACCCTAAGTCTCGGAGCTAGCAGAACCATGCAGTTTGCCCGACCTGATTTCCAGCCTAATAAAGTTCCATTGCCAAGTGGATCTCTCCTTCTCATGAAGCCACCCACTAATAAGTTCTGGACCCATGAAATTTCAGCCGAGCCTGCTGTGACGGAGCCGAGAATCAGTATCACCTTCCGGAACATCGTGAAAAGACCTCAAGATATTGTAGAATATCCTCACAAGTCCCCTTCTCTAAAGCGATCATTCGATGAAGCAATCACTGAAGAGGAAACAATTCCCGATGATGACTGGATGACTCGTCTTTATGCCTCTGTAAAGAAAACCAGTGAGTGCCTCAAGGAATGGAACCTTGGATTTGGTTTCATAGTGTCTCTCAATCAATATGACTCTCGTCTTTTCATTCACATGTCTCAAGAATATAGTCAAGGAAGTACCCAGAAAATTGTGATAAACATGGATACCTTTCAGGACTTTTATAACAAACTATTTCACGTGAACACGAAATATGCATCGAGTAGCGTTGTGTGTAACAATCAACTCCTGGTTCTATCACATAAGGGTGAGTTAGTTTTAAAGCAACTCTTTTATTTTAGACTTAAGGAAAGTTCCGTAAAAGTCGATGAAAATTATCTTGCTAAAATTAGAGATCTCATGCCTGAAATATGTGAAACCATCAAGAACTCTCTTATAAATTTACTACGAGTTGAAATTCTTAATCATTGTACTCAAAATGTAAATATACCACCCAATATAGACTTATTTCATGAATATGTTTCTGCTTTTCGATGTGAAATAGAAAAAAATGTATTAAAATTGTTTCGGTGTGATGCTTGTGCTATTAATGACCCCTCGCAAGGAAATCATGTCTGTATAACTACTTCATTGCAAGATCAATCTTGGTGTGTTGGAGACGATGCTATACTTATACTTAATGTAAAAAATGTGATTGAAACCTTGCAATGTAAAAATGTCATACAATTCTTTAATGAAGATTTCTTTAAATGTATATCATATGGTGCTTTGAAAGATTTTTTGAAATTATAAATAAAACTATTCAATTGAAATATTTGTGTGATTTTCTTATATGAAATAATAGAAAAAATGTTTAAGCAATATCACTTTATTGAATCATAAATTTTCCCACTTTTTAGGTGGTTTTACATTTCGTTTCAACTTTGTTTGAACAATTTTTACAGGCGACTTTAGTAACTTCTTATTTCCGATAAACTGCTTCGGAACATTTAAATCTTTCAAAACAGTATTAAATAAACTTTTCCGTGATACATTACTTTTAGTATTGTACATATAATTGAAAAAGTCGATAATGTTAGAGTTTGGTATTTTTTCTCCGTGTATGGAGATTTGACCCTTGGAATTCCATGATAAGATATCGGGTTGATTCTTGATGAGAGTAAGTGTATTTTCAGCTTTTCTTCGCATGGGTTTAGAAAGTGATGCTAATATAAGTTCTTGATAATTATCATCTTTTTGAAGATTCTTTATTTCTTCTACTTTCACAGATTCTTCAACTTTCTTCTTATCTTCTATTTTCTCCACTTCTTCCTTCTTCTTCTCTTCATCTGTCTTACTTTGTTCGTTCCGACGTGAATTGTTGAATTCTTGTAGATTTAAACTTTTTTTCAACAGTTCATGATAGAGAACCAATTTTTCATGATCAGGTAAGTCACTATGTAAAATTTGTATCATTGCTTTATCAAGCTCACTAAGCCTTTTATTGGAAACAGTATGTTTTGTCACCAATTCCTCGGGTATAAGAGCAAACTTCTTAATTTGAGCCATGAAATAATGTAGTTAAAACACTCAAGGCTGCAGGAATAAGTATGTTGAGGAAACCTCCTTTCTGTAAAATGACTTGACGTTTTTTCGGTAAAGACACTTTACGATTACTTAAATGACGCAATATCTTCTTATGTTTAGAGAGCGTTTTCTTCTGTCGTGCAGTCAATGGGATATTTCCATTCAATGTGTTAATGCAACATTCGCATATGGCTTTTATACAGTTCTTATTGAGTTTGCTTAATAACGTTTTTCGTAAGCTTAACGGACAAATTTGCAACAGTCTTAATTGATTGAGTTGCTCCTTCTTAAGCGTCATCCTGCTAAATGATACTTTTCTTCAAAGTCATTCACTTTTATATCATTTAAATTGATACACGATCTGTCTTTGAGTAGGTAAAATTTTGGTACGTAATCGTAACTCTTCTGGTGTTTCGGCACGTAAATCTATAAACAAATAGGAATAAGGGTTTTTCGTTGCATCTTCAAAGACTTCTTGAAATAACTTGACATGTCGAGGGAATAATTGTCTTCCGAGGTGTGATACTTGACTCAAGTCTCGTCTATTTTTACACAGTACTAAATAGTGTGCATTCAATGTAATGTCACGCATTTCTTTCCCTTTGTAGAAAAAATTTTGTGTTATGAAGATAACACTCAGGTTTAAATGATGACTACCTTTTGTAAAAAGATCAGTTAAATGACTGTTAGCATTTGACATTAAATCATCAATTACGAAGAGTGTATTCTCGCCCAAAAATTCTTTAAATGTCGCAGGTAGACCTTCTACAAATGTCACGTTTTCAATTTCATCGTATAAGGGTTGATGTATTCCATAAAACCAAACAATCTTATCGGGAACTTTTGAAAACATGCCCTGCTTTTCATTTATAATATCCCGCACAAAATAACTTTTACCGCATCCTGTTGGACCGGCGATTACCATTGTAAAAGGATGTTGCAACTTTGGAAATTCCATATTGAATGAGAGACGACACAAAGTATTACTGTTTAAATACTTTCTTTATTGATAAAATGACGCTACAATTCTAAAGTGCTTGATTACAAAATGATGCACTTTGATATCATTACATATTTGATTGGGTACAAAAGACAAGAGGATATCGTTCATAGAACGTCCATTACATTTAGAATATAAATAAAAAATACAATATTGTCCACACACGGAACTCGCATTCGATTGAAGTATCATAGGATTAAACTCTACATGTCGATAACGCTTTACATAACTTGATATTCCTCCGGGAAAATAAGACGGTGGGTTTCCGAACGAATCAAAGAAACATATTTCTGTAGGGGATTCTATGTAGAAAGCCACCCAATGAGTACCTTCTTGATTGGACTTGTCAGTGTTGGCAACAAAACAGGCTGGAAAGTTTCGGACAGATGTTGGTAATCGATCACTTGAGAAAACGCCCAAGAATATGTTCTTGGTTTTTGCATTTCCAGAAAGAATTCTGGTTATTTGCAGGGTATCCATTAATTTGGAAAGTCGCACACTACGTGACGTGATTTAGATATTTCAATCACGTTTTGAAACTCTGCATAAATGAGCACTGATAAAGTTTCCGTAATAGCCTCGGAAAATTTAATTTCCACACGTAAATTTCCTTGATGTTGCAGATTAAAATGTTCTCCGTCGCAAAGATCAGGACTTAGATCAAATGCGTAAAGTACATGTCCTCTGGCGTATTCTTCTTGCGATAAGTAAATTCCCTTATCACGATTAAATCCAGAAAATAAACTATGATAAGCCCGAACGTAGTTGTTGGAATCAAAATTAAGCTCTAAAGGCTTACAGGGAACCGGTTGTCCATCTACGTAAATCGATACAAAGTTTGCACTATGGTGAGAAAAGAGAAATGGGTTCTTTGAATATTGCCCATTCATTGCAGCATTTCCTAAACAGGTGAGAATGACACGTTTTGGCATGAGTCCAAGAAACACATTATCTTGTAAAAAGGACCAACTCCCCTTGGCAATGCTATAAGTTTTGCAAATCACACGATCAATTGGATATTTGCACGATGACTTCTCCAAAGCCTTGGCATGCCCAATAGCAACGGCAGGGCTCACCTTCACTTTTCTTATAAATATAGAAGCATGCTCTAGAACTATCTTGTAATCACTATCCTCTTTGGTTGAAATTAAGCAAAATGAGGATTTGCTGCGTATCATTTTTATTTTGATATCCACCAAGTTAATCATGAGACGATTTTGTTGGAAAATGTCACAGTGGAGTTGACCAATCATGTCTACGGTCTGGCTGTCTTTGATAAGATTGTAACGTGTCTTCAATCCAGCATCAGCATTCTCACCTATGGGGTCTATGATATCAGGTTGAGTATCTTTGTAGAATCCTTCACAGGATAGTAAACTTTTCTTGGCGTCTTCCCCATAATTTAACAATGTCTCTATGTAGGCTCTAAAAGGATAAGTGTTGCTTGCAGAAGAAATATTTCTCTCGTTTAAACTAACGTCTACTTGACTGAAAAGCGAATGAAGGAAAAGGTTGACGGGAGCAACTGGCTCCTTTTCTGGTAGTTTAGTTCCATCTGCTTTCATCACTTTCACTTTCACGTGTAGATAGGAAGCAGCTAAGTCCACATATTCTTCACTACTTCCTGATATTGAAAATTCAATCGGTCCACCATCTCGTACACTTGAAAGGGGATGAAATTCGACAAATTGTCCTTTTTCGATAACGGTCTGGGTTGGGGGGATTGAAAATAAATCCAATTCCGACTTGACGCAAGGAGCAGAGTCTTTGTATATGAAGGAAGCCATTAGGAGAAAATATCACGTGATGTGCACTTCTTCTTGGCTGAACGTGGAATGACAGACTTCTTCTTCTGCTTACGCTTTTTATGTCTTTTTCCACTACCAATCATAGTCTTGACTTTGGTGGCGGCTTTATCTGTTAACACATTTCCAGCTTCTTTTAGTCTTCGTTTGGTGGCCATTTTAAAATCTTGGCCTTGAGAAACATCATTCATCAGGTTGACACCGCTGTGAAACATTTGTTTCCCAATAGCTTTAGCACCTGATTTCAGTAACGGTGCTGCGGCACGAAAAAATGATCTGAACAGACCTCCTAATCCATATCCTCTCTGATAAGAACTCCCCTGATAATAATTCAATCCTTTTCCCGTCTGCTGCACATAATAATCTTCGAAAGATTTCTGGCAACACTGATATGGAACATACATTATGAGAGAGCTTTCTGCCGAAAGTGTAACTTCACATACGAGCGTCCACGTTCAAATGGCGTTAAACACCCTGCGTGTGTCCTTATAACGATTTCCAAAGTCTCAATAATTTTCCGGTTTACAGGTAAGTAGTGCGGTCTATCATACTGTTCGCTAATCATCTCACCATCTTGTCCTCTCACTCTGACCACTCGAAGGAGAGGTGCTAAGACATCACCTACAATTTGGGGTTCCACTATATCCGTATAAATCATCAATACGCGATAATGTGCAGAGGGGTCAGCTACGAATGGACTAACAACAGTTGTTTCTATACTTGCGTCATATGAAGTTATTTCCATAGGTTCAAATCCTAGCATTTCAGCAAGTCCTTGATATAATATAAGTTTCGCATTATTTTTCACAGTTATCTGAACACGCTTTGTTACCGCATTATAACTTGTAACAATTTTATCATCATGTTCTTTCACATAAATAGCCTTCAAAATATCAGGAACCGTCTCATAACAACCCGGAGGTAATCTTCTTCCTACCTCTAACTTTCCACTCGTTTCGAATCCGATTAAATTATTTTGATGATTCACATTATACCAAGTATGTGGGTATAAAAACTCTACCATTCCAACTTCCCATTCTCCTTTCAGTTCAATTGGTATGGGTAACCGAGTAATAAAATGTGAAATTTTATTTTCAGGGAAATATGACATGGAACTATCTGAAATGAGTGTTATGTAGAAACTCATGATGACGAATGAGTCTTGCAACATGTGTCAGTAATATTTATAGGGCTAATAAGTTAGAAGCTGGAATCCACTGATTAAACTTGTCGGGATATCCTCGATATTTCACAAAATATTCCATTTTCTTTTTACGCATGCGTTTTCTTAAAACTTTTTCAATTGGAAATTCATCTTTCATTGTAACCTTTTGCAACTCTTGCACATAAAACGTGCCTTTTATAGGCTCTCCTAATAAATCCTTCACTCTATACACTGCAGGCTGCCGTTTGACACATTCTGTTATAAGAAACAATTCTTCCGTCCAATTCGTTTCATAGCCCTTTTCGAAGGTTAGTTTCTTCTTTGAAATGCGAACCACGTCATCCACATTAAATACACACTTGGGTTTAGGTAAATTCTCCATATCTCCATATAATGTAAACCAAACATCTTGTTCATTTTGGGCATTTACTTCCACGGGAGCCCGCTTGATACTTGAATGGTAAGTATGATTATAACTTTTCACTAAATCTTGTAAAACGTCTATGTATTTATGCGTATTTTTAGCAGTAAAGTACTTCCACATTTTAGTTTTTAGACTACGATTAAAGCGTTCCACTATGGATGCTTTTGCCATATTATAAGTCGTGAAAAACCTAATTCCATTCCTTTTCAGAAATGATTGAAAGTGTTTATTCTTAAATTCAGTTCCCTGATCCGTTTGAAGTGATTTCGGAGTTCGTTCATTCAATATTATTTTGAAGGCCTTGACAATGTCAACACCATTTTTCTGCTTGAGGGGAATCACCCATGCATGTTTTGATAGTATATCGATACAAGTCAAAATATAGCGATAACCATCATTAAACTTTACTAAACTTGGTATATCCACCAAATCCGCTTGCCACTGCTGATCAATGTTATACACTATTACCCGATTCGTAGGAAATTTATGACGAATGGGCTTGTGTAGAGTGTATGCATCTACCCCCTTCAGCCATTTCTGTATCATTTTTTTGGGAACCTTCTTGCCTGAGGCACGGTATAATGCATCGATACCACCGAAACTTGCTATGTGACCCGGGTCTTGATACGTCGCATTCATTACAGCAATAAATTTTATTAACTCTTATCTGTATCCTAAGTCCTAACATTTTCACATTGAAATAGATAAGTTTCCGGTTTCATTAAGATGAAGCGTGAAATCGATAACGAATCGATCACTATCACTCAAAAAATAAATGAATGATAACGCAACACATAAACAAATGCACAAGTATACAGCATTTACAACCTCACTCGATAAACCCATACTTGCAACTGACACATTCGACTAGATACATTACCTTATAAAGGACATGACTTCATAGCCTAGTTACTAAAACGATAAGTTACTGCGCTATGAAGTCATTTTATCACAAGTTTGTAGGTTCGATTCCCCCCCCCCCCCAACTCTGATACAAAAAGTATCTTTTAAAATCCTCACTTGATGATGCCATTCCCTTAAACTTACTAGAAAATCCTTTTAAATGCTAAATTTTAATATATAATGACGTCATCCCCACTCTATACCCACTGTGAAGTAAAAATAAAAATCTATCACTTTCCAATTCCTACCACGTGTTAATATTTTCTATAAGTTTTATAAATAGTACTAATAATATTCTCATTTCAATTCATAAAATTTTATAATTAATACTCATTAATATTTTTAATCAACTAATAATTTTCCAATTGAATAAGTATTCACGTTAAAAGTTCATCAAGATCATACCACGTGATCATATTTCTATAAATAAATAAATTAAATTAATAAATAAATATATATAAATAAATATATATAAATAAATAAATAAATAAATAAATAAATATCAATAAATAAGTACTAATTAGTTATTAAACATTCATCAACTATTAATAAATGTAGTATTTATAAGTAAAATATTCCTATTTTAGCAATTATTTATGTTTAAAGCACAATATGACGTCATTAAAAAAAAGCTTATAACTATAATTTATTCGTTTAGAAGCAGTTCTAGAACAACTCAACTCGGTAAAACTAATTTCTCATAATCTCCATGTAATAATAAGCAGCTCCCTCTATCGTGCAATCTGATTGGCCTGAGCAAGTCACGTGATCAACCTCCTTATATAAGCTCGACCGACGTGTAACCCCATTTCTATTTAGATTTTTAAATCGGATACACGTTTTCGTGCGCTCTCTTAGTATTCTGCTGGAAATTAGACGTGAGCTTTTGCTGATTTTACCTGACTTATAGGTAAGTGAATTTTTATTATTTGTGAAATGTTAACTTACTATGTTTTAAGTACTATATGTATTCAAATGTTGAATAATTTTAGCAAATACAAGCATTAGATTTCTTATCACGTGTTAAGTTACTTACTGCGCGTGCGTAATTTTTATTTAATATAGAAGTACATTATTTAATTTTTTTTTTTTACCACGTGTAAATTCTTATTTGTTTTAAATTGTTTTAGTTAGTCACATGCTATTTAGTAAATTATGGTAATATTTAGTTTCAAATGCTACGTATTTAAATAGGTTTAAGTTATTATATTTTAAATAACGAATGCGTTAGTTTTCATAATTTTTATTTAATATAAAAATGCATTGTTGATTTTTTTTTTTTTTTTTTTTTTTTACCACGTGTAAATTCTAATTCGTTTGAAATTGTTTTAGTTAGTCGCATGCTATTTAGGAAATTATGGTAATATTTAGTTTAAAATTTTACATATTCAAATAGGTTTAAGTTATTATATTTTTAACAAGAATGCGTTAATTTTCATAATTTTTATTACGTTTAGCTTAGTAGACTTGAGTATCGCAAATAAGTGTTAGAGTTAAGTATCGCATGTATATAAGTAGAAACATATTTTTCTTTAACTTAAATTATTTACCCCCGCGTATTGAAAATGTGTTAATATAAGTAGAAAAATTTATAATGCTTTCTAATTTCAGCTACTTTAATAGAATAATGAACTCTCCCATGAATATTGTTGAGGCTATGGATATTGATGAGGATGTTGATTCACGTTTGGACATGCAAACTGCTAGACGTAATGTCCATGTAAGTGCTCTTTTATTAATGTATTAGTCTAATGTTAATGTACATATGTTTCTATTTTAAATTATGTGTGTTTGTGTTTTCAGTTAAGAATATTTATTTTAAGTAGAGTTTTAACTTACTAAATATATTGTTTAACGAAATTAATTTTGATGTACATATTTTAAAATTACATGATTCTTTAAATAATGCTTTCTCAATTATTACTAAAATTCATATCAAAAAATGTTTTCTGTAACGTAATTTTTTTTTTAAATGCTTATAATGTATGTCGATTTTTTTTTTTTTTTTTACTTTTGTACTTAGTAATTTTTCTAAATGTCATTCATTTGAATATTAGTATAAGATTCACGCCAAAATTTTTAATACTTTTGTACTTAGTAATTTTCAATGCTGCAAATATTTAAAGTCACCCCAAATTCACGCTGAAATTTTTATTACTTTTGTACTTAGTAATTTTCAGTGCTGTAAATATTCAAAGTTGCCCCAAATTCACGCCCGATTTTTCTCTGACGTAAAAAAAAACAAACAAAAGCAACTTAGAATAATTTCTCAATATATGTTACCTTTATTTTAGGATGTTGTTGTTGAACCTGTTGCCGGGCCATCGAATGCTCCGTCCACCTTACATAACTTACATGTAAGTATTATTTTTATCATTTATGTAAAAGAATAATAACTTTAACATTTTAAGAAGACATATTATTCAAAGTATGTTTTTCAACAGGTATGTAACATTTGTGATAGGACCTTTAACCACAAGGGTCATTTGAATCGTCACCTTAAAATACACCAGAAAGTACTTGTAAGTATTAAATTCTAAGGAGATATACGTTGAAAATGTTGAAATAGATTTTTTTTTTTAAATGTTGAATTTTTTTTCCAGCTCTCTGCTGTTACTGATTCAGTTCCCTCTCTTGTTCCTATGCCTGTCCAAGCTGGTCATGTAAGTACTTTTTTTTTTTGGAGAATGTGTTTTTAGAATTAATTGTTTTTCAGAAATAATTTTTTTTTAACCGTTTATCGAACTTTAAAATATAGTGTTTTCAGATTGATGTATTTTACAAGTAGGAGAAGAAGATAAAGTTTTTGCAATAAAATGTGTTTTAGGAAAAGATAATTTTGAAATAAAGTTTTCTCAGTAAGGAATAAAAATGTGAGTTTACCCCCCCCCCCCCAGCTTGAAACTCAATATTTTTTTTAATTTTCAACAGGTGTGTACTCTCTGCAACAAGTCTTTTAAGGAGAAGTATAATCTCAACAAGCATTTGAAGACCCACACTGGTAAGAAGGACTTTGTCTGCGGAGTATGCAGAGTCACCTTTACAACAAATTCAAATCTAACCCGACATATGAGTAAACATCAGCCAGCCGCTACATTTGAATGTCCTGACTGTGGCAAGTCCTTTGCGAGGAAAGATGCTATGCAGCAGCATCTTTTCACCCACCTTCGAGATCAGCAAGTAGGAGGAGCACAGCCAGTGGCAGTTAACCCCGCAGCCTCAAAGATGAAGAAGGCAGCTAAGGTCGGTGATGTATTTGCAACGCGGCTACTTTTCCCCAGTGAGGAGGCAGTTGGAGACCTGCTTCTCTTCCTGAGGGAAATGGAGGATCAAGTTGATGTTATATTGAGAGAGGAAGTGGAGGAGAGGCGTGCCATTAAATGGTACACTGGCTCCTCCATTAGATTCAGACGAATCAATAATGAGGGGGAAGAGGAGTATGCGACACCATACTTCCGAAGCAAGATGGTAATGGAATTAGATGATAGCAACATCTCTGAGCACATTGATCGAGCATTCGAGAAGATCAAGACCTCTTTTGACGAGTTCCTCGAAAGTGGATCCGGTTGGGTCCTGGATGCTATCATACACCTTGAAGTGAAGATGGCTACATACCATCCTCTTGCCCCCAGCAGTTACATCCCATTGCCTGTCAAGTTGGCTACCAAGAAAGCTGTCTTGAACATCCAGAACGAAGACAACAAGTGCTTCATCTGGAGTGTTCTGGCAGCCCTCCACCCAGTGAGCAGAGAATCCCAACCTCATAGAGTGAGTCATTACATCGAGTACGAACAGGATTTGAAGATGGGAAACGTGACCTGTCCAGTCCCACCCTGCAAGGTCCAGTTCATTGAGGCGCTAAATAACATACGCATCAACATCTACGGATATGAGGATGAAGTCTTTCCGCTATACATTTCCAAGAGAGAGGATGAGCAGGCTATCAACCTGCTCTACATATCAAGTGGAGAAAATCAGCACTACTGTCTCATTCGAGACATGTCTCGACTCCTGGGAAACCTCACCAAACACAAGGCTGCAAGCTTTTATTGCTGCAGCTGCTTACACCGATTTGCAGAAGAGACCACCCTGAAAGCTCACACTCCATACTGCAACGAGCATACACCGCAGCGTATAAAAATGCCAATAGAGAAGGATTGCATTCTTCAATTTAGCCAGTATAAGTTAATGCAGAGGGTACCTTTCATCATTTATGCAGATTTTGAGGCATTGGTGAAAAAGGTGGATACTGTCACCCCAACCGCGACAATGAAGACGGCCACGCATGTCCCATGTGGGTATGCATACATCATCATCGGTTCAGATGGTAAGTCCATTAAACCGATCTGCGTGTACAGAGGTCCTGATGCGGTCGATCATTTCATTACATCCATCATTGCCGAGAAGGATGAGTTGACGGGGAAATTAACGACCATCGTTCCGATGAAACCGCTCACCAGACAAGAGAAGTTGAAGGTGGAGAGGACCACGCACTGTGAACTGTGCAAAGCCTGGCTAGGTGAAGATCGGGTTCTAGATCACGACCATATGAACGGGGAGTTCCGCCAAGTCTTACATAACAAATGCAATCTATCATTCCAGATGAGGAAGATGATACCATGCGTATTCCATAATCTTAAAAATTATGATGCTCACCTCATCATGCAAGGCTTGGGAAAGGTTCAAGACCATGAGATCGGCGTAATTCCAAACACGATGGAGAAATACATCTCCTTCTCCCTAGTCAGGAAGTCTGATAAATTCCCGGTGACTCTCCAGTTTATCGACAGTCTCCAGTTTTTGAATGCCTCTCTTCAGAAACTTGTCGATAATCTGGAGAAAGATAAATTTGCCATTCTAAAGAGCTCCTTCACATCAAACCACGGTATGTATTTATTTACTTGCGATATTATATGTCAATGTTCTCTTAACAATATCACTTAATTTTTTCTTTTTCTCTTAGATCTCTTGCTGAAGAAGGGAGTGTACCCCTATGAGTACATGTCGAGCTTCGACAAGTTTGAGGAAACATCCTTACCACATCAGTCAGATTTCTACAGTTCCCTCACCAACTCTCATATTTCAGATGAAGACTATACCCATGCAGAGGCTGTGTGGGAAACCTTCAAGATCCAGAACCTGGGAGGTTACCACGACCTCTATGTGAAGACCGATGTCCTCCTCCTCGCAGACATCTTTGAGAGCTTCAGGCAGCTCACCCTGGAGTTTTATCAATTGGATGCAGCTCACCTCATGACCTCTCCTGGGTTGGCGTGGCAAGCTGCGTTGAAGATGACAGATGTTAAATTAGATCTATTTACAGATCTCGATATGCATCTGTTTATCGAGAAGGGTATACGAGGAGGAGTTTCAATGATAACTCATCGGTACAGCAAGGCAAATAACCCAATATGTCAGGATTACAATCCAGAGGAGGAGCAGAGGCACATTTTATATCTAGATGCCAATAATCTTTATGGTAGGTAATATGTAAATGAACTTATAAAAAAAAAAAACAAAAAAAAAAAAAAACGTATTCTCTTGGTTTTAACATGTTACCTAAATTTGATATTGTTTATTTTAGGTTGGGCTATGTCACAACCTCTTCCCTATGGTGATTTTTGCTGGGTTTCTCCCGAGGAAATTTGCGCACAAGATATCCTGAATCAGCTGGATGATGCTCCTGAAGGATTTATCCTTGAAGTAGACCTGGAGTACCCCAAAGAACTCCACGACACCCACAACCTCTACCCCTTAGCACCTGAACGGTATTCCATTCGACCCAATATGCTATCCCCTACTGCAATATCTATTTTAGAAGAAATGGGAATTAAACCAGCTTCTTGCAGCCAAAAGCTCGTTCCAAATCTCCACCCGAAGACCAATTATGTTCTACATTATAGAAATTTGAAGTTGTACTTAGCTCTAGGTCTAAAACTCGTAAAAATTCATCGAGTTTTAAAGTTTTCGCAAGAAGCCTGGCTGAAGGAGTACATTAACTTCAATACTTTAAAGCGTCAAGCAGCAACGACTTCCTTTCAAAAGGACATGTTTAAACTCCTGAACAACGCAGTTTTTGGGAAGACTATGGAGTGTCTCAGGAACCGTGTGGATGTACAATTAGTAAATCGTCCAAGGAAGGCCAAAAAGCTGATAGCCTCACCAGCATTCCATGCCTTCACGGAATTTGATCATGAGCTATTTGCCATCCAGCGGCACATCAAGAGTCTGACTCTTAATCGCCCCATTTATGCGGGATTCGCAATTTTAGAGTTAAGTAAACTCCACATGTATGATTTCCACTATAACGTGATCCTGCCTAAATTTGGGGACAAAGCCAGTTTGCTATTTACGGATACAGACTCGCTTACTTATGAGTTAAGCACTCCAGACCTCACAAGTGATCTGCGAGATCTAGGTCCTCACTTTGACTTCTCAGACTACCCGCCACATCATCCTCTCCATGATACCGTGAACAAGAAGAAGTTGGGCAAGTTCAAGGATGAGTTGAACGGAGATTCAGCGTCTGAGTTTGTGGGTCTGAGATCCAAAATGTATTCCATCGCTTGTGAGAGTGGGGATAAGCAGACTGCTAAGGGTGTAGGCAGGATTGCAAAGAAGCAGCAGCTGAAACACATGCACTATAGAGAATGCCTGCTTAATCGTCAAGTTTCGTCTGTGACGCAGAATAGGATAGGATGTGAAAAACATGTCATCTATTCATTCCAACAGACAAAGCGAGCCTTATCTGCATTTGATGATAAGCGGTATCTCTTGCAGGATGGAATCACCAGTTATGCATATGGTCACTACAAAATCCCATAAGTTTAAATTGTTCTAATTCAAAATTTTTAATAATTTTCTCCATAGACATTAGCTTAAATTTTTATAAAACTAATTTAACTAACATCATTTATTTTCATTCAGGATTTTGTTTGTGATCATTAAATTTAATTCATGAGAGAGAAATATACGTTCTTTCAATTCTTTTTAAAAGACTTTTTATGGACACTTAAATTTAATTCCTAAGCCATTAATGTAATATTTTTTTTCTTGAAATAGTGTGTACAACATTAATTTTTTCCGCTTTAATTATTATTAAATTCAAAATTTGTTAGGATTTGAGGTAATAATGTCTTCCTAAAAGGTATTATCGGATGGTTGGTGAGTGACCTCATGTTTCAAAGAAATATACGTTCTTTAAAATTTTTTTTTTCGATAGGGTGGAGTGAGGTGGTACCAATTCTTCTTAAAAGAGGTATCGGGCTGGAAGGTGGGACCTCACCTTTAAAAATAAAATTTCTTTTTTTTCAAAATTCAATCAGTATAATTTTTGGCTATAATTTAAGTTCATTTATTCAAAATTGGTTAGGATGAGTTATCATGAAGGCAACGTCCGACATTTCGATATTTCACCATTTTAAAAATGCCCGGTAAAATATTGAAATGTTACGTATAACTCGGGGATAGGGTTCTGGGCTCCCTATTGCAAATGACCTTCACTTTTATTAAATTAAAAAAAAATGTACATCTTAATTGTGTATGGGTATAACTCTGTTTCAGATATCTAAACTTAGAAAATTGTGGAAGTACCTATCCACCCTTATCACTGTGCAATATCCTGTCCCAAGTTGTTCAAACCTGTTCAAACAGGATGACTCATCCGATCAACACCTGCTCGTATCTTGTTTAAACCTCTCACAAGATGTTGCCATTCCTTAAATGCTAAATTTTATTACATAAAATAATGAATGACGTCATTCGCAGTGTGACGTCACTGGTAAAAAGGCTTATAACTCTAACTTATTCGTTTAGAAGAAGGACCCTAACAACTCAACTCCATCCCGCCTTGATTCAAAGGTAAACTTTGTATAAAAAGAAATAATGACGTCATTTCCACTCTATACCCATTGTGACGTCACGAGTCGAAAAGCCTATAACTCTAACTTATTCGTTTAGGAGCAGCCCTAGAACAACTCAACTCTGTCTCGCCTTGGTTCAAAGGTAAACTTTATATAAAAAGAAATAATGACGTCATTCCCCTCTATACCCATTGTGACGTCACGAGTCGAAAAGCCTATAACTCTAACTTATTCATTTAGGAGCAGCCCTAGAACAACTCAACTCCGTCTCGTCTTGGTTCAAAGTTACACTTTATAATATAATGTGACGTCATCCCCACTCAGTACCCCACTGTGACGTCACTAGTCAAAATGCCTATAACTCTAACTTATTCGTTTAGAAGCAGCCCTAGAACAACTCAACTCTGCCTTAAAGGTAAACCGAAACTAACAGCAGCAGGAGGGAAACAACACAACTTCCGATCATGTGCTTCTGGTGACGTCATCGGTCCTCGTCCCTTTCCTCATTCCTCCATGTAAGCCCCACTGAGACGTCATAAAAAAAATCCTATAACAAAACCGAAACTAACAGCAGCAGGAGTAAAACAACTCAACTTTCGGTCAGGTGCTACTAGTGACGTCATCGGTCCTCGTCCCCTTCCTCATTCCTCCATGTCATCCCCCACTGTGACGTCATACGAAAAAAGCCTATAACGAAACCGAAACTAACAGCAGCAGGAGGAAAACAACACAACTCAACTTCCGGTCATGTGACTTCCGGTGATGTCATATCCTGTCACACCCCCTTCATATAACGTCATATCCGCTTCCTGTGACGTCATATCCGATGACGTCATATCCTGTGACGTCATAACCACGCCCACTTCCTGTGACGTCATATCCTGTGATGTCATGGCCACGCCCACTTCCGGTGACGTCATCGGTCCCCTCGTCCCCTTCCATCATTCCTCCATGTTGCAGAACCCCCACATTCTACCTACTGGGGGGGCGTTTTTGTAGAAAGGATAGTGATTGATTGACATTTCTACGAATTTGTGACAAGAGAAATATTGCTCAATCCACAATCGTTAATGTGGTGAAGCCGATGCCTGCTTCAATAATAATTTCTCCAATTTTTTTTTTTTTTTTTAATTCCACAGCCAAACAAAATATAGAAGTGGGACTTAGGTACAAAAAAGTGAGGGAGCCCGGGCCCCCCCTGGCCCCCTGCACCAGCCGCCACTGGACGTCCATTTAGGTGGGAATTTACTGTTGCCGACGTAACGAAGCCTATAATTGGATCTGATTTCTTAGAACATTTTGGTCTAGTTATTGACATTAAAAACAAAAAGCTTATTGACCCTCTAACTTCATTAACGACGTCAGGAAAATCTTATCATGGACCGCCTATATCAATTAAAACTATTGCAAGTGGTTCATGTGTACATGATATTTTAAAAGAATACCCCAACCTTACTCGACCCCGCCCATTTACGGGAGTATTTCCTCATAACACGAGGCATTTTATTGAAACAGAAGGTCCGCCTGTATTTTCTCGGCCACGTAGATTACATCCTGCCCAGCTTAAGATAGCAAAGCAGGAATTTCAGTATATGGTGGATCAAGGTATATGCCGCCCTTCAAAGTCAAATTGGGCATCTCCACTGCACCTCGTTCCAAAAGGGGATAATAACTGGAGACCTACCGGCGACTATAGAGCTCTTAACAAAATCACTGTTTCTGATAACTATCCAGTACCGCATATTCAAGATTTTTCTCAGAATTTAGAGGGTTGCAAGGTTTTTTTCCAAAATTGACCTCGTCCGCGCTTTTCACCACATTCCAGTTAATCCGGATGACATACCTAAAACTGCAATCACCACACCGTTTGGTTTGTTTGAATTTTTGTGTCTTCCTTTTGGTCTTTCTAATGCGTCCCAGAGCTTTCAAAGATTCATCAACGAAGTTCTGCAAGGATTAGACTTATATAAGTCAAGGATTAGACTTATATCGATGACATCCTGATTGCCAGTTCTGATATTGAGGAGCATCATCACCACCTCAGATTAGTCTTCAAGCGTCTGGACAAGTACGGTCTAACTATTAACACCTCTAAATGCATCTTTGCAGCAAAAGAAGTTCCATTCCTGGGATACCTCGTCAACCAGTATGGATCTGAACCTTTGCCAGATCGAGTCCAAGCCATTCAAGATTTCCCTAAGCCTGAGACTAAGAAACAACTTCGGCAATTTCTAGGAACCATCAATTTCTACAGACGTTTCTTGCCTCACACTGCATCAACTCAAGCACCTCTTCATGAGCTTCTCAAGGATAGTCGTAGAAATGACAAAACTCCAATCCCATGGACAATACAGACAGTTCAGGCCTTCATCAAGTGTAAGACTGAGCTGGCACAAGCAACTCTTCTGCATCATCCTTCAGCGAATGCCCCCTTAGCATTGCATGTTGATGCCTCAGACTTTGCAATCGGAGCTGCTCTTCATCAAGTCTCTCCATCAGGCGATCTGCAACCACTAGCATTTTTCTCTAAAAAACTTACACCAACTGAGAGAAATTATTCAACATATGATCGGGAACTTTTAGCAGCATATTCAGCAGTTAAACATTTCAGGTACATGCTTGAAGCCAGAGAATTTCAACTGTACACTGACCATAAACCCCTGACATTCGCCTTTAAGCAGAAGCAAGATAAATGCTCACCACGCCAGATGCGACAATTGGATTTTATAGGGCAATTCACCACCAACATCGTCCACATTAAAGGCTCTGAAAACATCCCAGCTGACACTCTGTCAAGAATTGCTACAGTCACTTTTCCTTCTCCTATCGACTACGAACAAGTTGCTAAGGACCAAACCATCGACGAAGATCTCAAAGAAATTCTCTTGTCCACATCATCAAGTCTTCAGTTGCAGAAACTTAAACTTCCTGGAACAGATGTTGAGTTACACTGCGACGTTTCTACAAAGAGAATCCGTCCCTTCTTACCAACTGCACATCGACGACTGGCATTCGACACCCTTCATAATCTCCTTCATAATCTCAATCACCCTGGAATACGATCTTCAGCGAAACTCGTAAGCGAAAGATTCATTTGGCCTTCCATGCAGAAAGACTGTCGAATGTGGGCTAAAGCCTGTACTTCTTGTCAACGCTCCAAGGTACAAAGACATGTATTTAGTCCCTTAGGAACATTTGCAGTCGCTGACACTAGATTTTCTCACATCCACATCGATTTAGTCGGCCCACTCGTACCATCCCAAGGATTTCGATACTGTTTGACAGTGGTCGATCGCTTCACCCGTTGGCCAGAAGCTTTCCCCCTCGCAGATATCACAGATGAAAGTGTTACAGAGACCTTGTATTCTGGTTGGATTTCAAGATTCGGTGTTCCGGCCCACATCACCAGTGACCAGGGACGCCAATTTGAGTCGACACTTTTCAAGTCACTAGCCAAGCTTCTTGGAATAAACAAGCTGCGCACCACCGCTTATCATCCTATGTCCAATGGTTTGGTAGAACGTCTTCATCGTCCTCTGAAGAGCGCCATCATGTGTCACAACACAGAGAAATGGAGTGCAGTTCTTCCTACTATCCTCCTCGGCATGCGATCTTCAATTAAGGAAGATATCAACGCCACTTCAGCTGAGCTGGTATACGGCACAGGTTTACGACTTCCAGGTGAATTTTTTGTCTCCAGCGAAGCAGATCCAAATCATACCATTTTCGTTGAAACGTTGAGGAACACTATGAACAGGATCAAACCAACTCCAACCTCCCATCACACGCGTCCGAAAATCTTCGTTCATAAAGAGCTGAACACCTGCTCCCATGTGTTCGTCCGAGTTGGACAAGTGAGAGCATCGCTTCAGCCACCCTATGATGGTCCATATCGAGTACTTTCTCGTGATGCCAAAACCTTCCGTCTGCTGGTCAATGGAAAAGAATCTACTGTCTCCATTGATAGACTCAAGCCAGCGTTCACCATTAGTGATTCGTCTTCGGCAGAGGAACAGCCAAGCGAACCAAGACCTTTGATTCCTCAAGATGTTGTAACAGGACAACACCAGACAACCACAAGGTCTGGAAGACGTGTCAGATTTCCCCAACACCTCCTGACTTAAACTCTGGCAGGGGGGTACTGTGGTGTCACATGCCCACCAACTCTAAAGCAACAACTCAACTCGACTCAACCCGGCAGAAAACATGAGATGACTCTGAACTCCCGGACAACGTGCTACGAACTTAACTAGCGAACTAATCAGACAGTCATGACTCAACAACTTTCTTAAATTTAATTTGCATTGTTAAGAACAATTTTTATTTACCATAAGTAATGTCCTTTATATTTTCAAGTTAGTTATATGCTTGTCAATGTTTACTTAAATAAAACCAACCGATAAGCACCTAACGTAACAAGTTCAACTTCCTGAACCAGGGGCTCATACTTATTGATCCGGGAATGATTTTTCATCAACACAGGGCCTGTCTGAGAAAGCCAAGTTGGTAAAGAGTTCCCATTATATGACCTCCTCGGATGAGAGAACATTCGCTCATGTGGAGTAACGTTAGTCGTCTTGCATAAAAGAGAACGAACAGAATGTAATGCAGATTGTAGGACCTCTTCCCATGATTCAATTTTCTTGCCTTTAGATTTCAATGCCAACTGAATCGTTTTCCATATGATACCATTGTAACGCTCTACTTGATCATTCTCTCGTGGATTATAGCGGTGGTGGGACTGGTAGCTATACCAAGAGGTGTTAGAAACATTTTTAACTCTCTAGACATAAAAGACGATCCTCTATCTGTATGTATATATGCTGGCATGTCAAATATGGAGAAGATATTCCTTAAATGCGTAATCACAGTAGTTGAAGAAACATCTGAGCAAGGAATTGCCAAAGGAAACCTGGAGTATTCATCAACTACAGTAAGAAGGAATCGATTTCTGGAATTTGATGGCAAAGGACCCTTGAAGTCTAAATTTAATCTTTCGAACTGAGAAGTTGCTTTTATCAATTTTCCTTGATTTTTAAGAAATCTAGGTTTCACTTCACAGCAGGTAGAGCATGTATTTGTTAGTGCTTTAATATCTTCCAAGGAAAAGGGCAAGTTCTTGGATCTAATCCAATGATGCATTCTAACAATACCAGGATGACACAAGTCCTCATGCAACTGTTTTAAATCTAATTCAGGTTTAATAGATGCAGTTATTCTTGAAAATGCATCTGCAGTAGCATTTTCACTTCCAGGGCTGTAGATGATATCGAACTTGTAGCATGACAGTTCTAGTTTCCAGCGCATAATCTTTTCATTCTTGATTTTACTAGAATGACGTTATCGAACATGAATGAGACAGACCTTTGATCGGTAAATACTTCAAAAGGTCTACCAATCAGGTAATGTCGCCAGAAGAGCAAAGATTCCACGATAGCATATGCTTCTTTCTCAACAGATGAATAGTTAATTTCAGACTTGTTTAGTGTACTGAGAAAAAAATGCTATGGGTCAACCTGCTTGACTGAGAGTTGCTCCTATAGCAAACTTAGACGCATCAGTCTCAACTCTGAAAGGTATGGCATCATCTATCGCAGCTAATGATGCTTGGGCTATATCCGACTTTAAGCTGTTGAATGCATTTACAGTCTCCTCTGAAATTGGGAACTGTTGGTTTGATAGCAATGGGCGTATCTTCTTCGAGAATGCTGGTATCCAACGGCAGTAATGAGCAAACATACCCAATGCTCTTCGGAGAGATGCTGTGTTGTTTGGTATAGGCAAGTTCATCAAAGGAGAAAGTCTGTCGGGATGAGGCTTGATGATTTTGCTTTCTACAGTGTATCCTAATAGCTTAACAGATTTAGAAGAAAACTTGCACTTATCTTCATTAAGAATTAGATTGTACTTCTTGGCAATAGTTAGGAACTTTTCTAAGTTCCGATCATGTTCATTCGAGTCTCTTCCACAGATAGTGACATCATACAGATAAGATCGTCAGATGTCGTACGACAGTTACTAATGAATCTTCTAATCCATGCTGTCAATCTGACCATAGAGTGATAATTTGTAAACCTTTGTGAATACCAAGGAAAGCTATTTTTGACATTAAGGTTACAAAGTTTAACCTTCCTCCTTTCAGCATTGACCTCTTTAATCTCACACTTTATGTCAGTTACTGGCAATTTTCTTGAGTCTTCTTGCAGCCACACAGGACCATTAAGCCATGCTGAATCCAACAGATGACTCGGGGAGCACCCACGAGAAAGAACATCTGCCGGATTCAACGTACCGGGAACGTGCCTCCAATTGTCCGGAGACGTTATTTTTCCTATCTCTTTTACTCTATTGGACACGAATATTGACCACTCCCCATAGTTTTTAATCCAATATAAAGCTACCATAGAGTCAGTCCAAAATGTAGTATTTAAATTCGGCATATCCAAAGCCCCTTGAACGGATTTAACCAATCGAGTTCCAATCTAGGAATTGAAACGGGTTTCGTAGGAGCTACCCTTGACTTGGCCTTAATTAAATGTAACTTAATCCCTGTTTTCGTTATAGACCTAATGAATATACAAGCAGCATACGCATTTTTGGAAGCGTCTATAAAAACATGTAGTTCCGATATTTCACCAATCTCAATGTATCTAGGGATTTCTATATCTTTTAAGCATTTCCCTTCTTGGAGCCATCTACAGAATTTTTTGCACATCTCAGGTGGCAGAGGATCGTCCCAAGATAATTTAAGTTTCCACGCTTCTTGTAGCCAAAGTTTGGGCAACAAAGTGACAGCTGTTAAAATACCAATAGGGTCGAAATACTGCTGCACCATAGACAGTACTGATCGTTTAGTAACTTCAACAATACTTTGGGGTTGTTCATTACCTATAGAACATCTCAGTGTGTCTCTATCCAAGTTCCAAATTAGACCCAATAAATTTGTGTCCCCAGTACTCTTAAAAACATTTGGCCCTGCAACATTACTCTCCCAGTTCCTCAAATTAAAACACCCCTCGGCCATAACACTCGTAGCCCCTGAAAAAAAATTATCCATTTCATTTACATTAAATACTCCACTAACACAATTGTCTACATAGAAGGAATGCTTTAGTTTTAATATAAGTTCAGCATATTCAGGAGATGAATGATCAAGCAAATAATTTATAGAAGCTGCTAATAGGAACGGGCTTGAACACACACCAAATACTACTTTACAATGACGATAAACAATCTCTTCATTTTGTGAAGGATAAAAAAACCTTAAATAGTCTCTATGTTCTGGTGCGATACTCAGTTGCAAAAATGCTTTCTCAATGTCCGACGACAAACCAATCGGATACGACCTGAACCTATCAATAATGTCCGGAATGAGTTCAATTAAATTGGGGCCCTTCAATAAACAATCGTTTAAGGACGGTAGATTCATTTCTCTCGATGAAGCATCAAACACCGGCCTCACCTTACTAGTTTGACTTGAAAGCTTTATTACGGGTCTATGTGGTAAGTAATGGGATTCTCTATCTAACTCCACATCTGGAACTTTTCCCATTCCTTGAAAACAGCGCAATATTCTTCCCAATAATTGTTATTAACCCCATTTTGACACATTCGTCTATGCCTTTTAACAGTTAAAGATTTATTACTAGGTACATCAAAACCTCCCTTAAAAGGTAAAAGCAATTCATATCTTCCATCTGGAAGTATTTTTAAATCGTTTTCAAACTGATTTATTGAGTCCACTAGCCATTTGCTTTCATTATTTCCCATCGGGTCCCGAATTCCCAACGTTTCAAGATCCCATAACTCTTTTATATTTAAAGCACACGAATGCAATGTCAACAAAGTAAAACATTAGAATTCAATTTATTTTCATATAAAGCAGGCAATGATATGGCTTTGTGTTCCTCACAAATTCCATTTGTGACTTTACCCATAACTGTGCATCCCAATTTTGTATCTACAACAATCAGTCTAGAATTCAAATTAGTACATTTCCCTGTTAAAATTGAACTAATGACATCAGCCCCCAAAAGTAAATCTACTTCATGATCAGGTATAAGTAAATCTGATATCTCAATACCCTTTTCCTTTATTTCGATTAGTGCTGATAAGTCATTCACTTTAGGAACAACCCCACAAATTTTAATTTCGGAAAGTACTTCTATTGAACACTTAAAATTATTACTCAAGCCTTGTATTCCAATGTTATATACAAAATGTTCATGGGGTTTACTTTCTCTCCCCCCAAACAAACCGTGTACTATGGTTTGTTTTGACTTTGGTCGCAATTGCAAATTTTTAATAATTCTAGTAGTTAAATAGGATTTTTGTGACCCTGTATCTAACATCCCCCGGACAATCTGTTCACGACCATTCCCATTTACTTTAAGAGCTATGGTTTGTAAATAAATATTTTCTGACACAGATTGATTGGCCTGAACATTACTAATTTCTGGTTCAGCAGTAGTACTACGGTCTGAAGGTGTATCGTCACGCTGAGGGCACATTAAAATATAATGACCTTTTTCACACTGTAGACATTTAACTGTGCGTCTGCAATTACGACTCATGTGGCCAAAACCTAAACATTTAAAACAAGCTCTTTTTTTCATAATAATACTCTTTCTATCATTGTAAGACATTTTGCGAGCTAAAAAACATTCAGAACTTAAGTGATGTTTACTACAAAATATACACTGAATTTTGCCGGACCCCTCTTCCTTACCTGAATTTATTAACACTGCACTTGTGGGATTCATTTGCACTACACTACTTTTTTTTTCTTTCCGAAATACTCTTCTGCGGGTCACCAAGTCCAGAGCGAGCGAGTAATATCATTTCTTCGCTCTGAACTTCTCCACGAAGAAAGAACATGAGCTTCTCCAAGGAACGCACACTGGAAAGGCGGGGGGAATCATCATCAGTAGAACTGCGGGATGACTGATCCAAGGAGCGGCTCCTCTCCCACGCACGTAGTACGGTTTCGGGCAAACACGACTCCACAAGTGGTTCTAGAAAGTCTGCAAATTTTTCTTTTGTTCTCCCTAGGCTTTCCAAAGCCATTAACTTGCCTTCTAGAAGGTCGTAGACTTCACATAAGTCGATTTTGCATTTTCCCGATGCATTTCTCATCACTATACTCAGAAAGTCTCTAACGTATATTTGGACGAGTAGGTCTTCACGGCCAAATCGTTCAGTAAGCTGTTGAATCACTTTAGAATAATTTTCCCTGGTTGGTGGGAAACTCTCAACCAGTCTTGCAGCTTTTGAGGCAGGAACAACACATGGCAACAAATATTGGAATTTATCCTCCTCAACAATGTCCTCATCTTCATGGATTTTGACAAATTGTGCCCAAAAGGCCAAATACTCTTTGGGATCGCCGCTGAAACGTTTCAATTCTAATCGCGGTAACTTGAAGCGACGTTTTCCTCCTGTAGATTCAGCGTACTCCGATGCAGGTACAACGGCGGACAAATTAGCTATCGCCGTTTCCAACATAGCAGACACAGTCAAATACCTGTCCCTATATTCCTCCGCTGTCACAAAACCCCTTCATATGTGATCGCCAAAGCTTCATCACTCAGGAGGGCACTGGATCCCAAGCAACACACTCATGTTGTTTCTATGTGGTTTTTTGGTGGATACGTTGAAAGTGAGAAAGGCACATTGTAACCACATTGTATCAATGTGCAATTCCAATGCATTTTTAAGGAAGCTGATATTTTATAACAGATATTAGCATAAATCAATTTATCTCGTATAGTTTTTAGGGGTTTTAATTATGTAGTACGAATAAAGTCAGAATTTCGTTTTCTTCACTTTTCTAATGTGATATCACAATGTTGTTTCAATGTGATATTTCAACCAGACATGAAACAAGTGTCTTCTTTGGTTTTTGGAAAGCCCCAATCTTGTCCAAGAATCATATTAATTGAAAACTTTGGTAAAAGCAATTTATAAAAGCAAAAAATAAAAATCCGTTTACTCAATGTGGTTTTTTAATATGGCTTCAATGTGATAATTCAACTATACTTCAACCTTACACCACTGATTCACGATTTGTATCATCCGACGCATGCGCAATACGCTTTTACCTTCAGTGATGACGTAGATGGCATCATTTTTGAAGTTGATTTGAAACTTTACGATGTCGTTGTGTTGACAATTGGATTTATGCCTTTTCTGGTAAGTTTTCTTCATTACATTATTAAATTATACTCTATTATTTGCCGGTTTTCTAAATTAGATGTATTTCAATTTATAAATGAAATTAGATAATGATGTTCTTATCAGTGAGGTTTGTTGATTTTTAGGACACACGTGTGACATAAATAAATAAACCTATTGTATATATTTCACGTATTTTTATGAGCTATAAAACTGAATGGGCTGTCTTGTAGAAGTATGTTTTTCTAAAACGATTGATCACTGAGAATTAAACATGCTGTATAAATATTATTTCTATACTTGTTGAAAGAATTTTTGCGGTAATTAAATGAACTGATTCAGTTAAAAAAATCTCCACCGTAATAGGGATCGGGACAACAGAGCCAGTAATTTATTTCAGGTGGAATACAGATGTAGTATAGAACATTTCTTAATGTTATATAATATAATGGAAAGTTATGTGATTTTCCACACCCGTAGTCTCTTTAACATGTTCAATTCGATCACACATCTGGAAAAGTTCAGGAAATTTGAAGAAAATTTGCTGTAAAATCAGGGAATTTTTAAAAATCTATCAGGAAATTTTTTAAAAATCTATCAGGGTATTATCAGAAAACTTTTTTTCCTGAATTTTGTGGCCACTGTGTAATGTGTTGTTTTAATTAATGTAAAATTAAATGTTTATTTAAAAATATAGCTGCAAAATGAACTGATGTTTTGTGTGCAAAAAATGAATTTCTTTCGTTAATTTTCTTTTTCAAGCAGTGATGGATAACAAATTGAGAATTTCTCTCTATCCCACCTGGTAATCAAATCGATATTTCAAAGTAAGGTTTAAAAAAGACGTCATCAGTGTAAATATATACATGTACATAAGGATGATACCTTTTATAATAGTTAACATATTTTCAGCTTACTGCCTCCATGTACAACACTGTGGAACAGGTAGTGCCTGGAATCTGATCGCTGGCCCCTAACAACTGAATCCTATCCTTTTCAGGTACTGTGGTAAATTGAAAAGATGCAGTACAGTATAGCATATTTCGCTATTTAAAAATTTACAAAAAGAACTTTCTAAAAAACTAAAATTAGAAAGTGGAATTCTGTTCTTTTGCAAAAAAAAAATTGTTAATTTTTTTTTTAAATCTCCCTTTTTGTTATACAGTCGAACAGGGTTGGCATGGTTTAAACCAAATAGTTTTTTTTTTCTCTTTTTAAAGACTAATTTAAAATTGCATTTTTTTTTTGTTTATTTATAATTAGATTTTTTAAAATATTTGTTGTAAATAACTTTTTTAAATAAATCTTATAATGAAAGTCTATAGAACTTTTTATAAGTATCAAAAATAACTTTTTATATTAATCTAAGCGTTTTATTACTGTTTTATAATAATATTCAAAATTATTAATTAAAATTAAATTATATGCTGCATTTTAAATTTGTTTGTGAAATAGAGGTTTGTGCTTAAATAACTTATTTCTAAACCTTAAAAATATAATTATGTATAACTTATCACCATTACTGATGAATCTAAGAGCAATATTCCATGTAGAAGTAGAAAACAATTACTATTGTATTATGTTTTTTTAAATCCAATGGAAAGTATATATCTCTAAATATAATATTAAAATTTAATGATTTAATTGTTCACATAAGTAGCAAATGTTTATTTACTTAGTGTAAATTATTTTCAGAAGATATATTATTTGTTATTTGAAAATTTATTATTCTAGTTAATGTAAAATTTTATTTATAAATATGTATACATTTTAATTAGAAAGGATTTAAAAAAAAAAAAAAAAACGGGAAAAAAACCTGTTTTTTTTTTTTTTTTAAACAACAAAAAAAAAAAACATTTTTTGGGGGAGGGAGGGGTTCAACTCTGCGGCCAAATCTCATTAACACGAAGTCGCTGGGGCCGTTGAAATTGTTTGTGCTAACTGAATAAATTAACGTCAAGTTTTAAATACGGGGAACTGCTTTTTTCTTTGCGTTAAACGGGAGTTCAGGTTAACGGATTTCACATTAACAGGGTTTGACTATACCAAAGTTATATTTGGGAATACTTTTTAGAATAAATTTACTTATTGTATTAGAATTGAACATTCTTTTTTTTTTCAGTGTTCTGTGGACTTGCTTATTTCACCTTTGTTAGAGCTGTTGTACTTAAACAGTGTGGCTACAGAACCTGGAAATCAAGAAACTTTTCGATTGTGGAAAAAATCAGGGAATTTTTTTAATATTCAGGAAAATTTACTGTTACTGTTTAGGGTATGTTTATCCATTATCCCTAATTTGGTACCATTTTCCTGAAGATTTGCTGTGATAATCATTAGAAGTTTTAATGTTATGGAATAATTTTAACTTTTAACTACCACCAAACCTATTTTTAAAAAATTGGCATATTATCTCTTTAGCATACATGTTCTATTCGATAAGTGTGTCAACATATCTGGAAAAATTGGGGGAATTCGGAAAAAGTTTGCAGGAAAGGAATTTTTTAGAAATCTGTCAGGGAACTTTTTACCTGAATTTTGTGGCCATCATGTTAAATGACACTGATAGTTCTTTTGATAATCCTCTATAATTTATATATTAAGTATAATTTTTTTATTCTTTTTAAATTAGTTTTGCTGTTGTGAACATGTCTGAATTATGGCAGTATTATAACAAGGCTGCTAGTGGCGTTTACTAAAGTGACTATTTTAGCCTCCAGAAAACTTTTTTTGGTAAGAAAAATATCGGTACTTACGTGTTAACGCCACTGTAGCTACAGATTTGACGGTTTTTCAGTGCCGCCAATAAAGAGCAATCTTGTTGTTCGCATGCAGTTATCTTTTGGATTCTTTGTAAGTATAAAACTCTAATTCCTTGTAAGTAATTAAAAACCGCCAAATCTGTAGCTGCGGTGGCGTTAATACGCAAGTACCAAAATATCCTAATTGACTATTTTAACCTCCAGGCAACTATGTAATGAAAAAAGGGCTCCTAACTTTGAACTGGAAACCAATAGAAAGCATGGCTTCAATTTGGTTGCAGCAGCTCATTTAATTTATCCTCAAAGTAGTAAAAAGGGTTTTTGAATTTAAAGCAAAATTTGTATGATACAGTAAATTTTTCTAAAAGTATACCGAAGAGTAAAAGGCAACTAAGTTGTTTCAATCTAGAATTTTCAAAAATTATAATTGGTTTCCTATTGAAATATAACATTCATTAAAAACCTATATTATATGTTTTTCCTGTAAATTTTTCTACTCTTCATTTTAGTTTTCAAATACTGGGTGGGAGTAGGCAACATTGGTATTCTGCATCTGCCTTCGAATTTTTTTTACATAATCTACTTTTGATTAAACTATATTGTGTATCGTCATTGCATGATATTCTGAAATAAGTCTGTTATTGCCTTAAATGGTCGTGTGATCTTTGGTCAGTCCAATGTGCAAACCATAATATGAAGGGTGCTTCTGCATACTGGCATTGACTTAAAACCATCCAAAACAAGGGGATCGCTTTCAACGCGAGAGAAGGATTTTTTTAAGTCATAAAAAAGGGATATTATTTTGATTAATATATTCAATCTTTGAATTTGGTTGGCGATTTAAGTAGCAGAGTTGGATTTGAGCATTTTTACACGTCGTATTTCTTTATTATTATTTTTGGCATGGTGTCTACTTTTAAAAATTGGAAAACAGTTATATCTATATAAATATATGTTTGAATGCTTTATTGTATTAAATAAAAGTAATTTTATTTTAGAGATTATGAAAACAACCAATGAGGAGGCGAAAGAAGCTCGTGGAGTGACATTAAGGCTGCTGATTGTGACAGAGATGTGGAATATTTTTGGGAATGATATTGTGGATTGTAAACATGGATTATAACATATGGTTCACAAACTTAAATAATTGTTTTGCATCTCCTTTCTTATTTTACTGTTATTAAATGGGGTCTTGAAGTTAAGATCCTACTGTTGCTCTGAATGGGATATGTCATTAAAAATTAGCACATATATATTTAATCATCTTATAATTTTCTATTTGCTGGTTTAAAGTGTGAACTTAGAAACAATTTGAAAGGTATTTGTACCTATGTAATTGTGTTAGGACTATGTCTGTTACTGTTACATGTAATTATTAATATTTGTTTTATTAACATTTGTTTTAATGTTATGCATGCTATTTTTGAAATAAAATTATTTTGAACATTATGATTTATTTTTACAGTTTAAAAATATATATGTATAATTTTTATTCAAATTTGATTAGTTCAGAGATAATTAAGAAGCAAATATTATAATTAATTTTAATTGTGGTTCATTGGAGCAAAATTAAATTTTTGTACAGAATAATCCTCTGCATATAAAAGGAAAATTTAATTTTTCACAAAATGATATTCTACCTACTAAAAGATGATACATTGTGTAACAGTAGTTGGAAACTCATAAAGCCAATACTTGGAAAATATTCTAGTTTTAACTTTTTCTTTTCATTAAATGAGAGTTTCTATAATGCATATACTCTTAAACTTTACAGTGTTAATAAAACTAAACACATTCATGTGAAAAAAATGTGTCAAAACAAGCGCTTAGGAAAGTAGGCAGGATACATTTGCTTCCAAATTTTTTCTGTTATCTATTAAAATACAAAAATCAATAATTTGTTTTGCTTAAAATTGCAACTTTAAATGGTATTTTGAATTTGAATTTCATAACCCCTTCCAAAAAATATGAGCAATGTGAATATGAAAAATATGAGCAATACTGTTTTAACATGGGTGTTCCACATTGTTACCACATGATAGTGTTCACTTTTACCAATGTTGTTTAAATATGAATCTTCCACATGAGTGTTCAATCTGATTCTTGCCAATGTTGTTTCAAGACATACTTTCCAGAAAAACTGTTTCTACAGCACTAGTTCTTGGGCTCAAGAACTATAGTGCTGTAAAAACAGCATTATGGGATGTGTGTCTTGAAACAACATTGGCAAGATTCAATATCTAACACTCATGTGGAAGATTCATGTTTAAACAACATTGGTAAAAGTGAACACTATCATGTGGTAACAATGGGATGCATCCATGTTGAAACAACATTGACATTCAACGTGGAAACCACATGGGCAAAAATGAACACTCTCATGTGGAAACAATGTGACAAATCCACGTTGAACCAATATTGACATTCAACATTGAAACCACGTGGGCAATAGCTAGCATGTGGAAGCAGTGTGATATATCTACGTTGAAACAACGTTGCAACTCAACATTGTATCCACGCTCCTTTAAGTGAACACTTCCGCTTGAAAACAACGTTGCAGTTCCACGTTGAAACAACATTGTGCATGTTGGTATTTAACGTTGACACCACATTGAAACAATATGGTTGCGTTGCTTGGGATACTTCCTCCTGCGCGGCACACAGACGATCAAATTTATCCCGAAGCTTGTTTTGCAAAGCTTGCAGATCCGAGAGTGATTGTTCATTGTTCAATTCATCTTGAATCGTATTCGCACACACGGTAAAAGCCGTGCGTAGTGCCTTTCTAATTGCCTTCACTTTTTCCATACTTTCACTGTCGCGGACGCCACTATTTTACAAACATAGCAAGAATTCATATTATGGATAAGATAAGCAATAAAACAGACACGCTGATTCAAAGAAAAGAACATTCCATTTACTACGCAATCACTCTTTTACAAACACGAACCAAAACTTTTAAGAATCAAAACAAGAACCGAAATTTTTTTACAAAGTTGAGTTGAGTTGAGTTGTGTTTCGCAACACTCACGACTCGTTTCCTGTAATGTTCTTTTCGCCAAGTCGCTAGCCTCGTACGCATACCTCCTTGGATAATGTCTGGAAAAAGCTCCCTCTCCCGGGAAGCATAATCCAGCAAAACCCCCACCAAATCAAATCAAATCGAAACGTGTTTGGGTAACCAACTTTTTGTTTGATGAAGATTGTCTGTTTGATCATAAAGGTAAAGTTTTTTTCTTTTTAAGAATATTGCATAACATAAAATATTCCTTTTTTTCGGAAGACAAAAAGCAGTAATCAGAGATCAGATTAACTTTGAGAATAGCATGGCGGCTCACGTGAAATCTATACTGAACTGTAGTAAATTGAACAATTATTCAAGAAAGATATCTGACTCAATACTCGACGGCGATGTAGTTACTATTCAGGCTCTATTGATGCAAGAGATTCGGAAGGTAACACTCCTTTACTGCTTGCCTGTTCTCGTGGTCAAAAAGAAATTGTTCAACTGCTTCTTAAGTCCGGAGCAAATGTTGATAGCTGTGATAGTGATGGAAGCACAGTGTTGCATTATGCTTCACAAAATGACTGGGCAAATATTGTACGGTCTCTTGTGAAGAGAGTACCTGATCTGGATGCAAGGGATATTACAGGTGAAACAGCAATGCACCGTGGATCAAGATCAGGATGTGTGAATTCAGTAAAATGTCTTATGGAGGAAGGAGCTGCTATAGATCGGGAAAATTGTAAGGGTTTCACACCTTTGCTCTGTGCTGCTCAATATGCACTGATAGATGTTGTTGACCTTCTTATCAACTTCAGCGCAAAAGTTGACGGCAGTGAGAAGTTGTTATTGTATTACACTTCACATAACGATTGGACAGAGATAGTAGAGTCACTTGTGAAGAGAATACCGGACTTGAATGAAAGGAACATGCTTGGCGAGATAGACATTGATTCAACATCAAATATAAAACATCTAGGAGTAGTAAAATGTCTTGTGGGATATTAATGCATGCAGTAAAATTATTTGTCAGGAAGCATTGTTTGTAGCATCCGCTGTAAGACATCTAGAGGTAGTGAAGTGGATTGTGAAGAAAGGACAAGATGCAAAGACAGTACTTGACCTCAATACAAGGGATTTCCATGGTGACACAGCTTTGCACTATGCATCAAGAAAAAGGCATCTAGAGGTAGTGAAGTGTCTTGTGGAGGGAGGAGCTGATATTAATGTGAAAAATTGTGAAGGCGTTACACCTTTGTTGGACGCTGCTGAATATGGCTGTAAAGATATAGTTGATTTCCTTTTGTGCTCTGGAGCAAATGTTGATGGTTCAAATTTTAAGAAGTGCACAATGTTGCATTTAGCTGCATGGTATGGATGGATAGATGTGCTTGATTCTGTTGAAGTTGTACATTACCTTACATTTTATCTAGATTGCTTAAACTTAATATTATAGACTGTATTAGGAATATGCTATATAAAATATAATTTTTAACACCTTAACTCAACGTTTTAGTTTGAAGTTATAACAAAAAAATATCTGCCTTTTATTGTTAGGATTAAAATCATCAACCCACCTCCCTACTGAATTTTTTGATTTTATAAATGTGGTTGCATGTGACACATCATCCAAAATATGTACGTCTATTCAATATAGCAGTTGCAGTAATAAAATTCGTAATTTCAAACCCGACAATGAGAACCAGCCAGTAAAATAACAAAAGCGATATAAAGAAGGATAAAGATTATATCTTGCACTGTAAAAAAACGTTTGATGAATTAGTAAATCTCCTTTAAGCCATTCCTCATACGTTTATAAAACAAAATCGGGTAATATGAAGTCAAAAGTTGACAGAAAAAATATAGTAATTCAGTTAGATTTTTCCGAAAATGCAACGCTTACTCTTTAGAATGACAGTATCCAATCTGACCATTGGATACATTCACAGGCAACTGTGTTTTCCGCTTATGCATGGATTGATTGACATAACTCTGAGTAATGTAGTTGTTTCTGATAATTTTGACCAAGCAAAATAATCAATTTAAAAATTTGTGCACTATGGTTTTTCAATGTTAAAGGCTAAGTGGAGTAGGATTGAATATGCTAATGTATTTTCAGGTGATCCATGGTCACAACTCAAACAGAGTTATTTGTTTTCCAATTTATTTAAATATTTGAAATGTTGCATGAAAAAAATTAACTCGGAACTTTTTGAAAGTTCACGTGACAAAAGAGTAAAAAAGAATAGGTGGGTACAGTTAAGAGAACTTTCTGACACCATGTCAAAATAGAAAGGTAAAAGTGAACACAGCCCAGCAATTTGATGTAGTGGCTGAAAAAATGAATCCTAGTAAAAAAAAAAGAGAGATAAAATAGGATTAAAAAAGTTTACTTATTAAATGAAAGGCCACATTACCTGTTTCAAATATACAGTAGGTACACTTACTTCTAAAAGTTAAGCACGGAGCGCTAAAATGCGAAAAAATTGACAAGTACTGCTTTGATTGACATGAAATACTGCATGTAAGTAGCTCTATGTTTATTCATGAAACAAAACAAAGAATTGCAAACAGAGATAAATAAAATATTGAATTTTCATAAATTATAAGATGATGTCATTAACAAAATGATGTCTAAATTCAAAACAAACAACAAAAAATGACATTAGTAGAGTATGTGAGCACCCCTCATCTGAATACAAAGTGCACCGCGTGTGATCCTGCTTGTTACAAGATGATCAACCACTTCAGAGTCCAGTAATCGTTATTCCACCTGTATTTCCTAGTTTCTAAATCTCTGTGAGTGGATGGAGGTGGGAAATGTCTACATACAGCATGGCTGAGGACATCCCAAAGATTTTCAATTGGATTAAGGTCAGGCGAGCAAGCTGGCCACTCCATACGTGCAATCTCCTCCAGAAAGTCGTTAACGATGGCAGCTCTATGGGAATGTGCATTATCATCCATTAAAACGAGAAAAGGACCAACTGCTGCAGCTTTACAGTTTCACAATGGGGTCTAAAACTTCATCTTGATTCCTTACAGCCGTCACAGAATCTCGCCTGACGATGTGCAGATATCCCAATGAAATTCCTGCCCAGACCATGATGCTTCCATTGCAGAATGCATGATGTTCTAGGGCCAATTGCGTGTGCCTTATTCTCTCCAGACCCTTACTTGCTTATCATTGGGTTATAGGGCTAATCTGGACTCATCTGTGAACATAACATTGCCTCAATCAGACACAGTCCAATTCACATGCTAGCGACACAACTTTAATCATGCCCCTTTGATTTGACGAATAAATTAACACAAACTCGTGGTACCCTGGCATACAGACCATTCATGTGTAGCTAAAGCTTTGGGTGCTTACAGGAGTCGAACCAGGGACTCCTAGATCCGTAGACATATACTCTACCGCTATGCAAAAGAGTACTCCAGTGCATAGAAGCTTATCTGTTATTTGTACACGAGACCGCCACATAGTCTTCAACGAACAGTAGTTGCAGATATCATCTTACCAATGGCCGCTGCAACCATAGATGTCACACGTGTGGAGGGCGTTCTTTGATTCCGCTTGGCTACAGCAGCAATATATTGATCTTCCGCAGGGGTTGTAACTTTTCGTCAACCGGCTATAGGTCTTCGGACAACTGTTTGGATAATTTGGAATTGTTTCCATAATCGTGGAATGATGAACACTGAAGAAAAGAGCAACATCTGTGATAGACTGTCTTGCTGCAATGCGTCCAACAGCCTGCCATCGCTTAGAATCTTCCATTCATCTTCTGGAAGCCATAAAAACACGTCTAGTTTGAAAACAAATCGTACGAATGTTCTAAACACCTTTCATCAGCACTTGCATTCAATTTCTGTAACCCTTTACTGTGTTTTTATATGACTGCCTGTTTTGCATGTTTCTCGACGCAAAACCAAAATGAGCTGTTTCCTAACATATTTGCATACTTCCTTCTACCTTTGTAGCAAATTTCAGCTTCTTTAATTCAGATTGGCTTACAGAAATTAAAATTTTCCTCTCTGTGCCTAACTTTTGGAAGTGAGTGTACACAGCTTAAAGTCTCTCTCAAATAACATGCGTGAACTTCAGAAGTTTACCGTTCGGTACAGATTCAAAATTGTTCTTATATTTCCTATATAAGAGAAGTGATCTTGAAGCATTGGATAGTAATGATGAATTGCACAAAACAAAGGATCTACCAGCACTTTCGTTTTGTGTAAATAATTGGATTCTAACAGAATGTGATAACCTTCTATTTTGGATATGCCAATCGAGTAACGTGAATGCAGGCTACTTTGGCCCAAACTGAGAAAAAAATATAACGTTCTCTGCTAACCTTCAGAAAGCAGTTTTTAAATTAATTTTGACAGTTTCCGTTATGGATGGTGCTCCATAGCAGAAACTGTCGAAATTAATTTGAAAACTGCTTCCTGAAGGTTAGCAGAGAACGTTATATTTTTTTCTCTGTTTGGGCCAAAGTAACCTGAATTCACGGTAACTGACAATGAAATTGAAATTATTATGATGCATCTCTCCGATTGCAGTTTCATATGACCATACACTGAAGATAAAATATTCTACAAGCTAGAAATGATATTGTTACTGAAAGGTTCTTTTACGGAATACTAATAAACCAACTTGCCGTCATCCAATCGCGTTAAAATATAATTTAACACACCATTGAAGAAACTCTTGTTGCCAAAATTGTTTTAATAAATAAATAATAGAATTGTTTTAATCAGAATAAATAAAAGATATTTGGATGTGAATGCATCAATTCACTTCCATTTTAACAAATAAATTTTGAAAAGTAGTTTATTGCATAGTTTGCTGATAGAGATGTTTTTAAAATATTTGAAATTAGATGTAAACACTAAGCATAAAAATTAGCAATGCATACAAGGATTTAATTAAAAACTTTGTTTTTGTGAGTTGTATTATTTTTATACACTAATTTTTAAAAGTTGACAAAACTCTTGAATTATGCTCGAGTTTTCTCTTTTTAAAATGGATTGCTTCGTGTAATGTAAGCTACCAGAAATATGTTTACTTTCATATGATGTTAAAAAAAAACGAAACAAATATTTTTTTATATAAATTTTTCTCAGGTTTAGATTATACTTAACAGAAATCTATACTTTTATTTTATATTATTTTTTATCATTAATTATGCCGTGATTAAAATTTGTAACGTAAGTTACCAAAAGAATAAAATCTGAGGCATCAATGGAGAATTTTTCTTGGAACACTAATAAACTTTCCATAAAAATTAAAATATTTATTTACTCTGGTTTTAAAACTGTCCATTGTAAATATAGATAATTTGAATGAATATTTTTTCTTCTTCTAGGAGCTCCCTCATGTTCAATTTTAGTTGCAGTGTTATAAAGACTAAACTATCTTTCTAACCAAGCTAAGCATATTAATTTAGAAATTTTTAATATTATATTATGTATCAATATTGATTTCTATACTTTGATATTAATATGTTATTGGAGCCATAGTTTTTAAAAGAAGTGTTAAGAGTGTTAACAAATTGTTAATAAAGGTAAACATTTTGTGCTAAAAACTGAAAATGAGCCATTAAGATTCATAACTAAAAAGATTATGGATCACCACTGGTGAAAGAAATTTCAAGCTTACTCTAGCAAATCTATTTTTCAGGGCTTTCTCACTGGAGAATATTAAAATATCCGTTTAAAAGTTTTGTGATGAAAAAACCATTGAATTTCGTCTAAAGCTTCATAAGAATAAAACAAATTATCGTGATAAAATGAATGGTATTATGAATTATTATGACGATTCACGATATCCAAGTATTATTGTAATTCTCTTAAAAGATTATGACTTTAAACCCAGTGTGGTAGTTTCAGTGGTTTCAATGGAACATTTGATCAAACTGGAAACGACCTAATCTACGAGAGAAAATTTTTTATAAAAAGAGTGATTTGATTCATAAAATCATGCAATCTGGGTTGTGTTCTAGGTAACCTGAAAAATTTTTTTTTTTTACAGAAAGTGTTTATTTGAAGTACACAAGTTTTACATTTTTAAAAGTGTATATTTGCTTACAAAGTGTGAATGTTTTATTTGATTAATTTACTCTATAAGATCTCTAGCTTAGTTAAAAATTTTATTTTGAGTAATAGGACTTAATGATTTGTAAATAAGTGAAGTCTGAGTGAAAATGCCATTTGTGCAACAATAATTTTTTGGTTAAACTGTCTTGTGGTTCAAGAAAAATGGTATCTCTTGACCTTACAGTCTTGTGAAACAATTTTTTTTTTTTCAAAATACCATTAATAAATTAATCTGAAAGTTATCAAGTTTCTTTTTTTTGAAAAAAAAATTGGATTATCATATTTTTTTTTTATTATAAATATCAGTATTTTTGATAATGAGCATATAAATGTGGCAAATTTATAATCCCCAATAAATGAGTTCCCTCTTTTGAAATTAGTGTTTTTGCCTTTTCCATTTCATTAACCTATATTCTTTCAACCTTTTTTATTTTATAGGTTTTGATATAAACATGCACCAAAAAAAAAGGGAAGAGTTTTCCTCACTCAGTTTAATTTTCATTGGATCATGCATCTAGTGATTCTTCGAATAGCAATATCTAGCGAAGCATAAAAATTAAAACCAAATATTACTTGACAGCCTTTATTGTATTGCTAATTAATAACTGAAATATACGAGAATCATTCCTAGTTTCACAGATGAGAGTTTCTAGAAACTAAAAATCGCCTTTAGGGACACCTCAATAATTAAATTTTTTTTTTTTTTTTTTGCTAATTTGCTATCACCACATGAGCTATTTCATTTCAGTATCTTCCCACTATCACAATAATCCTGGTCCATCACAGTAGTCACTTGAATTAATCTTAGGATAAGTACACATGTGTATTTTAAAATATGTGCAATATTACCCGAGTGGGTAATGTGACCTCAGTTGACAGTATTTATGATGGCAAAGCTTTTTATGAAAATTATTCTACAAGATAGTAGCAGGTTTGCTCTCTGCCAATTTTTCTACCATCTCATCATTTTTACGAATTAGATCACACCTTGAAAACCTTTTTTTTACATTTAAAACTTATTGGCACTAGATTTTCATGATAAAAATCTCTTTTGTATATCAATGCTCAAATTGTTGTTTTCAGAATGAGATCTACTGTATGTTTCCTGAGATTAACCAGCAGAATGGAGAAAAGTTCGCAGACTTCTTGGCCCGTCCCTTGAAGGATAAAGAAATTTCGTCAATCTTCCAAGGAACTTTGTCTCCTCTAATTGATCATGATGCCATCTTGGGCATATATTCACATGATGAAAAGGTAAAAGAATTTCATTATTTACTTCTTAAATTCAAATGTGATGCTTTAATCCCTGAGACTTTGTCATTTATGCTACATATCCCTAGTATAGTTTGAAATTTTTCCCCTTTCAAATTTAAAAGGAATAGGCAAAATATAGAAATTATAATGAACGCTTATACACACTGAAAAAAACTTCGACAAACTTACTGAAATTTGTTAAATACTTTGTTTATATTCTGGAAACACATCTGTTTTAGGAAATACTGAATAGTAAGAAATTTGTCAGGTATGGTTATACTATTTTTAAAAAGTTTCCATTAATTGTAATTATTTTAATTCAGATTGTAACTATTATGAAAAATATACCTCTTTGTAAGACTTAATTAAAAAATATATGAGCAACAGAACTTATTTTTTGTGGGAGAAAGAGGAGGAGGAATCGTAATGCCATTGAGAAAATTGATTTTTCAATGTTCTCCCATAACAAGCGCAAAATCTAATCTTTATTTCTGGGGAATGGTGTTAACACAAAACATGTCATTCTGTCAAATAAAAAATAATTAATAAAATCTTCTAAAAACACTATACACACAAGTATATTCATAAATACAAGAACATTGTTCTGAAAAAGTTTGTTCACAAACTCAACCTGAAACTACACCATAAAATAATATTCAGCAATTAAAAATAGAATTTCTGTATCCTTGGTGCCTGGAACTGTTGTTTGTTATGTTTTTGAAAAGTTACCATTAATTGTAATTATTTTAATTCAGATTGTAACTATTATGAAAAATATACCTCTTTGTAAGACTTAATTAAAAAATATATGAGCAACAGAACTTATTTTTTGTGGGAGAAAGAGGAGGAGGAATCGTAATGCCATTGAGAAAATTGATTTTTCAATGTTCTCCCATAACAAGCGCAAAATCTAATCTTTATTTCTGGAGAATGGTGTTAACACAAAACATGTCATTCTGTCAAATAAAAAATAATTGATAAAATCTTCTAAGAACACTATACACACAAGTATATTCAGAAATACAAGAACATTGTTCTGAAAAAGTTTGTTCACAAACTCAACCTGAAACTACACCATAAAATAATATTCAGCAATTAAAAATAGAATTTTTGTATCCTTGGTGGCTGGAGCTGTTGTTTGTTATGATCTTAGTTTATAAAACATAGTTTTTTTATGCAGGCAACGAAAAGGTAAATCTGCTGAATTAGAGGTGTCAGTTTTCAATGCATCCTTGCCATACTTGAATATAGACTAATGTGACCAGATTTTTTTATCTCCAGAAACTTCATCAGTTATCTACTTTGTTAGTTTTCAAATTCTGAAGACATTTTTGTTTTGTTTAGAAGCACTTTGGGGGGACTCTCTAACGTTAAAGCGGGACAGTTTGAGGGGACATTTGATCAGTGGGACAGCGAGGTGAAAAGCTGGACTGTCCCACCAAAATCATCTTGCATCTAGTTTCTTACACAAATCAAAAAGTATTTAAGAAACACTTGACCATGACTTACTTCAATTTGCCAGCAAGATAATTTTTCCTGGCATAGTTCAAGCTTTTTCAAAAAAAAAAAAAAATCCATTATGAATTAGATCAGACTGTAACTTAATTAAGAATGTTTCAAGTATCATGTGAAATTTATACTAATAGGAAGCAATATGACTTAGTGTGGGTAACTTGAAATGTCTATTGAGAAAACAAGATATTTAATACAACTGAAAATGTTTTTAACATGTTGCTGGCCATGAAACTTTTCGTGATTGCCAAGAGAAGTCTGCACTTTGCATGGAAGATTGTTTTAAAAATTATCGCAAAACATAAAAATTTATTTCCTTGTATAAACTTTTTTCTTTTGAATAAGTTTTGTATAATTGTATTTTCTGTTCATTTAAGCCAAACCTGATTTTTTATTCACTTTCCTGAAGCCATCTATTCGTATTTACACTGTAATGCTACAATATTGCTTAGCAGTGGTACACTGCACAGACAGACACAGGAATAACACCAAACATAGTTTATTATGAACATAGAAAAGACAGAGAATTTAAAGTTTTAGTTAGTAAGAGAAAAAAACATTGTATCCATTAGGATGCGAGGTTACAAGCAATCTGAATATGACATGCGCAGAAGGGGTTACAAAAAGAGTTCTGCTAGATGTCGCTACTGCCACGCAGGACAGTTGATTTACTATGAAGGAAGTGGGTAGATATTGATCACATGATTATCCCAACACTCCCCCACTATGTCAACCCACTTTGATAGATCGAAAACACATATTCACATCATCCATACCAAGTATTTTCAGACATTTTAAATGCTTAGAGGGCGGTAATGGCTTGGTTTAACACATCAGCAGCCATTTCCTCAGTTGGTATATAACACATTTCAATTTGTTCACTTTTCAGTGCATCTCTTACAAAATGGTGACAGATGTCAATGTGCTTAGTACGTTTGTGAAACACAGGATTTTCAGCAAGCTTGATTGCTCCAATATTATCAACAAGTAAGCGCACTTTTCCCAAGCCGTTAGAACACAGTTCATTTAACAAATTCTTTAGATATATAGCCTCCTTCGTTCTATCGTAAAGAACCTTGTACTCGCTCTCAGTTGAAAAAAGAGCCACTGTAATTTGTTTACGACTTTCAAAAGAAATTGCACTACCACTAAGTATAAAACAATGTCAGGTATAGGATTTTCGATCATCAGGGCAATTTCCCCAATCAGAATCAGTGTAGCCAAACAAAGAATCTCCTGTAAATTTAAAGATTAAACCAAAATTTAATGTTTTCTTTGAATATCTCAAAAAGGCGTTTGACTGCTGTCCAATGTGTGTTGTCGTAACATGTTAGGAATTGGCTTAAAATACTAACAGTATTCGCGATATCTACTCTAGTCGTTGTAGCAAGGTACATAAGCCCACCTACCTATTCGCGATAAGGTAAATTATCTTCACAGTTATCTGCTTTTCTCAATTTATTACTGTAATCCATTGGACTGCTTACAGTTTTAGCATTAACCATATCAAAGCAATTCAACAGTTCATTAATGTAACTCGACTGACTCATGGTTACAACCCCTTTCTTTTGTAGAAAATTTATCCCTAAACAATACCTCGCAAGACCTGAATATTTAACTTCTAAATCCTTATTTAGATGTTCTTTAAATTTGACTAGCATGTTAGGGTTTTGCGATATATACAAAATATCATCTACGTACACAGATATGAGAGTTAATCCAAAATCATCTCTAATGTAATAAGCACAAGGATCAGCAATCGATTGTTTGGCTCCAAATTCAATTAAAATTTCATTCAATTTTAAATTAAAAACGCTAGAAGCCTGTTTAAGTCCATAAATCGATTTCTTTAAAAGAAGCACTTTATCACCTTCATTTAACATTTAAGCATATCGGATGCTTTAAGTGAAATTTTATTATTTGATATTTCATTATCAACAATATGCTCTAGTACTTTCACGAAGTTATCTGGTCTTTCCATAAAAATTTCCTCATCCAAATTTCTATTTAAAAAGGCAGTGGTAACATCAAATTGATCTATTTCTTATCCTAGATCAGCTGCTAAGGCTGATAATACACGAATTGATCCTGACCTAGCTACAGGTGAAAATTTTTGTTCAAAATCTTTTCCTGCAATTTGAGAATAACCCCTCGCAACAAAACGAGCTTTATTTCTCAATGATCCATCAGAATTCAAAATAAAACGACTACTTATGCATTTTTTAGAACTCTGTCGATCAACCAATTCAAAGGTATTTTTGTCTAAAATGCTTTTCATTTCATTAGCCATCGCATTCATCCAATCGTTTGAATTCGGACTAGCAAGAGCTAACTTAATTGGTATTTCCGAGTGAAATTCAAAAACATCTTCCGCTTCAGTTAAACGAACTACCTCCCGATTACGCAATGACAAAATATTAGGTTCAATTACGTCATTGGTTTCAGTTTGAAATTCGCCTACTTGATCCTCATTGACCTTCGATTCCTCTTCTACTCCTTCAGAAGATATTGCTTCTCTAGCTCGCTCGAATTCTATTGGCTCTTCGAAATGACTCATTTGAATATGATCGAATTTTGTTTATTCTACAAGTAATTCGCTTTTCTCTTCCATCTTAATATTTTCGGAATCTTCAAAGAATTTAATATTGCGTGAAACAATTACGCGTTTCTCATCAGGAAAATAAATTCTATACGCTTTACATCCATCCTTATATCCCACAAAAATTCCCTTTTTACTTCTCGCAGCAAACTTATGTTGATGCTGATTTTTCAAACAGTAAGCTATACACCCGAAACTCTTAAAATATCCTACATTTGGTATTTTCCCAGTCCATGCCTGATTTGGCGTCATACCATTAAGAGCACTATGCGGACACCTGTTTTGTATATAAATAGAGCAATTTACACACTCAGCCCACAGATTTAAAAGCAATTTAGATTGTGATAACAAACAACGTCCCGTTTCTACTAACGAACGATTTTTTCTTTCACAACAGCCATTTGAAGAACTAGCATATGGAGCTGTTACCCAGGGCTCCAGAAAAATATTTTCTTCTTGCGTACACAAATGCCATATCCAAAAATTTCCTGCGAGTCTGCGGGCTTTAAATTGTACTGCTGAAGAAAATTAAATATTACGTACTATTGAAAATTAAAAGTTGTTTAATTCAAAATCTTCTTGGCATTGATTTTGGAAGCACCACTCTGCAGGATAAACATCGGTTTCCAATGGCACATTTCCAGTTGCAATATTAGGTCATTGGTACTGGGTTGGTTTACAGGTTAAGCTTGTGAAACGATAGCAAACACTGATGCTTGTCCAGCATGCCTCCTTTCATTTTTGTGCTTTCGATTTAAATGCTGTGAATAGTTTTGCTCCAATACCCAAGTAGTAGCATGACGTGATAAATCACGTCATCTGAAGGTCATAAAATCACGTCATAAAATTCGTCACTTTGTCCATTTTGGAGACGTCATTAACGGCGTTAAAAATGACGTGATTCAATGCCGCCCGAATCACTATGCCGCTGTTTAGATGACGCTTTTAATGCCCTATTATTGACGTCACCCAAATGGTCACCTGAACGGCAATTAATGACGCTTTTTTGTTTTGTTTATTATATAGGTTTATTTTATATACATTTTATTATTTGTCATTATAGGGCGATTATTTCACTTTATTTTTCTTATTTCCGTACTACAAGACTCCCATTTAATTCAACCTTAACTCCTTTTATTTTAAATCATAAGGTAAATTGCAGAACTCATTTCAAAGTATTAGTTTGAAAAATAAAATCAATTTTTAATTTTTAACAAGGATATGCATTTCTATACATATATATATTTACTAAACAGATTGAAATAAAAGTATTAAAACAACAAATTGTACAGTTAAGTTTATTAAAATTCATCAAGTAACAAAAGTTATTCCAGTATAACAACACTCAAAGTTTACAAGAAAACATACATTAAATCATAAGTTAAATTGCAGAATTCTCATCAAAGAATTAGTTTGAAAAATAAAACCAATTTGTAATTTTAAACAAGGATGTGCATTTTTTAATATATTTACTAAACAGATTTAAATAAAAGTAGTAAAACAACAAATTGTATAGCTAAGAATATTTTATTAAAATTCATCAAGTAACAAGTTATTCCAGTATAGCAACACTCAAAGTATGCAAGAAAACAAATATCAATACACTACACAAATAGTTTAATTAGTTCAAATACAAAAGATATGTACATCATATGCTCAATAGAACTTCAAATGATTTTGCAGGGAAGATAAGAAATGCTTTCAATGGTGGCTTTTTGATAATATAGCTAGCAGTGTGGCCCCGTGCTGATGGGGACCCGTTGAAAGACATAAAAGTTTACATTTAAGAAAAAGTGGAACAGATGTAGTACAAGGCATTTAACGATTTTTTTCATTTAACGATAAGAAAAATACCAAAAATCAAAAACAGGGTAACTAAAAGAAAATTAAAACATTAATAATCATAAAATTAAGTCAAAATATAAATTATTAAGGGTATTCTTCCGTTAGGCATTTACCAGTCGGCGCCAAGCCTAACAGTTAAATGACACGTAAATGTATCGCCAATTTTAAATATATTAAGTATAAATTATTTGAAGGTTGTTAGTTTGGATTAGTTAGGTCTACAATTGGGCAGTTTTTATCTGGTACCCATCTAACAGAACAGTACTAAATTAAGTTAAAATATAAATAAAATTAAAGTATAACACTGTAAATAAAAAACGTTGTGAAAAATAGCATTTATCTGTACAATTGCAGAACTAAAAACCTTCAAATCATTTATAATTCCTATAACAAACTGTTATAGGGATGCTATAGCAGAGGCTTGGTGTTACGTTGTTTAAACATTTAATAGCGCATGAATTTAAGGCTTGGTGAGTAATCATACCCGGCTAACGGAAGAGTACCGATTTTGCACATTCAGATCAGAAAATGTTTACAGAGAAATAACTTTATTATAAAGTAGAAAATTACAAGGCGTCCATATAAAAATGATGAATCGAACAAACACTTCACACAAACTATTTGTTTACATAGTGTTTGGTTTCCATAAAGTCTCTGGAGTCATCATCCCGAAACACAACGTTGAATTGATTGAACCACATTGCATAATAAATGTATGCATTCATATCGAATTATCTTTTATTTATTCTGATTAACACAATTTTGGCAACTTCTTTCACTTACAGCATTACAATCAGTGATAAGCATAATTCTTATAGCAATTTTGAAAATGTATATTTTTGTTTTTTGATGACAGTCATTTTATGGTTTGCGCTTAGTGTTGATATGGTTTTGCAAACAAGGAACTTATTGACAATGAAACAATAGTAAACAATCAAAATAGCTATTGAGGAAAGGCGAAATAACATGTTTGGAAGTTCCTTCAAGATATTTCTGTGTATACATTCTCTAATAATCTTACAACAAACACATTCATTGTTCAAAATAAAAATGGCTATTAATAAAAGTACTTTTTTCTGTGAATTTGGTTCCAACACCATAAGTATCATCTTTCACAAGCAAATTGTCCACTTGAATTACAGAACTAAATTGATTATGAGCTGCATCACTATTGTTATTTAATAAAAATAAACTTTTAATGATTAAATTATTACAAACTTTTAAAAAGCTATTTTATACCATATACCAACAAGTACTTTTTTATTTTAAGTTTTTTTATTCTTATAGGTTAGTGATAAATTTTAAGATCATTGCTGAATTAGAAAAACTAAGGTGTAGTCTTCGACTTCTAACACGACTGAAAGCCTAATAACCTTCTAAAAAACTAAGTTTCTTCTGCTCCATTACAATAACTTTTAGTGTTTTCCTAAAAACATCAATAATTAACCTTTTTAATAATACATATCAAAACAGCATTAAAAAAATACATTCCATGAAAACAATTGTTTATGATAATATTTTGAAATTACATTGCATTCTTTGAAGTTGATTATTCCAACCAAAAAACATCCATTATTGAAAGTATGAACTTGAATATAACATACAATCAAAAACGAATATAATTTAGCATCAGAATGGCTGATCATCATACAACATACAGTTTACTAAGCATCAGTACTATTCCGTAAGCCAGATACCAGATAAAAACCGCCAAATTGTAGACCTAACTTATACAAACTAACAACTTTTAAATCATTTATAATTTCTATAACAAACAGTAAACATTTAGGGTTGGAGATACATTTACGCATCTTTTAAACATGTTCACGTTTGGATTTGGCGAAAACTGTTAACCTATTCAGCTAACCGAAGAGTACCAAAGCATCTCTTCTTGGCTCATTTGCATACAAAAAATTACAAGCAAAAAATAAATGAATTATAAAGATAGAAATGCTCATCCCATGTCCTCCATCCGGCTTTGGCTAACATTGTTTGAAGCCTTTTTTTGCCATACCTTGAATAATGCGGACCACACTTATGCCCAAACGGAAACACTACCCTTGGGCTTAAGGCCCAGGATAAAAAACCTAACAAAATCATTTCGAATAAATTATGAAAGAAGCGACTGCATATGTATTTACTAATAGAGATAGAGTTACGGATAAATATCAACATTAAGTTTGGGATGTTAAAGAAGAATCAGTTTGTTTACATTATAGAAAATATTATTTAGAAACGTCAGTTTGTATGACCATTAGATGACGTCAGAACTGACGTGATTTTTTACTGAATAACGTCATTCGAGAAAAGATGACCTAAAAATCACGTCATGCTACTACTTGGGTATTTCTTTCAAATACAGCATTTTATCTTCATTGTCTTGCTTGGATAGCTCCTTATCATTTTAAAGAAAAATGTAGTTTCTTTTATATTACAATGGAATATCCAAGAATTCTTTCAAATTAAAAAGAAGAATGAAGGAAATAAACTCTCAGTGTAATTATATGTTTCTATAGGTTCAGATTCCAAAATCAGGAAATAAAACCACTTCCCCCTTATGTCAACACTTCTCCCTTCCTATATAGAAGTAACAGGTGGTGAACTATATGGAGAATAGCATTCCCCCCCCCCCCCCCTCTCCCAACCTCTCCCCTGCCGTCGTTACGGGAGTCAACAACTTTCCCGTCCTGCCTAACTGGAATTTCTCCATTTAAAAGAAAAAAAAAAATGGCATTTGACTTTCATTTCCTGCGGGATCCGACGATTTCCTGCGTACATCGTACGCGCGTACGTCCATTTTATCGGACTCTGCTGTTACCCTTCGTTCAATCCCACTTTCTAAAAGAAAATTATCAAATTCCTTATTTATGTATTCGCCTCCATTGTCGCTCAATAACAATTTAATTTTAGTAAATTTTTAATTTTCCCACAAAGATTTTACTTCCTTAAAAGCACTTAACGCCTCATTTTTATGTTTCAAAAATCTTACTGTACAATACCTAGTTGCATAATCAATAAATGTAATGAAATACAAACACTTACCAGAGTACGATAAAATGGACGTACGCGCATGCGATGTACGCAGGAAATCGGCATATCCCGCAGGAAATTAAAATCAAAAGTCGTGGGTGTTTTTTATTTTTTTTTTATTTTTTTATTATGCGCTTAACAAATCGAGCGATCCGCATTCCAGCAAGAGCGACATCCTTCCGCAGGATTGCTATTCCCCATATAGTTCCCCACCAGTTACTTCTAGGAAGAAGGAGAAATTTCAGTTAGGTAGGGTGAGGAAGGGAGAGGTGTTGACTCCCGTAAACTCCGGGAGGGAAGAGGTTTGGGGGGAGATGCTATTCCCCATATAGTTCCTCACCAGTTAGTTCTAGGAAGAAGGAGAAATTCCAGTTAGGTTGGGCGGGGAAGGGAGAAGTGTTCACAGCCTTAGGGATTCATTTTCTAATTTTAGAATCTGAACCTATTGAAACATGCAATTACAAGTTTTTCTTTTACTGTAACTTTTTCAATCCATTTGCATCTTGAGTTTTAGGCACTTGAGAGTTTATTTCCTTGAATTTTCTTTTTAATTTGAAAGAATTCTTGGGATATTTCATTGTAATTTAAAAGAAACCACATTTTTCTTTCAAATAAAAAGGAGCTATCCAAGCAAGACAAGGAAAATAAAATGCTGTATTTGCAATGAAGAAATGTTAGAGCAAAACTATTCCCATCATTTAAATCGAAATCACAAAAATTTAAACAGTTAGAAAAGGAGGCATGTTGGACAAGCATCAATGTTTGCTTCCGTTTCATGAGTTCAACCTTGAAGCCAACCCAGTACTAATGACCCTAATATTAAAGCTGAAAATTTGCTATTTGAAACCAATGTTTATCTTGCAGAGTCTGATTATTCCAAAATAAATGCCAAGAAGGTTTTGAATTAAACAACTTTAAATCCTCAATAGTAGGTAAAAATTAATTTTCTGCAGCTGTATAATTTAAAGCGCACAGACTCGCAGGAAATTTTTGGTAATGGTATTTGTGTACGCAGGAAGAAAATATTTTTCTGGAGCCCTGCACTTACTCAAACTTTCTATTTTAAACAAACCACACACATCACTCATAACAATTTCCAAAACATTTGATTTGTGATCTGACTTCTTGGGAAAAGGAGCACGGGTTAATTTATTTAAAGTACACACTTCACAATTAAAGTCCTTATTGGACTTCTCCAAATTTAAACCCATTAAATAACCCTTACTATAACATTCAATTAAATCATGAACATTCATATGCCCCATACGAATATGCCATTTTATGAGATCGGCTTTCTTATTTTTAGAGCCATTCTTTGTTGCCATTCATGAAATCACCTTTGAGACAATACAAATTACCTGAAATTTACTAGCTAAACTTCATCAATGCCTAAAATATTTATAGTTTCAGTGGGCAAGTTGCATCCCAATGGGTTCTTTATACGATTCATGACGTTGAATCCTCTCCCGCAGGCAGCAGGGCCCGAAAAATACCAAACATTTTACATGCCCAAACATTTTATTCATAATCATTTATCTAGTACTGACCTGTCGAAAAAGAATTATCGTTAACAACAAATGTACACTGGCATCGATCTGTACTTTCTTTAAAATGAAATAGGCAGAGACACTGTATTAAACATATTTTCTCATCACACAACAAGATTATTGACTTTTATTGTGATTTTTGTTCTGATCTAAATCAGAAAATTCTGAATTAGTAATGATCTAAACTGCATGCCCTTAGACATGCCTTGCTCCTGTAGTTGCAAATAGCCAGTTTTGAAGGACAAATAAAAAAAGTTTAAAAAATCTAATTTTATTTAAACAATATTATTTGGCTTGAAACTCCAGTCTCTTGACAACACTTAACAACGGAAACTTCAACACTTCCGTCTGAACCTTCTCCTGAAAATACATGGGGACCTTATTGTACGACTGCCTTCTATCCCTTTCCAGGCATTTTTCAAACAGAGCAATAAAAAAACGAAATCTAACAAAATAGGCTTTATGCACAGTAAATAGATCATGTCAAATGAATTGATGGGCGATGCCAACCCGATCCAAAAAATTGAAAATACAAAATATTTATCTTTTGAAAGGTATTTTTGATTAAATACTTACATGCCCGGCCAGGCATGTATGAGGAAAAAAATGCATGCCCTATCTGAATTTTTACATGTTCAAGGTTCGTACGGTCCTTAAAAAGCCGAAAAAATTTCTAAGGCCCTTAAAAGTTCTTATTTTTTTAAAAAATCCTTAGAAGTCCTTATTTTTTTCCAAGTTAAAAACTAATGTTAGCGAAATTTGGAGATCATCCATAGTGTTTTCGTCCTTTCTGCCTCTTTTGCTTAAAAAAAAGCAGTTTTTCTCCGAAAATAGCATCTTTTCTGAAAAAAATGCAAAAATTTCAAATGGAATGCAATATGCAGATCACCCCTACCAAAATCGCCTGTTGCGCATGCGCATTCATGTACAAACGTGCCACGCACAGACCAGTCACTCGCTGTAGGCATTGAATGGCTTTTGATGCCAGGTGCCTCATTAGTAGGTAAATTGCTGGGGGCCGTTCCAAAAATTACGAATGTAGTTAGCATGTATGCCTATTTCATACGTACTTTGATTAAGTGTATATCTCTGGATTTTTTTTTACCATGATCTCGTACTCAAAATCAAGGAGAAAGGTATTGGAAACGGTAGTTTAAAACTTTTTTTAAGATGTATAAACCATAAAGTGTTTTACGAAGCATTTAAAAAGAATATATTTCCGCACCGATACGCGAAATCGCGATGATCTTTTACTAAATTTAGGGGAACGTTTTGTGTAATTTTAGCTATTGCTAATTAATTTCTGAACGTTCGCTTTATATTTGAAATTAAATATCACAGAGATGTAATCAAAATTCCGGATTATTTTCGATTTAAAATATATATACACATCTTTTAAAGCCTATAGTAGCTGCATGTATGACAAAAAATTGCAGTTTTACGCAGAATTTGATCTGATTTTGGAAATAAAAATTCACATATTTTAAGACATAGTCCAAGTTCTTTAATTAGAATATTCTTTTTGTGATATCATGAATCTGGTTTATTTTTAATAGTCAGCAAAAAGTACGGCTAAATTTTTAGAAATACTATCTCTTGTCTAACAATGGTTAAGCCTAAAAAGTAAAGTTAAACGGTTGGGGTTGATAAAATTTTAGAAAATTTTGCATTGGAGTTAATTGTAAATACTTTATTAACATTCTTAGCTAAATATTACAGTTATAAATTGCTATTTTTATACAAATCAGGGTGGCGACTGACCGGGAATTCAGGGAATTTCACTCTTCTGGACAAGTCTGGGAATTTCGTAAAATTACTCTTTAATTAAGAAATTTTAAAATATTTGAGTTTCTTTTCTCGCATTTTCCATGCGGGGGAGGACATCTATCATGGATCGCGTCATGTAAAGTGGATGCCATGAAATCAGCGCCGTATTGTTAAAAAAAATCCTCAAACTTCAATCTGATTGCATCCTTTAGAGACATGGTTATTTTCTTCTTGCCTCGCGTTTTTTGTCAACAAAATACATTAGAACTCAAATTATTTACGTATTATTTATGTTAGATTTTAAGTTATCCTATAACTTAGAAGCGCGGCCGCCAGTAGCCTTTCTGTTAAAAGAATCTTCTAATTTTAATCTAACTGCATCCTTTACAGATATGATTATTTTTCTTCTTGCTTTGGATTTTTTGTCAACAGAATATATTAGAGATCTAAATTCCTTAATATTTCAAATGGATTCCATAGGATTTTTTCGTTTTTGTTAACCGTTTTAGCGTTGTGTTACTGTTTTGCAACAGTCCTAATAGCATTCATAAGCAAAAATGCTTAGATCCTGTACTTGATTTTTTTTTTTTTTGTACTTTCATTTTGACATTTTATTGAACACAATTAACTGAAAGTGATATGTGTGAATTTTTAATTAATGTTTTACATTCTTTTTCATGCTCAAAAGATATTTGTTTTGATTTTTAGCTTTAATTTATTTTGGAGCAATTTATACTTAGACTATTTGGAATTACATGTACTTATTAAATTTGTATATTTTTAAATTAGCCATTATTTTGTTTTTTGAATGATAATATCCACAGAGAGACATCATTGAATTTTCTGGCAATCAGTGAAATCTCAAGGAATTTTGTTTCTCGAATTCTGTAGACACCCTGCAAATGAATATTTTATATTTTAGTATTTTAATATTAGTATTTAACTTTTGAGTTTTAAAATATTTTCCAAAGAAGTTTTTATTTCGTGCCCTTTTGTGCATCATTGTTAAAATTTTAAAATCATTGTTAATTTAAATGTATTCATCGTAGTAGAAAAATGAATTAATGTAAAAATTATGGCGGAAAACCAGTTACGAAATTTTGCAATTTGCTTTAAAAGTGTCCTCGGAAGCAGGAGATTATTAAAAATATGCATCATTTACATTGCACTTCAAAAATTTAAACTACATTTTGTAAAAGTACTATATCTATTTCTCAAAATGGTTATAATCATTAGGAATTAAAAGAAATTTCATTCAGGAATTTTAGTGTGCATTAAAATTTTCTTTTCATTCAATTTCGCCCCATCGTTTAAATCACAAAGAAAATTGAGGTCCTTAAAAAGTTAACAAAGTCCTTAAAAAGTCCTTATTTTTTATTTTGAAAATCGGTATGAACCGTGATGTTGGGCTATATAATTTTCGAGCCCTGGCCGGCAGACGTTCTGGGATAAACACCGAGTTGTACCGGTCGTAATTACATGTGCTTAAGTGAGAATACAAAATATTTACCTTTTGAAAGGTATTTTTAATGAAATATTTACATGCCCAGCCGAGCATGTATGAGGAAAAAATATAGGCCCAATCTGAATTTTTACATGCCCTGGACATGTTGGGCAATATCATTTTTGAGCCTATACTAAGAAGAAAACTGCCTATGGCATGCTAAACAGAGCAGTGGCCTTACAGAAGGTCAAACAGTCTGAAAGGGGGACATAGCAAAAGTCATCAGACTTGATGTCAATAACACCACAGGTTTTAAGCCTAATGTCCATAAATGATTGACATTTGCCAAAAACATGCTCTACTGTTTCAGTCGAGTTTCCACAGCCTCTGCATAGGTTGTCCTCAACAACTTCCATTGTTTTGAGATGATTCTTAAGACAATAACCGGTCAATAAACCAATCATAATTCTACAGGACTTCTTGTCTAGTCCCAGTATAAATCTTTGTGTTTGGTTTAGGTTTCTTTTAAAAAGTGTTTGGATTGTCTCATACCCTGCGACTTTTTGCATTCTAGATCAATTTCTTTATTCAGAATGGCCGCAGAACCGGGAAAACCTGGAAATCAGGAAAATGTCAGGGAGCTTTCTGATTCTGGAAAAAATCAGGGAAATGTCAGGAAACTTTTTAAAATTTCATGAAAATCGGGGAAATTTTTTATTGTTTAAGGCACAATCATCCATAGTTTGGCGGAGATTTGTAGTGGTAAGCCATTAGAAGATTAATGTTACAGAATAATTAAAACTTTTCATTACCAGCAAAACTATTTTTTTAAAAATTGCATATAATCTCTTTAGCATACATGTTCTGATCAGGGTGTCTAGACATCTGGAAAACCTAAGAAAATTGGGGAAATTCGAAAAGAAGTTTGCCCTAAAATCAGGGAATTTTTTAAAAATCTGTCAGGGAAATCAGGGTACTTTTTTTCCTGAATTTTGTGGCCACCCTGTTATTAAGACTTGATCTAATTGATACTTTGACCTCTGATCTTGGTATTGGTGCAAATGGTAGTGACAATAATGACTTGTTGGAAAGTTCTTTCAGTACCTCTTGACTATCTGAACAAATAGTAATGTATTTGTGTCTTGTTTTAGAGGTAACAAGTTCCTGGGCACAGACTAGAATTGCGATAATTTCAGCCTGGAAAACAGTGCAAAATTCTTTTAGCTTTATAGAGATATTGAAGTCTGGTTTTATTCTGTATACCCCGGCTCCAGAGAAGTTGTTAATTTTTGAGCCATTAGTGTCTATAGCAAAATCAAATCTGTCCAGTACATATTCCCCTTCCCAATCCCTCCTGGTTGGAAAGGCAATTTACAAATTTCAGTCATACTGAACTGTCAAGCAGCTACAAATTTTAATGATATAGTGAAAATTACAAACATATTCTGATCATTTAAAAAGTCACTACACGCACAAAGTATGCGAAAATTAAAATTTTTTTAGTGTGGATTTATTTATAGCATAGTTGCATATTATTTGAGATAAATATTAGGATGCTCTTGTGGAGTGGGCTGAAACCTCCTCCAGCTGCACCAAATGTGGTGGTCTCGTGTACAAATAACAAATACAACTCCTAGACACCAGAGATCTCTTTTGTCTAGTGGATAGAGTACCTGGCTGAGACTCTAAAGGTTGCACAATCAATCCTCAGCGACCTCAAAAAAAAGCTACTATGCTTTACCAAGTATGAAGTTTTGTTTCGGGGAAACAAAGTGTGAAGATGTGAGTGGAATATAAGTGATTGCTGCACGATGAAATGAAGATGCAGGCTTCCAATAATTGAAAATGTCTCTTAATAGCTAAGCTACTTTAATTAGTCTTAATATCTAATTTATAGAGTTACGTGATAAATTTACATGAACTATTTGCAAAAGGAGCACCTATGAAATAGACTACTTATATGGCAAAAATCCAATCTAAGCCTTATCAAAATTGATTGTTTTTCAAACATTTAATGCTCTCGCCTTCAGTTACTTTTCTCAATCTTCAATAAGCATTGAATCTTTTTTTGTTGCGAGACTTTCTTTTCTCGTCACGAGACTTAACATCTACCATGGAGTAAATTTGTGCCTAAAAATATTGTTGCATGGTTGGGTTCAAAAGACTTGAAGCCAAAGCAGATCAAAACTTGCAGAAATTTATTCTGATATAACTCTTTGCAGATTCTTTTACAACTCCAGAACTTCTCATTCTAATAGACTCAATACAGCTCTTTACACAACTATAGAGCACAAACAGCAGTTGTAAAATTTGATACGTTACTGCTAAAATCGCCGCAAAAGACAATGCAATACAGTTTGCTTTTGGAACTACTCTGAAAGCTCACTGAGAGACAACTAACTCAGTAACTCGACTCACAGCCGGCCTTATATAGGAAAGTCAATCTTCGCAAAACTTTCAGAGATAGAAATTTGGAGAACTTTCCAGATCGTAGTCGAAAAGTCCTATACAGGTACATGGGGACCGAAAATGTCGCCAAAACTGTCGCCAACTTGGCGAGATTGCCATTAACCATAATGTTAAATGGCCTGCTCCTTGTAAAACTCGTTTCCCAGCATAATCCCTGTAGAACTCGTTTTCAAGCAATAAGAGACGCATTGCAGGGAAGCGAAGACAAAAACTAACTCTTGCACTGCCTTATGCGAAATGTACATAAAATTTTCTTTTTACATAATTAATACAACGACATATTTACAAATATACAGAAATTCGTAACAATATCTTCTGTCTACTTAAAGTTATTTTAATTTTCAATATTGACTTATTCCCTTTTGGATTTGTCACTTTTTACTCGGGCAAAATTGTACTGGTAAACAAGAAATTTTAGCTCAAACTAACAGATAACATTAATTTAAAAAAGACATCTAATTATTACAATTTGGCCCTTACACGACTTTTTATTGCATGATCCACTTGGTAACATATTACTCTCACAAAGTGATCACATTCACAAATTAACATAACCTTAAATACAACAACAACAAAATTTATGTGACTGTCGCATGATATTTATCATAGCCTGCTTTTAATTTTGGTTCAACCCTTATGTTTGAAACAACTGACTATCGTTATCTATCAAACTGTTTCTAGTGATAAAACAGGGACAAATATTTCCCTTGCTGGAACTGTGCCTTTTATTTGATACAGATACTGACAAAAATAATGGTATGATCAATTTTAAATTTTTGAGGAAATCTTTTCGGGCAATTGATCCTCATATTTAATGTGTCTTGGTATGGCAAAATATGTACCCTTAAAATGAAGTGAGGAACTGTTTTCACTTTAGGTGTAACAAACTAGTATTATACATGACATGGTGTCCGTAAAATAATGTCCCAGTTGCAATGGTATATTATAACAGTACAACAAATCAACAATTATAACTATTTACAACAAATCATACATCAAATTGAAGGTGAACTTACCTAGTTTTTCTTACAAATGTTCAATATGTGCACCTTTAGTTACACATCCAACGTATAGTCCAATTCGTCCCATATTTTGGTTAACAAGTCCGGTGTAATGGAAGCAATAGCCTCTTTCAATTCTGTGTCTCAACTCTGTCAAATCATTAGGTAACGGCAAAGTCTAGACATAGTCTTTTATAAAGCCCCATTGAAAAAAATTGCATGGCGGTGGTCAGATGAACGTGGAGGCCAACGACAAAGAGCTCTGTCACCTCGACCATTACGACCAATTCAACAGTCAGGGACTTCGATGTTTAACCACTCTTGTACAAAGAGACTCCAATGCGCTTTTCTAAAACTGTTTGAGTTACTCTTTAATTGTGACCGTGAACCAACACTCTACACCGCTTATAGTTGATACTATTAAAATTCATAACTGGAACATTCTATTACGCACCCCTGTATAATGTTTTAACCAGCATTAAGCATTGTATAAGCAAGTAATCCTTTCTAAAAATTTGTGTTTTTGCTTGTTTTGATATCAAAACAAGAACATTTTTTTTAAAAAGAATCGTTAAAAAAAAAGTATACAGTGATTAGGAACACTTATTAAAATATGTGTATTCTAAATGCACAAGTGTTGGATCAGTGGGAACAAGTAACATTGTATATTAACACAAAGTTTATATCGAAAAACATTGTAGGTTGTTATTGTTACATAACTTCTCATGAAAACAAGAAAGTCTTTCTTTACCCAATACAAAAACCTATAATTTGTAATTTGCACAATTTAATGCTTTATATTTTTACTTTAGAGGCATAGCAACAATAACATTTGAAAGAAATACTAGTTCCCTTTTGTGAGTAGAAGCATTTACTGGTTTTCCTTTTCACCTTCATTTTTTAAACTATGACTTTCTAGTAAAGTATTGTTAAATAAGTTAATTTTTTTTTTTAGGAATTTAACCTGGGTTTATGGTTCTGTATATTTGGTAACAGTCAATTTTCTATGAATTTTGGTTTTTGATTTAATATTTTCAACCCAAATTTTAACAATGTTTAAGTACAGAAAGTTTTTAACTTAACTTTTAAAAAAGAGTGCAAAATCAAATATATTTTCTTTATTAAATTGTCAATAACGTAAAGTGACATTTTGTTTTGAAATCGTACTCGCAAGTGCTTTAACCTTTCACTTTGTGTTGTATGTGATCTGACAGACCGCGAGTCATTTTTTGTGGAATGCTTCCACCCCCTAAAATATTTCATCTTTCACTTTTATATCAATTTTTCTGGTACTATGCTTCTTAAATTTTAAAATCATGTTCATCAATTTGTTTGGCACAGATGGACAACTTGTTGCCCTTGCGCCAAAAACATCGAACCACCTAACCACAGCAGTTAAAGGTTAAACAATATTTTGAGGTGTTTTTCTGAATTGGCGGAAATTTTTTATTGAAGGAGATATTTTACAGCTTAGTGTCTTTGGCCTCTTCCAAAGCCTTGTTGCATGAGAAGAGTTTGCAAATTCTTGGGTTATTTGTTTACTTTGAAAATTTGAAAATAAAAATTTGTGTCAGTGGAACTGGTAATGTAATGAATAATTTATTTTCCCATTTAAATCCTTTACCAATTATTAATTTATCCAAAAAAGTTTCACGGAGAATGATTTTATTTTCACTAAAGCAACTCGGGCACATTACCATAGACATTTAAGTTTAGTGTTTAAAAAGTAAAAGATGTTGAAAACCTCTTTCACATTAAATTCTTAACACCAGCATCTGACAAATACTTCTAAAGTTTAATTTTATTTCGACTTGTATACCTTGGGATCAAATGAAATAAAGTACAACAATCCATAGTTCATAATGTAAAATTCACTATAACTTTTTAAGTACTATACAATTTTGGAAAACTTGTGTCTTAAAAATTGGGGACAATAAACATTCCACTCAATTGAGCAAAAAAAGCTGTTGTTTTGGATTTTCTATGGCACAAGGAACTTGAAGGCTACACTGGCATCTGAACTTATGAGGGTAGTCTGTGAACCTCAAAGGGAAATATCTTCGGGAAAATTTCTAAGAAAAAAACTGTCTGAATTTGTGTACCGTGTAAAACCCTGACAACTCCCACCAGACAGCCCAATAAGAGTCTACCTATCCAAGTCACTCATTTTTTAAAATGGTGTTGCCATAACTCACCCTGACTCAAGAAATCGAAACTATGTCTTTCTGCTGAGTGCCTTTGAGGCAGGATTCCTTCTAGTACTTTTGTACTTTTCATTGAAGTAGTGTTCTTCATTGCACAATGCATGTCTAAATTGCTTTAATAGATCAAAAGTTTCTATTTTTCATACCAAAGGCTTCTAGATTTATGTTTAGTGTACTTGCTCTGTAATAAATTAGTGTAATTGGAGAGATGCTTTGTTATTCTCTGTAAGCAGGGTTCCCACGGTCATTGAAAGTCATTAAAAGTGCTTAATATTTTTGAACTTGTTTTCCAAGGCCTTAAAAGTCCTTGAAAATGCATAGAGGTCCTTAAAAGTCCTTAATTTTTGCAGATGTTGTGTGTCCAACTGCCAAATTTAGAAAAATACAACTCGGACTTGCTATCCCTGTATGACTACCACTTATCTGCACCGTATCAGAATTTTCCGATATATTTGTATTATGCATCCACTAATTTGTAACTTTTTTGGCAGAATATACTTTATTAAAAATTTATATATAGACATGATGCCTGAAAACAAATTTTCAAAGGTCCTTAAAAGACATTAATTAGGTCCTTAAAAGTCTTTGAAAAGTCATTGATTTTCATTCTGTGATTTGAGTTGGAACACTGGTAAGGCATTTAATGTTTTGAATGAATGCTTGTTTTGGATTTTCATTGCACTAGAATAAAACATGACCCATTCTGAAACACTAGAAACATTTGTTGTATGGGGAGCAGTTGATTGCTCAAGAGTACCTCCTGCCTTAAAATTGGATCATGGATGGGAGAAAATCTGGATACTAAATTTATTGTGAGTTTGGGTAAAAAATCACTTTAAATGTGTTTGAAATTTTTTGATGTTGGGTTATTAGCATAAGAACTAGTTTAGCGAGTACGCCATTAATTATACTTTTTTTTTTTTATGATACCATATAGTTACAAAATTATTGAGCTATTTTTATATAATTGAGTTCTGTGAAACTGGGGAAAAATTAATTTCGGAGATTGGCGATATATTTCAAGTAAAGTTCTGGAAAAAAACGTTGTCCTATTAATTTCCGTCTATAGATAATTCCAAATATCATAGAATAGAGAATATAAATGAGATATAGCTTTTTGACTATAATGATCTGTCGAAACATATTATTTGCGGTTTAGAGCCATTCTGAGTAGGGAGTACGCACTAACATTCACATTGAAGTATCTAATGGTATCTAGATTTTTGCATTGGATCTAGATTTTTAATTTAATGCAACTATTTTCTATACTGGGTAGTATTACAATGTATCGGTGTTTCTTTTAATGTGATTGAGTTGAGTCTTAAATTCCCCCTCTTTGTCATCAACATTGACTCTTATGCAGGATCGTACTGGGTCATAAAGTCGGCCCAGTGATTTTAGATTTGTGCCTGCCCAAATTTTCAATATCATCATTAATAAAATTTTAATAAAATAATTCCGAATAACTATTAAGTAATTAATTTTTAATAATTAAATAGTTTTAATAATTAACATATTTTATTATTTAAATATTCGTATTTAATAATTGATTTCAATAATTACTTTATAAATTTTAAAAATGGAATAGTTATAATAAATAGTTTAATTAAATAAAATTTTCTCTGTCTCTAGAATTTATATCTCCTTTGAGTGAACTTAATTTCCATAAGCCATTGATAGTTTGTTGCAAAAACAAAAGAATATAAATTGTAAAATAAAGAATGTTCAAAGAATTTAACTAATAGGTTTATTAGAAAATGACATCCGAACTGATAAGAAATATTTAGCCATAAAGACTATAAAATAAGTAAGAAGTAATATAATAATATATGAATAATCTTAGTACGTTTACTTTTCTTAGTACCTCTTATTACCTCTACTAAATGAAAGGCTTCACCTGGGGAGGGGGCCGACCAAACGGTATAGTGGTTAGAGTGCTAGCTTCTAGACCGCGAGGTTGCGAGTCCCGTGTAAGGCATGGGTGTTTGTAAATGTATGTTAGCTTGTCAAATGACGAATGTTTCGGCGCATTATAGCCCTCATGTTGCTGACGGCGCCTGATAATCTGAAAACAACCAATCACCTGGAGAGGGAATGATTAGGATTTGAATTCATTGGGCTTTTTAAAGGGGGGGGGGGGGAACTTCACGGAAAACAAGTATTTATGTTGAAAAATAATATAAAAAAACATCATATCGGACCGGCCCATTCTTTACAGACAATGGCCGGCCAGGTGATTGCACCAGACAACCCTATGGCCAGTACGCCCCTGCTCTTGTGTCATAAAAAATCATCCAACCAACCTCTTTTTCTAAAAATGTCTCCTGTTTAAGAACTTTTCAGATTTGATATCCACTTAATAAATGTGATGATAAAACGGAAAGAGATCATTGAAAAATATGAAAAAGTAAATCTGGAAATGTCGGGAACTTTGCATCCTTTCCACTATCTCCTGTAATTGTAATATTCTCAAGGCGACTCTCATAATTTCTAACTTATGAAGTGCTAATTAGCGACATATAATTAAATTCCCTCATTTTATAATTTTTAATAGTTCCTGTTTGCGTGTGAGATCTTTTTTTTTCTTCTTAACAACTGAGAATAGTCATTGTTTGTTACTGGATTTATTAGATTGGAATTTTTATAAAATCATCTGGGAAATCGGATTTTTTATTATTGTGAGTGGCAACCCTAGGTTTCGTCTTGAAGTAGAAGGGTCAAGCTCTGCACCCCCCCCCCCCCCACCTGCGAATGCACGTGACCCATTATAGCGATCTGATTGGACAAAGTATCGAAGATACATATTTTTCAGGTGTTAATTTTCAGTTACCTGTGTTTATACGCCCGTTACTGTACGCTATCTTCGTTGAGAGCGTGTTAATTGAAATCATTTTCCAATCTTCCATAATCTGTTAATTTGTGGTATGTTTAACGATTTCATTATTATTTATTTAATAGTATAATAAACATGTTTTCATCTTGTGTGTTATTATTAATACGTATGATTGTTTATACAAAACACGTGTATGTGCTTGCCGGTTATTATTTTTCGTGTTAGAACTCAATGTCTAGAATAATCTGTTCCGATATACGTGGGTGAAAAAAAAACGTGTATCGAAACATTATGCGATTGCTTTGAGTTATATTAAGTACAGAATTGATTGTTGTAATTTTAGTGGTAAATTTACGCATGTTTAATACGATTTTACTTGAACAACTTGCTTTCCGAGTTTTGCTGCTGTTACTAGTTTGAAACTTCGGAAATACTTTTTTAAGTTAATACTTTAAGTTGAGACATGTTTTTCGAATTGAATTAAAAAATTTAAAAACAATAAATATCTTATTGATCGAGAATCGAGCTGAATTTATTGGGCTCGGTGAAAGGACTATCTTTTGTGATTTCATCCTTTCTTTTTATTATATTTCAGGTGCAAAATTGGTTTGCTGTTGCCAAAAATGGATCAACGACAAATGGTAAGAAATCGTACTGGATTTATTTATTTCATTTATGTGACTTAGCATTTTTGTTGTTTTACGACTGCGTGAATAATCTCAGCCAACATTTCGGTACTAGCGTCTGGAGCGCGACCCATCACAGACTGCTCTTTGATGGCGTCATGAAAGCAGCTTTTTCCGACGTCCGATTCCAATTCTGAGGCACAAAAAGGGTAGCCTTCTGCGCCCAAGGGTGGATGTAGACATATGTGAAGGGGGGTGCGTTGATGATCATGGTTGCGGCAATTAGGCATCGAAATAGGGAAGGGGGGGGGGGGAGAAATTGTCTAACTTTGATTTGATATAATTCATATGAATACCTCTAAAATAAAATTAATTAAAAAGAAAAATTATACTTTTTTTTTTAAATTTTATAATTAAGATTATAAAAAGTGCATATGAAGGGCCCAATAGGTGAGAGAAATCTGAAGATGACACTTTTCAATATGTTAGGCTATAGTATCGATATTTTCAACTTACACCATTTCTAGGTTAATAAAGGTGAAATGTTGAAGCAGGGGCGTACTGGGACATAAAATCAGCCCGGTGATTTTAGATTTATGGCGGCCCAAATTTTCAATCTTATCATTAATGAAATTTTAATGATTATTGTTGGTAATAATAAAATATTTCCAATAAGTAATTTTAATTAATCTTAATCAAATAATTAATCTGAATTAAATAATTAATCTTAATTAAATAATTAATCTTAATTAAATAATTAATCTTAATTAAATAATCAATCTTAATTAAATAATTAATTTTAATTAAATAGTTTTAATATGTAATACATTTTTATTTAAATATTTATATTTAATAGTATATTTCAATAATTAAACAAGTTTTATTCATGAATCAATTTTAATAATTTAGTTATTTTAATAATTAATTTAATTAAATGAAATTTTCACTGTCTCTAGGATTTATGCTTAATTTGCGTGAAATTGGTTTTCATAAACCATTGATATATTTAACATTAAAATAAAAAAAATAGTCGTAATACGATAGTATTTAAATCTTAGTGTGTCTATTTTCTAAATCCAACAAAATCTATAAAATTAATTTAAAGAAAAGTACTATTGAAAATTAATGTGAAATTTATCCTTGAAACAAAAGTGATAGTTCAATAATAGTGTTAGTAGTTCCCATGGGAGTGACTGGCTTTTGAATGATTAAGTTTTTTTAAGGAAGGTACTATATGAAAAAAATTAGGAAAAAAAAAGTACTTCTGTACCGCACCGGCCTATTTTGTGAAGATACTGACCGACCCAGTGATTACACCGGACAATCCTATGTCCAGTACTCCCCTGTGTTGAAGTAAATTCTTTGTACAAATTAAGCCAGCACTGTATTACTGTATTAGGAGTAAACAAAAAAATAGCCCCATTTACTGCTTTCTGATGTTTCAATAATCAGTTTTTGTTTTGTCCTGTTACTTTTCATTACATTACTAATGGTTGCAGTTCGATTTCAAATGAAGAAATATTGAAATGGTTTCTGTGAGATTTTTCAAATGATCACAAGTGGAATACAGGAAAAAGGTTTTAAAATTTTTAATAAAAACAATTTCAGTCTCATTAATATTTACACGTTTAGAGAGTGTAAAACTTATAATTTTGGCTAAGCCTTGAATAAATATAAATATTTTAAGAATTATCAATATTTACTAATTTTGACTAAAGAGAAAATTTCATTTTAACATTCTAAAAGAGACTTCAAATTATTTATCACCTAAAATTATTGTTAAAAATAAATTGTAATAGCAAAATCGGAAACAATCGAGGGTCCTATTTTTGGCTTAGTTTACCGGCAGGGCAGGTATATTGGGTAGGTCGGAATTTCCACCAGTCTTATGTTGGTTTATATATTACTAGAAAATGCTTAATTGACATCGCTTCCATACATTTAAACATTACGGCGCAGCATAGCTAACATTGGCTCTTGTGCTACAAAAAATCACTCAACCAACCAAACAATTTACTTTTAACCGACTTCATATTCTTTGCACAGCAATGTTTGAAATCAGTGTTTGATCATGATTCATGAGATTTTTAAAAATATCTAATAAAATAACATTAATTTCCTACTGTAATTTTGCGTCTATATTTTTCGTACATTTATGATTGTAAATTAACCTATTTGTCTCAGAAAGTGTATCGAATATTAGATTATCTCCTTCCCATCTCCTGGTACGACTTTTTACTTATTCATGTTTATTTAAATGTTAGGAATAGAAATATTTTCTGTAATTATAAGAAAGTATGTATTTTGTTTAGCAATTTGTATAATTTTGTATCATATCAACGGGGCATATTCTTTCCTCAAAAATTCGTGGAGTTGTTTCAATTACTAATATCTATCTACATTTTAAAAGGAGACATTTCTGCAATTTGTAAGTTGATCGTTTTATCCGTAACATAGTAATATACATAATTAAATTTTTAAATCCATTTTATTTGTTGCATAGGAAATAATTTTTTATAGTATGTCTGAACCTATTTGAAAAATGAAAAGAAGAAAAAAATTTATACAATTCTACATCTGCACTGTTATGCAATACATTTCCATTTTGTATTGTCGATATAAAAATCTGTTGCTAATATTAGAATGAGGTTAATGTAGATTATTGAACACAATATAAAACATCAGTGTGCATTGGTAGAATCACTTCCAATTATATTGACGAAAATGCATGTTTTCAAATATATTTAAAAAAGTAATGATTTTGTCTTAAAAACTTGTTTATTTTGAATAATTTACGACAATCCATCCATTCTGACATGATGAAGAACTATCTTGATCAGAATTGTCTGTTTTTCAAAGCTACTAAAGTGGCATTTTGTTCATCGTTTTTTTCTTTATTTATTTGGGTATTTTGCCCTTAAAAATTAAAAAAAAAGAAACACACTTTAATGCAAAAAAAAAAAAAAAAAAACTTTATTGATAAATAAAAGAAATTATACGGGGGAGCGATCGTAACCTCCCCCCTCCCATCCTCTAAAATTGCCCTGTCTGCGCCTGCGCAATGGATTTTTGTTGAAGTTCTCTTAATTTCGGATTGATACTGTGTTTTAAATTTTCTTTGTATTGTACTAAAATATCTTTATTTCCATATATGTTAAGCATTTGAAGATATTGAATTACAAAATTTCGGGGGGGTTTCTTAGAATTCCTAATACCTTAACACAAAGAGATTAAGAAATTTAAAAAATATTAATAATTAGGTAATTAATGTAATCATGGATGAGTTTCTGCCACCATGTGGCGGAATTCTGATTTTTTAATTTTTTAGAAAAAAAATAATTCCGCCTTTTTAAAGAAAGTTCCGCTTTTCTAATTCCTAAAAAAAAAATCGTTTTTTACCGATTTTTCTATCCCACAGAAAAATAACCTTTTCTCTAAGGCTGAATCACGAAGCAGCTTCCCTTTTGTCCGACCGGGAAGAGCAGAAAACCTACGGCTTAGTTAGGTTGACGCTTAAACTCTCATTTTAGACTTTTTCAACTGCTTCGAAATTTGATCCTTTTGTGTAATTTCTTTCAAAATAATTCACGCGATTAACGTATACGAATAATGTGCTTGCTTTCAAGTCTGACATCCACGGAATTATCGTTTGTTGTACTTCTAAACGTACGTTGTTATGTAAAGCTCGTTTTTGCTAATCGTTTCGTTGATGTATTGTCCACTCTGCTGAGATTTGTGTGGCTATGACGTGCGTTGTCGCTGGGATTTAAGTTGTTGTGGTTTTCATTTTCGCGGAGTATTACGCCAATACAACAACGCTATTGCTGAGAATTGTTCCCATATATTCGGCGCTAACACTGATATTTACGTTCATTTGAAAGTCGTTTTCGCTGAGTGCTACCTTGTTGCAAAATCTGAGATTTGGACCGTTGTTACCGAAAGAATGTCGATATTACCGTGATGAATTGCGCTCTCGTTGATGTGCATTATTGATGATGTGCAATGAGATTTGTGCTGATATTTTGGGCACTATGGTCGACATGCACGTTATTGTGATTGTAATTTTCGTCAAGTGTTACACCAATACATTAGCGCTATTCTTGAGAGTTGCCCCTGTATACACTATCTACCAATAAGTATTTGGACACCCATGCAAATGAGGACGTCTCTTGTGGTATGGACTGGGACCCTTGATCCCAATTAATGGTTAGGCGCAACGCAGAAGCCTACTCCACTATTCTACAAAACAATGTACTTCCTACGCTGTGACAATTTTACGGGTTGGATCATTGTTACTTCCAAGATGACAACGCTACTTGTCATGTTGCGAGGTCCACTATGGATTGGTATGATGACAGTGGGGTGAATTGACTGGAATGGCCTGCCCAGAGTCCAGAATTGAATCCTATTGATCACCTCTGGGACGAGTTGGACCGCTGAGCTAAGGGGTGCAGCAACCGTCTAAAATCGGTGAAAGAATTTACATGTCTTCACCAAGCCGAGTGGAGGAAAATACCTTTCTCCATCATCTAAACACTTATGGAAAGCATGCCCCAAAGAGTTAAGGCCGTAATTGCCTCAGGTGGAGGCTCTATCACCTATTGAATATGAATAAATTGTGTTTATCTCTTTTATCACAGGTGTCCAATTACTTATTGGTAGATAGTGTATTTGATTCTAACTTTGATATTTCTGTTGGCATGAGAGTAATTTTCATCGAAAGCCATACTGTAGTAACATCCGATATTAAGGAAATGCCCGAAAGCAGAAAGTGCCTAAAACTGCGACGTACGTCGCAGAACAATCTAGAGTCCTTGCAGAACAATTTTAAGTTTGGAACAAATGCCCGCGAGATGGGACCTGGACACAAATCTTTAAGAAAACATCTTAAAGCAGCCCTTATTTCTTAGCATGGACCAACTTTCACAAACATTTTATACATAGCTGTTCTGTATCAATGTCTAAATATTTAACTTCCAAAGTCATTGATAAAGTTACAAATTTTGAATGTATGCCTTGGAAAAATAGTTTTTTTTCTCATTATCATTTTGCAATAAATGTGTAGTTTTAATTTTATGGGTTTTTTCTTTTATATTATACTGGAAATTTTGAAAAAATGTCTGCAGAACATTTGCAACTGTCAAAAGTTTCGTTGCAGAACATTATATATTATTCTGCTTCTGGGAGGAAATGTTCCCTAGTATTACCAAGAAAAGATCTATATTACCGAGATTTGTGCTGATATTGTGGACGCTATCGCTGATATATACGTTGTTGTGATGTTCTTTTTTGCCGATACCTAGATTTTCGCCGGTATTGTAAGCGATAGTGCTTTTGTTAGGAGTGATGGTCAGTTTCGCCGAGGTTTACGCTAATACAATACCAAGCTATTACTGAGATTTTCAACACCGAATTGTAGCCATTCATCGAGACTTCCGTTAATGCGATGGCCGCCATATTCGGAATTACTGCCTGTTTAAGGTTATATTTTGCCGTTTGATTCGAATCTATGCAGAATTACTCACATTTTTATATCATTTAGTATAAAAATTATCTAAAAATATTCTGGAAATTAGTTCCAATTGTAATTTTTCTAAATAATCTGTGTTTAAAATTGTTAATTTAACTGCAATTGTTTGTTGCTTTTTATTTTATTGAACAAGCTTAACAATATGAATAAAAATTTAGATTTTAAGATTTTTAGTACTTGTAGCTTAAAAATTTAGAAAACTGGATTTAATTAAATTTGGCCTGTTTGTCAATATGGTATAATTGCTTAAAGTTGTCTGACTTGTTGAAATTTTGAAGTTTTTGCCGGTTTTCATCGCTTTCACAGGAATTTTTTTTTTCAATCCCTGATAACAGTACAAAGTGTATCCCTACGTCTAGATGCAGCTATTTTAAGCCATTTTTGCTCACGGACGGACATAGATAGTGCAGTGTTATAAATGCACTTGGAAAAACACAATTTTTTTAAATGTAACTTAAAATGTGTTTCGCGTATAGAATTTTTGAGTTTTTGTTTTCAGCTTTTTGATTTTTTACCGAACTCATCCCTGTGTAATAAAATTTAAGTTTTTAATTTAAGTCAAAATGTAAAATAAAATGACATGTTGTAACTTTTCCAAAAAATGTGTTTCTATAATCACTAATTTACCAACCCACTTTGAGTTATATGTGACAGCTGATTTTGTTCTGAAAATTTAAACAGGTATTAGTTCAATTGTTCTTCAGTAAAGTTTAATGGAACAGTATTGTAGATATGTTTTGAGTATTAAATGGATATGAAGTTGCTGTACAGTAAAATTCATAAATATGGTTGCATTAAACATAATTATTAAATGTTTTAAATTTTGTGGCAAGAAATAGTATGTATAACAGAAGACTATTAAGTTGTAAAAAATGTTGAGAGCAAAAATGTTTTAGATGCTGTTAATCAGTTGAAAAAATCAGAAAAATGAATATAACTTTTGAAAGTTCTCTCATAAAGAAATTAATAAAAGATAAAAAGCACATTAAATATTAGCAATAACTTATGCATTAAGGTATGTGCCATGCACATATTTTAACCTACATGTGAGATTTGGATAAAGGACCATACAGACTCGTTTTGTTCTTCAGGGTTCATGCTAGGAAGAACAGGGGAAATAAATAAACCTTAAAATCTCAGTGAATTCTCAGGGGCAAAAAACCTGGAAAAGGTCGTTGTTACTCTGGAAAAAGTCCTACTCTTCGGTGCTGTTTGTTTTACCTGAACTCGAGAAATTAAAGTTACAAAATTATTTGATATCATCAACTTGCAGAAAGTTATTCTTATAGAAAAACACTTTTTTCTTGTTAACAGAGGAATTTGTGTAATCGAGGTTTGACAAAATTTATCCGACCGACTTGCTAAAAAATTTTAAATAATAAATTCTTGCTAAAAAATAATTAACTCCGCAAAGGGAAACACGACTATGGAAAACTCGGGGAATTTTTTTTCCGAAAATTAGTATGAAACCTGTTCTTTTAATAAAATACTAAGCTTTCTGTATACGAATACTTGCTTTTCTTTACCTTTTACCTTAACAAGATTTTTGCGCCATGCTCTGTCTACATTCCACGTGCAGAGGTATCTTGATTTGGTAGAACCCATCACATTCTTCCAAGAGTTGTAAAATGAATCTTCCATGTCAGACATGAAAATATTTAACAAAACTTTTCTACACCTTTCTTTGATAGATTGAAGGAAAATTAAAAGTGCAAAAAAAAAAAGCACAAGGGAAGCCTTGGTGCTATCTTCCAACACAAGCAAACCTTACTAATTGGAAGTCATATGCATTCATCCAGTGGGTGCCATCAATGCAAATTCAGACTCTTTCAAATTTGTGCACAGTTTGCACTAAGATGCTATCATGATGCCAAGGGTAAAGTCTTCCATTTTTAACTGTGGAAATCGGAAAGCTATTCCTTCTCATCCATCTCTCGCACCCACGAATCAACACTAATAGCATTGTTTTTTTGCATGACTGCAGAAGACTGAAGTTTAAACGCAGCTTCAATGTTGTATAAATCCTTCCTTTTTAAGAGGTGCATTCTTTCTATTGCAATCAATAATGCTTTAAAAGGCATTCTTTCGAATGGAATTTTTGCAGCAATTTTGATTGCAATTGATTCACGTTCACTGTCACTTAAACAAAGATGCCACAGCTCATTTTCATGTCCAACATGCTTTTTTCTTAAGTGAACTCAACTTACCCCTGTATCGTACTTGTGACCTTTATTCTTGCAGGACAATATGTACCTATTTTGTTCCTCCCTTGTGTTTTTATCTGCCTTTCACCTTTACTTTTGGAAACAAATGTTCCTGACCGATGGCACACAAAGCTGTAAGTGCTGTGTGACTTTGATCTCTTGATTCCCTTTGCTACTTTAAATTTAGACATTGTTTCCTTTTCCATGTGGCGTTCTTTCAATTGCTCAAATTCAGAGAAAGATAGATTTCTCATAACTGATTCCTTGAAGTTAACTTCTTGTTGCTCTTTGATATGACATAAAAGTTCCCCTTTTGAAAAAATACCATCACACATGGAACAGATATGTTTAATTTGCTCATTTGGAGTTCCTTTTTTATTCACTTTGTGTTCATGAAATCTTAAGTGAAGCAGTTTATTAAAATGTCTATTACACTCACCACTTTGATAATTATATCCATCTGACAAAGATTTGGGACGCTGTAATTCATTTAGCTGATTAGGAAGATAATTTACAAAATGTTTCAAATTTCGCGTTTGTTGACATTTCTTATTGCATAAGGGGCAATAAGAAATATCAACAACAGCAAAAGAGGATTCCGGTAATTTACTCGCCATATCCCGTAATCTGAATTAGACCAAGTAAAGACCGTCATATATTTTTGGAATTAGTCGTTGAAAGAGAAAGTAAACAAAAATGTTGAGCGAGAAGTAATAGACTGGACTTTACAAAAAGCTGCTTTCATGACGTCACAAAGAGCATTCCGTGAGGGATCGCACTCCAGATGCTAGTCATTTCGATGCAATCAATATTTATTTGATTTTTAAGAGGATATTCATTCAATTCAATTTGAATCGTTATTTACAAAAAATTTTAACATGTGGTCGCTAATTACATTTTATTATTATAAAATTTAACTTAATAATTTTTGACTATCAGAAAAGATAATTATACTATAAGGTTGTGGAATAATTTTAAGCCTTAGAAAATAAAGGAATTCCTATTTTACTTTTACTGATTTTATAAGAAATTTTTGAAAATTTTGTTTTGGCAAATAAAAATTAATTTAATTTTTGTTTAACTTAGATTTTGATAAGAGAGAAGAGAACTTGTTGACAATGATGACAAATTGTGTTACAATTTTATATAATGAATTTTAATGAATTTAATAAGGATTTGACTTCAAAAAGAAAATTTCAGCTAGATTTGAAAATTAGTCCTATGTAATTTTTTTAAAACACAAACAGCATTGTGGTATAGATGAATCAGCAACTCCAATTCACTCGGCCAGTTCTTTTTCATCTATGTCTGCTGCAATATTAAGGATTTATTCTATGTGTCTTCAGTTTTAAACATTTATTTAAAAACTTTAGAACAATCGCTGGTCTTTTTGTTAAAATGAAGACACATTTTTAAATATTTGCTTAATTAAATTATTTGTTAGATCTTTTGAAATAAAGATGGAAAGTTTGAATGATTTGTAGCTGAGACGGGCTTGATGTCTGCAAAGTGTTGTTTCAACTCTTTTACAAATTCTGATGAGGACGTAGAATTTGTCTTGTTCACAGGCCATCGTCCCTTGATCTATGCTGCAAGTCAAAACCCAAACAAAACATCTCCTCGTCAGTTACGTCATCTGGATTTCATTCTCCAATTCACTTTGGATATTCAGCATATTTTGGGCAAAGACAATATTATCGCTGACACTATGTCCAGACTCGAAAAAATAAAACTTCCCGAAACTTTGGATTATGTCAAAATTGCCCAAGAGCAAATTAATGAAGATGAACTAAAAAAGCTAATTTCATCAAACAAAAACCTTGGACTCGAGAAGTTTCCTGTAATCAGATCGGAAGAACACATTTTTTGTGACATTTCGACCGGACATCCCAGACCCTACATTCCATTATCCTTTCGTAAAATGGTTTTTGATTCCATGCATCATCTTTTCCATTCGTGCTACAGCAGCAGCTGTTGCGAAGAAATTTATTTGGCCATCAGTCAAAAAGGACTGTAGAATATGGGCTAAGATTTTTTTGCAGTGACAAAAGTCTAAGATACATAGATACACCACAACCTACAATCCTGCATGTAATGAATTCGTTGAAGGGTGGCACAGCACTTTGAAGACAGCGATCACTTGCCATGCCAACAAGAAGTGGACACGAGTGTTACCTACAGTTCTTCTAGAATTACTTTCAATTTATCGAGAAGAATTCAAGTCTACTCCGGCAGAATATGTTTATGTAACAAACATCCGACTTCCTGGAGGCTTTCTTCATACATCTCTAAATTCTACTTGCTCATCCGAAATTGTAAAAGAGTTTAAACAACACTTTGCAGACATCAAGCCCATCTCAGCTTCAAGGCATTCAAAATCTCCCATCTTTATTTCAAAAGATTTGTATTCCTGCCAAAGTGCTTTCGTTTCAAACTGACTTTAATGTCACCACAAGTTTTATAAAGTTAAGAGAGAGAAATAGCTGAAAGAAAGCCCAGTCGGAACCTCACGAGTTCCATTTCTTTAATACTTTAATATTTATCTTCTAATTTTTATTCTATTTTTCTTAGTATTTCTTTGCAGTTTTGATAGTTTTTTATATGTTTTTCTTAATTACTATATTTTTGCAGGAAATTAGAAGCTTGCCGCGAAGTTCTCGCCCTTTCTGTTGGTACGAGGCACAGGAAAGTTGCAGGAACCCGAACTGCATCTATAGACACAAGAGCTTCCTACCTGTACAGAATGCTTCGCTGAAAAGTGAGTAGTACTTTTAAAAATTTAATTCATGCCTAAATGACCGCCTGTCCTGCAGTAGGGCCAGCAGTTGATTTCTTGCCTTCATCATTCAAATAAACAACATATTAAGGAACAATTCATGACATTTTGAGAAAAGTGATTGAATATATCACTGAAATATTAAGGCAATAAGTAAAATTTGTATCGACAAAGGCACAATTTTACTTCCAATATAATTAAACTGAAGCAATAGACAATTTTTTATGTATGCAGACATTATATCCCATTAGGATTATTCTCAAACCTTATTCTTAGCATAAAAACTAAATTTTATTAAATCTTTCACTGTCTAGTGATATCAATAAGTACAACCTTATTTAATTTTCTTGTTATGCTTTTAAAAATATATTTTCCACTGGAACTATAAAACAGTGATCAACAACAGGCTTCTAGAAAAACACCCATGTTCAAGACTTGTGAGAGTTTGCAACACTGACTTGGAAGGGCTGTCCACAAAGCATGCAATATGCACATTTGAGTTAATGACACCATAAAAATTTAATTATATTATCATGATTCAATAAATTACATACAGAAACTTTTGTGCTGAAACAATAATTTTCTCTATAGTCCCACTGTCCCATTCACACACGTTCCAAATTTCCACTATATCACTAATGACTTTTTCTTAATTGAAGCGACAAATTCCTTTGATTAGCAGCAAAGCGTAAGAGTAACACTTATGGTTATGTCTAATCAGACACAAGTTGGAACTACAGTTATAAAATTAAAAAGCATTCCATTGCAATTTCATTTATAAATAAATATCCAACTTTATGCACATTATGGTTGAAAAAATTGTAGTTAATTATACAGAGTGGCCACAGAACCGGGAAAACCTGGAAATCAGGGAAATGTCAGGGAGCTTTCTGATCCTGGAAATGTCAGGGAAATTTTTAAAATTTCGTGAAAATTGTGGAAATTTTGCATTGTTTAAGGCATGTTCATCCATATTTTGGCGCTATTTAAGTTGAGATTTGTGGTGGTAAGCCATTAGAAGTTTAATGTTACGGAATAATTTAAACTTTTCATCACCAGCAAAACTATTTATAAAAAAATTGCATATTATCTATTTAACATACATGTTCTATTTGATCAAGGGGTCTAGACATCTGGAAAACAAGATAATAGGGGAAATTGGAAAAAAAAGTTAGCCCTAAAATCAGGGAATTTTTTAAAAATCTGTCAGGGAAATCAGGGAATTGTCAGGGAACTTTTTTTCCTGAATTTTGTGACCACCCTGTTATATATCCACACAAGATAAAAATGTAGGTGCAGACCTAATTCTACAATTCACATGTTAAATTCCTTGAAAACATGTTTTTGATTTTGAGAAATGTTTAATTTTGGTTATGTTACATAGTTAGCATATTCAAATCACAATAAACAATCACTTTGACACTTTTTAATAAGCAAGAATAGACTGATTATAAAATTAAATTATCTATTTTGTTTAGGAAATCATCAACATTTCTTAAAAATTAATGCTGCAAATTTACGTAACAGGATAAAACAGTAAAAATATACTAGTTAAGTATAACATAGCTCACAGTTTGATAAATATTTTAGCCATCTTACAATACCAAACAAGAGTGCAAGCAAAATATTAGGCAAGCATAGTCCACTATTAATTTAACTAAAAATATATTTGTTTTGTTGATGATAAAATCAAAATCGCACACTTCAAAGTCACTTTGTTTTCTGCATGTATCAACCCACCATGTCCCAATCCATCTTCTGCAAACACATTGTTGAAAAAAAAAAAAATTCCTCAATCAGCCCAAAAGTCTAGTAAAGCGTAAACAAGTTTACACATTGATTTTCTTACCAAGTGCAGAAGTAAAAACTTACTACTAATTGAAAATTTCCTGCCCTTTTTCTCATCCGTTAACAAATTTGGCATGTTAAGAAAGCATTCTCATTTTAGTACAACTTTCAATACTCTTCAGTTAGACAGGTAACAGATAAAAACTGCAAAGTTACAGTGATATTTAGGGATGAAATTTTTCCTCCTCTTTTCGGATTTCCATCTTTTTTGTTTTGTAAGCTCATTTTTCTCCTTTTACACCATTTTGTCGATGTTTCACAAAACCATATTTCGAATCCGTCTGAACCAGTTATTCCTGTGAAAAGTAGTCATTTCTGGCAAAAGAATTTTGCTTTTCCTTCTTTGCAAATTACTTCACTCTTGGCACTGCCCTTCTACAATTGCTTATTGAAACAAATGACTATCTCAGTCTTTAGGTGTTCTGCGTATGCGAGCAGACAACCAAATCAAATGTTGATTGTGTCCAGACACTGAAATATTGCTTTTTGATGTAAAAACAATGAAAATGTGTGCATTGTTTTCTTAGTTACAGAGATTTTGATTTACCGGAAATAAATGTGCAAGTGTTGTAGATCGTATTGCGCGGCATGTATATCGGTCGCTGATATCTTGATGCTGATTCACTTTGTCTAACATTACTAAATTAAATAAAATGTTTATATTTTGTCAAATTCAAGTACGTTTACAAGCAACAAAATAAGCGGATTTTATAGTTTTATATAACTGTTAAGTTATTCAATTTTGAATCGATGGCATTCTGATCTTTCTTCATAACTGAAATTTTGAGAATACTAGAGTACTTACTATGTTTTGAGTTTGGGAAGAAATTTTATGTGGAACATATTAATTTCTTCCCAAATATTTTAAATTTTATTGTTATATTATATTGTGCGAGAAATTTCATTGTATCTTTAAATTTGGTTAATTATTCCTTTTGCATATATATATATATATTGTCTAATTTCTGGACATTATCCCTTTCACGAGCTCTTTTGACGAATTTTTTGGATTTCTGCCTTTTTGTTTTCTGAGCAATCTCATCCCTGGATAATTTATCCAAACTAACTACCTTCAAATCATTCATATTTCCTATAACTGTACATCTGCACTCTCCCTGTACATCTGCATTAAATCATTTCAAGATATTTTGAAACAGTAGGAAATAGACACACAAAATATTTGCCAATATATTTTCCATTGCATCGAAAATCTGTTTAAAATGCTGTTCGTTTAGTTGATTCACTGAATCAGAAAAACTTATTTACATCAAGCTTTCTCTAGAAAATTTGGCTTTAAGCATGTTCTTTGCAATTTTGCATTGGATCTATTCCAAGTTTGAGAATGACATCTCAAACCCTGTTGAAATGTCATTGTCTCAAAATCACAGTACAAAATTACAAAGCACATGCTGAAAACCAAATTTACTAGAGAAAGCTTTGCATAAATACGTTGTGCTTTCGCCCTGAAATTCTCAATACCTTTTAAGTTTTCGTTTCTCCCAAAAAATTGAACCTAAATTTTTTGATAATTTCTAAAAGAAGTGTTAAACCTCCCGAAGATTTTACGATTTTCCTCCAAAACCTGGGAAAAAACCTGTGATATTCCTCCAGATCAGAAATGTGGATTTAATTAAATTTGCATGTTTGTCAAAATGGTATAATTGTTTAATTATATAACTGTTATTTTGCTAAAAAGTTTTTTGACGTTAAATTCGAATGACGATCAGAAATGTGGATTTAATTAAATTTGCATGTTTGTCAAAATGGTATAATTGTTTAATTATATAACTGTTATTTTGCTAAAAAGTTTTTTGACGTTAAATTTTTTGAAAATTGGCAGTTTTTTTGCTGGTATTGAAACAAGGAATTTGAAAGAATATGTCTGTGTTAGGAGCCTTTCTCAGCTTTTAAAGAATTATCTCTAAAATTTTTAAGAATTATCCCTAAAATTTTTAAGACTTTTCCCTAAAATGTTCCTGAAATTTTTGGAATAATCCCTAAAATTCCTACTTAATTTATTTTAGAAAATTCACTGCACTCTCTAAGTTGTGTAAGAGACTGTGGCATCTCAACAGGGTTTGAGATTTCACAGTTTTACAAAAGAAGCATTTCATTGTTCAGGAAATTGTACAGTAGGGAAGCACAGTTTTCCTATGTTGTATGTTTACCACCCATTAGGTTTTGTATGTGCAGTCACTTGGGTTGCAATTAAGTATAAGGTTACTTTTTTTAGGATAGACGCATTGTTTAAGAGTAACTGCCTTTTTCCCCAGCCACATAGATGTGGTGCAATATCTCATGAACAATGCCTTCTTAAATAATACCTCGAACCATATGAAAATTTTACTAAATAATATGATGGAGATAATTGTCAAAACTAAAAGGAAAAGTAATACATGCTTTTGACTCTTAACCTTTAATAATTTATAGTTATAATGGTGGTATTCCCAATTGCGAAAACTGCAAAATCTTGATTTTTCTTTGAATTGTCATTGAATTTGCTCTGTTAGCAGCCAATGTGCAATGCGAAATATTGATTAGAGAAACCCTATATCTTATAGAGTATTTTTTTATTTTCTAAACTTCTCAGCTGACTTAGGAATTGACTCAAAACACAGGTTCAAATGTTACATAAAATAATGCATTCATGTAAAACAAAGAATCAATTTGTAACGGTAAGATTTAACAATGAAATGTTGTATGAATGTTACTTTTTTAAATGGAAACATCTAAAGCCTCAAAATTTTGACTTTATATGAATGATATACATCTTTGAAATAAAATTCCTGTGTTCGCAACTGGTATTGAATGTTAACTTTTGCAATATGCTCTACACTTAAAAAATAATCAATAATGCTAGGTTTTCTAATCAAATTCTTTTAATTCTCTTACAGTAAAAATTGATGGAAAGGAACCAGCAAAATCATCATCAGCCAGACTGCATCAGCCAGACTGTTACAATGCAGGTATTTTACCAAATAGTTTATTTGCTTTTCATTTTTCAATACATTGTTTGCAATTTATTTTAGAACCTAGATACTAACAAGAGAACTATATATTTTTGGTCATAGTTCTGAATTTTTTCTTTTTTTTTATGTAACGCTTTTGTGTCTTTTGAACTTTCATACTTGTATCCTGCCGTAAGGCCCAAGGGCCTATTAGATCGTATAGTGAAGTACAACGGAAATGCATGCAAATAGCAAAGAACCACAGAGATGTGCTCGATAGATAACGCAACCATTTATTAATACAACGCAAAACATTAAGAAACAAACAAGCAATTTAAGAATATAATTAAATAGTTATTTAACTTCCTCAAAACCTAGCACAAAGCCGGTTGAAATCCTAATAAAAGTAAATATCTGGCCGAGGGTAAGTAAGGAAAGTGTAAAAGACTCACAGTTTGCTGTCTGGGCTAGGGATACCTCTGTCAGGGGCGCACATCGTCAGGGGCGTATATCGGCTTGTCAGCGGACAGTATCAGAATTACCTCCGATCCTTTCTCCGGTCTCCTTCGTCTTTTTGGTTTGTCACCGTTAGTCCACCTTAACATCCAGCCACCATCCTGCTCACTTTCATCATCCCTTTTTTCCCTTTCCTGACCCGTGCTTTGCACCCCCCCTAACAAGGGCAGCTCCCCCCGACAAAAGCCCTCTCATTTGCTGCGAGTCCAGCGACGTGTGAGTCCTACATTGGTGCATTTCCCCAACAAACAGATATTGGTTAACTTGAAGCGTGAGAAAAATCTGCCTCCTTGATTTAGAAAAATGTGTAACTACACAAATAATTGAAGGGGATGTGTAGAGTTTGCCTAATGCAAAACCCCTTAGAGTTTATGAAATAAATGTCATATACATTATGACATATCCATATTAATGTTTTTTTCTTATCATGTAATATGTAATTTCTTTTCATGCCTTATTCTTGTTTAGGGTTTTATATTATAATACCACATCCAAATATTTTTTTTTATATACATTTTGTTATTCAGTAAATATGTCAAGATATATATTAATACATACAGGGTTTCCGCGCTTATGGAAAGTCAGGGAAAATCATGGAAAGTCATGAATTTAGACATTGGGTAAATTTTGTCATGGAAAGTCATGGATTTTGAACAAAAAAAGCCTATAAGTCATGGAAAAACAGTGAATATCATGGATTCCTAAAAATCTCACACAAAATCACGTGACTATGACGTCATAACGCCATGATCGCGATTCGTTGTTACTTCGACGATTCATCATTCATCTGCTTTTTTATTTACTTTATTGATAGAAACAACGGTTACAGTTAAAAACTTCGGCCAATGAAAAGAATTTCTGAACTCCAAACTTGTGACATCACACAAATAGTTTCCGGTGAAAAAAAAAATTAACGTAAGAACTGAAATAAATTAATTTGATAATCTTTGCTTTTGGTTTTTAAATCCGTATGGGGGGTGGGGTGGGGGGGGGACTACTGGTTTACATTGTTGGGGATCCCCATTGTTGATACCAAAACATTTTATTTTTGATTATTTAATTTACTTATATTTTCTTATTCCTTCTTCAAATATTTACTTATTATTAAAGATTGATTAGCTTTTTTAACACCTGAAATATCTAAGAATAGAAAATTATTTTTCGCTGTTTCTTTTGGTTTCGACGTATCTTCGTTACTGAATATAAGGTGAGTACCTATTCCTCTGCATTTATTGGAAAAGTATCTTGTAGATATCTAGGGTGGCGACAGAACAGGGAATTTCACTATTCTGGGAAAATAAAGGAATTGCGTAAAATTTGAACTAGCTACGGCGCTTCATTTTAAGTGATTATCATCTACAAGATGATATATCTAAAACCAAAATTCTCAAATTATACGTCCAAATAAAACATTTTTGAATTAATGTAAAATCAAAACGATATTTTTAAAATCATTATATTTGTCATTCCATAAACATGGAATGTATTGAACTTCTGAAATCAAAGTCACGAAAATCTTGTAATGGACGGTGAACGAAAATTAATGTCTGGGGGAAGCGGTAAGATGAAGCGGCAAATTGTTTCGTCCAGACGCTCATGTTCATCATTGCCGGCCGGACCCATTCTTCCGTTGTAATCAATGTACACCTTAACGCAAGCGGTGCCTCTCCATTGTTCTGCCGACAGTCGCTTACGCTTGCCGTTCGTATAACTTCAATCTGACTGAATCCTTTACTAGCATGGTTATTTTTAAACTTGTTTTTTGTCAACACAATGTATGAGAACCCTAATTATTTACATATTATTTCTGTCAGATTTTTAGTTATTCTATAACTTAGCAGCGCGGCAGCTCGCATCCTTATTGTTAAAAAGAAATTCTTCAACTTCAATCTAACTGCATCCTTTACAAACATGAATATTTTTCTTCTTGCCTTGTGTTTTCTGTTAACAGAATATATTAGAATCCTAAATTCCTTAATATTTCAAATTGATTCTATCAAATTTTTTTCCGGTTTTATTTACCCTTAATAGCTCTGCTACACACCTCGCTCTGTTTTAAACACCTTTACTGTATTATTTTTCTATGCTTAGTTTACTTACATGAAATGAGGATTTTTTACTCAATATAAAACTTATAGTAATCATTTTACAATCATGTACAATAATTTATTTACTATGTTGCGTTAGTAAAATTTACTATGTTACGTTAGTAAAATAATAAAATTCTTGAGTCAGGTTCAATGTTTTTAATGTGATTTCTTGAGTCATGGAAAATCATTTGCTTCAGTCATGGAAAGTCATGAAAAGTCAGGGATTTGGGACATTTAAGATTGGCAGAAACCCTGTACATATCGTTAAGATATAAAAGAAAAATTTATTGTTGTAATAAGGACATAGTGGCTGCAATCAACATAGCTTAGATAATTGTAAGATTTTTTGTTCTTTTGGAGGTAAATTTTTGCTCTGGCTTTTTTTGTGTCACTCTTCAATTTTTTTGTTTTAATATCTTGATTTATCTCCTTTAGGCACAAAAGAGAATCGGCCACCCAGAAAATTTAAGGTGACAAGATATAAGAAAGGTAAACACATCTTCCTTTTTAGTCTCAATGTTTTATTGTGCATCAACGACAAAAAAGTCTTGGGTACTTTGTTTTCATCTTTCTTAAATAGTATGCTTTTATGTAAATGATATTCTTTACAGCATCTTAATACAAGTAAACTAATCGTTGCAGTGATATTTTATCACAAAATGTGTTGAAGTGTCACATATTCCTGTAATTTATCTGTTTTGGTAAACAATTTCAAAGAAAAATATACATCAGCAGGGTGTCCAGCAGCCTTGAAAATCGGGAAATGTACTTGAATTTTTTGCACCTCGGAAAAGTCGGGAATTATGCTAGAAATTTCCGATCCTCGTCGGGACTTTTTTTTTTTTTTCAGAAAAAATCTCTATGGATGTTTTAAAAAAAATGAAATGCTTTTTTTTTTTTTTTTTTAAATTTTTACATATTTGTCCTCTTTTATTACAAATTCCAAAGAAAATGGGCGTTTTCCTACAATTTTCTTATTGATCTCATGGAGAAAAGTAGTTTCTCCTTTCTTTGGAAATTTTTTCTTACTTTAAACACGGTAACACAGTTCTAATCCGAGAATTTCAGGTTTTTTGACCGAAATTTCGATCATGCCTGAGATTGAAAAAAACTCGGAGAAAAAATTTCTGATAACCTCGAGATCTGTATACGTTCAGACTTCCCCAAACCACCAATGTAATAAGTACTTTTCTCTCTCGTTTTTCTGTCCTAGCTTCTATCTGCATTATTTACATTCATATGTGATGACCATTTTGCTGGACGTTACAGTCATGTAATAGCCGCTATTCTCTTGATTATGTTAGGCTCTATGGTCGAGAATTATAGGTTGTTGCTGTTATTGCGCCGATATAATAGTCACTGACGCTATTGCAGACATTTGCACATGACAGACATGGTAAAGTTCAGCCAAAAAAGCGGAATTCCGTTTTTTATTGAAATCTGTACCATTTCTGAGGTAGAAACAAATCTGCATTACAATTTTATTGGGTTTGCTTGGAAGTTTGCTTAACCAAGGAACCTGCTTACTTCAGACTTCCTCCTACTAGATTTTATTACAATTGGTCCTACGACCTCAATTAATGATGGATCGACCCAACTTAACCAATACCTATAATTGATATTGACTTAACTCGATATTCCGACAAATCGTCCATCATTTGGGGTCGGATAGAGAGCTCCGATATCTGAAACAAAGCATGTATTTATTTACACAACGGCGAATCAACCATTTCCCGCCAATAATCCAATCCCGCCATATTGCTTCAGAATGTTTGAAAGTGGTTCCTGCATGTAGATGCGAAATGTGAAAATGTTAAATTAGTAGAAATTCTATTGAATGCTCAGAAAGAATAACAATAGCATCCAAAAAAAGGAGTCAATGGAACTAATTTACTTCTTTTTGGTAATTCTGCACCTTTTTTTACACGATCGATTCCTTGAAATTTAAGTTTCGAAGACAGCTAAGGACAGAGATTTTCGCGCTCGTTATTTCAAACGGAAGTAGACGTTGAAATTCTTTAATCTTTTCAGGGTCATGAAAACCTTTTAGTCTTTAGGTCAACCTTTATAAGTTTGCACTTATTTACAAACCGCTTGCAATATGTCACGATTCGTATTATTTTGGCGAATGAAAAAAACTTTTCAAATAGTATATTTTAAAACTTGCCGTTTTCCAATCTCATGTGAAAGTTAAAGAGGGGATTCTTTCTTTTCTCATTTAGAACGCCAAGGGGTTGATCGTCTATTAAATTACTTTTGGTCGGAAAATTCCTCTGCATTGTTCAGAAACTTAAGGCATTTTGCCCGTAAATCGCGTTGGGGAAATTTATTTGGTTGCAATCCTCGGGACGCCATATCAACAATATTTTGCTTTAATGTATTTGCCAAGATTTGTGTCTGTATTTTTTTCGCTCTCGACAATATTTACATTGGCGTAATGATAATTTTCCAACTTGATTTAACCCTTTTCAATAGTAGCTATTGCCGAGATTTGGGATGCTGTTTTGATGTCATTCGCTTAGGCTTCCACTGATGTAATAGCCTCTATTTCCCGTGATTAGTGTCGGTATGAAGATCGGTTTCGCCATTTGGTTTGAATCGATGCAGAATTTCTAGAATTTAGATTTGATTTTGTGTAAGAAAGTAGTTCCAATTGTCCAATTTTACTGTTTATCCTTTTTTTTTTAATTGCAATTTTAACTGTTTTTGTATGTTAAATTATTTATTTTAGCTTGAAACAATTTTACATTTTAGCTATAATAGATAATCTTAATATATATAAATTACGTGTCACGTTGTTTGAGCCCAATGGACTCCAAAAATACTTAATCAAATTTGCACACCGTGTGCAGTTTGATCTAACTTAAAAGATAGGATAGCTTACATCTCAATTTTTATAGCCGCAATATTATTTTATTGCAAATTATTTGTTTCTTATTTGACAGTCACAATTATCTGTTAGCTCCAAATGATTCTAACAGATGGCGCTGTGTTGAAAGTACCAACGTTTCACACAAGCTACAATTTAATGGCATGTGATTTATTACCGCAGTACTGAAAAATTTATTTTTGTGAAAGGGTTTAGTTCTTTATTTCAATATTAATACACGCTGCACCGAGGTAGTGAGCAATTTAATGGCATGTGATTTATTACCGCAACTGATTTATTTATTTTTGTGCAAGGGTTTAGTTCTTTATTTCAATTCTGTCTGTCTGTCTGTGGATCAATAGAAACCTACTTAAAATTGGAATTGAGCTCTGAAATTTTCAACATAAGACAAATAGAGAAACAGCTCTGAAATTTTAAACATACGTAGTTTTAGCCATCTATTTAGACTTTTGAAAAACAGAATGTTAAAATTTTAATTAGTTATTTTTTAATTAATTTTCTTAATTAACACATTTTTTTTTACAAAACGACTTCTAATAGGACTACAGTTCTGAAATTTTCAACATAAGTACTTTGGGCCTTCTTTTCTTGGGTCTTTTGAAAAAAAGAATTTAAAATTTTTATTTAGTTCTTTTTTAATTAATTAATAAATATTTTTCAAAACGATTTATAATATGGGTACAGCTCTGAAATTTTCAACATAAGTAGTTTTAGCCTTCCAATTGGATTTTTGAAAAACAGAATTTAAAATTTTTTTTTAGTTCTTTTTTAATTAATAAATATTTTACAAAATGATTTCTAATAAGGCTACAGCTCTAAAATTTTCAACACAAATAGTTTTGGCCTTCTAATTGGACTTTTGACAAAAAGAACTTTCAAATTTTTATTTAGTTCTCTTTTGATTAATTTTTTAATTAATAAATATTTTACAAAACAATTTTTAATAGGGCTACAGTTCTGACATTTTGAACATAAGTAGTTTTGGACTTCTAATTAGACTTTTGAAAAACAGAATTTTTAAATTTTATTTGTTTTTTAATTAATTAATCAACAAATATTTTACAACACGATTTTTAATTGGGCTACATTTCTGAAATGTTCAACACAAATAGTTTTGGCTTTCTGATTGGACTTTTGACAAAAAGAACGTTATACTTTTAATTGTTTTTTTAATGAATTTTTAATTAATATTTTCACAAAAAGTTACTTCTAATAGGCCTAGAACTCTGAAAGTGTCAACATAAATAGTTTTGACCTTCTAATTTTGCTTTTTACAAACATCACATGTTAAAATATTCTTAAAGTAGTGTTGTGTTATAATTATTAACTGGGCTTTTTTTTTTAATTGTTTCTCGACAAGGGAGAAGCTTCTAATATCATGGCTTTCCTTACAATTAGTTTTTAGTGTGTGAAGCGACCTTAAGCTTACTCAGCAATGAACCTTTCATCGAGCAATAGCATAGCCGGCCACGTGTTATTTAGACTGAAGTATAAATTGAATTCATATTATAGTAAAAGTAATACAGTGGAATTCTTCTTGCTTTTTAATTATTAGTGCTTCATTGTTCAAAAATCTTCATTTAAAATACATACATATAAGTATTATCACATAGTTAATACCTGGAATGCCACCACATAATCTTTGATTAAAGATTGGTTCACCTATTATTCTCCTGCGTAATTTGAATCCACCTCGATTATGCTACGATACGCGTTTGGTCATCAAAAAGATCACCGGAAATATACTTGAAGCTACCATTTTAACTGGAAAGTTTAAAGGAGAAGTGGTCCTGTTGCCACGTATTCTGATGATACCATCAGAATCTACGATACCCTTCAAAAGGTTACAGTTTTCAATTCGTTTAGCTTTTGCCACGTCTATAAATAAGTCTCAAGGCCAAACAATGTCCATTTGTGTTTTAGATTTGGAAAATCCATGTTTTTCTCATGGGCAACTATATGTTGCATGTTCACGTGTAGGAAAACCATCGAATATATTTGTGTTAGCTAAAGACAGGTTAACCAAAAATATTGTGCACCGATTAGTGCTAAATTAAATTGAAATTAAAAGTATTTATAATTCCAAATAATAAACATTATTGTTAAAGATTTAAAACTATCTGCTCTACCTACCTCATTTATAAGTTTAAGTGTCATGTGTTATTTACTAACAACTTTGTAATGTATTCATTTGTTACAAACTTGAATACAAAAAATAAAAAAAATTTAAATTTATTTCTTTTGTATTGATTTTTGCTCAATATCAACGGTAGTAGAAAATCAATCATGGAGGTCGCCATGTTTTTTTATAAATGGCATCTGTGTGAAAAAGAATGGTGGTCCCCATGACTGGTGTTCTACCGTTTCCCTTGAATACTTTACTACTATGTAATATAACAAAAACCTTAGCCACAGCAACGCGTGGCCGGGTCTGCTAGTAGTTTAAAAGTTAAAGCAATTTTTTATATAATTGTTTAAAATTAATTAACTTGTGCAACTATGTGAAAATTTGAAGTTTTTTTGCTTTGGCCATGTCAGTTACATGCAGAACCTCCCTCCCTTAATTCTTAGCAATAGAAATGTTTGTGACAAGCAGTCGTGTTCAAAGAAAAAGCTTGCATCAAAAGAAACTAAAAAAAAAAAAAAAAAAAACTGCAAAAGCCACCAAATTGCAGAGAAATGTTTTTCTAAATATAAAATAATAATAATAAAAAAGATCATAGGTGATGCTTTAAACAAGCCTTCACACCTGAATCTTATGCACAAAATAAAGCTGCTTGTTCCAATGTGATTGGTGCTTAAAGCAAACTATTAAATTGCACGCCTAGGTTCATTCCCATTTCTTTTTATCTGCTAAGGTTTAGACCTACTATTTATGTGTCACTTGTTAAACAATTTTATGTCTTTTTTCTCGCCCTAAAAAAAAAAAGACTTAAAAAAAATCTTCTCTTCCTATTTTCAAAGTACATAACTATCTAATTCTTACATGATGATTAGTTACTTTTTAATTTCATAAATTTTTGTAATTTGTAAAATTAGTTCAACATACTACTGGGTGGGGGTATACTTTGGAAAATATGGTGGCAATTAATTGGTGGCGAGAGGGGTCCTTGAAAATTTTTTGATGAGCCTTGAAATTCTTGAAATATGCTTGAATTTTTATCAAAAATTTTACTGGACACCATGACCAGGATTATGGCACTGTTGGCTTTTTTAGGTTAATAAACAGTCTCCTTTTTACCCATATTTTAAATTATTTAGTGGAAGGCAAAACTGGAAAACTAATTTTGTAATTAAATTTTTATCTCCTAAAAACCAAAGTTTTATATTCTAAGATATTGCAGTGAAGCACAGTTTCTAAATACCAAAGGACTCTTTCTTTTTGTTAATTTTTATTTTTCTCTTGTGCACTTTAAGAGCATAAACCCTAAAGATTTATAAGGATAATACCTTTGATGACTTGAAATAAATTTAGAAATTTTGTTTTTGCTTTGAGTTATGTGTTCTATTTTGTCTTAGCTAGTTTCCTTATGTTTTTCTATTCAATTTCAGTTAACAACGGTGAAAAAGAAAAGCTGAACAAAAGGCAGAGAGAAATTGAATATGAAATAGCGCAATTGAAGGTGAAAGAAACATTGCTAACAGAAAGAAAGACAAAGCGAGGTGAGATATTTTCAAATCTTTTAGTCTTAGTACAAAAGTTACTCATGCAAATTTTCTCTATACTATTATTAGAGAGTTTCTTTCTCTTTTTTTTCTTGTTCGTATAGATTTTCTACCTTTAGACAGAATTTTTTTTTAAATAATTCTGGGACTAATAAAAATGAGTAGCAATTGATTATTATGTTTCAACTCTTAACTGTTTAAGTTTAAAAGCAAATTTTTAGTTTTTATAAAAAATTTACCGTGAAAAGTTATGATGGTAAAAGTTGATGTGAGTTTTTATTACTGATGGATTTTGTAACACTATATATTTTTTCTTTAAAATTTAAGAAATTGAAATGTCCATTTTCTGATATTTGTGATTTTTTAAATATCAGGATACCTCAAAATCTTTTTTTTTCTGTGCCTACTTTTACTGATCTTATAGTATTTTAATATATTTTCAAGTTTATTTAAATTCTTGAATTCCTTATTTTAGCAAAACTCTATGAGAAGGTAGACAAGACTGTAGAAAACTGGATGAAAGTTATCGACAATGTACCTGTAATTAAGTTACCTGGATGTGAGTTTTTATTACTGATGGATTTTGTAACACTATATATTTTTTCTTTAAAATTTAAGAAATTGAAATGTCCATTTTCTGATATTTGTGATTTTTTAAATATCAGGATACCACAAAATCTTTTTTTTCTGTGCCTACTTTTACTGATCTTATAGTATTTTAATATATTTTCAAGTTTATTTAAATTCTTGAATTCCTTATTTTAGCAAAACTCTTTGAAAAGGTAGACAAGACTGTAGAAAACTGGATGAAAGTTATCGACAATGTACCTGTAATTAAAAGAAAATGAAATGTACTACAAAGATAGCAATTAGTTTTTGCATTTTTGTAATAATAACAATCTGTTTGTCATAATAATAATATGTTTTTAATCTTGTGTTTGAGCTGCATGTTTTTATTTCTCTTTTATTTGTTTAAATTTACTGCTTTTTATTGTATATTGTGAGTGGTGTCAAAAATATGTGTGCAAACTTTTGAAAGCATCCATTATAAAAAAAATCTCTTAAGGTTTTAAATACTATCGTAATTGGTATCACAGTGTAATTCGATGAGTCAATCGGATAAAAACAAGACAACTTATTTCTAAATAGAATAGCATATTTGTCCTTGGAAATTGCAAGGCATAATTTTTAATACCATAACAATTACTGTGGTTAAAATATCATATTTGAATCAGCAGGTTTTTTAACTGATTAATGATTAAGTAATAAAAAAAAAAGAATCATAATTATTCACCTTATAAACTTATTAAAAATTTAAAACTCTTCTGATATGCAATATTAAGTCTTCAATGCTTTTTGATGAATAAATATATAACATAACCCATTATTACAAACACCTTATTTCAAGAACAAACCAATATAATAAAATTGATCAGGTTAAGTATTTTTAGGTTTAAGTAATAATTTAAATAGAATTTTTAATGGGATAATAAGTATGTTTAAAAGTTTATAAATAAATTTTCTGACATATTTTCGCTTTGACACATGGAACTCAAATTTATTGGAAAATATGAAGGTAAATATTACCTTTGTACTGTGAATTCAATAAGAATTCAAGTTGATAGCATAAAAAATAGTAAGTAATTCTAGTTAACTTGAAATGAAAGGTTAAAAGCAAGACCAAAGTTAAGGTTAAAAAATATAGGATGTCTCAAAAAGATCCACACCACTTCAAACTTTTCTGTAAAAAAAAATAATAGGTCTATAACAAAAAATGTTGCAGATGTGAATAGAACAACTCAAAAAGTTTTTTTTATTGTCTTAGAGTGAAATTCTATATTAAATTTCTTTGGAACATGAATGTCAAGACAATATTCTAATTCAATCCAGGAATGACCATGGCACGATTAACAGTTTCCATAGTGGCTTGAATCCTTTGTTTTAATTACACAACATTGTGAACTTATATTTCACTTAAACCCAGAAGAAAAAGTATAGTGGAGTAGTGTCTGCCGACCCTGCTATGGGACCATTCCTGCCAATCCAACGCTGTGCAAAGAAATGATTCAGTGTATTGTCAATACCCAATGAAGAGGCCGAAAACAGAACAGTGAAAAAACTTTTTGAATTGTTGTATTCACATCTACAAATTATTATTATTTTTTCTAGATCTTTCCTTTTTTTTTTTTTAAATAAAATTTTGAAGTTAAGACTTTAAAAAATTGTTGGGACTACTTTGAAAAATTAGACTTTTTTAGGACACCTTGCATTACAAAATAATTGTTTCTAGTGTTTAATAAATATTATCATAACTTCTAGTAGTTGTAAACTGTCAAGATCAATGGTTAATTTATAAGTGAGAAGTTATTAGTTAGATTAAATTAAAAATCTTGCATATCGGATAATTTTAAACTGCGGATATGAAAACTTTTAATTGGTATGTTCCTACTTATTTAATGTACTAATAAGTAGGAACATATTAAATTAAAGCGAAATTAAAACAATTATCTGTGGTGGTGGCGGCAGAGCAATAAACTTCCTACTCTATGAAATTAATGTCTCGTGAGAAGTTGAAGTCAACAAGCGTCATGAATAATGTAAATATTCAGCCGTAAGTTAATGTTCAGTTATTTTCTTAAAGGAATCGCTTTTCTGAAAGTTCTTATAGACTCCAATATATTGACATTATGGTTTTAATGAAAGATATAATAAAACTGCTTATTTTTCTTGTAAAATATTTGGGAATTTACAACAGTATAAAGTCAAATTACAAGTTCAGAAACTAACTCTATAAAAGACCAATACAAGCTTCAAATTGAAAGAATTAAAAATTTGTGTGAGTTTACAACTATTTTACATTTCATACTGTCAGCAAATATTTTCGATGAAATGTAACACCAGTGAATTGGCCACAGAACCTGGAAATCGGAGCTTTCTGATTCTGGAAAAAAATCGGATTTTCTAAAATTTCACGAAAATCGGGGACATTTTCATCATTGTTTTGATAGTATGTTTCCCTGTTCATACGTATTTGGGCACCATTTACACAGAGAATTGTAATCGTTAGAAGTTTTATATTGCGGAATTATTTAAACGTTTCCTTACAGCCAAAACTATTTTTAAAAAAATTATTATCTTTGGCATGCATGATCTGTTTGATAAAGATATCAACACATCTGGAAAATTTGAAAAAAAGTTGCCATAAAATCAGGGGTATTTTTTAGAAAACTATCAGGGAACTTTTTTTTTTTTAGTTTTATGGCCACTTGGACCAGGGTTTTAACAAATGACTTTCATCTGATCAAGTTAACTCTCTTATCATGCATAAGTGTGATAACAAGTGACTTTCATCTGATCAAGTTAACTCTCTTATCATGCATAAGTGTGATAACAAGTGACTTTCATCTGATCAAGTTAACTCTTATCATCCATGCTGTCGTGGAAGGAAGTCCTATCTGTCACAACCTACGCAGATCAAAAATATTTATTCATTATTTTTCAATTAGGATAATGAAGTATTATGGTAATAGACGATGGACAATTCCCGCATTTTTTAAAAACAAGTGAAATTAGTTTTTATTTATGAAGAATTTCTTGCTGATTCCAAATATTTAAACAAAAACTCTTTAAAAAAAAATAGTTATTTTAATATTAAGACAAAGAAATTGTTTCAAAATCAGTCCGATCAAAACACTAATCTAAATCCGTGACTTCAAGGGTTTTTATGGTTATCGTGAGGCTTCTGCCAAATAGTTGGCGTTGGTTGACCATTGCCATATTCCTTACAGGTTTGCGCGATTTGCGATAAACTTTCAAAATCGTTTTCTCGCCAACATGTAGCAGGGGAAATTTGATTACAAATTTTAAAAATAAGAAAAAGCTTATTAAGCAGAAAATTTTCTGTTTACGGACTTTTCGAAACATTTAGAATTGAATAAATAAAAAATGCGGGAATGGTCCATTTTGAAATTGACGTTTGGAATGTTGTCACTACTTTTCCTGCTTAAAATATCTCACATCTATAACCTTCAACAATTCTTATTGGATAAAGTTTGATTATTAACTTCTAAATCTAATATCATAGCTTGTCCCGATCACTATTTCAATTGAAGTATTCCCCCCCCCCCCAAAAGAAAAAAAAAATTTGATATTTATGACAACAGCAATGCAACTCGTTTTAATATTTACTCGATACTAATTAAACAGTTTGAATTCGGAAATGACGTAAAAATTATTTCAAGTTTTTTATCAAGAAAATTCAGTGCAATAGATGTAAAGCGATCAATGTAGTTGTACATTGTTGTATAAAAAGTGTGTAATGAAATGACCCACTGTTGCCCATTTTTTACTAATGATTATTATCATGTACTCTATAAAACGTCTTCTTTTGAGTAAAATATCTTCGAAGGCCATCATTATTATTTGCTGGTCAGCACCTTTTACTGAAGTTTAGATTAAAAAATTTTGAAATCCAAAATACCCCTCCCCCTTACCATTCGTATTTTTAATATATATAATATAGAAAAGTTTTATTATTCACACGATCGTTTGTTCCCATTTAGCTTTTTTACATCATAAGTTATGTAAAATTTAGTGAATTTACATTTTATTACTAAAAAATCTCAGGCTTCAGTTGCGGTTACCCCCACGATCGGGAAGCTTGCCTACCGCAGAAATTTTTCTTAGCACTACAACCCTGGTCATCATATTTTCAAAGTGACTGTATCACAATCTGTGCACAGCTTTTTTGTACAGCATTACAGTGTATTTTTATTTTTTACTAGAGAAAATATAATTTGTAATAAAAAGAACAAAGAGTAACAGAAATGTATTTTTTGTAAACAATTTGGAGCGTATTATTAGTATGACTGATCTTTGTTTAAACTATTTCTACCAATAAGTAAATATAATACACTCAGTTTAAGTTTTTTACTTGATATTGATTATTAATTACTGATTTAAAACTAATAAAAAGATTTGGATTTGAAAAAATATTGTTAATTTCTTCTTACTGTTTGAGAAATTTAAATGTGAGAGAGCGGAATATTAAGCAAGTAGACGTAGCATCGATGTCTAGTTTTCTCTAAGCGTAACAGATGGCGGTAAAGTAGCACGTAGTTAGCTGGCATTCTAGTAGAGGGCAGCACATAAAACAGTTTTTAACCATTCTTTTTGGCGTACAATTCCTTTTCCAATATTCTTTTATTCACCTATTTCTTTTTACTTCTAATTATTCAATACTAAATTATTGAACGAAATTCCACTAAATATTTTACAAAGGTGTAAAAAGTAGGTAAAACGAAGGTCTAATCGGCCCGGTGATTTTAGATTTATTGTGGCCCAAATTTTTAATATAATCATTAATCAAATTTTAATAACTACTGTTAATAATGAAATTATTCCAATAATTTATTAAATAATTAGTTTTATTTATAAAGTTTTAATAAATAATATATTTTTATTTAATTAATTATATTTAATAATCAATTTTAAAAATTAAATAATTTTATTCATTATTTAATCTTAATAACTGAATTATTCGAATAATCAGTTTAATTCAATCAAATTTTTCCTTTCTCTACTGTTCACGTCACCTTTGACCGAGCTTGTTTCCTTAAACCACTGATATATTTAACCTTAAAAACCTTTAAATAAATTTTGTTGGAAACATTTCATTTATAGTAACCGGTGACTAAATCACCCTATCATGCTTTTTTTTTTTTTTTTTTTTTTTTTTCTTTTTTTTTTTAAATATAATTAAACTTCAAACCTACTGAACATGAAACACCTCAAACAAAAGATCACCGAAATATTAATTCTTTCAGAGCACACTGAGGAAAAGTATTTTTCTTTAAAAAAATCTTAATTAAACCATCATTAGTTTTTAAAAAAATATCCTTTTGTCTCTGGCAATGATAAAATTATTTATAAATTTAGAATACTTTTCCATTTGTGTCTAATAAATCAATGCGCATTTTTCATAGAATTTCGTTGTCACCATTTTTCGCTGTATAAAGCTGTCAACAACAAGCAATAAGGGCAATTTATGAGAAAATACATGAGTCATATTTTCAAAGTGACTGTCTCACATCTGTGAACTGCTTTTTTGTATAGCCTTACAGTGTATTTTTATTTTTTACTAGAGAAAATATCATAAGTCGACTATTTCTAACAATAAGTGTGTATAATACACTCAGTTTAAGATTTTTACTTGATATTGATTGTTAATTACTGATTTAAAATACTAAAAAGATTTATTTTTTGGGGAAAAAAATATTGTTTATTCTGTGTTGGTCTCATGTACAAATAACAGGTACAACCCCTAGATACTAGTGATCACTTTTGGCTAGTTGTTACCACGCCTGTCTACTGATTTAGAAGCATGGGCGCCGCCAGGAGGGTGTAAGGGGGTGAACTTGCACCCCTTTTTCTTTTGAAAATTAAAATTAAATTAGGAAGGAGAGGGGGGGGGGGGAGGGAATGCCAAAATGCACATATGCTATTTTGAAACTATAATTCCTTTTTACAATTACATTTTTTTTTTTGCATTATTTTATGTCTACTGTTTATTTCCTAATTTGTTTTTTACAGCTGAGTACTGCAATTTATTGTATTTCAGGCGCCTGTTGTCTAGTAATGTTGGATGATAGGATGGAGATTGGGAATATGAGACCTTGATATATGTTTTTAGATTTCAATGAGCATTTCCTTTACTGCTTTATTCATTTTTTTTTTCGTTATTTCTCTAATTTGGATGAAATAAAATATTACTCTTTTAGACATTTAAATCCTTTATATTAACTTCAGGCTCTATCTCCTTTGGAAATTATGGTAAATCAAATCATTCTGACAGGTAATTGCAAATTTTTATTCTTTTTCAAAGAGTCTGCTTGAGCATATGACGGAAATGAGACATATAATTGCAACATTAAACAGTTCCTCCCCCCCCCTTTTTTTTTTTTTTTTTTTTTTGTATTTCACATTTTTACCCTCTCCATTTTCGTTGAAGGATAACTAGTCTTCCAACTGCTAAGTAAATGAAATTTATAATTGTTACTTTCAATTAACCATATGTTAAGATTGAACAATGAAAATATTGCATTCGATATAAAAAAAAAGTCGTTTTTTTTTTTTTTTTGTATGTTTCTCCAGGTTTTCGTACGTGCTGAGTTCTTAAAAGTGGTATAGAAAAAAATTTATGTGTGTGTCCGTGGTCAGCATGGATCCCGAACGGATTGACTTACGATGTTCAACTTCTGCATAATGGCAAGATTTTCGTAGACTCTCTTGTCGTCATCCAGTCGAGCTGAAACTTGCCAGATAGACTCTTTGTAGATGACAATGTATTCAATTAAGTTTTGGGGACAAAAAAATAAAAGTTGGTAATTAGTTCGAAATCGATGTTTTCTTCGTAGTGGTCGAACACTATGAAATTTCAATCTGAGCTCAATAACTTGCAATTCCACGCAAAAGAATGCATAGTATAAAGGATTTATATTAAAAAAGTTTGATTTTGTGGGTTGTAATTTGAATCTTCCGGTTCTGTTTAAAACACTGTCTTTCGAATAACGCCAGAATGAGGAACTTGCACAAGTGAGGAAAATGAATATTTTTTGTATTTTCTAGTGTTATCCAACGAATATATTTGAGCAGTGCAATTATTTTTTATCTTTATGCTTTCAATTACTCAAAAATCGAGTTTGAAATTAGCCAAAATCAAAGCAAAAGTCACGTGACCAAAAACGCATGAAAAAACCGTGACGTGGTTACGCAGAGATAAAGTCGCAAAATGAAGGAGAAACCATACTTATTCCTCGTATAAAACAGGTTTTAGACTGGTTCATTATCTGCGCGTTGACGTTTTACGTAAAAGTGGCTTTTTCCCGCCAAATCGCAAAGGGAAAAACTAAATATTTTTTAAACTATCTATCCGAGCTCAAATTTTTGTAAGAATGGTATTGTTTTTCATGATTTTTTCTCTACTTTTATTTAAAAATCAAACCAAAAAACGTGAAAGTTCCTCATTGGATACTTGAAAGATAAAAAGCATAGAAAAATAAGGAACCCCTTAAATAAAAAAAATATTTTTTCTTTTACAAGAATTTTTTTTACATGATAGTGTTGGATAACAAATGAAAACTTCAGAGGAGGGGATTTCATAAATATATACTGTAAATTTTTTATTAAAGTGAAAATTACTGCTTAGTTATTAATTAACAATTCGTTGGGAATTGCAATCAAAATTCCTGGAATATTAATGATTTAAACACAATTCTCAGTCTTGTTTGCACCCCCCTGCAAGGCTCCCATATCTAGGAGACCCTGGTTCGTCTCCCCGGTTAACGCACTTCGCCTACATTGGTGACTGCAGGACAACTGAATCATGCTGTTCTCTATCGGCGCCTTCTGAAAAATACTGACCGACCTCCACACTACCAACTGAGTAAGCAACGCACACGTAAGCAACTCAATCATTCGCCCCTTCGGGACTCACTGGTAGGAGCTATGTGGTGGTGGTCTCATGTACAAATGACAGATACAACACCTAGACATTAGTGGTTACATTTGTCTAGTGGTTAACACGTCTGTCTACTGATCTAGGATTCCCTGGTTCGTCTCCCCGGTTAACGCACTTCGCCTACATTGGTGACTGCAGGACAACTGAATCATGCTGTTCTCTATCGGCGCCTTCTGAAAAATACTGACCGACCTCCACACTACCAACTGAGTAAGCAACGCACACGTAAGCAACTCAATCATTCGCCCCTTCGTGACTCACTGGTAGGAGCTATGTGGTGGTCTCATGTACAAATGACAGATACAACACCTAGACATTAGTGGTTACATTTGTCTAGTGGTTAACACGTCTGTCTATTGATCTAGGATTCCCTGGTTTAACTTCTCGGTTAGGGCACTTGCCTGCAATTTCTTCTTACTCTTTGGGAAAATAGTTTAAATTTGAGAGAGCGGAATATTAAGCAAGTAAACGCAGTGTCGATGTCTAGTTTTTTCTAAGCATAACAGATGGCATTAAAGTAGCATGTAGTTAGTTGCCATTCTAGTAGAGAGCAGCATTTTCAAACAATTTTTAACAATTCTTTTGACATACAATTCCTTTTTCAATATCCTTTTATTTAACTATTCCTTTTTACTTCTAGTTATTCTATATTAAATTATTGCACGAAATTCCACTAAAAATTCGATAAAGGTGTAAAAAGTTGGTAAAACGAAGGTCTAATCGGCCCGGTGATTTTAAATTTACTGTGGTTTAAATTTTTAATATAATCTCCCCTATATATAATAGCCCTCCCCATAATCTCTAACGCTTGCCAACCCGGGGTAAAAAGGCGATATGTCGCCCCTTTATAACAAAAATTCTCTAAAAAGAAAAGGGACTTCCTTCAAAAACAAAATCAACGTGTTCGAGCAAAAAGTCAAAATTTGAAGAAAAACATGCTTAAAAAATAATTTTTGAATGGCTCATTATAAATTTAAAATTTAATATATATCAAATACAATTCAAACGGTAAAAATCGTGTTACAGTTTGTCATGACTGGTTTATCGTGACCCCATACATGTTCCTACAAATTAAAACATGCGGTAAAAAATTATTTTGTAGCACTTTGTATGAGTGGACATTTATTTACATTATAATAAAAAAGGAATTTTTTTTTTATTTTATACATTTTTGAGCGGGACTTTATTATGCTTGTGAGCGGTTTCCTGGAAATATTTTGATATTTTATCTATATATTGCTCTGTATTTTAGGTTCGGTTTAGGATTTGATCTTTACTACACGAAAACTCTACTCATCTTTCAAAACGTGTTTTTATTTAAAAACTATATACTACCTCAACCTTCTTATGTATTTCACATGCTTGAGGATTTTTGAAGTGAGTGGGTACCTATTAGACTTAAAAGTTCATAAAATATATTAAAAGCAAATTTTATTAAAATTGAACCAATTAATTCTTCATAAGTATTCAAATGAATCTTGGTTTAATCATTTTCTTCATAAACTAGTTAATTTTAAAGCCCATTAGCCTTCTCCTAAGGTTGCCGCCACAGGCAGGGGCCCGGCTTGCCCCCTAGCACCGGCCCTACCCTAGACTATGTTTTGTAAGTGACAACTTACGATAACCAGCAAAAAAATCTCCAAAAAATTAACCCATACAAACAGAGTTTTTTTTATATAAATTATTTATATGCATCGACAACTTTTATGTGCAACTGCAATTTATTTATGCGATTTTAAGGTCAAATCGACTTTTCATAGTTTATGACCAACTCGAAGGTAATAGAAACGTGTTTAAAAGTTGATTTTGCGAAGCAGTCCCAAAACTTGAAAGAGAGCATTTTCATCGATAACTAATCGGTCCGTCAAATTTCAACTTGATGATGGCTGACCAAACGGTATAGTGGTTAGCGTGCTAGCTTCTAGCCCTCGAGGTTGCGGGTTCGAGTCCCGTGTTAGGCATGGGTGTTTGTAAATGTACGTTGGCTTGTCTAATGACGAATGTTTCGGTGCATTATAGCCCTCGTGTTGCTGACGGCGACAGATAATCTGAAAATAACCAACCAACTCGATGATGAGACAAGTTGCTCAATTAGACCTTCTCCGAAGCGATAATATAGTGTATATATATATATATATATATATATATATATATATATATATATATATATATATATTGTAAAAGCGACCTATTAGCGACAGTCTCTAAATTTATCTGCTAATTTTCAGCTTGATTGGATGACGGCAAGTGAATTAATTAAACCCTCCACAGGTTTGCCCGCTACACATTACACAACTATACATACAAAATTGGTTAGGACTCTTGAGTAAAGACTATTGCAGTATTAGAAAATGAGAAGATGGGGCCGTAAGCCCGCTCACAAGGTACGCTATCCAAGCTGAGAATGGTCTCGAAGGCTCGAGTTAGTTAACTCTTTCCTCTGTTGGCGAAGTTGGCCGGTCGACAATTGGATTTTGCGATACACTGGCGCTTGCGCGCTAACACCCACCAAACTAATTTTCTCTGACCTTCGCTCTCCCACTCCACTCCCTGCAAGAGTCCTTACCATCCTCCACAGCTTTGGCATTGACAAGGAAAACATCATCAAATCGATCTTCCCCGCTGCTCTTCCTCCCCATGTACGAATTCACACAGAGGACTTGGATTTCCAGCAGCCGGGTCTGTCCCCTCAGTCCATCCGCAATCTTTTTGAAATCCACAAATCTTCTTGCTGGAAAGATCACCTCATTCTGGCAACTGATGCATCTAAGAACAACTCTTCAACAAGTATCGCCGCCGTAATTCCTTCCAGTGATTTGACCCTTTCAGGATCCATTATGAACCTCAACTCTGTCTTCACAGGGGAAGCTCTAGCTATCGACTTAGCCCTCAGCAGATTCCGGAACAAACCGAATCGTATTGTCATCCTCACTGACAGCAAGTCCAACCTCCTGGCCCTTCAAAACCTAAATTTCAAGTCCCCCAGAATTACAAGTTTTTTGGCCAATACCATTCGCAGAGAGACATCCAGTGTTGTCTCGTGCTCCTTGGTCTGGGTGCCGAGCCACGTAGGCATCCAGGAAAATGAGTTTGCTGATGCAGCAGCACGCCAGGCTTTATCAAAACCCCTGATTTCACCCCTCATCTCTCCCGATGATCTCATCCAGATCATCAAGCGTAATCTCATTGCTGAGCGATCTCTCGACTGGGACCACCCTCCTTACTCTATCAGATACCCATGGATCTACCCACTGCAGAAAAACTGCTTGTCCTTCTCGCACAACCGCCAAATGGACATCCTCCCAGATAGCATGCAAGGTTATGAAAACCTTGTCATATACTTGTCATTGACTTTCAGTGATAAGGTTGGGCAACCCAACGGCAAGCTTATGAAAACCTTGCCATATACTTGTCAGCGACAACGTTGACGGTAACATAACATTGCAAGCTTACGAAAACCTTTTCATATACTTGTCAGCGACAACCTTGACGGTAACCTAACATTGCAAGCTTACGAAAACCTTTTCATATACTTGTCATTAGACTTGCGGTGAAAAGGTTGCAGTGCAACCGAACGACAAGCTTTTGTAAAGGTTTACGCGACAACGTTGACAGTTACTTAACATCGCAAGCTTACGAAAACCTAGCCATATATACTTGTCATTAGACTTGCGGTGAAAAGGTTGCAGTGCAACCGAACGACAAGCTTTTGTAAAGGTTTACGCGACAACGTTGACACTAACCTAACATCGCAAGCTTACGAAAATCTTGTCTTATACTTGTCATTAGACTTGCTGTAAAAAGGTTGGAGGGCAACCTAAAAATAAGGTTTTGAAAAGGATAGCAGCGAAACGTTGACACTGACACTAACCTAATATCGCAAGGTTGTAAACACGTTTTCGCTTCAACCGTGTGGCAAGCTTTCTTCAAATAACCTGGCAACGCTGGTGGTAAATTATTCCAAGTTTTTGCTCGGATTATCTTTTTCTTTTGCTTTAGTTGTAGGTGATCGCAAAATACATTTCTTCACCGGAAAGTCTCCAGGCAAAGTAAAATTTTTTTTTCTGCTTTATTAAATATCTGCTGCACACTTTTTATTTTATTTTCTAAGTTAATTTATGTAGGAATCGTATTATGTTCGCAAGCATGATCCGGTGTTTGCAGCCGGTATGAGGAATTTCTTTTCATTGTAAATTTCATTTAGTAATTGATTAAATCATCAATGAATCGCTTGCTTTCTGTTCTATTGAATTGATGTATATGCTGTTTTATTTTTTCGCAAGTTAATTTATACACGAATCGTGTATTTGTATTTCGGAAGATATTATAATCGACTTCATTGAAATTTTAAAGAAGCGCTTATTTGATCGTTTTAATATTATCGACACATGTGATTTTCCGCGAATTTCGTTAATTATTCATCTGCTGAAAAACTCGTTATTCGCCAAAATTTTGAAAATGGATAAGTTTAATCGTTTAAAAAGTCCGCTGCCGTTCTTCATTCCCTAAAATGTTTGTTTTTTCAACTGACGTGTCAAGGCCATTCGATCCGTCTTTTTTAATACGCTTTTATTAGCTTCAGACGTATGTTAGTATGTAACGGAATCTTTGAACATGATTTTGACCCTCTTCAAAACGTCGGAATAACTCGAAATTTGGCATACTTATTAAGGACCGATGACAATTCAATAATTGAACAAGTTTGTCACTTTATCACAAGGATTAGCTCGTGTTGCCCTTGCGCCGTTAAATTCCAACCAACCTTCTCCGGAATCAAACCCTGGGGTGCCGTTTGAATTATTTGTCGTTTGAACAACGTTTATACAAAACGTGTTTTTTTAGTCGCATTATCCTTACCAGAATCTTCAGGATTTGTGATTTTTCATATTCAGAGACACGGTAGTGTTTTGTGCCAGTAATACGGTGTGTACTAAGGCATACACATGACTTAAATTTGAGACAAGCATGTGACTATTGGCAGAAACAACTGGAGATTTTTGTACACTAACTAAACAAAAATTATAGTTTACAGAAAAAATAATTAATAGTTTAAAAACTAAAAAAACACGCTTTAATAGAAAAGTGAACTAAAAAGGAGAAAATAATTTTAAAATCCCTTAGTAAAAAAAATCAATTATTTTACTCTTTTGAAAGTTCACTATCCTCTTCCATCAAAGTTGTCTACTTTTAAAAAATAATTTAATAAAAAAAAAGGAAACAAACATTTTAATTGAATTTCCCATGTATGTTTCATGAAAAATGAAAAAATTTAAAAGAGCACTGATTTTCATGAAATGTATATTTCAAAAAATCTACGAATTGAATAATTTATTAGAAACATTTAAATGGTCAGAATACATGGCATTTAAGTAGTCCACAGCTAAAATTAAATAGTTTATTTAATTTTAGAAGCAATATATTCACTTATAGCTTTGCTTACATAAAGATACTGTTGCACAAATTGTCTGTATATATTGTAAATAGTGACGTATTATTTCAAAATTCTATTGTAATTTATTTTTATCCAATTTTATTTAGTAATTAATAGCGATTATACAAGTTAGAAAAAGGTGGCAACACCTGAAGTAATCGAGACGTTTCGAGAAATTTCTTTCCTATGAATTGGCTGGAAATTTCGAGAATGTCTCACGCGCTTGTTTATAAAAAGACTGGAGAACGGGAAAGTTTTCAGATGTACTTCGGATTTCGTTGAAAGCTGATCGCTTTGTTGACCTATTGGAGTGCGCTTGTATAATCGCTGAATTCGAAGTTATTTTTGTTGAAGCTTGTGTTGAAGCTTGAGAGTAGTTAAACTGTTGCCTGTGAATAGATTTTGTGAGTTTTCTGAAGAGAGAATAAATACTTTTAAACCGTGAAAACTGTGCCATCATTGCCTCAGTGGAAAAATTCGTAACAGTGGTGTCAGAAGTGGGGTCTCGTAATTTTGAATGCCGACAACTAGAGGAATGATGGAAGACCAAATGAAGCAGTTGATGGAAATGATTGCTGGAATAAAAGCCGGACAAGAATCCACGGCCGCTGAAATGAAAGCCGAAATAAAAGCCGGACAAGAATCAACCGCCGCTACAATCGCCGCTGGTCAAGCCCGTCAAGAAACGACAAATGCCGAACTCGCCGCCGCAATCGCCGCCAGCCAAGAATCCACATCAGCTGCTATAATTGGGATTAAAGAAGAAATGCAATCCGAACTGGCTACAATGGTGGAATCTACGATAATAGAGACTACTACAAGTGTTCTACAATCGGTAAAAGAAGAGGTTCTGAGTGAAGTAAGAAAAGAAATCAGTGAGAGTTTTGAGGCGGTTAATGGGAAAGTTGACTGCTTGGGAGAAAAGGTTTCCACCATGAAAGAAGAGCAGGAAAAGTTTAATGACGCTGTTGAAGAAAGGCTACGGAAAATTGAAACTCGCGAAGCTGTGACCATTGCAACGCCTAATTGGGATAACGTTTCCACTCCCTTTATTGCGCCACGTTCCAGCATCAAAGTGGCCACTTTTGATGGGAGGTCGTCTTGGCGCGTTTATCAAACGCAGTTTGAAATGATTGCTTCTGCGAATGGTTGGGACGATACTTCGAAAGCATTCCATCTCGCGGCATCTCTTCGAGGTGAAGCTGCTGACATTTTACAAACACTACCTGAAGAGAAGCGGGGAGAATTCGTGGCGCTGGCAAGTGCGTTGGAATTAAGGTTTGGGGAGCAACATCTAAAGGATTATAACAGACTGCAACTGAAAGTGAGACAGCAGAAGGCCAATGAAACTCTTCAAGAATTGGCATCGGATATAGAAAGACTGTCGCTCTTCGCTTTCCCAGACTGTCCCTCGGACGTACGAGATAACCTGTCTCTTCAGTATTTCGTGGATGCCATCAAAGATCCCGACATACAGCAAGCTACCAGGATGTCAGACAGCAAAGATCTAAAGTCCACCCTCGTCTATGCCATGAGAGTGGAAGCCGCGCAGCTAGCTTCTGGAAAAGACCGACGATATGTGCGTGGTGCATTAGCCGAGGATTCTTCTGACTTTGTCACCAGTAAGCTTCGAGAACTGGAAAGCAAAATTGATAGAATGATGAGAAGCTATCCCGGAGCCAGGGATCGAAGGACCAGAGTCGTTTGCTGGCACTGCAAACGGGAAGGGCATCTACGACGAAACTGCCTTGATTTGAAAAAGAGAAGGGATAACACTACCACGGATGCTCCACAACTGAATCTAAGAAGATGTCATCTCGCAGGGCAGAAGCTGCAATGTAGAACAGGTGAAGCCCCGACCAGTCGTTTCCACGTTTCATCCCAACAAGGAGGAAACCAGGGTTTATTCGTGAAGGGGGAGATCAACGGAACTCCATGTCGTCTAATCGTCGATTCGGGAGCGAACGTAACGATCGTAAGGACGGACGTGGCTCGTCGCCTGAACAGCCGACTCCTCTACACAGCGCCCTCTGTTTCTCTACAAACTGTGTCTGGTGGTAATATCTCTGTTCATGGGAAATTGCAAGTGGACATTGCCCTTGGATTTAACACCTACAAGCACACCGTTTATGTTGCCGAAATTGTAGATCCGTGCATTCTCGGACTAGACTTTTTGAAGAAAAATGGAATTACGCTGAATTTTGAGAAAAGCAAGCTGCAAACATGGAGAGGCGAAGTTCCTTTGCACGATCTAGACACGAAAGAGCTGTGCGTATATCGGATTGTAGCTCATGAAGACAATGTCATAGAGAATGCTGAAGAGTCCACATCTATGAAAAGTACCTCTCCAGCCTCGGAAAGAGAACCGAAGAAAGCGACGTTGATGAAACCCTCCCAGGAAGTGGTTCATGTGGAAATGGACAAAGTCAGTGAAGTGGGAATCGACATCCATGCTCCTGTTACAAGCATCGAACGGAGGTCCCGGGATCTATCAGCTGCACCCGCGGATGATTCGGACGCAATCTCAGAATCATATAACGAGCAAGATGGGGATCAGAAACTTTCACCGCTTCTGTTTGCATACGGGAGTACAACTCACGAGACCACCGGATTTTCTCCATCTCTAACGATGTTTGGAAGAGACCTTACACTCCCCAGCAACCTCCTCTTTGGACGACCACCGGACACCCCTTCCTCGCCTGTCCAGTATCTAGATGATCTCCAGGCACGTTTGGAAGCCGTACATCGGTTCGCCAGAGAAAGAATCAACATCATGACAGAGCGCATGAAGGTCCGCTACGATGCTAAGGCCACGGAACGTTCATTCCAGGAAGGTGACAAGGTGTGGTTATGGAATCCTAAACGTCGGAAAGGACTCTCCCCTAAGCTCCAGACGAACTGGGAAGGGCCGTATATGGTCCTTAAGAAGATCAACGACGTCGTGGTAAGGATTCAACGGACACCCTCCTGTAAACCTAGAGTTGTACATAACAATAGACTAGCCCCATATTATAGTAGAAGTGATTGAATTGCCTTTCCTCTTAAGGACTTCACTGCCCGGGACGTGCAGTCTTTAAGAAGGGGGAAATGTTGCACAAATTGTCTGTATATATTGTAAATAGTGACGTATTATTTCAAAATTCTATTGTAATTTATTTTTATCCAATTTTATTTAGTAATTAATAGCGATTATACAAGTTAGAAAAAGGTGGCAACACCTGAAGTAATCGAGACGTTTCGAGAAATTTCTTTCCTATGAATTGGCTGGAAATTTCGAGAATGTCTCACGCGCTTGTTTATAAAAAGACTGGAGAACGGGAAAGTTTTCAGATGTACTTCGGATTTCGTTGAAAGCTGATCGCTTTGTTGACCTATTGGAGTGCGCTTGTATAATCGCTGAATTCGAAGTTATTTTTGTTGAAGCTTGTGTTGAAGCTTGAGAGTAGTTAAACTGTTGCCTGTGAATAGATTTTGTGAGTTTTCTGAAGAGAGAATAAATACTTTTAAACCGTGAAAACTGTGCCATCATTGCCTCAGTGGAAAAATTCGTAACAATACCCAACCCATAATAAATTATTATTTTAAGACATTTTTGTTAATAAAGTATTGTTTAATGTTATTTCTCTATTGTAAACTTTATTTATTTTTCAGAGAAAAAAGAAAAAGTGAAGCAGCCGACTTGCCTCTGCAAAATTTACTTGTGTGCCTGCTTTGATTTTTTTATTATTAATTTATATATATGTTCAAAAATAAATTTTAACTGTTGATAGTCTGATTATTGTGTTTTCTGAAATAGGATGAGCAATAAAAATGTAAAGGCCTGTTAATCTTTAACTGCTTTAAGCGGTCTGACAGACTTCGAGTCATTTTTTTTGTGGAATGCTTTCACCCCCTAAAATATCGCATCTTTGACTTTTATATTTATTTTTCTGATACTATGTTTCTTAAACTTTAAACCGATGTTCGCCAATTTATTTGGCGCAGTATGAACCATGTGTAGCTTTTGAGCCAAAAATCTCAAACCACCCAACCACAAGAAACCACGACTTTTTCAACAAACCAGCTTGAAAAAAAAATTCAATGCGATTTAAAGTGTATAATGCAAGTCCCCAAGTAGCACAGCAGTATTGGCCAATATCAGCCCTACATTGGCCAATCCAGATGTGGAACGGCGCAAAATCGGCCGTTCGATGCCGATATTGCCCAATCTCGCCCAATATTGGGTAGACGATACTCAAAAGTTTGAAAGTTTGATGGACAGTTTTAAAATTGAAATATTTTATGTATAAGAAAGGAATGTTTGTGTTAATGTTTTGCGATGTTTTTAACACGTTTTTAAGCATTTTTTAAAAAATCATGTAATTTGGAACGATCTCGAGTTACGGCCAAAACCGGCAGATTCCGATACAAAACGATGCGCAGAATTTCTCAAAAAGAATCGCCACCGAGTGGCTGAAGCAACTGAAGTGCCCGGATGTGTGTTTGGGAAGTTTGTTTATGTCGACGGCTCGACAGTTATTTGTAACATTAAAATTGATTTAAAACTTAATATTGGTAAGTGTTGTCACAATAATTTGTCGATTTCATGTGGTTATGTTTCGGTGCCTATATATTGCATTATTGGTTTAAGTTGGTTTTCGTTAATTTCAACCATACTTAATTGCCGACTTGGCATGGTTTGATCTACGAATTCGATGTTGACAAAGGTGGTTGGTTTTCACATTAAACTTGATAAGGAATCAAGTTAATTTCAATTATTTATTTAATACTGTTTAAAATATAATCAAGATTTTTAGCTTTTATGTAATCTGGACAAGATTAAGAGCTTTTATGTAATCTGGACAAGATTAAGAGCTTTTATCTCGTCCTTACTCGGATGCAAACTAACATTCATTTACCCATTCCCCCTCTCCATTGCTTGTTTCAAATCATGCTCATCATTGAAATACTTATACTACATGTTACATTCTAGTTATAATATTTATAAATATTAAATATTTATCATATTTGTAATCGTTAGTTTATATTGCGGAATTTCCTATATTTGCTCCTTATAAAATTGAATATCCAAGCTCCGTGATTAGCAGCTCTGTTAATAGAATATATTGTGAATTGCACATATTGAGGAAACCACATTAAATTAAAACACGCCTATTACTCAATCTCAAAGGTGGTGTGGAATAGGGTGCATTATCTCAATCAACCACTTGGCATAAAAGGTAAATGATTGTTCTAAAAAATGTCAATTTTAACAATATGTATAACTATTGTAATTATGCCTCCTATTTTTAAAAAAATACAGCAAACCTGTTAATGCAAAATTGCTTAACATAAAATCACATTTAATGCGAAGGAAAAGCGGTTTTCCCTACTTAAAACTTAACTTTAATTTATTTGTTTAACACAAAATTCAGTTAAAGCGAACAATTTCAGCGGCCAGATCGACTTAGCTTTAACAGGGTTTTACTGTATGTACATTTCCCTATTTAAAAGGTCTGTCTTGTGCAATTATTGATTACTCAGAAAAGAGCAATGAATGCAAATTTTTGAAATATCTACAAAAATATATTTTGAATGCCTAGCTTCCTTTGTGTTAATCTAAACACACTGTGCAAAGATGTTGTTTTTATAAAATAAAAATGTTTTTTTCATTTAAAGAAAAGACTCCATTTGAAAAGTAAACAAATATTGTAATCAAGTATTATTGTTAGTGCTATTCATAGTGCAATTTTCTGTCTTGGGGTGAAAAGTGTAATAGTTGTAGCCTTCCTTCCCTCGGCAGTAAAATGCCAGTTTGGCCTTTCAATAGTTAATTTGTTATTCTGTTCAGTTTAAAATAAAGATACATACTGTTGTAGGGTTCATTGATGGAAATGGAGAACCCATAGAAGTAATTCCTTCATCTTGGTTCATCTCAGACAAAAGTTGTCTTTGGCAGTTTGCAATGAATGGGGGGGGGGGGGATTTACATGATTAAAGAATATATACCCTCAAGTCAAAATGGCAAACATTTAATTTTAAAATCTATTGTACATACAGTAAGTAAATTACAATTTTTGTATAAGGTATACAAATAATTAAAGGTATACAAATAATTAAAGGTATCACAAATATTGTTTCATAAGTTTTTGATCTACTTATCAATTCAAGTTTTAATGGTGTAGATTTTTGAAATTGTGGACATGAATAACAGATATTTATTAACAGATTTAAATAATATCCTATTTTAATTTCCCAAACTGTCGATTGGTTTTTTAGTGAGTGATACTATAAGTGCGCTAAGTAAGATATTTAATTGTATAAATAAATTGTATATGAAGTTTTGCAACTAGTTTGAGATAGCATATATCCATAATTTTCCTATTTAGATTCCTTTTAACAGGCATAAGATAAAGCTGAGCTTACTCGTTCAATATCTAGCATTGGGAGTGATTCTTCAGAAGATGAAAATTTATTAACACAGAAAAGCCATACTCATATTCCAGCCCGTTTCAAAGGCGATTATCTTTCTTTGGAATCCCACAAAGAAACAAGCAAAAACTTATTTGTAAACCAAAAAGCGTGAAAACTTTCTCTGCCAGGTAAGATTATATGACAATCAATTAGGTAATGCTCCAAGCAATTTCGATTTGATGTTACAATAATTTATATTTTAAAATAAAAATTAGCAATGGAGAATCTCGGGTCTTTCAAAAAAAAAAAAAAAAATTATCTGTTTCTTTAAACAATTTTGTACAAATCACCTTTGTCATATGCTTATAATTGAGAAATTAGTTCAGAAGAAAAACAACAAAATCACTATGTTCTAAATTAGTTCCTATAACTTTTCAAGTGCAACAGTGTATTTTATATTTTATCTCAGACTTTTCAACAACACTTTTTACTATTTATTTTGAATTTATTTGGTGGTTAATTTAACAGTTTAAAAGAGATTTTTCTCTCTTATAAATTATTTATTAAAATTTTAAACGGCTAAGGAAAAATGAACGAGTTTATAAAAAAAAAAAAAAAAAGCATTAGTATTTATTTCACAATTCATAGTTTTTTGGTGTGCTTGTTTGAGGTTGGTGCAAATGTATGCGATTGAAATTCAAATACCAGTTTAGAATGATTTTCTTAAATGTTAGTAGAAAATGATTTCTGATGTAAAAATTTTACAAAATGTTAACAATCTTATGCTTTCATGCAAAATTCTGTTTTTCATTTTGCAATTCTGTTTTTCTTTATTGGCAGTAAATGCTGCATTGCATGATTTCTTTTATTGACAACAAATTGCAGTTCCGTTACAAAAAGAGCTTGGATAAAATAAAAAGAGCTAAAGACTAGAAAAAGTTTGAGGCAATAATTTGATTTTTAAATTTTAATGTAATCTTAATTAAAACAGAAATGTACAATTTTATATTTCAGGTTTGTTTTCTTCACCGAGGTGGAAACTTCAAAGGAAGATAAAATATGTAAAATAAAATATGTATTATAATAAACAGCTTGTATTAAATTTATGTTTTTATTATATATATGCACTGCAGAAAGTGACCTTTAATTTAAGTGTGCATGGTTTTTAAGCCATAAAATATCAATTATCGGTCACCAAAAAGCAATTAAAATAGAAATGAAAGTATAAAAATGTATTCATTATATGAGGTATACATGTAAATATTATTGTGGATTTTTAAAAATAATGTTTTTGTCAAATAATTTTTAGATGAAAACTTTTTCAATGTTGGGGGGGGGGGGGGATCTGCAATTTTAATTCACTTTATTGCTATTACATTTGAAGTGAATGAACTAAAGGCATTAAAATGAGGTTTATTTACTATCTATTCGATTCTTAATGTATGGAGAAAAATGATGTTTTAAAAATGAAAAGTGACTTCATAAATGAAATTGATCTGTGCATAAGAAATATACTTCACAAGTTTTAAATTCAACCTTCTATTTTTATGAAACCTTAGCATAAAAAGTTCAATGAGTATTGATTGACCTATAGGGACTTTAAATTCTACTGGCAGTTTTCTAGTTTAAAATTGCATGTATCTTTCTAAATCCTTGAATATCAGACATTTTGTTATCTAAATGTGTTTTTTTTAGTAGGAGAGGTGAAAACATTATTTTACAAATGTTTAAGTATAACTTAACAGATTATTAAGGGTTTTTGGGCAACAATGTGATACTAAACATTGAACAGCTCAAAATTGAATCTAAACGCATATAAGAATTATCATTTGCAACCACTCCTTCCACCAAAAAGAAAGTTCAGATATGTTGAGTGGCAAATCTATCCAAAATGCTCTGTGATATAGTGAAAAAACAGTAGCGGTTCCAAAAATTGCTCATAGTAGTGGCTAAAACTGCTCATCCAGGTTTGGAAAAAACCATGTTTTTTTTGGTTTAAACCAAGTTTTTTTTTTTTTTTTTTTTTTATTTTTTTTTTTTTTTTATCCTTTTCTAATTACTTGTATACATATTTATAAATAAAATTTGACATAAACAAGAATAATTTATGCTCAAATAACAATGAATATTCATTTTGAAAGCAATTTGAACCAAGTAAAAAACAATTGTTCTACTTATGGGGACATTCAAATCATATTAAATTTTAATATTTTATTTAGAGATTAGAACATATTTTATTTCAGCTAAAAATAGAAGTAATTTACATTATCAAATAATTAAAAAAATCTAATTATAAATAAAAATACAATTTTAAATTATTCTTAAAAAAACAAAAAACATTTGGTTTAAACCATGCTCATCGATATTGCCCAAGATTGCACATCAATACTGGCCAAAACTACTACTCGATATCGGCCAAAACTACGCATCGAGATCGGCCAAAACTACGCATCGATATCGGCCAAAACTGCTCCTCGAGATCGGCCAAAACTACGCATCGATATCGGCCAAAACTGCTCCTCGAGATCGGCCAAGACCGCCCTGCGATATTGGCCAATATTGCAAAAATGTTAGCCGTTCGGTGCTGGCCGTTCCGACATTACCCAGGATTGGTCAATCTTCCAGAGCTCCGGTTTCCGACATTGGCCAATACTGCTGTGCTACCTGGGTCAGGGAACCTGATATAATCTCGATGCATCTTCGGATTAATAAATTATTTTACTCAATTTTGAAGTATTTTTCAAAAGTTATGTTTGCAATTCTAATGAGTTCCATCTATAGCAAATAAAGTTGAATATCTTAATAAATTGAGTTACTTTTGGTGCCATCAAAACCTTTTATTGTAATTAAATTCCAATTGATTAAATATCTATTACAATAGCCACCAAATTTTGATAATGTTGAGTTCGTCCATTTTTCTGATAATATTGGAACTCTCAAAATAAAATGCTTCTTTTTGACCTTAAAAATTCGACGCATTTCCTTCATAAAGTAAGAACATTATTTCTTATATCTACCTAATAACAACCTTAAACTGCTGTAAGCGGTCTGACAGACCGCGAGTCATTTTTTTTGTGGAATGCTTTCACCCCCTAAAATATCGCATCTTTGACTTTTATATTTATTTTTCTGATACTTTATTTCTTAAACTTTAAACTGATGTTCACAAATTTGTGTGGCGCAGTATGGACCATGTGTTGCTCTTGCGCCAAAAACCTCAAACCACCCAACCACAGCAGTTAAAGGTTAAAATGAAAAGGTTTACCCTCTCTTTTCAGTATAAACCTTGTAATGAAAAGGTTTACATACCCTTTTCAGTGTAAACCTTATAGCAACCTTATAATTAAAAGGTTTTCGTACCCTTTACAGTGAAAACCTTACGACAAGCTTGTTATGAAAAGGTTTTCGCTAAACCTTGTCACAAGCTTGTCGCGACAAGGTTATGAAAAGGTTTACGCTAAAACCTTATCACAAGCTTGTCGCGACAAGGTTATGAAAAGGTTTTCGCTAAACCTTGTCACAAGCTTGTCGCGACAAGGTTATGAAAATAAGGTTTACGCTAAAAACCTTTTCGCAAGCTTCGTCGCGACAAGGTTACGACAAGCTTTTCAAGTGTAAACTAGGACCCTTTTTTTAGGCTTGTCACAAGGTTATACCCTTGTCGTGACAAGCTTGCGACAAGGGTGAAACCTTTTCGTTTATAGGGTTTACACAAGGTTTTGAAAAGGTTAAAATGCTATCTGGGCTCTTGACCAGACTGAAGACTAAAACGGAGACCGTTAATGCCACCCTTCATCATTTCAACATCATTCCCTCTCCCAAGTGCAATGTCTGTGCTGAAGTTGAAACTCCAGAACACTTCATTCTCGAATGCCCTGCGTTCGATATCCAACGTGACTCCCTACGCAAAGATCTCGGCTGCATTCCACTGTCCTTCCCATGGCTTTTTGACTGGTCACATCGACCCAAAGAAAAGATCAGAGCCTTGTGCAAATTCATTTCGTGCACGAAAAGATTTGATTAAACCTTGCTCACTGTTTTATTTATTACCTGCGTCCCGAATGATATAGACGCCAAACTTTTGAATGATTAGTTGTCCTGTAAAGTTCTTCTCTTCGCAGAAGTCGCTAGCCTCGTACACATATCTCCTTGGATAATGTCTGGAAAAAGCTCCCTCTCCCGGGAAGCATAATCCAGCAAAACCACCACCAAATCAAATCAAATTAATATTTTTTTCAAGAAGCGTGTTTGGGGAACCAACCTTTTGTTTGATGAAGATTGTCTGTTTGATCATAAAGGTAAAGTTTTTTTTTTAAGTATATTGCATAACATAAAATATTCCTTTTTTTCGGAAGACAAAAAGCATTAATCAGAGATCAGATTAACTTTGAGAATAACATGGCGGCTCACGTGAAATCTATACTAAACTGTAATAAATTGAACAATTATTCAAGAAAGATATTTGACTCAATACTGGACGGCGATGTAGTTACTATTCAGGCACTTTTGCAAGAAGGTATGGATATTGATGCTAGAGATTCGGAAGGTAACACTCCTTTACTGCTTGCCTGTTCGCGTGGTCAAAAAGAAATTGTTAAACTGCTTCTTAAGTCCGGAGCAAATGTTGATAGCTGTAATGGTGATGGAAGCACAGTGTTGCATTATGCTTCACAAAATGACTGGGCAAATATTGTACTGTCTTGTGGCGAGAGTACCTGATCTGGATGCAAGGGATATTAGAGGTGAAACAGCAATGCACCGTGGATCAAGATCAGGATGTGTGAATTCAGTAAAATGTCTTATGTAGGAAGGAGCTGCTATAGATCGGGAAAATTGTAAGGGTTTCACACCTTTGCTCTGTGCTGCTCAATATGCACAGATAGATGTTGTTGACCTTCTTATCAACTCCAGCGCAAAAGTTGACGGCAGTGAGAAGTTGTTATTGTATTACGCTTCATATAACGATTGGACAGAGAGAGTAGAGTCACTTGTGAAGAGAGTACCGGACTTGAATGAAAGGAACATGCTTGGCGAGATAGGTATCGATTCAACATCAAGTAGAAAACATCTAGAAGTAGTGAAATGTCTTGTGGGAGAAGAAACTGATATTAATGCATGCAGTAAAATGATTTGTCAGGAAGCATTGTTCGTAGCATCAGCTGTAGGACATCTAGAGGTAGTGAAGTGGATTGTGAAGAAAGAACAAGATGCGAAGACAGTACTTGACCTCAATGCAAGGGATTTCCATGGTGACACAGCTTTGCACTATGCATCAAGAAAAGAAGAAGGCATCTAGAGGTAGTGAAGTGTCTTGTGGAGGAAGGAGCTGATATTAATGTGAAAAATTGTGAAGGTGTTACACCTTTGTTGTACGCTGCTGAATATGGCTGTAAAGATATAGTTGATTTCCTTTTGTACTCTGGAGCGAATGTTGATGGTTCAAATTTTAAGAAGTGCACAATGTTGCATTTATCTGCATGGCATGGATGGATAGATGTGCTTGATTCTGTTGTAAAAGGAGGATGTGATCTGGATGCAAGGAATCATTATGGTAGAACAGCTTTAGCCTTAGCTTGTAAGGGTCATAAATTTGATACTGTACAGTATTTATTACAAGCAGGTGCTAACTGGGATATTGCAGATAAAGATGGGTATTCACCACTCAATTATTTTACCATGGAAGAAAGGCCAGTGCTTAATTTCATCCAATTACTAATTGAAAATGGTGCATATCTCGAGCCTGATGATTATCATGTAATGGTGAAGAGTTCGTCGCTAAAAGTGCTACAAGATGTAGAGCTTTGTTGTCAGACAATTCTAAACAAATTCCACAATCGGGACTTGCCTGAGTTCTACAAATTGCCTGCATCTGGAATTCTTCCTCGTCTCGAAAAAATGAAAATCGCTAGTGGCACCGAAGTGGCTCAAGCAGTAAACCGAACTGTAAGGTTCGAGATAAAGACAAAAGGACACTGCAACATTCTTGAAGTGCGTCCCATGTCGTTAAGTATGCTTTCTGTCCACTCTGTTTTGGAATATTATGAAGAAAAAAAATTGGAATCGAAATTAATTTGAAAACTGCTTCCTGAAGGTTAGTAGAGAACGTTATATTTTTTTCTCTGTTTGGGCCAAAGTAACCTGAATTCACGGTAACTGACAATGAAATTGAAATTATTATGATGCATCTCTCCAATTGCAGTTTCATATGACCATACACTGAAGATAAAATATTCTACAAGCTAGAAACTGTAGTAAAGCTAATTCATTAAATCTCCTATTCCTAAAAGAAACAGAGGCCAGTTCATATTATTGGAACATACCTAATTATATATTCCTGCTATAAATTGAAAACTTACTATATTTTTTAACATTTTGTTGATGAATAGAGAAATATTTATATCTTATTAGTTGAAAAAAATTTAAGCCATTTTTCCTATAAATTAAAAAAAAAAAAAAAAAAAAAAAAAAATGGAATGAAATATGTATCGTATATTGCTAAAAGGTAACTTAGGTTTTATATTTGTTCTTATAACTAACTATTTACATCAAGCAAAAGGGTTTTTTTAGCACATTTTATGATCAACCCCGAAATTTTTTTCACACAATTTATGACCGACACCAAAGGAAAAATGGTTTTAATTCATTTATGTAATAAATTATTTTACTTTAAAAAGGAATAATATACTTTAATCATTTATATACTTTAGAATAAAAATTATCTGACATTGAAATTGCTTAACAATTCACAGACTTTTGATCATTTGTTAGACATAGTCAAGTTTCTCAATTTGTGTGTTTGCAACCGACACCAAATTTGAAATTTTTTAAATTCTTATTTAAAAAATTTCCACAAACATTTTTATGCATGTTTTATATGTATTAGGATATAGTAAACATTTTAAAAATAAATTCAATAACTTTCAATTAATTTTTTTTCTAATAATTGAGTTCATGTGTGAAGATTTTCTTCAATTTTTACAACTGATACTGTGGAATTGCCCAACTGATCATGTGATATTGTCATCAACTAATCGTTTTAATGAACATGTTTTTGTTTCCTTATATTTAAATTTTAAAGTCGATAAAAACTCAAGGATCAGAATTTTTGTATTATATTTTCAGAGTAGGTCGGTTTACAGGAAATAAACCATTTATAACATGCAAAACTGGTTACTATGAATTGGAGTTTAAGCCTTGTTTGAATTGTAAATAATTTACTAGCCTTAAGTAGAGATACCATGGGCATGTGTGACCTCTCCACCAACCTATAAAATAATTGTATTTTCCACAAACGGGCCAAGTGGGGAGGGAGTTGACTGTAATATAGAAATTTCCCCGAAACCCACCCATTCTTCTACAGCATAATCTTGCCCTGAAATTTCTGTGTCTAATGCTGCAAAAAGTCTTTCAATTGTGATTTTCTATATAACAATAAAAATGTATGAAAATCAATGGTAGCCTCACTTCAAGTGTGATTATTGGTTATTCACATTTAGCATTTCCCCTGAAATTACTGGAAAAGCTTAATATCCTAGATTGTCGAGAAGATGGAGAATGTGCAAATGGACACCATGCAAAGAGGGAAAAATTTGTAAAAATTAAAATTCTAGTAAAATATTTTGTACAAGTTAGGGTACAAAAAGATTCAAAGTACATCCCTAGTACAGTAAAAGCCCGATTATCCGGCATTCAATCAACCGGAAAGCTCAATCAACCGGAATTTTTTGAAAATCAAGTTTGGCGAAAAAATTGGCATTATTTCGCCAAAAATAGGCGATAAGTCGCCAAATCTTTTTTTTTTTTTTTTTAATTTTATTTGAGATTTCGAAGTTGAGTATTTTTGTTCTCTTTATTTTGATGGTTTTTAATTTGCTATGGCGAAATAGCTGAATTTGCACGGATTAGAATTTAATATATTATTATAAAAGTGATTTTTTTTTCATTCCGGTTTATCCGGAATGCCGAAGTTCTTATTTAAACAACTGTGAATTCTCAGCAAAAAACCTTAATATTCTTAATGGAAAATGTTTTTTTCCGGAATATATCCGGAAAAATACATATACTGTGGTTATTTGCCGAATCTATAAACAAATCTAGCTTGTTTCAATTGTATAAGAAAGAGAGTTTCGTAATCGAAATTCCATTATCCACAGCATCGGGAAAACATTATCCAGTAGATAATTTGGTTTATCCGGAATTCTATAAAAAAAAAAAAAACACTACACATTTTGTATCTATTTAATCTTGCATCGTTTATTGCATAAAAATTTATATTCGTTTCCGGAATATGTGTAATTTGTATGTGAGGAATCTATAAATCTATGGACTACTTTTATTGTAATTATAACAAAGAAAAGTGATTTTCCACTTGAAATCACTTTCTCAACCGCATCCGGCAAAGAGTAATTAGGAAATTCAAAATTTGTTAATGGTTTGACCAAAACCCGGATAAAATTAATCATTCGGTTTGAAGGCTGGATCTACATATGGAACATGCATTTCACAAAATTTAAAATCATGTACAACGGATAACATTCTATTCCATACAGTATCAATGCATCCATAATTCATTTATACCCGCAATTTAATTTGTAAATTTTCAGCCGCATCCGGAAAATGTGCAATTCGGCCGAATTCAACTATTCTAAACGTTTTATTCTTTTATCACAAAATATCAGTTTCTCACGATCAATCAGAATAAAACCTAATTGCATCCATTTAAATGCATTTCCCCCTATAATCCCAATCGAAGTTTCGATTTGTAGGCTAGTCAACCATTTTGTTCACAAAACGTAAAATGTTTAATTTTCTTTTTTGTGTACAAAAAGTATGGGTTATATTTTATTGTATACTATTAACGTGTTTTGCAATTAACTAAAAAATAAATCTGTTTCGCTGTAATTTTATTTTAATAATATTTATTTTTAGGTTAGCCGACAACCAGACAATCAAATTCAAAACTTAATAGTTCCGTAATCTGTAAATTATCCGGAATTTCGGGGCGATTTGCATTACAATTCTTGTATTCCTTTTTTCTATACAACATAATAGTCGATCTTTGAATACGAAGGTCGTCTTCGGGAGCATATATTTTACTTTAGTGTACAAATTAGGTTGTGGGTGGGGAGGGGGAAGACAATGGAATCACCGGGGTTTCCAAATACAAAAACTACTTTTCCAGAATTCTCGGAATCTGACCGTGAAATCGCACACTAGAAAACTTCCCCTCCGGAACTGAAATAGCGATAGTCCACTTTGTCCGCCCGATAACCCTAAAATATAGGTTCGGTTAGACACGGGGTACAATCAAGAGACCTCTCAATTTTTTTTATTCACATATTTTACGAGGCTTAATCTTCTATTTTTTTTTTTTTTTTTTACGGAAGTCTGATATGAAAATGATTTAATTTTGGTAACATATTTCAAATTATTGCCGATTATAACGGTAAAATATAACATTATTGTAACTAAAAAAGCTAAGTAGAATAGTTTAAAAATATTCCGGTTGTGACGATCTTAATGTTAGGTGCCATCACTAGCGTTATTTACCGTTTAAATTTGGCAAAAAAACGTCGACATTCAATTAACCGGAAAATTCGGTTATCCGGAAATCCTAATTTCCCGGCGATTCCGGATAATCGGGCTTTTACTGTAGTTATTTTTTAAATCATTTTTATTAACTTTGATTTTTTGTGTGGTTGGTTGGGTGTCTGTGTATGTCAATGGCAGGCAAATCTGTGGAAGGCTAATTAACCACTTACCCCATCGGGCTAAAACTTGGTATAGATTTGATGTCGATGATAATGCATTCTATCAAATTTTGGGAGCTGATATTGTCACTGAAAGGGTCTTTTACGGAATACTAATAAACCAACTTGCCGTCATCCAATCGCGTTGAAATATCATTTAACCGACCATTGAAGAAACTCTTGTTGCCAAAGTTGTTTTAATAAATAATAGAATTGTTTTAATCAGAATAAATAAAATATATTTGGATGTTAATGCATAAATTCACTTCCATTTTAACAAATAAATTTTGAAAAGTAGTTTATTGCATAGTTTGCCGATAGAGATGTTTTTAAAATATTTGAAATTAGATGTAAACACCAAGCATAAAAATTGGCAATGCCTATAAAGGATTTAATTAAAAACTTTGTTTTTATGAGTTGTATTATTTTAATACACTAATTTTTAAAAGTTGACAAAACTCTTGAATTATGGCCGAGTTTTTTCTTTTTAAAATGGATTGTTTCGTGTAATGTAAGCTACCAGAAATGTGTTTACTTTCATATGATGTTAAAAAAACCAAACAAATATTTTTTAATATAAATTTTTCTCAGTTGTAGATTATACTTAACAGAAATCTATACTTTTGTTTTATATTATTTTTTATCGTTAATTATGCCGTAATTAAAATTTGTAACGTAAGTTACCAAAAGAATAAAATCTGAGGCATCAATGGAGAATTTTTCTTGGAACACTAATAAACTTTCCATAAAAATTAAAATATTTATTTACTCTGGTTTTAAAACTGTCCAATGTAAATATAGATAATTTGAATGAATTTTTTTTTTCTAGGTGCTCCCTCATATTCAATTTTAGTTGCAGTGTTATAAAGACTAAACTATCTTTCTAACCAAGCTAAGCTATTTCTATACTTTGATATTAATATGTTATTGGAGCCGTAGTTTTTAAAAGAAGTTAGAAAAGAGTGTTAACAAATTGTTAATAAAGGTAAACATTTTGTGCTAGCAGCTGAAAATGAGCCATTAAGATTCACAACTAAAAAGATTATAGATCACCACTGGTGAAAGAAATTTCAAGTTTACTCTGGCAAATCTTTTTTTCACGTCTTTCCCACTGGAGAACATTAAAATATCTGTTTAAAAGTTTTGTGATGAAAAAACCATTGAATTTCGTCTAAAGCTTCATAAGAATTAAACAAACTATCGTAATAGAATGAATGGTATTATGGATTATTATGACGATGCACGATATCCAAGTATTATTATAATTCTCTTAAAAGATTATGACTTTAAACCCAGTGTGGTAGTTTCAGCATTTCTTTATAAATCCTAAAATTGAAATGGTATATTTGATCAAACTGGAAACGACCTAATCTACGAGAGGAATTTTTTTTTAAAAAGAGTGATTTGATTCATAAAATCATGCAATCTGGGTTGTGTTCTAGGTAACCTGAAGATTGTTTTGATTTTTTTAAAAAAAAATTTTTATACAGAAAGTGTGTATTTGAAGCACACAAGTTTTGCATTTTTGAAAGTGTATATTTGCTTACAAAGTGTGAATGTTTTATTTGATTAATTTGCTCTATAAGATCTCTAGCTTAGTTAAAAATTTTATTTTGAGTAATAGGACTTAATGATTGGTAAATAAGTGAAGTCTGAGTGAAAATGCCATTTGTGCAACAATAAATTTTTGGTTAAATTGTCTTGTGGTTCAAGAAAAATGGTATCTCTTGACCTTACATTCTCGTGGAACAAATATTTTTTTCAAAATACCATTAATAAATTAATCTGAAAGTTATCAAGTTTCTTTTTTAAAAAAAAAAAATTGGATTATCATATTTTTTTTTATTATAAATATCAGTATTTTTGATAATGAGCAGATAAATGTGGCAAATTTATAATCCCCAATAAATGAGTTCCCTCTTTTGAAATTAGTGTTTTTTGCCTTTTCCATTTCATTAACCTATATTCTTTCAACCTTTTTTATTTTATAGGTTTTGATATAAACATGCACCGAAAAAAATGGGAAGAGTTTTCCTCACTCAGTTTAATTTCCATTGGATCATGCACAAATTATGATTTATTTGCTTAGAAAAAAATGTGCAAAGTAACCCCGATTTGCTAGTGATTCTTCGAAAAGCAATATCCAGCAAAGTATAAAAATTAAAACCAAATATTACTTGACAGCCTTTATTATATTGCTAATTAATAACTGAAATATACGTGAATCATTCCTAGTTTTACGTTAGTTTCACAGATGAGAGTTTCTAAAAACTAAAAATCGCCTTTAGGGACACCTCAATAATTAAATTAATTTTTTTTTGTTGCTAATTTGCTATCACCACATGAGCTATTTCATTTCAGTATCTTCCCACCATCACAATAATCCTGGTCCATCACAGTTGTTACTTGAATTAATCTTAGGATAAGTACAAATGGGCATTTTAAAATATGTGCAATATTACCCGAGTGGGTAATGTGACCTCAGTTGACAGTATTTATGATGGCAAAGCTTTTTATGAAAATTATTCTACAAGATAGTAGCAGGTTTGCTCTCTACCAATTTTTCTACCATCTCATCATTTTTACGAATTAGATCACACCTTGAAAACTTTTTTCTTTCTTCCATTTAAAACTTATTGGCACTAGATTTTCATGATAAAAATCTCTTTTGCATATCAATGCTCAAATTGTTGTTTTCAGATGAGATCTACTGTATGTTTCCTGAGATTAACCAGCAGAATGGAGAAAAGTTCGCAGACTTCTTGGCCCGTCCCTTGAAGGATAAAGAAATTTCATCAATCTTCTATGGAACTTTGTCTCCTCTCACTAATCATGATGCCATCTTTGGCATATATTCACATGGTAAAAAGGTAAAAGCATTTCATTATTTACTTTTTAAATTCAAATGTGATACTTTAATCCCTGAGACTTTGTCATTTATGCTACAAATCCCTAGTATAGTTTGAAATATTTCCCCTTTCAAATTTAAAAGGAATTGGCAAAATATAGAAATTATATTGAACACTTATACACTCTGAAAAAAACTTCTGACACATTTACAAACTTACTGAAATTTGTTAATTACTTTGTTTATATTCTGAAGACACATCTGTTTTAGGAAATACTGAATGGTAAGAAATTTTTCATGTATCGTTATACTATTTTTAAAAAGTTTCCATTAGTTGTTATTCTTTTAATTCAGATTGTAACGATTATGAAAAATATACCTCTTTGTAGGACTTAATTAAAAAATATATGAGCAACAGAACTTATTTTTTGTGGGAGAAAGAGGAGGAGGAATCGTAATGCCATTGAGAAAATTGATTTTTCAATGTTCTCCCATAACAAGTGCAAAATCTAATCTTTATTTCTGGGGAATGGTGTTAACACAAAACATGTCATTCTGTCAAATAAAAAATAATTGATAAAATCTTCTAAGAACACTATACACACAAGTATATTCAGAAATGCAAGAACATTGTTCTGAAAAAGTTTGTTCCCAAACTTAACCTGAAACTACACCATAAAATAATATTCAGCAATTAAAAATAGAATTTCTGTATCCTTGGTGGCTGGAACTGTTGTTTGTTATGATCTTAGTTTATAAAACATAGTTTTTTTATGCAGGCAACGAAAAGGTAAATCTGCTGAATTAGAGGTGTCAGTTTTCAATGCATCCTTGCCATACTTGAATATAGACTAATGTGACCAGATTTTTCTATCTCCAGAAACTTCATCAGTTATCTACTTTGTTAGTTTTCAAATTCTGAAGACATTTTTGTTTTGTTTAGAACAGGGTTCCCACGGTCATTGAAAGTCATTAAAAGTGCTTAATATTTTTGAACTTGTTTTCAAGGCCTTGAAAGTGCTTGAAAATGCTTAGAGGTGCTTAAAAGTCCTTGAAAATGCTTAGACATCCTTAAAAGTCCTTAATTTTTACAGATACTGCCAACTGCAAAATTTATAAAAGTACGTACAACTCAGACTTACTATCCCCGCGTGACCACCACTATCAGAATTTTCCGACAAATTTGTATTACGCATCCACCAACTTGTAACTTTTTTGGTAGAATATACTTTATCAAAAATTTAAATATAGACATGATGCCTAAAAACGAATTTTCATAGGTCCTTAAAGACATTAATTAGGTCCTTAAAAGTCATTGATTTTCATTCTGTGATTTGAGTGGGAACCCTGTAGAATCACTTTGGGGGGACTCTCTAACGGGAAAGCGAGACAGTTTGAGGGGACATTTGATCAGTGGGACAGCGAGGTGAAAAGCTGGACTGTCCCACCAAAATCATCTTGCATCTAGTTTCTTACACAAATCAAAAAGTATTTAAGAAACACTTGACCATGACTTCAATTTGCCAGCAAGATAATTTTTCCTGACATAGTTCAAGCTTTTTCAAAAAAAAAAAAAAAATATTCTATTATGAATTAGATCAGACTGTAACTTAAATAAGAATGTTTCAAGTATCATGTGAAATTTATACTAATAGGAAGCAATATGACTTTGTGTGGGTAACTTGAAATGTCTATTGAGAAAACAAGATATTTAATACGACTGAAAATGTTTTTAACATGTTGCTGGCCATGAAACTTTTCATGATTGCCAAGAGAAGTCTGCACTATGCATGGAAGATAGTTTTAAAAATTATCGCAAAACATAAAAATTTATTTCCTTTTATAAACTTTTTTCTTTTGAATAAGTTTTGTATAATTGTATTTTCTGTTCATTTAAGCCAAATTTGATTTTTTATTCGCTTTCCTGAAGCCATCTATTCATATTTACACTGTAATGCTACGAGTTTCCTTGTAGTTTTACAAATATGGCAAGTAATGAAGGGACAAGATAACTTGTAGTAGGTGTTCTGGGCAAGTAAACAACCTACGAGATATCCCAGAGTTGGCAGTCAACGTGTTACAATTGATTCCAATATTCAACTCTTAATTTTTTTAAATTACTGAAACTTTAATAAGTAACTTGATTATAGACTATTACAACAGATTTTTTTTTATTGTACCGAAATCTTTATAACTATCAACTAGCTATCTATTTTTTTTTTTTTTTAAATCTTGAAAACGTATAGATCATAATTCTGTTTAGAAACTGTTGTATAAAATATTTTTTACAATATTATTAACTTAAATCATTCATTTGTTCTCGAATATCCTCATTATTTACTATGCTTAAACTTTTTAGACATATTGTGGTAAATTACATAGTTGCTACTTGAGTGTACTAGTACTCATATGTTATGAGGATTATAATATTGGCTGAAAAACTTGTTATTATGCTCATTTTCATCTAAATATGATACCAAAAAGTAAAATTGGACTAAATTTTTAATTATAGTCATTTAAACTTATCTTTGATAATTTTTAAAATATAATCCCACGTACTACTTACTGACACAACTACAATGAGACTTAAACTTCACTGTGACAGTAATCAACAGGGTTGAAAATCTTCATTTTTTACACGGATTTCCGCTCCCTCCCCCACCCCCTTTCTGAAAAGTTCGTTTTTTTTTTATTAATCCAATTTTATTATTTTTAGTAGACTTTATCAGACTAAACTTGCCCAAAATCCACTGCAGGAAAATTTTTTGGCTGTACTACTTATCTGTACACACATTAGTACACAAATATATTCTTATTCAGTTATATTTGTAGTTTAAAATAACTGCATATATTTTCCTCTTTTTTACATTTTGACTGTTTCCCTGAATCAAGTGAAAGTGCTTTTGCATTGGATGTCCTTCCAGGGTTCCCATGGTCATTGAAAGTCATTAAAAGTGCTTAATATTTTTGAACTTGTTTTCAAGGCCTTGAAAGTCCTTGAAAATGCTTAGAGGTCCTTAAAAGTCATTAATTCTTACATATGTTGTCCAACTGCAAAATTCATAAAAATACAACTTGGACTTGCCATTCCCCCGTGACTTCCACTTATCTGCACCTTATAGGAATTTTCCGACCAACTTGTAACTTTTTTGATAGAATATACTTTATTAAAAATTTAAATACAGACATGATGCCTGAAAACAAATTTTCATAGGTCCTTAAAAACCTTAATTAGGTCCTTAAAAGTCATTGATTTTCATTCTGTGATTTGAGTGGGAACCCTGACTACGGTATGACGTCCTTCCTAAAAAGTGAGCTATTAGTTAGGATGTTTTTAAGTATAGATAGTTTTAAAAAATGTAAGCATTTGTAATTTAAATTGAACTAAAGCATTGTTAGTTATGAGATGCCTTATAAGGTTTCTGACATTGTTCATGAATCTGAAAGTTTTTCTTGTAATCCCTGTTTAGTAAACCCTGTTAGTCCTCCTACTAAAACTTTATCACCGTAATATTGTAATCCTAAAATTATATTTTGTGATTTGGTAGCTTTTATCAAGACTTGCAAATGTAGCAGTAAATGTAAACTTTTATGTTTCAACATTGACTTTTTATAGTGTTCATGAACTTTGCATGTAACACAGTGACTAATATGTAGTTTAAATTAGAAGTAGGAAATATTCAGTTATCAATAAATTATTCAAATTTAAAACTAATAATAAATGTAGGTACTGTTTAGTGAGATATTACAAATTCCATGTTCTTCTTTAGCTATTTAATACTGTCAGTTTCATAACATTGACATATTAAAAATGTAAAATTTCTCTTTTACGAAATTTAGATTTTTAAAGCTCAACAACAAATTAGCATTAAAAAAAATGATAAAAGTTTAATTTTTTTGTAACTAAAAAAGAAATTTGCAATTAGTTTTGCTATATATCTTGAAAGAGTCTGCCAACCAATAGATAGAAAACAGACCAAAATGTGTGGGTCTAAGTATAACTTTCATAAAATTTACTCAATCTTTAAAGTTTTGAACCTTTGTTTTTGTTGAAATACCACCTCTTAAATTCACTACTTTTACATAATTGCATAGTAAAAGCTTGCAAGTCTTTTCTCTATTCTCTGAGAAATAAATGTGGTTTCTAATTATCCACATCAGTATGTACTTACATTTTATCTATTGGCACACAATCTTATTTTTTCAAATAATGGATTGGTGGCCTTCTGCTGCATGACAGGTCATGTGGTGGACATGACCTGTCATGCAGCAGACCTAGTGGCCCCTTTGATGACAATAATTAGTTACCAGTCTTCTTCTTTGAAAGAATATTCTTGTACTGTTTATACTTCACTGTAAGAGCTTCTACTTCACAGATATGTCTTTACTGTGACTTTTGAACTCTCTTTCATATGAGCATAGCTGAGCTGTAAGCTCATCAACAGTTCTTTTGCTCATCAACAGTTCTTTTATCGTCGCCTGACATCAACCAACTTGACTTGAAAGAAATAAACTCATCTGGTAGAATGTCCAAGATTTTAAGTTTAATAAAACGTCAGGCAGTTTTGCTTCTTTCTTGTTTACTAAACCTGAGTTTAACTCATTCCACAGGTTTTTTAATTTAGAAAGAAGGTCTGCAACATTTTTGGTGCTATTCCACTTGAATTGGAGAAACTGCAAGCAAATATTGTAAAGTTGGTTTTCTGAAAAAGCCTCATAAAGTTTGTGTTGTTCTACCCATATTTCTCGAGCCATTTGAAATTTCATTACTTTTTGCAGTGCATCTTCCATCATTGAGTTTGTTAAGACAACCATGGCACTGGTGTTTCCCTTCTGAAATTCTTTTAAATCCTTGTCATACTTTTGCCTATCGGTGTCCGTTGCTTCCACATTCAGACTTGCTGGTTCTTTCAAAGTTCCTTCTATAATTTCAAGGGCTCCAGAATGACAGTTCAAAATGAATTTAATTCAGTACTTCCACACAGGCCAATCTCTTTCACCTGCTAAAGGCTTTACTTGAACTTTTGAAAAATTCATCTTATAGCAAAGTCGTTCCAAAACAAAACTCGTTTCTCCTATTCTTAAGTCATATCAATACGTGCGGGGGAAACGTTTTGCAACCCTAACCTATTGAATTTTAAAACTGCTTGAATCTAATTGACTTTTGGAACAGAGAAAAAGACAACTACACCTTAAAGTAAAAAGGAAAACCGTAAAAGGAACTGGGTCTGTAGTTTTCTTAATTAGCTTCTTAACTTCAATAGTCTTTGAATCATAGTCTACAACTTGTAAAAAATCTTCTCTGTTCACATGCACAAAGTCAATTTTTTATATCTTCCCACAGCAAAGATGGGACATCATATGGAATCAAAGATTCTTTGGTGTTGGACCTCTGATACATTTGGCATATTTTGCAGCTGTATACAAAATCCTTGATGTCTTTCATCATATTGAACCAGTAGATGGTGTTCTTTGCTTTCCTTTAACAAGATGTTACACCTTGGTGAGCCTGGTGCAATTTTGACAAGACTTCATTCCACATTTTCTTAGGGATTATAAGTCTCATTAGAAGCCCAGGAACCTCTTAGAGATTTTTCGCTTACTTCTCAACCCAGCTAAGCATTTGCTTCTTGATCAATTATATAAAACTCAAGAAGTTCTGATTTAGCAATTTACAATTCAATTTACATGTTCCTAGAACCTTAAGATTATGCCTTGTGTATGATTTCAAATATGTGTTAGTTTTATCGGAACCAAACTTAAATCTCAGTTCATTAAATTTCCTTACAGGTTATACACTTACCTCAGCCTCTGAATCAATTATAAAAGAAATCTTATTATTGGGGTTTACTAACATAATTTCCTTCCAATCTGATTTTAGAGATTGTACATGGCATACTACTGATTCTAACTGAAATGGGTCTTCATCGTTATCAATATTTACAATTTTCTGCACTTTTTTATTTTTTACGTGAATTAAAAAAGTGATTTAGCTCTTCTTACACCCTTGGTATTTTTTACCCCATGTTGGACACTGTCCAAAATCGTGCTTAGTTAGACATTTCTGACACACTTTTCTATTTTGATCTTTTTTCTTTAAAAGATTTGTCTCTTTAAAAATCATCTTTATTTGATTTAAAATTTTTAGATGTTTAATTGTACTTAACATAATTAACTTGTGTTTTAGTTATGTTCCCTTCTTGCATTAATTTAACTTTTATTTGACTTGATTCTTTTGCTCGACAATAACTTACCACTTTTTCTAGATCTAGTTCTGAATTAATTAACAGTTTTTCCTTTACATTTTTATCTTTAATGGCAATAATGAGCAAATCTCTAACTAGACTGTCCTCCTGATTATCAAAAGCACAATCCCTTGCAAGATTTTTTAAGTTTTTGACAAATGAGTACCATTTCGTTTTCCTATTAAACACAATTAAAAAATCGATACCTCGAAATAACTGTCTCTTTGAATGGTTTAAAATAATCTTCAAACTTACATAATACTATGTCGAACTTTTCACCTTCTTTGTCTTTTAGTTTAAATGAATTGAAAAGGTCAATGCTATCCTCTCCCATTATACCCAGTAAGAGAGCTACTCTTGTTTTGTCCGACTTTTTCATCTTTTCCGAAGCTTCCATATACATGATTAAACATTGTTTGAAGGGCTGCTAGTTTTCTGTGACGTTCCCATTCCATCGCATCAGCGATTGTGTCTATCTCCATCTTTGTTTTGTTTCTTCTGTACTGCTCTATTACGTGGGATTTTGTCTTGTTTGCAGCGGGAACACAATCAAAACTAGGAGCTTAGAGATTCTTCTTTATCGAGAGCTTCTTTACAACATAGTCCTTGCTGGATTCCTTCACTGCTAAACCGAGTACTTTATTTTAGGGAGTCCTTAATCCCACCGGTGCCACCATATCATATTTTTTTGTTAAATGCTTATTGATGAAGGGAGCAAGGAAATATTAGACACCTGTGTAGTCGTGAGATTTATTATTCTGCTGATCTGTCTCAGTGTTGAGTTGAGTAGTGTAGCTGCTGCTGCCAACATTAATTATAATACTACAATAATTATGATTCTCCGTTGCTTCATAAAATGATTTTATCCTACATAATCGTAATGCTTTGATTCTCAAGTTTATTTTTTCATGTTGGTTACCGTACCTTTTCCCTTCATTTTTAAATTCTAATAATTGTTTAATTATTGCGTTCTATCTGTTAATTTATACATATTTAAGTATTTTTTATTTATTTCACAACTATGTTTAGCTTTCTTAAAATGTACTTGCATAGATACTAATTTATTCAAATTAATTCATAAATATGAAAGTTTGAATGTTCTTACTAAGCATCTTTAAAATGTCGGAATGGATTTTAAAGAAACATCCAGGATTTGTTAATTACATCCAAAGATAGGATATAAACTATAAGTTATAACAGAGTGGCCACAGAACCGGGAAAACCTGGAAATCAGGAAAATGTCAGGGAGCTTTCTGATTCAGGGAACTTTTTAAAAATTCATGAAAATCAGGGAAATTTTGTATTGTTTAAGGCACGTTCATCCATATTTGGGCGCTATTTACTTGGAGATTTGTAGTGGTAAGCCATTAGAAGTTTAATGTTATGGAATAATTTAAACATTTTTTTACCATCAAAACTATTTTTTTTAAAAATTGCATATTATCGCTTTAGAATACATGTTCTATTTAAAAAGGGATACATCTGAAAAAAAGTTGCCCTAAAATCATGGAATTTCTTAGAAATCTGTCAGGGAAATCAAGAAACTTTTTTTCCTGAATTTAGTGGCCACCCTGTATAATCTCTATTTTGACTGTCTGCTTAATGTTACAAACATTAAAAATAGTTTCTCAATTTTCATTTTTTTTTTTTTAAATAATTTTGATTGAAATGTTTTTGCAACAATTTTCAACAATTGTGAGGTGATTGTAAAAGAACTATTATGTTCTCGCTCAGATTTACACTGGAAAGTGCAAGCTTTTTGCATGTAAAATAGCAACTTTTATTTATATTTATAACTGTGAAAGTTTACCTAGTCTTTAATAAGCCTTGTTTTAAAAAAATTTAGTGAAATATTCAACATTTATTAATCGCATCCTGTAGTAGGTCATATGCTAGCTTTACATATTAAAGCTTGTTTGTTACTAATCCCCAAAAAGTTGGTTGAAAAATTTTTATGGAGATTTTCTGTGCGTTCTGTACAGATTCTGTATTTTACATTCTGTTGTAAAACATATTTCTAAATTATAATGTATTCAATTGAAGTGTTTGAATATAGATAGTCTACTTTATTTTGCATAAAAAAGTAAATAACTAGTTTTTAATTGCCATTTTTTACTGCATTTTATGCTGATTTAACATATTGTCAATGGTTTAACGTATGGTTTTGTAACATTCTAAAATATAATCTATTTCAACTGAAGTGTTGGAATATGGATAGTCTGTTTCATTTTGTATAAAAAAAGTAATTAAAAAGTTTTTAATTGTAACATTTTCCCAAAATATATCCTGACCTAAATGATTTTGCAACATCAACTTTAAAACAGACACATACAACTACAATTGGATTCAGACATTTCTTTCAAAGGACCAGTGTGCAAATGTTAGTGGTGGAAGATTTACTTTGGAAAAATTTATAGCTCTTTCACAAGAATTTGACAAAACCCTTTATAGTATCTATTTTGCAATTATGTTATATTAACATTGAATATCTGTTCAAATATGAGTTGTTAAAAGACATGAAAAATATTCAGTATTTGCCTACAGACTTCTGCATTTCTATGTATGCAGACCAAATTTTGTCTTTATCATTCTTCAAAAGACACCCTCGACATTGGTGGCTAAGTTGTTTTTAATATACATAGTTGAATATTTTGGAGAATGCTGAAAAATATACCCAAAAAAAGTTTCATGACAAGCCCATCCGCTGTGCAGTTCTTAACGGTTGACTTTGTTAGCACATGTTAACAGCATAATATAATATGTATGAACTAAATAAAGTAAAAATATTTTCTGACACCCTACAATTTTAGAAATGGAAATAATTCTCACTTACGCATATTTTTAGTGGTAAAAAGGAGTAAAACTACAATTTATGAACAGCAAAGTTAACATGAATATATTTCAAAACTAATTAAAGTGTTGCACACCAAATATATAAATTTAAGAGTATGTCCCAACTCCAAAGCATCATTATAGGGTTAGAAGTGATCGACCTGATTATAATTATTAGAATATTGCTTAGCAGTGGTACACCGCACAGACAGACACAGGAATAACACCAAACATCGTTTATTATGAACATAGAAAAGACAGAGAATTTAAGTTAAAGTTAGTAAGAGAAAAAAACATTGTATCCATTAGGATGCGAGATTACAAGCAATCTGAATATGACATGCGCAGAAGGGGTTACAAAAAGAGTTCCGCTAGATGTCGCTACTGCCACGCAGGATAGTTGATTTACTATGAAGGAAGTGGGTGGATATTGATCACATGATTATCCCAACACTCCCCCACTATGTCAACCCACTTTGATAGATTGAAAGCACATATTCACATCAGAGTTCATCCTAGAAATGAAAAAGGGCAGGGTGCTATTTTCCAAAAAAAGGGCACTTCCTGTTTATGAGGGCACTTTTATGGCAAATTGCAGAAATACGTGTTTTTTGCCACAATTTCAATATTGTTATACTTTTCTACCACGATAAATAATTTTCAATATTCTGAAGAAAAAAAATAACGCAAAAATTTGTGAATCAAAAACTCGCTCAGAAACTTAAAAGATATCAAAATACTGATAAAATGCTTCAGTCCTAATTCTGCTGGAATGAGACTGAGAAAATTATTAAAATTAAAGTGCAATATACACAGTAAAATTTTCATCAAATAGTAATTTTTATAAAATTATCAATTTATAATACAGTAAAATTAAGATAATGTTTTAGTATAATGAAAATGTGTTAAGATAAGAACTTTTCACTCTTTCAAAATTTTCTAAAGTTTGAATGAATCAACCTTAAACTTCATCTCTTAGTTTTGCTATTGTCAGATAGAGAATAGAGTTTCTCCAAATTTAACATTATTCATTGTGGGATATCACAAGGAGTATTCCGACTAAAGAACTATGTCCTGAAATTTTTTCTTTTTTTAATTTTCAAAATCGGATCAAATTTAGCGTCAAAACGGCGATTTTTTTGCAGTACATGCAGCTATTATGTAAACTATAATAGAAGTTTTATTTTTTTTAAATCGGAAATAATCTGGGATTTTGGTTGCATTCCTGTTATGCTTAATTTTAAATATGAAACGGATGTTTAGAAATTAATTAGTAACAGGCAAATTACCAAAAACACCCCCTAAATTTAACAGGAGTACATCGCTATTACGCGTGTCCAAATGAAAATATTCTTTTTAAATTCTTAGTGTAAACATTTGATAGTTATAAACCTTTAACTAAGTTATTCAAGTCTTTCAAATTCCTTTCTTCACTATTTTGAAGGAGGCATGGTAAAAATCCAGCGAAATACACTTAATCAAAACATGTACGAAACGGCCATCGGAGTTTACTAATGTGCACTTGGGAAATTGTAAGACGCGGCCTACAATCCACCTACTAATGAAGCACGTTATATAGACATCTACTCAATGGTTTCAGTCCCTGATATATACGTTGCGCGTTTGAACATGAATGTGCATGCGCGACACCCGATTTCAGTAGGGGTGATCCACATATTGCGTACTGTTGGGAGGGGAAAAAACGAAAGTTTTTCGAATTCTTTCAGGATAAAATTTTTTCTGAAAAAGGGCAAGAAGGGCGCTATTTTTATAGAAAAAGAGCAGGCAGGGCCGCCCCTCGAAAAATGCCTAGGATGAACTCTGTTCACACCATCCATACCAAGCATTTTCATACATTTTAAATGCTTAGAGGGCGGTAATGCCTTGGTTAACACATCAGCAGCCATTTCCTCAGTTGGTATATAACACATTTCAATTTCTTCACTTTTCAGTGCATCTCTTACAAAATGGTGACAGATGTCAATGTGCTTAGTACGTTTCTGAAACACAGGATTTTCAACAAGCTTGATTGCTCCAATATTATCAACAAGTAAGCGCACTTTTCCCAAGCCGTTAGAACACAATTCATTTAACAACTTCTTAACATACATAGCCTCCTTCGTTCTATCGGAAAGAGCCTTGTACTCGCTCTCAGTTGAAGAAAGAGCCACTGTAATTTGTTTACGACTTTCAAAAGAAATTACACTACCACTAAGTATAAAACAATATCAGGTATAGGATTTTCGATCATCAGGGCAATTTCCCCAATCAGGATCAGTGTAGCCAAACAAAGAATCTCCTGTAAATTTAAAGATTAAACCATAATTTAATGTTTTCTTTAAATATCTTAAAACTCGTTTGACGGCTGTCCAATGCGTGTTGTCGTAACATGTTAGGAATTGGCTTAAAATGCTAACAGTATTTGCGATATCTACTCTAGTCGTTGTAGCAAGGTACATAAGCCCACCTACCAATTCACGATGAGGTAAATTATCTTCACAGTGATCTGCTTTTCTCAATTTATTACTGTAATCCATTGGACTGCTTACGGTTTTAGCATTAACCATATCAAAGCAATTCAACAGTTCATTAATGTAGCTCGACTAACTCATGGTTACAACGCCTTTCTTTTATAGAAAATTTATCCCTAAACAATATCTCGCAAAACCTGAATATTTAACTTCTAAATCCTTATTTAGATGTTCTTTAAATTTGACTAGCGTGTTAGGGTTTTGCGATATATACAAAATATCATCTACGTACACAGATATGAGAGTTAATCCAAAATCATCTCTAATGTAATAAACGCAAGGATCAGCAATCGATTGTTTGGCTCCAAATTCAATTAAAATTTCATTCAATTTTAAATTAAAAACCCTAGAAGCCTGTTTAAGTCCATAAATCGATTTCTTTTAAGAAGCACTTTATCACCTTTATTTAACATTTTAAGCATATCCGATGCTTTAAGTGAAATTTTATTATTTGATATTTCATTATCAACAATATGCTCCAGTACTTTCACGAAGTTATCTGGGTTTTCCATAAAAATTTCCTCATCTAAATTTCCATTTAAAAAGGCAGTGGTAACATCAAATTGATGTATTTCTAATCCTAGATCAGCTGCTAAGGCTGATAATACACAAATTGATCCTGACCTAGCTACAGGAGAAAATGTTTGTTCAAAATCTTTTCCTGCAATTTGAGAATAACCCCTTGCAACAAAACGAGCCTTATTCCTCAATAATGATCCTTCAGAATCAAATTTATTTGTCAAAATAAAATGACTACTTATGCAATTTTTAGAACTTTGTCGATCAACCAATTCAAAGGTATTTTTGTCTAAAATGCTTTTCATTTCATTAGCCATCGCATTCATCCAATCGTTTGAATTCGGACTAGCAAGAGCTAACTTAATTGGTATTTCCGAGTGAAATTCAAAAACATCTTCCGCTTCAGTTAAACGAACTACCTCCCGATTGCGCAATGACAAAATATTAGGTTCAATTACGTCATTGGCTTCAGTTTGAAATTCGCCTGCTTGATCTTCATTGACCTTCGATTCCTCTTCTTCTCCTTCAGAAGATATTGCTTCTCTAGCTCGCTCGAATTCTATTGGCTCTTCGAAATGACTCATTTGAATATGATCGAATTTTGTTTATTCTACAAGTAATTCGTTTTTCTCTTCCATCTTAATATTTTCGGAATCTTCAAAGAATTTAATATTGCGTGAAACAATTACGTGTTTCTCATCGGGAAAATAAATTCTATACGCTTTACATCCATCCTTATATCTCACAAAAATTCCCTTTTTACTTCTCGCAGTAAACTTATGTTGATGCTGATTTTTCAAACAGTAAGCTATACACCCGAAACTTTTAAAATATCCTACATTTGGTATTTTCGTCATACCATTAAGAGCACTATGCGGACACCTGTTTTGTATATAAATAGAGCAATTTACACACTCAGCCCACAGATTTAAAGGCAATTTAAATTGTGATAACAAACAACGTCCCTTTTCTACTAACGAATGATTTTTTCTTTCACAACAGCCATTTGAAGAACTAGCATATGGAGCTGTTACCCAGGGCTCCAGAAAAATATTTTCTTCCTGCGTACACAAATGCCATATCCAAAAATTTCCTGCGAGTCTGCGGGCTTTAAATTGTACTGCTGAAGAAAATTAAATATTACGTACTATTGAAAATTAAAAGTTGTTTAATTCAAAATCTTCTTGGCATTGATTTTGGAAGCACCACTCTGCAGGATAAACATCGGTTTCCAATGGCACATTTCCAGTTGCAATATTAGGTCATTGGTACTGGGTTGGCTTACAGGTTAAGCTTGTAGCTTGTGAAACGATAGCAAACACTGATGCTTGTCCAGCATGCCTCCTTTCATTTTTGTGCTTTCGATTTAAATACTGTGAATAGTTTTGCTCCAATATTTCCTGCAAATACAGCATTTTATCTTCGTTGTCTTGCTTGGATAGCTCCTTATCATTTTAAAGAAAAATGTGGTTTCTTTTATATTACAATGGAATATCCAAGAATTCTTTCAAATTAAAAAGAAGAATGAAGGAAATAAACTCTCAGTGTTATTACATGTTTCAATAGGTTCAGATTCCAAAATCAGGAAATAAAACCCCTTCCCCCTTATGTAAACAGTTCTCCCTTCCTATATAGAAGTAACAGGTGGTGAACTATATGGAGAATAGCATCCCCCCCCCCCTCCCAACCTCTCCCCTCCCGTTATTACGGGAGTCAACAACTTTCCCGTCCTGCCTAACTGGAATTTCTCCATTAAAAAAAAAAAAATGGCATTTGACTTTCATTTCCTGCGGGAGCCAATGATTTCCTGCTTACATCGTACTCGCGTACGTCCATTTTATCGGACTCTGTTGTTACCCTTCGTTCAATCCCACTTTCTACAAGAAAATTATCAAATTCCTTATTTATGTATTCGCCTCCATTGTCTCTCAAAAACAATTTAATTTTAGTAGATTTTTGATTTTCCCACAAAGATTTTACTTCCTTAAAAGCAATTAACGCATCATTTTTATATTTCAAAAATCTTACTGTACAATACCTAGTTGCATAATCAATAAATGTAATGAAATACAAACACTTACCAGAGTACGATAAAATGGACGTACGCGCATACGATGTACGCAGGAAATCGGCATATCCCGCAGGAAATTAAAATCAAAAGTCGTGGGTGTTTTTTTTTTATTTTTGTTTTTTTCTTATGAGCTAAAAAAAATCGAGCGATCCTCATTTCAGCAAGAGCGACATCGTTCCGCAGGATTGCTATTCCCCATATAGTTCCCCACCAGTTACTTCTAGGAAGAAGGAGAAATTTCAGTTAGGTAGGGTGAGGAAGGGAGAGGTGTTGACTCCCGTAAACTCCGGGAGGGAAGAGGTTTGGGGGGAGATGCTATTCCCCATATAGTTCCTCACCAGTTACTTCTAGGAAGAAGGAGAAATTCCAGTTAGGTTGGGAAGGGAAGGGAGAAGTGTTCACAGCCATAGGGATTCATTTTCTAATTTTGGAATCTGAACCTATTGAAACATACAAGTTTTTCTTTTACTGTAACTTTTTCAATCCATTTGCATCTTGAGTTTTAGGCACTTGAGAGTTTATTTCCTTCAATTTTCTTTTTAATTTGAAAGAATTCTTGGGATATTTCATTGTAATTTAAAAGAAACCACATTTTTCTTTCAAATAAAAAGGAGCTATCCAAGCAAGACAAGGAAAATAAAATGCTATATTTGCAATGAAGAAATGTTGGAGCAAAACTATTCCCATCATTTAAATTAAAATCACAAAAATGAAAACAGTTAGAAAAGGAGGCATGTTGGACAAGCATCAATGTTTGCTTTCGTTTCACAAGTTCAACCTTGAAGCCAACCCAGTACTAATATTAAAGCTGAAAATTTGCCATTGGAAACCGATGTTTATCTTGCAGAGTCTGATGCTTCCAAAACAAATGCCAAGAAGGTTTTGAATTAAACAACTTTAAATCCTCAATAGTACGTAAAAATTAATTTTCTGCAGCGGTATAATTTAAAGCGCACAGACTCGCAGGAAATTTTTGGTAATGGTATTTGTGTACGCAGGAAGAAAATATTTTTTTGGAGCCCTGTTGATGGGCGATGCCAACTCAATCCAAAATAGTGAAAATACAAAATATTTATCTTTTGAAGGGTATTTTTGATTAAATACTTTATAATTTTCGAGCCCTGGCCGGTAGACTTTCTGAGATAAACCCTGAGTTGTACCGGTCGTAATTACATGTGCTTAAGTGAGAATACAAAATATTTATCTTTTGAAAGGTATTTTTAATGAAATATTTACATGCCCAGCCGAGCATGTATGAGGACAAATTATAGGCCCAATCTGAATTTTTACATGCCCTGGGCATGTCGTTCAGTATCATTTTTGAGCCCATACTAAGAAGAAAACTGCCTATGGCATGCTAAACAGAGCAGTGGCCTTACAGAAGGTCAAACAGTCTGAAAGGAGGACATGGCAAAAGCCATCAGACTTGATGTCAATAATACCACAGGTTTTAAGCTTAATGTCCATGAATGATTGACATTTGCCAAAAACATGCTCTACTGATTCAGCCGAGTTTATGCAGCCTCTGCATAGGTTGTCCTCCACAACTTTCACTGTTTTAAGGTGATTCCTAAGATAGTAACTGGTCAACAAACCAATCATGATTCTACAGGACTTCCTGTCTAGTCCCAGTATAAATCTTTGTGTTTGGTTTAAGGTTCCTTTTGTTTGGATTATCTCATACCATGCGACTTTTTGCATTCTAGATCAATTTCCTTATTTAGACTTGATCTAATTGATACTTTGACCTCTGTTCTTGGTATTGGTGCAAATGGTAGTGACCCTAATGGCTTGTTTGAAAGTTCTTTCAGTACCTCTTGACTATCTGAACAAATAGTAATGTATTTGTGTCTTGTTTTAGAGGTAACAAGTTCCTGGGCACAGACTAGAATTGTGATAATTTCAGTCTGGAAAACGGTACAAAATTCTTTTAGTTTTATAGAGATATTGAAGCCTGGTTTTATGCTGTATACCCGGGCTCCAGAGAAGTTGTTGATGTTTGAGCCATTAGTTTCTATAGCAAAATCAAATCTGTCCAGTACATATTCCCCTTCCCAATCCCTTCTGGTTGGAGAGGCAATTTACAAATTTCAGTTATCATACTGAATTGTCAAGCAGCTACGAATTTTAATGATATAGTGAAAATTACAAACATTTTTATTCTGATTATTGAAAAAGTCACTACACGCACAAAATGCACGAAAATTAAAAAACTTAGTGTGGAGGTATTTATAACATAGTTGCATATTATTTGAGATAAATATTAGGATGCTCACAAATAACAGGTACAATTCCTAGACACCAGAGATCTCTTTTGTCTAGTGGATAGAGTACCTGGCTTAGTCTCTAAAGGTTGCACAATCAATCCTCAGTGACCGCAAAAAAAAGCTACTATGCATTACCAAGTATGAAGTTTTGTTTCAGGGAAACAAAGTGTGAAGATGTGGGTGGAATATATAAGCGATTGCTGCAAGGTAAAATGAAAACGCATGTTTCCAATAATTGAAAACATCCCTTAATGGCTAAGCTACTTTAATTAATCTTAATATGTAATTTATAGAGTTACGAGATATATTTACATGAACTATTTACAAAAGAAGCACCTATGAAATAGACTCCTTATATGGCAAAAATCCAATCTAAGCCTTATCAAAATGAATCGTTTTTCAAACACCATTTAATGCTCTCGCCTTCAGTTGCTTTTCTGGATCTTCAATAAGCATTGAATCTTTTCTTGTTGCAAGACTGTTTTTTCTCGTCACGAGACTTAACATCTACCACAGAGTTTAGTAGTTGCTATGCCTTCTAGTTGGCATTTCAAGGGGTAAAAGTATGTTTCAGTCTACTTATATTTTAAATAAGAATACAGACTGCTAGCACGGAACTCAATCTCCTTTCACATGCTAGATGATTATTCTGTCATTGAGGCACGAATTTGGTTTGGAGATTTGACTAAAAAGCAGATGGACAGACATGTGCTTTATATGCAGGAATTTTTTATATAAATTTGTGCCTAAAAATATTGTTGCATGGTTGGGTTCGAAAGACTTGAAGCCAAAGCAGATCAAAACTTGCAGAAATTTATTCCGATATAACTCTTCGCAGATTCTTTTACAACTCCAGAACTTCTCTTTCTAATAGACTCAATACAGCTCTTTACACAACTATAGAGCACAAACAGCAGTTATAAAACTTGATACACAACTGCTAAAATCGCCGCAAAAGACAATGCAATACAGTTCGCTTTTGGAACTACTCTGAAAGCTCACTGAGAGATAACTAATTTAGTAACTCAATTCACAGCCGGCCTTATATAGGAAAGTCAATCTTCGCAAAACTTTCAGAGATAGAAATTTGGAGAACTTTCCAGATCGTAGTCGAAAAGTCCTATACATGTACATGGGGACCGAAAATGTCGCCAATTTGGCGAGATTACCATTAAACATAATGTTAAATGGCCTGCTCCTTGTAAAACTCGTTTCCCAGCATGATCCCTGTAGAACTCGTTTTCAAGCAATAAGAGACTGTGGCGGACATGTTCTGGTGCATTCACACAAAGGCAATAGCAATGGGAAATCTCAATCAGCAGCATATGGTGTTTTCTTGAGTTCCTTTCTCAGAAGACATTCCATTCCAGGTCATCCATACCACCCAACTTGAGATTTTTCCCATCCTATTATAAAAGATCCGTATCCCACGTGGTACCAAACCAACCAATGGTGTACAGCCTTTTCCTCATTCTAAATTGATTCTTGTTAAAGTAACATCTCTGTTTTACACTCGGCTACGAAAATTCATGAGCACCAGACATGCGGCCTCATTGCTCCTCTACGAAGTTTCTGATCACTTGTACATAATATGATTTAGTTTATTAGAAATAGAATGTAGCCACGTAAATAGTGTGATTAAATTGTTTTGTTATCAAGATCCAGCCCATGATTTATCCAATATTTCATAACAAGAAAACAACCTTCTGATAGTCAAGTTACCGGGGATCTTGTTACGTATCACTTACATTACCAACACGCAAGACCCCGGCAGTGGTAACCCGGACAAAGAACTTTCCTGTTATCTATCGTGGATGGTGTGACAAAATCCGATAGCACCATTGCCCGTGACGTATCTTCTAGTTGCGAAATACTCCTGACCTACATTTGGTTTGGAGATTTCTTTCAAGCCGTCTTCTATGAAACGGCAATGCTCTAATTCCAACTTCACCACGGAAACTATGGCCTGACATCAACACTCCACCCCGGGAGAGCGAATTCCGTCCCCCGGCTCAACTACAGCATCATGGATCTCTCTTCCGTCCAAGCCTGATCCCACTCCGAGACCACCCAACCCAAGTGTCATCTCAAGTTTCACAAAATCGCTTTGCAACACTTCTTCCGACACCGTTGCAGCAGTTTCTTTCTCCGCAGCGCTCATCTTTCGTCGTTCTCCCCATCTGTTTCGCAGCGCAGTGTTCATGTCGACGTATTTATACGAAGCTGGTGATCTTTCTGTGCACGTTGTTTGTGAAATTAGTGAGTTTTGAAAGGTGAAATACCCCGCAAAGTTTCTATTCACTACGATTAAGCATTTAGAGTTATTATACCAGGGTGGTTTTATTTTCATTTATACTTTATACTTATATATTTACTTGCTCATTATGGTACACCATTTTATCAGTTTCCATTTATTTTATGTGCTTATCATTTCTGTGTATTATTGATATTGTATTTTTATGTATTAAGTAATTCCTATTTGTACTATCACTATGCAAGGAAATAATGGTGACGAGGGGGTGCACAATGTGGACCCACCTCAAGCCGCTGCAGTAGCTTTAAAAATCCCTAATTTCTGGCGAAATAATGTTTCATTATATTTCAAACAAGTTGAATCTGCTTTTGAACTATCCAGAATAACATCTGATGATACTAAATATAATGCATTAGTAGCAACTATAGATTCAGATATCCTAGCGCACATTTCGGATGTTATTTTAAACACCCCAACAAATGATAAATATAACACTCTTAAAAATCGTTTAATAGCGGAATTTGCCGATTCTGATAGCCAACGGATTAAAAAACTTCTTTCTGATTTACCGTTGGGTGATAAAAAACCAAGCCTTTTGTTAAGAGAAATGAGAGAGCTTTCATCTGGTCAGTTGACAGATGATATTCTTAGAAATCTTTGGATGCAACGATTGCCTAAACAAGTGCAATCTATTCTTTCTGCTTCATCAGAAAGACTTCAGGAACTCGCTATGCTTGCTGATAAAATTCATGAGGTAACAAGCGATTCCTCGGTATTTTCTTTGGCAACAAATTCTGGTCAAAACTCTGTCACTGATCAGATCAAGGCCCTCACTGCTCAAGTGCAAAACCTAACAGAAAGAGTCGAGAAGCTATCATTCAATCGATCTCGTAACTTCTCTAAAAACAGATTCCAGAAACGAAATTTATCCCGATCTCCTAGCCGCCCACGGGATAACTCATATGATAGTACATCAGGCATGTGTTTTTATCATGCTCGTTTTCAGGATAAGGCAAAAAAATGCAATGCTCCATGCAACTACACCCCTCAGGGAAACCTGCAGTAGCTGTTATGGGCGGGTTTTCAGCTAGCAAACAAAATGCCCGTCTCTTTGTCTTTGATCGCGTTTCTAATCAAAAATTTTTAATTGATTCTGGGAGCTGTGTAAGTTGCATTCCAGTACCACAACATTCCTCTTCCACACGCGCAGAGTTTTTGGAACTTTTTGCAGCAAATGGTACGAAAATTCCAGTATACGGAACAAAGCGTTTAGAATTAAGTCTAGGTTTGCGTCGTCAATTTTCTTGGGATTTTTTAATAGCAAATGTTTCCCTTCCAATTATAGGAGCAGACTTCTTACAAAATTTTGGTCTTTTGATAGATTTAAAGAAGAAACAAATAATTGATCCAACTACTTGGTTGCATGCATTAGGAAGTATTCGTTCTTCAACACAGGAATCTATCACAACTATATCCGCCAATGATCCCTATCACAAAATTTTAAAAGAATTCCCTGATATAACTAACCCTTCTTTGAAGATTCAATCTGCACCCCATGATACTGTTCATCATATCTTAACTCGTGGCCCTCCTGTACACTGCCGACCTAGGCGGTTACATCCTAAGGTTCAGGATGCCGCTAGAGCAGAATTTGAATTTATGCTTTCAGAAAACATAATTAGACCCTCAAAATCTAATTGGGCTTCCCCTTTACACATTGTAAACAAAAAACCGGAAGGTATACGACCGGTTGGAGATTACCGCTCTTTAAACGCTAAAACTATTTTTGATTCCTATCCAATTCCATATCTCCATGACTTTTCTCACGCCCTTCATGGTAAAAACATTTTTAGCAAAGTGGACATTTTAAAGGCTTATTTTCATATTCCTATTGCTGAGTCTGACATTCATAAGACAGCAATTTCGACGCCCTGGGGTTTATACGAATTTTGTAAATTAAATTTCGGTTTGAAAAACGCGGCACAAACTTTTATGCGGTTTATACATGAAGTTCTGCGTGGCCTAAAATTTTGTTACGCGTATCTTGATGATATTTTATGTTTTTCGGAAAACGAAGAACAGCATAGGGAACATTTGCGCCTTCTCTTTGAACGCTTAAATGCTTACGGGCTAAAATTAAATGTAACAAAATGTGTATTTGGAGTACCAGAAATCGGATTTCTAGGACATCTAGTTTCCAAAGAAGGTTTGAAGCCGTTATCAAACAAAGTAGAAGCCGTACTTAAATTTCCGAAACCCACACCAGTATCTGAGCTCCGCAAATACTTGGGTTTATTGAATTTTTATAGACGGTTCTTGCCAAATGCAGCCAAACATCAAGCTATTCTTAGCAATTTTCTAAAGGGTTCTAAAAAGAAAAATGATAAACGACCTATCACTTGGACATCAGAAACCGAAACGGCGTTTGAACTTACAAAACAGCAGTTAGCTAATGCTGCATTATTGGCTCATCCCGCTCCAAATGCTAAGCTCGTTTTGCACGTAGATGCCAGTGATTATGGAATTGGAAGTTCAATTCAACAAGTAACAGAACACGGTCTCCAACCTCTAGGTTTTTTTTCACGTAAACTTTCTGACGCGGAATCGCGCTATAGTGCTTATGATCGTGAACTTTTGGCCATTTATTCTTCTGTTAAATATTTTAGGCATATGTTGGAAGCGCGCGAATTCTCAATTTATACGGACCATAAACCGTTAATTTACGCTTTTAATCAAAAAATTGAATCTTGTTCGCCACGGCGAAATCGGCACCTGGATTTCATATCACAATTCACAACTGATATCAGACATATACCAGGTTCACAGAATGTAGCAGCCGACATTTTGTCAAGGATTGCTGCAATCTCTATGCCCACCTCTATTGATTATAATGAGATAGCTTCCGCTCAAATAACTGATAAAGAGTTAACAGATTTAATGTCTACTTCAAATTCATTGCAATTTAAAAAGGTGTTACTTCCTAATTCCGATGTTGAATTAATATGTGATGTGTCTACAGGAAGGGCAAGACCTTTCATTCCTACTGCCTATAGGCAACATGTTTTTCAATGTTTTCATAACCTTGCCCACCCTGGTATAAGACGTACATCAGATTTGATACGTACTCGTTTTGTATGGTCATCAATCAACAAAGATTGTAGACAGTGGGCAAAAGCATGTTCGCAGTGTCAAAAGAACAAAGTACATCGTCATACTGCAGCCCCTTTTCAATCCTTTCCAGTGTCATCGTCACGATTTGAACATGTACATATCGATCTCATCGGCCCATTACCACCTTCAAATGGCAACACATATTGTCTTACTGCTATCGATAGGTTCTCACGCTGGCCCGAAGCTTATCCTATTCCAGATATCACCGCAGAAACTGTGGCAAAAGCATTTGTCATGTGTTGGATATCCAGGTTTGGCTGTCCAGCAACAATCACTTCAGACAGAGGTGTTCAGTTTGAGGCTGCACTGTTTCGATCACTGTCTAACTTCTTGGGCGTGACCCGAATACGTACCACGGCGTACCATCCTCAAAGTAACGGGTTAATCGAAGAATTTCACAGACCACTAAAAACTGCCCTGAAGTGTCATAGCGATTCAAAATGGTCAGAATCCCTGCCAATTGTGTTGCTTGGTCTCCAAACTGCTCTTAAGGAAGACATCAAATGTTCTACTGCTGAAATGTTGTACGGTTCAACGCTGCGACTACCATCGGAGTTTTTTCACTCATCTGCTACAATCGACCCACTCTCATTCGTGGAACAACTTCGTTCCCATTTCCAAAAATTGCAACCAAAGGCAACCTCAAACCATGGGTCAAAAGCGACTTTTGTGCATCCACAACTGCAAACTGCGACACACGTTTTCATTCGTTGTGACTCAGTGAAAAAAACCCTTCAAGCACCATATGATGGACCTTATGAAGTACTTAAACGTGACAATAAAGTATTTCAACTTAGCATTCGTGGCAAAAAAGTGACTGTTTCGATTGATCGTTTAAAACCTGCATTTCACATCAACGACGCTACCTCTTCAACTACTTCTGTGCAAAGAGAAATGACTTTTGCAAATAGTTCTTCTAACGCTAATGACTCAGTGCAACCACAGAACACTCCGACAATCACAACACGGTATGGTCGACGTGTACATTTTCCAAAATATTTCGTGTCATCAGTATGAAGACACTAGAGGGGGAGTACTGTGGCGGACATGTTCTGGTGCATTCACACAAAGGCAATAGCAATGGGAAATCTCAATCAGCAGCATATGGTGTTTTCTTGAGTTCCTTTCTCAGAAGACATTCCATTCCAGGTCATCCATACCACCCAACTTGAGATTTTTCCCATCCTATTATAAAAGATCCGTATCCCACGTGGTACCAAACCAACCAATGGTGTACAGCCTTTTCCTCATTCTAAATTGATTCTTGTTAAAGTAACATCTCTGTTTTACACTCGGCTACGAAAATTCATGAGCACCAGACATGCGGCCTCATTGCTCCTCTACGAAGTTTCTGATCACTTGTACATAATATGATTTAGTTTATTAGAAATAGAATGTAGCCACGTAAATAGTGTGATTAAATTGTTTTGTTATCAAGATCCAGCCCATGATTTATCCAATATTTCATAACAAGAAAACAACCTTCTGATAGTCAAGTTACCGGGGATCTTGTTACGTATCACTTACATTACCAACACGCAAGACCCCGGCAAGACGCATTGCAGGGAGGCGAAGACAAAGACTAACTCTTGCACTGCCTTATGCAAAATGTACATAAAATTTTCTTTTTACATAATTAATACAATGACATATTTACAAATATACAGAAATTCTTAACAATATCTTCTGTCTACTTAAAGTTATTTTAATTTTCAATATTGACTTAGTCCCTTTTGGATTTGTCACTTTTTACTCGAACAAAATGGTACAAGTAAACAAGAAATTCTAACTCAAACTAACAGATAACATTAATTTAAAAAAGACATATAATTATTACAATGTGGCCCTTAGACGACTTTTTATTGCATGATCCACTTGGTAACATAGTACTCACATTCACAAATTAACATAACCTTAAATACAACAAAAACATTTTTTATGTGACTATCGCATGATATTTATCATAGCCTGCTTTTAATTTTGGTTCAACCCTTATGTTTGAAACAACTGACTCGTTATCTATCAAACTGTTTCTACTGATAAAACGGTTACAAATATTTCCCTTGCTGGAACTGTGGCTTTTATTTGATACAGATACTGACAAAAATAATTGTATGATCAATTTTAAATTTTTGAGTAAATCTTTTCGGGCAATTGATCCTCATATTTAATGTGTCTTGGTATGGCAAAATATGTACCCTTAAAATGAAGTGAATAGGAACTGTTTTCAACTTTAGGTGTAACAAACTAGTATTATACATGACATGGTTTCCGTAAAATAATGTCCCAGTTGCAATGGTATATTATAACTGTACAACAGTTATAACTATTTACAACAAATCATACATCAAATTGAAGGTGAACTTACCTAGTTTTTCTTGCAAATGTTCAATATGTGCACCTTTAGTTACACATCCAACCTATAGTCCAATTTGTCCCACACTTTGGTTAACAAGTCCGGTGTAATGGAAGCAATGGCCTCTTCCAATTCTGTGTCTCAACTCTGTCAAATCATTAGGTAACGGCAGAGTGTAGACACATACCTGCCAACTTGTACAACAATGTACGGATTTTTACTATTTTGTACGGTTGTACGAAAAGCTAAAAAAATCGTACAAATTTCACAGTACTTTTCGTTTTTTCTTTAAAACCGTTTTTTTTTTTTTTTAAATAATAATTCATGTCACTAACGAAACCGAAACGGTTTTCCAAAGTTGCCGCGTCAGTCAAAATATTCACACTCCAAGGTTGCGCGTATGTATACAACAATAAAGCGCGTTGGCGGGTATGCATGTTTTCATTGGTGTTGCCGATGGGACCTGGCGAACCAAACAACTGTTTCGTTGTTTCAAACTTTAGAGATTAATAAAGAAGTAGAAAACTGAAAGTGCTTTAGTTTTTTTTTTTATTCATTTTTTTGAACTGGACTCCAACATTGCACGTAAATAATAGCACTAAACCACGGCATCAGGGATGCACTCTTTTCAATGGTGTTGCCGACGGGACCTAGCGAACCAAACAACTGTTTCACTGTCTCAAACTTTAGAGATTAATAAAAAAGTAGAAAACTGAAAGTGCTTTAGTTTTTTTTATTCTTCCTTCTTTTGAACTGGACTCCAACATTGTGCGTAAATAATAGCACTAAACCACGGCGGTGGGGATGCACTGTTTTCATTGGTGTTGCCGACGGGACCTGGCGAACCAAACAACTGTTTCGTTGTCTCGAACTTTAGAGATTAATAAAGAAGTAGAAAACTGCTTTTTTTTTAATTTTTATTCTTCCTTCTTTTGGACACTGTACTCCAACGTTGCACATAAATAATTGCACTAAATCGCGGCCCTGGAATGCATTGTTTTCATTTATATTGCGGCACAGAACGACTGTTTTGTTATCTCGGTAAAGCATTTGCAAGTACTATTATTTCTATACTACATTCATAAATATTGTCGATATTTGACTTTCCATGATCATAGGAATGCAAATATTTGTTCCGTAAAAATTGTACTAATTTGAAAATGCCAATGTTGGCAGGTATGTAGACACGATCTTTTATAAAGTCCCACTGAAAAAAAATCGCATGGCGGTGGTCAGGTGAACGCGGAGGCCAACGACAAAGAGCTCAGTCGCCTCGACCATTACGACCAATCCAACGGTCAGGGACTTCGATATTTAACCACTCTTGTACAAAGAGACTCAAATGCGCTTATCTAAAACTGTTTGAGTTACTCTTTAATTGTGACCGTGAACCAACACTCTACACCGCTTATAGTTGATACTATTAAAATTCATAACTGGGACATTCTATTACGCACACCCTGTATAATGTTTTAACCAGCATTAAGCATTGTATAAGCAAGTAATCCTTTCTAAAAATTTGTGTTTTTGCTTGTTTTGATATCAAAACAAGAACATTTTTTTAAAAAGAATCGTTAAAAAAAAAAGTATACAGTGATTAGGAACACCTATTAAAATATGTGTATTCCAAATGCACAAGTGTTGGATCAGTGGGAACAAGTAACATTGTATATTAACACAAAGTTTATATCGAAAAAAATTGTAGGTTGTTATTGTTACATTAACATAACTTCTCATGAAAACAAGAAAGTCTTTATTTACCCAATACAAAAACCAATAATTTGTAATTTGCACAATTTAATGCTTTGGATTTTTACTTTAGAGGCATAGCAACAATAACATTTTAAAGAAATACTAGTTCCCTTTTGTGAGTAGAAGCATTTACTGGTTTTCCTTTTCACCTTCATTTTTTAAACTATGACTTTCTAGTAAAGTATTGTTAAATAAGTTAATTTTTTTTTAGAATTTAACCCAGGTATATGGTTCTGTATATTTAGTAACAGTCAATTTTCTATGAATTTTGGTTTTTGATTTAATATTTTCAACCAAAATTTTCATGTTTAAGCACAGAAAGTTTTTAACTTAACTTTTAAAAAAGAGTGCAAATTCAAATATCTTTTCTTTATTAAATTGTCAATAACGTAAAGTGACATTTTGTTTTGAAATCGTACTCGCAAGTGCTTTAACTTTTCACTGTGTGCTGTATGCGATCTGACAGACCGCGAGTCATTTTTTCGTGGAATGCTTCCACCCCCTAAAATATTTCGTCTTTCACTATTATATCAATTTTTCTGGTACTATGTTTCTTAAACTTTAAAATCATGTTCACCAATTTGTTTGGCACAGTATGGACAACTTGTTGCCCTTGCGCCAAAAACATCGAACCACCTAACCACAGCAGTTAAAGGTTAAACAATATTTTGAGGTGTTTTTCTGAATTGGCGGAAATTTTTTATTGAAGGAGATATTTTACAGTTTAGTGTCTTTGGCCTCTTCCAAAGCCTTGTTGCATGAGAAGAGTTTGCAAATTCTTGGGTTATTTGTTTACTTTGAAAATTTGAAAATAAAAATTTGTGTCAGTGGAACTGGTAATGTAATGAATAATTTATTTTCCCATTTAAATCCTTTACCAATTATTAATTTATCCAAAAAAGTTTCACGGAGAATGATTTTATTTTCACTAAAGCAACTCAGGCACATTACCATAGACATTTAAGTTTAGTGTTTAAAAAGTAAAAGATGTTGAAAACCTCTTTCACATTAAATTCTTAACACCAGCATCTGACAAATACTTCTAAAGTTTAATTTTATTTCGACTTGTATACCTTGGGATCAAATGGAATAAAGTACAACAATCCATAGTTCATAATGTAAAATTCACTATAACTTTTTAAGTACTACACAATTTTGGATAACTTGTGTCTTAAAAATTGGGGTTAATAAACATTCCATTCAATTGAGCAAAAAAAGCTGTTATTTTGGATTTTCTATGGCACAAGGGACTTGAAGGCTACACTGGCATCTGAACTTATGAGGGTAATCTGTGAACCTCAAAGGGAAATATCTTCAGGAAAATTTCTAAGAAAAAAACTGTCTGAATTTGTGTACCGTGTAAAACCCTGACAACTCCCACCAGACAGACCAATAAGAGTCTACCTATCCAAGTCACTCATTTTTTTAAATGGAGTTGCCATAACTCACCCTGACTCAAGAAATCGAAACTATGTCTTTCTGCTGAGTGCCTTTGAGGCAGGATTCCTTCTAGTACTTTTGTACTTTTCATTGAAGTAGTGTTCTTCATTGCACAATGCATGTCTAAATTGCTTTAGTAGATCAAAAGTTTCTATTTTTCATACCAAAGGCTTCTAGATTTATGTTTAGTGTACTTGCTCTGTAATAAATTAGTGTAATTGGAGAGATGCTTTGTTATTCTCTGTAAGCAGGGTTCCCACGGTCATTGAAAGTCATTAAAAGTGCTTAATATTTTTGAACTTGTTTTCAAGGCCTTAAAAGTCCTTGAAAATGCATAGAGGTCCTTAAAAGTCCTTAATTTTTGCAGTTGTTGTGTGTCCAACTGCCAAATTTAGAAAAATACAACTCGGACTTGCTATCCCTGTATGACTACCACTTATCTGCACCGTATCAGAATTTTCCGATATATTTGTATTATGCATCCACTAATTTGTAACTTTTTTGGCAGAATATACTTTATTAAAAATTTATATATAGACATGATGCCTGAAAACAAATTTTCAAAGGTCCTTAAAAGACATTAATTAGGTCCTTAAAAGTCTTTGAAAAGTCATTGATTTTCATTCTGTGATTTGAGTTGGAACCCTGGTAAGGCATTTAATGTTTTGAATGAATGCTTGTTTTGGATTTTCATTGCACTAGAATAAAACATGACCCATTCTGAAACACTAGAAACATTTGTTGTATGGGGAGCAGTTGATTGCTCAAGAGTACCTCCTGCCTTAAAATTGGATCATGGATGGGAGAAAATCTGGATACTAAATTTATTGTGAGTTTTGGGTAAAAAATCAGTTTAAATGTGTTTGAAATTTTTTGATGTTGGGTTATTAGCATAAGAACTAGTTTAGCGAGTACGCCATTAATTATACATTTTTTTTTTTTATGATACCATATAGTTACAAAATTATTGAGCTATTTTTATATAATTGAGTTCTGTGAAACTGGGGAAAAAATTAATTTCGGAGATTGGCGATATATTTCAAGTAAAGTTCTGGAAAAAAACGTTGTCCTATTAATTTCCGTCTATAGATAATTCCAAATATCATAGAATAGAGAATATAAATGAGATATAGCTTTTTGACTATAATGATCTGTCGAAACATATTATTTGCGGTTTAGAGCCATTCTGAGTAGGGAGTACGCACTAACATTCACATTGAAGTATTAAATGGTATCTAGATTTTTGCATTGGATCTAGATTTTTAATTTAATGCAACTATTTTCTATACTGGGTAGTATTACAATGTATCGGTGTTTCTTTTAATGTGATTGAGTTGAGTCTTAAATTCCCCCTCTTTGTCATCAACATTGACTCTTATGCAGGACCGTACTGGGTCATAAAGTCGGCCCAGTGATTTTAGATTTGTGCCTGCCCAAATTTTCAATATCATCATTAATAAAATTTTAATAAAATAATTCCGAATAACTATTAAGTAATTAATTTTTAATAATTAAATAGTTTTAATAATTAACATATTTTATTATTTAAATATTCGTATTTAATAATTGATTTCAATAATTACTTTATAAATTTTAAAAATGGAATAGTTATAATAAATAGTTTAATTAAATAAAATTTTCTCTGTCTCTAGAATTTATATCTCCTTTGAGTGAACTTAATTTCCATAAGCCATTGATAGTTTGTTGCAAAAACAAAAGAATATAAGTTGTAAAATAAAGAATGTTCAAAGAATTTAACTAATAGGTTTATTAGAAAATGACATCCGAACTGATAAGAAATATTTAGCCATAAAGACTATAAAATAAGTAAGAAGTAATATAATAATATATGAATAATCTTAGTACGTTTACTTTTCTTAGTACCTCTTATTACCTCTACTAAATGAAAGGCTTCACCTGGGGAGGGGGCCGACCAAACGGTATAGTGGTTAGAGTGCTAGCTTCTAGACCGCGAGGTTGCGAGTCCCGTGTAAGGCATGGGTGTTTGTAAATGTATGTTAGCTTGTCAAATGACGAATGTTTCGGCGCATTATAGCCCTCATGTTGCTAACGGCGCCTGATAATCTGAAAACAACCAATCACCTGGAGAGGGAATGATTGGGATTTGAATTCATTGGGCTTTTTAAAGGGGGGGGGGGAACTTTACGGAAAACAAGTATTTATGTTGAAAAATAATATAAAAAAACTTCATATCGGACCGGCCCATTCTTTACAGACAATGGCCGGCCAGGTGATTGCACCAGACAACCCTATGGCCAGTACGCCCCTGCTCTTGTGTCATAAAAAATCATCCAACCAACCTCTTTTTCTAAAAATGTCTCCTGTTTAAGAACTTTTCAGATTTGATATCTACTTAATAAATGTGATGATAAAACGGAAAGAGATCATTGAAAAATATGAAAAAGTAAATCTGGAAATGTCGGGAACTTTGCATCCTTTCCACTATCTCCTGTAATTGTAATATTCTCAAGGCGACTCTCATAATTTCTAACTTATGAAGTGCTAATTAGCGACATATAATTAAATTCCCTCATTTTATAATTTTTAATAGTTCCTGTTTGCGTGTGAGATCTTTTTTTTTCTTCTTAACAACTGAGAATCGTCATTGTTTGTTACTGGATTTATTAGATTGGAATTTTTATAAAATCATCTGGGAAATCGGATTTTTTATTATTGTGAGTGGCAACCCTAGGTTTCGTCTTGAAGTAGAAGGGTCAAGATCTGCACCCCACCCCCCACCTGCGAATGCACGTGACCTATTAAAGCGATCTGATTGGACAAAGTATCGAAGATACATATTTATCAGGTGTTAATTTTCAGTTACCTGTGTTTATACGCCCGTTACTGTACGCTAGCTTCGTTGAGAGCGTGTTAATTGAAGTAATTTTCCAATCTTCCATAATCTGTTAATTTGTGGTATGTTTAACGATTTCATTATTATTTATTTAATAGTATAATAAACATGTTTTCACCTTGTGTGTTATTATTAATACGTATGATTGTTTATTCAAAACACGTGTATGTGCTTGCCGGTTATTATTTTTCGTGTTAGAACTTAATGTCTAGAATAATCTGTTCCGATATACGTGGGTGAAAAAAAAAACGTGTATCGAAACATTATGCGATTGCTTTGAGTTATATTAAGTACAGAATTGATTGTTGTAATTTTAGTGGTAAATTTACGCATGTATAATACGATTTTACTTGAACAACTTGCTTTCCGAGTTTTGCTGCTGTTACTAGTTTGAAACTTCGGAAATACTTTTTTAAGTTAATACTTTAAGTTGAGACATGTTTTTCGAATTGAATTAAAAAATTTAAAAACAATAAATATCTTATTGATCGGGAATCGAGCTGAATTTATTGGGCTCGGTGCAAGGACTATCTTTTGTGATTTCATCCTTTCTTTTTATTATATTTCAGGTGCAAAATTGGTTTGCTGTTGCCAAAAATGGATCAACGACAAATGGTAAGAAATCGTACTGGATTTATTTCTTTAATTTTTTGGACTTAGCATTTTTGTTGTTTTACGACTGCGTGAATAATCTCGGCCAACATTTCGGTACTAGCGTCTGGAGCGCGACCCATCACAGACTGCTCTTTGATGACATCATGAAAGCAGCTTTTTCCGACGTCCGATTCCAATTCTGAGGCTCTGAAAGGGTAGCCTTCTGCGCCCAAGGGTGGATTTAGACATATGGCAAGGGGGGTGCGATGATGATTATGGTTTGTTATAGCGGCAATTAGGCATCGAAATAGGGAAGGTGGGGGGGGGGGTGAGAAATTGTCTAACTTTGATTTGATATAATTCATATGAATACCTCTAAAATAAAATTAATTAAAAAGAAAAATTATACTTTTTTTTTTTTAATTTTATAATTAAGATTATAAAAAGTGCATATGAAGGGCCCGATAGGTGAGAGAAATCTGAAGATGACACTTTTCAATATGTTAGGCTATAGTATCGATATTTTCAACTTGCACCATTTCTAGGTTAATAAAGGTGAAATGTTGAAGCAAGGGCGTACTGGGACATAAAATCAGCCCGGTGATTTTAGATTTATGGCGGCCCAAATTTTCAATCTTATCATTAATGAAATTTTAATGATTATTGTTGGTAATAATAAAATATTTCCAATAAGTAGTTTTAATTAATCTTAATCAAATAATTAATCTTAATTAAGTAATTAATCTTAATTAAATAATTAATCTTAATTAAATAATCAATCTTAATTAAATAATTAATTTTATTAAATAATTAATTTTAATTAAATAGTTTTAATATGTAATACATTTTTATTTAAATATTTATATTTAATAGTATTTTTCAATAATTAAACAAGTTTTATTCATGAATCAATTTTAATAATTTAGTTATTTTAATAATTAATTTAATTAAATGAAATTTTCACTGTCTCTATTATTTTTGCTTAATTTGCGTGAAATTGGTTTTCATAAACCATTGATATATTTAACATTAAAATAAAAAAAATAAAAAAATAGTCGCTATAAAAAAAAAATAGTCGTAATACGATAGTATTTAAATCTTAGTGTGTCTATTTTCTAAATCCAACAAAATCTATAAAATTAATTTAAAGAAAAGTACTATTGAAAATTAATGTGAAATTTATCCTTGAAACAAAAGTGATAGTTCAATAATAGTGTTAGTAGTTCCCATGGGAGTGACTGGCTTTTGAATGATTAAGTTTTTTTAAGGAAGGTACTATATGAAAAAAATTAGGAAAAAAAAAGTACTTCTGTACCGCACCGGCCTATTTTGTGAAGATACTGACCAACCCAGTGATTACACCGGACAATCCTATGTCCAGTACTCCCCTGTGTTGAAGTAAATTCTTTGTACAAATTAAGCCAGCACTGTATTACTGTATTAGGAGTAAACAAAAAAATAGCCCCATTTACTGCTTTCTGATGTTTCAATAATCAGTTTTTGTTTTGTCCTGTTACTTTTCATTACATTACTAATGGTTGCAGTTCGATTTCAAATGAAGAAATATTGAAATGGTTTCTGTGAGATTTTTCAAATGATCACTAGTGGAATACAGGAAAAAGGTTTTAAAATTTTTAATAAAAACAATTTCAGTCTCATTAATATTTACACGTTTAGAGAATGTAAAACTTATAATTTTGGCTAAGCCTTGAATAAATATAAATATTTTAAGAATTATCAATATTTACTAATTTTGACTAAAGAGAAAATTTCATTTTAACATTCTAAAAGAGACTTCAAATTATTTATCACCTAAAATTATTGTTAAAAATAAATTGTAATAGCAAAATTGGAAACAATCGAGGGTCCTATTTTTGGCTTAGTTTACCGGCATAGCAAGTATATTGGGTAGGTCGGAATTTCCACCAGTCTTATGTTGGTTTATATATTACCAGAAAATGCTTAATTGACATCGCTTCCGTACATTTAAACATTACGGCGCAGCATAACTAACATTGGCTCTTGTGCTACAAAAAATCACTCAACCAACCAAACAATTTACTTTTAACCGACTTCATATTCTTTGCACAGCAATGTTTGAAATCAGTGTTTGATCATGATTCATGAGATTTTTAAAAATATCTAATAAAATAACATTAATTTCCTACTGTAATTTTGCGTCTATATTTTTCGTACATTTATGATTGTCAATTAACCTATTTGTCTCAGAAAGTGTATTGAATATTAGATTATCTCCTTCCCATCTCCTGGTACGACTTTTTACTTATTCATGTTTATTTAAATGTTAGGAATAGAAATATTTTCTGTAATTATAAGAAAGTATGTATTTTGTTTAGCAATTTGTATAATTTTGTATCATATCAACGGGGCATATTCTTTCCTCAAAAATTCGTGGAGTTGTTTCAATTACTAATATCTATCTACATTTTAAAAGGAGACATTTCTGCAATTTGTAAGTTGATCGTTTTATCCGTAACATAGTAATATACATAATTAAATTTTTAAATCCATTTTATTTGTTGCATAGGAAATAATTTTTTATAGTATGTCTGAACCTATTTGAAAAATGAAAAGAAGAAAAAAATTCATACAATTCTACATCTGCACTGTTATGCAATACATTTCCATTTTGTATTGTCGATATAAAAATCTGTTGTTAATATTAGAATGAGGTTAATGTAGATTATTGAACACAATATAAAACATCAGTGTGCATTGGTAGAATCACTTCCAATTATATGGACGAAAATGCATGTTTTCAAATATATTTAAAAAAGTAATGATTTTGTCTTAAAAACTTGTTTATTTTGAATAATTTACGACAATCCATCCATTCTGACATGATGAAGAACTATCTTGATCAGAATTGTCTATTTTTCACTCTGTTTTTCAAAGCTACTAAAGTGGCATTTTGTTCATCGTTTTTTTATTTATTTATTTGGGTATTTTGCCCTTAAAAATGAAAATAAAGAAACACACTTTAATGAAAAAAAAAAAAAAAAAAAAACTTTATTGATAAATAAAAGAAATTATACGGGGGAGCGATCGTAACCTCCCCCCTCCCATCCTCTAAAATTGCCCTGTCTGCGCCTGCGCAATGGATTTTTGTTGAAGTTCTCTTAATTTCGGATTGATACTGTGTTTTAAATTTTCTTTGTATTGTACTAAAATATCTTTATTTCCATATATGTTAAGCATTTGAAGATATTGAATTACAAAATTTCGGGGGGTTTCTTAGAATTCCTAATACCTTAACACAAAGAGATTAAGAAATTAAAAAAATATTAATAATTAGGTAATTAATGTAATCATGGATGAGTTTCTGCCGCCATGTGGCGGAATTCTGCTTTTTTAATTTTTTAGAAAAAAAATAATTCCGCCTTTTTAAAGAAAGTTCCGCTTTTCTAATTCCTAAAAAAAAAATTGTTTTTTACCGATTTTTCTTTCCCACAGAAAAATAACCTTTTCTCTAAGGCTGAATCGCGAAGCAGCTTCCCTTTTGTCCGACCGGGAAGAGCGGAAAACCTACGGCTTAGTTAGGTTGACGCTTAAACTCTCATTTTAGACTTTTTCAACTGCTTCGAAATTTGATCCTTTTGTGTAATTTCTTTCAAAATAATTCACGCGATTAACGTATACGAATAATGGGCTTGCTTTCAAGTCTGACATCCACGGAATTATCGTTTGTTGTATTTCTAAACGTACGTTGTTATGTAAAGCTCGTTTTTGCTAATCGTTTCGTTGATGTAATGTCCACTCTGCTGAGATTTGTGTGGCTATGACGTGCGTTGTCGCTGGGATTTAAGTTGTTGTGGTTTTCATTTTCGCGGAGTATTATGCCAATACAACAACGCTATTGCTGAGAATTGTTCCCGTATATTCGGCGCTAACACTGATATTTACGTTCATTTGAAAGTCGTTTTCGCTGAGTGCTACCTTGTTGCAAAATCTGAGATTTGGACCGTTGTTACCGAAAGAATGTCGATATTACCGTGATGAATTGCGCTCTCGTTGATGTGCATTATTGATGATGTGCAATGAGATTTGTGCTGATATTTTGGGCACTATGGTCGACATGCACGTTATTGTGATTTAATTTTCGTCAAGTGTTACGCCAATACATTAGCGCTATTCTTGAAAGTTGCCCCTGTATACACTATCTACCAATAAGTATTTGGACACCCATGCAAATGAGGACGTCTCTTGTGGTATGGACTGGGACCCTTGATCCCAATTAATGGTTAGGCGCAACGCAGAAGCCTACTCCACTATTCTACAAAACAATGTACTTCCTACGCTGTGACAATTTTACGGGTTGGATCATTGTTACTTCCAAGATGACAACGCTACTTGTCATGTTGCGAGGTCCACTATGGATTGGTATGATGACAGTGGGGTGAATTGACTGGAATGGCCTGTCCAGAGTTGAATCCTATTGATCACCTCTGGGACGAGTTGGACCGCTGAGCTTAGGGGTGCAGCAACCGTCTAAAATCGGTGAAAGAATTTACATGTCTTCACCAAGCCGAGTGGAGGAAAATACCTTTCTCCATCATCTAAACACTTATGGAAAGCATGCCCCGAAGAGTTAAGGCCGTAATTGCCTCAGGTGGAGGCTCTATCACCTATTGAATATGAATGAATTGTGTTTATCTCTTTTATCACAGGTGTCTAATTACTTATTGGTAGATAGTGTATTTGATTCTAACTTTGATATTTCTGTTGGCATGAGAGTAATTTTCATCGAAAGCCATACTGTATTAATATCCGATATTGAGGAAACGCCCGAAAGCAGAAAGTGCCTAAAACTGCGACGTACGTCGCAGAACAATCTAGAGTCCTTGCAGAACAATTTTAAGTTTGGAACAAATGCCCGCGAGATGGGACCTGGACACAAATCTTTAAGAAAACATCTTAAAGCAGCCCTTATTTCTTAGCATGGACCAACTTTCACAAACATTTTATACATAGCTGTTCTGTATCAATGTCTAAATATTTAACTTCCAAAGTCATTGATAAAGTTACAAATTTTGAATGTATGCCTTGGAAAAATAGTTTTTTTTTTCTCATTATCATTTTGTAATAAATGTGTAGTTTTAATTTTATGGGTTTTTTCTTTTATATCATACTGGAAATTTTGAAAAAATATCTGCAGAACATTTGCAACTGTCAAAAGTTTCGTTGCAGAACATTATATATTATTCTGCTTCTGGGAGGAAATGTTCACTAGTATTACCAAGAAAAGATCTATATTACCGAGATTTGTGCTGATATTGTGGACGCTATCGCTGATATATACGTTGTTGTGATGTTCTTTTTTGCCGATACCTAGATTTTCGCCGGTATTGTAAGCGATACTGCTTATAGTGCTTTTGTTAGGAGTGATGGTCAGTTTCGCCGAGGTTTACGCTAATACAATACCAAGCTATTACTGAGATTTTCAACACCGAATTGTAGCCATTCATCGAGACTTCCGTTAATGCGATGGCCGCCATATTTGGGATTACTGCCTGTTTAAGGTTATATTTTGCCGTTTGATTCGAATCTATGCAGAATTACTCACATTTTTTTATCATTTAGTATAAAAATTATCTAAAAATATTCTGGAAATTAGTCCCAATTGTAATTTTTCTAAATAATCTGTGTTTAAAATTGTTAATTTAACTGCAATTGTTTGTTGCTTTTTATTTTATTGAACAAGCTTAACAATATGAATAAAAATTTAGATTTTAAGATTTTTAGTACTTGTAGCTTAAAAATTTAGAAAACTGGATTTAATTAAATTTGGCCTGTTTATCAATATGGTATAATTGCTTAAAGTTGTCTGACTTGTTGAAATTTTGAAGTTTTTGCCTGTTTTCATCGCTTTCACAGGAATTTTTTTTTTCAATCCCTGATAACAGTACAAAGTGTATCCCTACGTCTAGGTGCAGCTATTTTAAGCCATTTTTGCTCACGGACGGACATAGATAGTGCAGTGTTATAAATGCACATGGAAAAACACAATTTTTTTAAATGTAACTTAAAATGTGTTTCGCGTATAGAATTTTTGAGTTTTTGTTTTCAGCTTTTTGATTTTTTACCGAACTCATCCCTGTGTAATAAAATTTAAGTTTTTAATTTAAGTCAAAATGTAAAATAAAATGACATGTTGTAACTTTTCCAAAAAATGTGTTTCTATAATCACTAATTTACCAACCCACTTTGAGTTATATGTGACAGCTGATTTTGTTCTGAAAATTTAAACAGGTATTAGTTCAATTGTTGTTCAGCAAAGTTTAATTGAACAGTATTGTAGTTATGTTTTAAGTATTAAATGGATATGAAGTTGCTGTACAGTAAAATTCATAAATATGGTTGCATTACACATAATTATTAAATGTTTTAAATTTTGTGGCAAGAAATAGTATGTATAACAGAAGACTATTAAGTTGTAATAAATGTTGAGAACAAAAATGTTTTAGATGCTGTTAATCAGTTGAAAAAATCAGAAAAATGAATATAACTTTTGAAAGTTCTCCCATAAAGAAATTAATAAAAGATAAAAAGCACATTAAATATTAGCAATAACTTATGCATTAAGGTATGTGCCATGCACATATTTTAACCTACATGTGAGATTTGGATAAAGGACCATACAGACTCGTTTTGTTCTTCAGGGTTCATGCTAGGAAAAACAGGGGAAATAAATCAACCTTAAAATCTCAGTGAATTCTCAGGGGCAAAAAACCTGGAAAAGGTCGTTGTTACTCTGGAAAAGTCCTACTCTTCGGTCTGTTTGTTTTACCTGAACTCGAGAAATTAAAGTTACAAAATTATTTGATATCATCAACTTGCAGAAAGTTATTCTTATAGAAAAACACTTTTTTCTTGTTAACAGAGGAATTTGTGTAATCGAGGTTTGACAATATTTATCCGACCGACTTGCTAAAAATTTTTAAATAATAAATTCTTGCTAAAAAATAATTAACTCCGCAAAGGGAAACACGACTATGGAAAACTCGGGGAATTTTTTTTCCGAAAATTAGTATGAAACCTGTTCTTTTAATAAAATACTAAGCTTTCTGTATACGAATACTTGCTTTTCTTTACCTTTTACCTTAACAAGATTTTTGCGCCATGCTCTGTCTACATTCCACGTGCAGAGGTATCTTGATTTGGTAGAACCCATCACATTCTTCCAAGAGTTGTAGAATGAATCTTCCATGTTAGACATGAAAATATTTAACAAAACTTTTCTACACCTTTCTTTGATAGATTGAAGGAAAATTAAAAGTGCAAAAAAAAAAGCACAAGGGAAGCCTTGGTGCTATCTTCCAACACAAGCAAACCTTACTAATTGGAAGTCATATGCATTCATCCAGTGGGTGCCATCAATGCAAATTCAGACTCTTTCAAATTTGTGCACAGTTTGCACTAAGATGCTATCTAAAGTCTTCCATTTTTAACTGTGGAAATCGGAAAGCTATTCCTTCTCATCCATCTCTCGCACCCACGAATCAACACTAATAGCATTGTTTTTTTGCATGACTGCAGAAGACTGAAGTTTAAACGCAGCTTCAATGTTGTATAAATCCTTCCTTTTTAAGAGGTGCATTCTTTCTATTGCAATCAATAATGCTTTAAAAGGCATTCTTTCGAATGGAATTTTTGCAGCAATTTTGATTGCAATTGATTCACGTTCACTGTCACTTAAACAAAGATGCCACAGCTCATTTTCATGTCCAACATGCTTTTTTCTTAAGTGAACTCAACTTACCCCTGTATCGTACTTGTGACCTTTATTCTTGCAGGACAATATGTACCTATTTTGTTCCTCCCTTGTGTTTTTATCTGCCTTTCACCTTTACTTTTGGAAACAAATGTTCCTGACCGATGGCACACAAAGCTGTAAGTGCTGTGTGACTTTGATCTCTTGATTCCCTTTGCTACTTTAAATTTAGACATTGTTTCCTTTTCCATGTGGCGTTCTTTCAATTGCTCAAATTCAGAGAAAGATAGATTTCTCATAACTGATTCCTTGAAGTTAACTTCTTGTTGCTCTTTGATATGACATAAAAGTTCCCCTTTTGAAAAAATACCATCACACATGGAACAGATTGGCTCGGTGGAGTTCCTTTTTCGTGCACTTTGTATTCATGAAATCTTAAGTGAAGCAGTTTATTAAAATGTCTATTACACTCACCACTTTGATAATTATATCCATCTGACAATGATTTGGGACACTGTAATTCATTTAGCTGATTAGGAAGATAATTTACAAAATGTTGTTTCAAATTTTGCGTTTGTTGACATTTCTTATTGCATAAGGGGCAATAAGAAATATCAACAGCAGCAAAAGAGGATTCCGGTAATTTACTCGCCATATCCCGTAATCTGAATTAGACCAAGTAAAGACCGTCATATATTTTTGGAATTAGTCGTTGAAAGAGAAAGTAAACAAAAATGTTGAGCGAGAAGTAATAGAGCGGACTTTACAGAAAGCTGCTTTCATGACGTCACAAAGAGCATTCCGTGAGGGATCGCACTCCAGATGCTAGTCATTTCGATGCAATCAATATTTATTTGATTTTTAAGAGGAGATTCATTCAATTCAATTTGAATCGTTATTTACAAAAAAATGTAACATGTGGTCGCTAATTACATTTTATAATTATAAAATTTAACTTAATAATTTTTGACTATCAGAAAAGATAATTATACTATAAGGTTGTGGAATAATTTTAAGCCTTAGAAAATAAAGGAATTCCTATTTTACTTTTACTGATTTTATAAGAAATTTTTGAAAATTTTGTTTTGGCAAATAAAAATTAATTTAGTTTTTGTTTAACTTAGATTTTGATAAGAGAGAAGAGAACTTGTTGACAATGATGACAAATTGTGTTACAATTTTATATAATGAATTTTAATGAATTTAATAAGGTTTTGACTTCAAAAAGAAAATTTCAGCTAGATTTGAAAATTAGTCCTATGTAATTTTTTTAAAACATAAACAGCATTGTGGTATAGATGAATCAGCAACTCCAATTCACTCGGCCAGTTCTTTTCATCTATGTCTGCTGCAATATTAAGGATTTATTCTATGTGTCTTCAGTTTTAAACATTTATTTAAAAACTTTAGAACAATCGCTGGTCTTTTTGTTAAAATGAAGACACATTTTTTAATATTTGCTTAATTAAATTATTTGTTAGATCTTTTGAAATAAAAATGGAAAGTTTGAATGATTTGTAGCTGAGATGGGCTTGATGTCTGCAAAGTGTTGTTTCAACTCTTTTACAAATTCTAATGAGGACGTAGAATTTGTCTTGTTCACAGGCCATCGTCCCTTGATCTATGCTGCAAGTCAAAACCCAAACAAACCATCTCCTCGTCAGTTACGTCATCTGGATTTCATTCTCCAATTCACTTTGGATATTCAGCATATTTTGGGCAAAGACAATATTATCGCTGACACTATGTCCAGACTCGAAAAAATAAAACTTCCCGAAACTTTGGATTATGTCAAAATTGCCTAAGAGCAAATTAATGAAGATGAACTAAAAAAGCTAATTTCATCAAACAAAAACCTTGGACTCGAGAAGTTTCCTGTAATCAGATCGGAAGAACACATTTTTTGTGACATTTCGACCGGACATCCCAGACCCTACCTTCCATTATCCTTTCGTAAAATGGTTTTTGATTCCATGCATCATCTTTTCCATCCTAGCATTCGTGCTACAGCGGCAGCTGTTGCAAAGAAATTTATTTGGCCATCAGTCAAAAAGGACTGTAGAATATGGGCTAAGATTTTTTTGCAGTGACAAAAGTCTAAGATACATAGATACACCACAACCTACAATCCTGCATGTAATGAATTCGTTGAAGGGTGGCACAGCACTTTGAAGACAGCCATGCCAACAAGCAGTGGACACGAGTGTTACCTACGGTTCTTCTAGAATTACTTTCAATTTATCGAGAAGAATTCAAGTCTACTCCGGCAGAATATGTTTATGTAACAAACATCCGACTTCCTGGAGGCTTTCTTCACACATCTCTAAATTCTACTTGCTCATCCGAAATTGTAAAAGTGTTTTAACAACACTTTGCAGACATCAAGCCCATCTCAGCTTCAAGGCATTCAAAATCTCCCATCTTTATTTCAAAAGATTTGTATTCCTGCCAAAGTGCTTTCGTTTCAAACTGACTTTAATGTCACCACAAGTTTTATAAAGTTAAGAGAGAGAAATAGCTGAAAGAGAGCCCAGTCAGAATCTCACGAATTCCATTTCTTTAATATTTATCTTCTAATTTTTTATTCTATTTTTCTTAGTATTTCTTTGCAGTTTTGATAAGTTTTTTATATGTTTTTCTTAATTACTATATTTTTGCAGGAAATTAGAAGCTTGCCGCGAAGTTCTCGCCCGTTCTGTTGGTACGAGGCACAGGGAAGTTGCAGGAACCCGAACTGCATCTATAGACACAAGAGCTTCCTACCTGTACAGAATGCTTCACTGAAAAGTGAGTAGTACTTTTAAAAATTTAATTCATGCCTAAGTGACCGCCTGGCCTGCAGTAGGGCCAGCAGTTGATGGCTTGACTTCATCATTCAAATAAACAACATATTAAGGAACAATTCATGACATTTTGAGAAAAGTGATTGAATATATCACTGAAATATTAAGGCAATAAGTAAAATTTGTATCGACAAAGGTACAATTCTACTTCCAATATAATTAAACTGAAGCAATAGACAATTTTATGTATGCAGACATTATATCCCATTAGGATTATTCTCAAACCTTATTCTTAGCATAAAAACTAAATTTTATTAAATCTTTCACTGTCTAGTGATATCAATAAGTACAACTTTATTTAATTTTCTTGTTATGCTTTTAAAAATATATTTTCCACTGGAACTATAAAACAGTGATCAACAACAGGCTTCAAGAAAAACACCCATGTTCAAGACTTGTGAGAGTTTGCAACACTGACTTGGAAGGGTTATCCACAAAGCATGCAATATGCACATTTGAGTTAACGACACCATAAAAATTTAATTATATTATCATGATTCAATAAATTACATACAGAAACTTTTGTGCTGAAACTATAATTTTCTCTATAGTCCCACTGTCCCATTCACACACTTTCCAAATTTCCACTATATCACTAATGACTTTTTCTTAATTGAAGCGACAAATTCCTTCGTAAGAGTAACACTTACGGTTATGTCTAATCAGACACAAGTTGGAACTACAGTTATAAAATTAAAAAGCATTCCATTGCAATTTCATTTATAAATAAATATCCAACTTTATACACATTATGGTTGAAAAAATTGTAGTTAATTATACAGAGTGGCCACAGAACCGGGAAAACCTGGAAATCAGGGAAATGTCAGGGAAATTTTTTAAATTTCGTGAAAATTGGGGAAATTTTGCATTGTTTAAGGCACGTTCATCCATATTTTGGCGCTATTTAAGTTGAGATTTGTGGTGGTAAGCCATTAGAAGTTTAATGTTACGGAATAATTTAAACTTTTCATTACCAGCAAAACTATTTATAAAAAAATTGCATATTATCTATTTAACATACATGTTCTATTTGATCAAGGGGTCTAGACATCTGGAAAACAAGATAATAGGGGAAATTGGAAAAAAAGTTAGCCCTAAAATCAGGGAATTTTTTAAAAACCTGTCAGGGAATTGACAGGGAACTTTTTTTCCTGAATTTTGTGACCACCCTGTTATATATCCACACAAGATAAAAATGTAGGTGCAGACCTAATTCTACAATTCACATGTTAAATTCCTTGAGAACATGTTTTTGATTTTGAGAAGTGTTTAATTTTGGTTATGTTACATAGTTCGCATATTCAAATCATAATAAACAATCACTTTGACACTTTTTAATAAGCAAGAATAGACTGATTATAAAATTAAATTATCTATTTTGTTTAGGAAATCATCAACATTTCTTAAAAATTAATGCTGCAAATTTACGTAACAGGATAAAACAGTAAAAATATACTAGTTAAGTATAACATAGCTCACAGTTTGATAAATATTTTAGCCATCTTACAATACCAAACAAGAGTGCAAGCAAAATATTAGGCAAGCATAGTCCACTATTAATTTAACTAAAAATATATTTGTTTTGTTGATGATAAAATCAAAATCGCACACTTCAAAGTCACTTTGTTTTCTGCATGTATCAACCCACCATGTCCCAATCCATCTTCTGCAAACACATTGTTGAAAGAAAAAATTCCTCAATCAGCCCAAAAGTCTAGTAAAGCGTAAACAAGTTTACACATTGATTTTCTTACCAAGTGCAGAAGTAAAAACTTACTACTAATTGAAAATTTCCTGCCCTTTTTCTCATCCGTTAACAAATTTGGCATGTTAAGAAAGCATTCTCATTTTAGTACAACTTTCAATACTCTTCAGTTAGACAGGTAACAGATAAAAACTGCAAAGTTACAGTGATATTTAGGGCTGAAATTTTTCCTCCTCTTTTCGGATTTCCATCTTTTTTGTTTTGTAAGCTCATTTTTCTCCTTTTACACCATTTTGTCGATGTTTCACAAAACCATATTTCGAATCCGTCTGAACCAGTTATTCCTGTGAAAAGTAGTCATTTCTGGCAAAAGAATTTTGCTTTTCCTTCTTTGCAAATTACTTCACTCTTGGCACTGCCCTTCTACAATTGCTTATTGAAACAAATGACTATCTCAGTGTTTAGGTGTTCTGCGTATGCGAGCAGACAACCAAATCAAATGTTGATTGTGTCCAGACACTGAAATATTGCTTTTTGATGTAAAAACAATGAAAATGTGTGCATTGTTTTCTTAGTTACAGAGATTTTGATTTACCGGAAATAAATGTGCAAGTGTTGTAGATCGTATTGCGCGGCATGTATATCGGTCGCTGATATCTTGATGCTGATGCACTTTGTCTAACATTACTAAATTAAATAAAATGTTTATATTTTGTCAAATTCAAGTACTTTTACAAGCAACAAAATAAGCGGATTTTATAGTTTTATATAACTGTTAAGTTAGTCAATTTTGAATCGATGGCATTCTGATCTTTCTTCATAACTGAAATTTTGAGAATACTAGAGTACTTACTATGTTTTGAGTTTGGGAAGAAATTTTATGTGGAACATATTAATTTCTTCCCAAATATTTTAAATTTTATTGTTATATTATATTGTGCGAGAAATTTCATTGTATCTTTAAATTTGGTTAATTATTCCTTTTGCATATATATATATATTGTCTAATTTCTGGACATTATCCCTTTCACGAGCTCTTTTGACGAATTTTTTGGATTTCTGCCTTTTTGTTTTCTGAGCAATCTCATCCCTGGATAATTTATCCAAACTAACTACCTTCAAATCATTCATATTTCCTATAACTGTACATCTGCACACTCCCTGTACATCTGCATTAAATCATTTCAAGATATTTTGAAACAATAGGAAATAGACACACAAAATCTTTGCCAATATATTTTCCATTGCATCGAAAATCTGTTTAAAATGCTGTTCGTTTAGTTGATTCACTGAATCAGAAAAACTTATTTACATCAAGCTTTCTCTAGAAAATTTGGCTTTAAGCATGTTCTTTGCAATTTTGCATTGGATCTATTCCTCTATTCCAAGTTTGAAAATGACATCTCAAACCCTGTTGAGATGTCATTGTCTCAAAATCACAGTACAAAATTACAAAGCACATGCTGAAAACCAAATTTACTAGAGAAAGCTTCGCATAAATACGTTGTGCTTTCCCCCTGAAATTCTCAATACCTTTTAAGTTTTCATTTCTCCCAAAAAATTGAACCTAAATTTTTTGATAATTTCTAAAAGAAGTGTTAAACCTCCCGAAGATTTTCCGATTTTCCTCCAAAACCTGGGAAAAAACCTGTGATATTCCTCCAGATCAGAAATGTGGATTTAATTAAATTTGCATGTTTGTCAAAATGGTATAATTGTTTAATTATATAACTGTTATTTTGCTAAAAAGTTTTTTGACGTTAAATTTTTTGAAAATTGGCAGTTTTTTTGCTGGTATTGAAACAAGGAATTTGAAAGAATATGTCTGTGTTAGGAGCCTTTCTCAGCTTTTAAAGAATTATCGCTAAAATTTTTAAGAATTATCCCTAAAATTTTTAAGAATTATCCCTAAAATTTTTAAGACTTTTCCCTAAAATGTTCCTGAAATTTTTGGAATAATCCCTAAAATTCCTACCTAATTTATTTTAGAAAATTCACTGCACTCTCTTAAGTTGTGTAAGAGACTGTGGCATCTCAACAGGGTTTGAGATTTCACAGTTTTACAAAAGAAGCATTTGATTGTTCAGGAAATTGTACAGTAGGGAAGCACAGTTTTCCTATGTTGTATGTTTACCACCCATTAGGTTTTGTATGTGCAGTCACTTGGGTTGCAATTAAGTATAAGGTTACTTTTTTTAGGATAGACGCATTGTTTAAGAGTAAATGCCTTTTTCCGCAGCCACATAGATGTGGTGCAATATCTCATGAACAATGCCTTCTTAAATAATACCTCGAACCATATGAAAATTTTACTAAATAATATGATGGAGATAATTGTCAAAACTAAAAGGAAAAGTAATACATGCTTTTGACTCTTAACCTTTAATAATTTATAGTTATAATGGTGGTATTCCCAATTGGAGAAAACTGCAAAATCTTGATTTTTCTTTGAATTGTCATTGAATTTGCTCTGTTAGCAGCCAATGTGCAATGCGAAATATTGATTAGAGAAACCCTATATCTTATAGAGTATTTTTTTATTTTCTAAACTGTTCTCAGCTGACTTAGGAATTGACTCAAAACGCAGGTTCAAATGTTACATAAAATAATGCATTCATGTAAAACAAAGAATCAATTTGTAACGGTAAGATTTAACAATGAAATGTTGTATGAATGTTACTTTTTTAAATGGAAACATCTAAAGCCTCAAAATTTTGACTTTATATGAATGATATACATCTTTGAAATAAAATTCCTGTGTTCACAACTGGTATTGAATGTTAACTTTTGCAATATGCTCTACACTTAAAAAATAATCAATAATGTTAGGTTTTCTAATCAAATTGTTTTAATTCTCTTACAGTAAAAATTGATGGAAAGGAACAAGCAAAACTTGATGAAATTTTGCATCAGCCAGACTGTTACAATGCAGGTATTTTACCAAATAGTTTATTTGCTTTTCATTTTTCAATACATTGTTTGCAATTTATTTTAGAACCTAGATACTAACAAGAGAAATATATATTTTTGGTCATAGTTCTGAATTTTTTTTTTATGTAACGCTTTTGTGTCTTTTGAACTTTCATACTTGTATCCATATTAGTGTTTTTTTCTTATCATGTAATATATGTAATTTCTTTCATGCCTTATTCTTGTTTAGGGTTTCATATTATAATACTACATCCAAATATTTTTTTTTTTTTTTTATATTTTGTTATTCAGTAAATATGTCAAGATATATATTAATACATATCGTTAAGATATAAAAGAAAAATTTATTGTTGTAATAAGGACATAGTGGCTGCATTCAACATAGCTTAGATAATTGTAAGATTTTTTGTTCTTTTGGAGGTAAATTTTTGCTCTGGCTTTTTTTGTGTCACTCTTCAGTTTTTTTGTTTTAATATCTTGATTTATCTCCTTTAGGCACAAAAGAGAATCGGCCACCCAGAAAATTTAAGGTGACAAGATATAAGAAAGGTAAACACATCTTCCTTTTTAGTCTCAATGTTTTATTGTGCATCAACGACAAAAAAGTCTTGGGTACTTTGTTTTCATCTTTCTTAAATAGTATGCTTTTATGTCAATGATATTCTTTACAGCATCTTAATACAAGTAAACTAATCGTTGCAGTGATATTTTATCTCAAAATGTGTTGAAGTGTCACATATTCCTGTAATTTATCTGTTTTGGTAAACAATTTCAAAGAAAAATATACATCAGCAGGGTGTCCAGCAGCCTTGAAAATCGGGAAAGTCGGGAAATGTACTTGAATTTTTTGCACCTCGGAAAAGTCGGGAATTATGCTAGAAATTTCCGATCCTCGTCGGGACTTTTTTTTTTTTTCAGAAAAAATCTCTATGGATGTTTTAAAAAAAATGAAATGCTTTTTTTTTTTTTTTTTAAATTTTTACATATTTGTCCTCTTTTATTACAAATTCCAAAGAAAATGGGCGTTTTCCTACAATTTTCTTATTGATCTCATGGAGAAAAGTAGTTTCTCCTTTTTTTGGAAATTTTTTCTTACTTTAAACACGGTAACACAGTTCTAATCCGAGAATTTCAGGTTTTTTGACCGAAATTTCGATCATGCCTGAGATTGAAAAAAACTCGGAGAAAAAATTTCTGATAACCTCGAGATCTGTATACGTTCAGACTTCCCCAAACCACCAATGTAATAAGTACTTTTCTCTCTCGTTTTTCTGTCCTAGCTTCTATCTGCATTATTTACATTCATATGTGATGACCATTTTGCTGGACGTTACAGTCATGTAATAGCCGCTATTCTCTTGATTATGTTAGGCTCTATGGTCGAGAATTATAGGTTGTTGCTGTTATTGCGCCGATATAATAGTCACTGACGCTATTGCAGACATTTGCACATGACAGACATGGTAAAGTTCAGCCAAAAAAGCGGAATTCCGTTTTTTATTGAAATCTGTACCATTTCTGAGGTAGAAACAAATCTGCATTACAATTTTATTGGGTTTGCTTGGAAGTTTGCTTAACCAAGGAACCTGCTTACTTCAGACTTCCTCCTACTAGATTTTATTACAATTGGTCCTACGACCTCAATTAATGATGGATCGACCCAACTTAACCAATACCTATAATTGATATTGACTTAACTCGATATTCCGACAAATCGTCCATCATTTGGGGTCGGATAGAGAGCTCCGATATCTGAAACAAAGCATGTATTTATTTACACAACGGCGAATCAACCATTTCCCGCCAATAATCCAATCCCGCCATATTGCTTCAGAATGTTTGAAAGTGGTTCCTGCATGTAGATGCGAAATGTGAAAATCTTAAATTAGTAGAAATTCTATTGAATGCTCAGAAAGAATAACAATAGCATCCAAAAAAAGGAGTCAATGGAACTAATTTACTTCTTTTTGGTAATTCTGCACCTTTTTTTACACGATCGATTCCTTGAAATTTAAGTTTCGAAGACAGCTAAGGACAGAGATTTTCGCGCTCGTTATTTCAAACGGAAGTAGACGTTGAAATTCTTTAATCTTTTCAGGGTCATGAAAACCTTTTAGTCTTTAGGTCAACCTTTATAAGTTTGCACTTATTTACAAACCGCTTGCAATATGTCACGATTCGTATTATTTTGGCGAATGAAAAAAACTTTTCAAATAGTATATTTTAAAACTTGCCGTTTTCCAATCTCATGTGAAAGTTAAAGAGGGGATTCTTTCTTTTCTCATTTAGAACGCCGAGGGGTTGATCGTCTATTAAATTACTTTTGGTCGGAAAATTCCTCTGCATTGTTCAGAAACTTAAGGCATTTTGCCCGTAAATCGCGTTGGGGAAATTTATTTGGTTGCAATCCTCGGGACGCCATATCAACAATATTTTGCTTTAATGTATTTGCCAAGATTTGTGTCTGTATTTTTTTCGCTCTCGACAATATTTACATTGGCGTAATGATAATTTTTCAACTTGATTTAACCCTTTTCAATAGTAGCTATTGCCGAGATTTGGGATGCTGTTTTGATGTCATTCGCTTAGGCTTCCACTGATGTAATAGCCTCTATTTCCCGTGATTAGTGTCGGTATGAAGATCGGTTTCGCCATTTGGTTTGAATCGATGCAGAATTTCTAGAATTTAGATTTGATTTTGTGTAAGAAAGTAGTTCCAATTGTCCAATTTTACTGTTTATCCTTTTTTTTTAATTGCAATTTTAACTGTTTTTGTATGTTAAATTATTTATTTTAGCTTGAAACAATTTTACATTTTAGCTATAATAGATAATCTTAATATACATAAATTACGTGTCACGTTGTTTGAGCCCAATGGACTCCAAAAATACTTAACCGATTTTAATCAAATTTGCACACCGTGTGCAGTTTGATCTAACTTAAAAGATAGGATAGCGTACATCTCAATTTTTATAGCCGCAATATTATTTTATTGCAAATTATTTGTTTCTTATTTGACAGTCACAATTATCTGTTAGCTCCAAATGATTCTAACAGATGGCGCTGTGTTGAAAGTACCAACGTTTCACACAAGCTACAATTTAATGGCATGTGATTTATTACAGCAGTACTGAAAAATTTATTTTTGTGAAAGGGTTTAGTTCTTTATTTCAATATTAATACACGCTGCACCGAGGTAGTGAGCAATTTAATGGCATGTGATTTATTACCGCAACTGATTTATTTATTTTTGTGAAAGGGTTTAGTTCTTTATTTCAATTCTGTCTGTCTGTGGATCAATAGAAACCTACTTAAAATTGGAATTGAGCTCTGAAATTTTCAACATAAGACAAATAGAGAAACAGCTCTGAAATTTTAAACATACATAGTTTTAGCCATCTATTTAGACTTTTGAAAAACAGAATGTTAAAATTTTAATTAGTTATTTTTTAATTAATTTTCTTAATTAACAAATTTTTTTTTACAAAACGACTTCTAATAGGACTACAGTTCTGAAATTTTCAGCATAAGTACTTTGGGCCTTCTTTTCTTGGGTCTTTTGAAAAAAAGAATTTAAAATTTTTATTTAGTTCTTTTTTAATTAATTTTTTTAATTAATAAATATTTTTCAAAACGATTTATAATATGGGTACAGCTCTGAAATTTTCAACATAAGTAGTTTTAGCCTTCCAATTGGATTTTTGAAAAACAGAATTTAAAATTTTTTTTTAGTTCTTTTTTAATTAATAAATATTTTACAAAATGATTTCTAATAAGGCTACAGCTCTAAAATTTTCAACACAAATAGTTTTGGCCTTCTAATTGGACTTTTGACAAAAAGAACTTTCAAATTTTTATTTAGTTCTCTTTTGATTAATTTTTTAATTAATAAATATTTTACAAAACAATTTTTAATAGGGCTACAGTTCTGACATTTTGAACATAAGTAGTTTTGGACTTCTAATTAGACTTTTGAAAAACAGAATTTTTAAATTTTATTTGTTTTTTAATTAATTAATCAACAAATATTTTACAACACGATTTTTAATTGGGCTACATTTCTGAAATGTTCAACACAAATAGTTTTGGCCTTCTGATTGGACTTTTGGCAAAAAGAACGTTATAATTTTAATTGTTTTTTTAATGAATTTTTAATTAATATTTTCACAAAAAGTTACTTCTAATAGGCCTAGAACTCTGAAAGTGTCAACATAAATAGTTTTGACCTTCTAATTTTGCTTTTTACAAACATCACATGTTAAAATATTCTTAAAGTAGTGTTGTGTTATAATTATTAACTGGGCTTTTTTTTTTAATTGTTTCTCGACAAGGGAGAAGCTTCTAATATTAAGGCTTTCCTTACAATTAGTTTTTAGTGTGTGAAGCGACCTTAAGCTTACTCAGCAATGAACCTTTCATCGAGCAATAGCATAGCCGGCCACGTGTTATTTAGACTGAAGTATAAATTGAATTCATATTATAGTAAAAGTAATACAGTGGAATTCTTCTTGCTTTTTAATTATTAGTGCTTCATTGTTCAAAAATCTTCATTTAAAATACATACATATAAGTATTATCACATAGTTAATACCTGGAATGCCACCACATAATCTTTGATTAAAGATTGGTTCACCTATTATTCTCCTGCGTAATTTGAATCCACCTCGATTATGCTACGGTACGCGTTTGGTCATCAAAAAGATCACCGGAAATATACTTGAAGCTACCATTTTAACTGGAAAGTTTAAAGGAGAAGTGGTCTTGTTGCCACGTATTCTGATGATACCATCAGAATCTACGATACCCTTCAAAAGGTTACAGTTTTCAATTCGTTTAGCTTTTGCCACGTCTATAAATAAGTCTCAAGGCCAAACAATGTCCATTTGTGGTTTAGATTTGGAAAATCCATGTTTTTCTCATGGGCAACTATATGTTGCATGTTCACGTGTAGGAAAACCATCGAATCTATTTGTGTTAGCTAAAGACAGGTTAACCAAAAATATTGTGCACTGATTAGTGCTAAATTAAATTGAAATTAAAAGTATTTATAATTCCAAATAATAAACATTATTGTTAAAGATTTAAAACTATCTGCTCTACCTACCTCATTTATAAGTTTAAGTGTCACATGTTATTTACTAACAACTTTGTAATGTATTCATTTGTTACAAACTTGAATACAAAAAATAAAAAATTGTAAATTTATTTCTTTTGTATTGATTTTTGCTCAATATCAACGGTAGTAGAAAATCAATCATGGAGGTCGCCATGTTTTTTTACAAATGGCATCTGTGTGAAAAAGAATGGTGGTCCCCATGACTGGTGTTCTACCGTTTCCCTTGAATACTTTACTACTATGTAATATAACAAAAACCTTAGCCACAGCAACGCGTGGCCGGGTCTGCTAGTAGTTTAAAAGTTAAAGCAATTTTTTATATAATTGTTTAAAATTAATTAACTTGTGCAACTATGTGAAAATTTGAAGTTTTTTTGCTTTGGCCATGTCAGTTACATGCAGAACCTCCCTCCCTTAATTCTTAGCAATAGAAATGTTTGTGACAAGCAGTCGTGTTCAAAGAAAAAGCTTGCATCAAAAGAAACTAAAAAAAAAAAAAAAAAAACCCTGCAAAAGCCACCAAATTGCAGAGAAATGTTCTTCTAAATATAAAATAATAATAATAAAAAAGATCATAGGTGATGCTTTAAACAAGCCTTCACACCTGAATCTTATGCACAAAATAAAGCTGCTTGTTCCAATGTGATTGGTGCTTAAAGCAAACTATTAAATTGCACGCCTAGGTTCATTCCCATTTCTTTTTATCTGCTAAGGTTTAGACCTACTATTTATGTGTCACTTGTTAAACAATTTTATGTCTTTTTTCTCGCCCTAAAAAAAAAGACTTAAAAAAAATCTTCTCTTCCTATTTTCAAAGTACATAACAATCTAATTCTTACATGATGATTAGTTACTTTTTAATTTCATAAATTTTTGTAATTTGTAAAATTAGTTCAACATACTACTGGGTGGGGGTATACTTTGGAAAATATGGTGGCAATTAATTGGTGGCGAGAGGGGTCCTTGAAAATTTTTTGATGAGCCTTGAAATTCTTGAAATATGCTTGAATTTTTATCAAAAATTTTACTGGACACCATGACCAGGATTATGGAACTGTTGGCTTTTTTAGGTTAATAAACAGTCTCCTTTTTACCCATGTTTTAAATTATTTAGTGGAAGGCAAAACTGGAAAACTAATTTTGTAATTAAATTTTTATCACCTAAAAACCAAAGTTTTATATTCTAAGATATTGCAGTGAAGCACAGTTTCTAAATACCAAAGGACTCTTTCTTTTTGTTAATTTTTATTTTTCTCTTGTGCACTTTAAGAGCATAAACCCTAAAGATTTATAAGGATAATACCTTTGATGACTTGAAATAAATTTAGAAATTTTGTTTTTGCTTTGAGTTATGTGTTCTATTTTGTCTTAGCTAGTTTCCTTATGTTTTTCTATTCAATTTCAGTTAACAACGGTGAAAAAGAAAAGCTGAACAAAAGGCAGAGAGAAATTGAATATGAAATAGCGCAATTGAAGGTGAAAGAAACATTACTAACAGAAAGAAAGGCAAAGCGAGGTGAGATATTTTCAAATCTTTTAGTCTTAGTACAAAAGTTACTCATGCAAATTTTCTCTATACTATTATTAGAGAGTTTCTTTCTCTTTTTTTTCTTGTTCGTATAGATTTTCTACCTTTAGACAGAATTTTTTTTTAAATAATTCTGGGACTAATAAAAATGAGTAGCAATTGATTATTATGTTTCAACTCTTAACTGTTTAAGTTTAAAAGCAAATTTTTAGTTTTTATAAAAAATTTACCGTGAAAAGTTATGATGGTAAAAGTTGATGTGAGTTTTTATTACTGATGGATTTTGTAACACTATATATTTTTTCTTTAAAATTTAAGAAATTGAAATGTCCATTTTCTGATATTTGTGATTTTTTAAATATCAGGATACCTCAAAATCTTTTTTTTTTCTGTGCCTACTTTTACTGATCTTATAGTATTTTAATATATTTTCAAGTTTATTTAAATTCTTGAATTCCTTATTTTAGCAAAACTCTATGAGAAGGTAGACAAGACTGAAGAAAACTGGATGAAAGTTATCGACAATGTACCTGTAATTAAGTTACCTGGATGTGAGTTTTTATTACTGATGGATTTTGTAACACTATATATTTTTTCTTTAAAATTTAAGAAATTGAAATGTCCATTTTCTGATATTTGTGATTTTTTAAATATCAGGATACCTCAAAATCTTTTTTTTTTTCTGTGCCTACTTTTACTGATCTTATAGTATTTTAATATATTTTCAAGTTTATTTAAATTCTTGAATTCCTTATTTTAGCAAAACTCTATGAGAAGGTAGACAAGACTGTAGAAAACTGGATGAAAGTTATCGACAATGTACCTGTAATTAAGTTACCTGGATGTGAGTTTTTATTACTGATGGATTTTGTAACACTATATATTTTTTCTTTAAAATTTAAGAAATTGAAATGTCCATTTTCTGATATTTGTGATTTTTTAAATATCAGGATACCTCAAAATCTTTTTTTTCTGTGCCTACTTTTACTGATCTTATAGTATTTTAATATATTTTCAAGTTTATTTAATTTCTTGAATTCCTTATTTTAGCAAAACTCTATGAGAAGGTAGACAAGACTGTAGAAAACTGGATGAAAGTTATCGACAATGTACCTGTAATTAAGTTACCTGGATGTGAGTTTTTATTACTGATGGATTTTGTAACACTATATATTTTTTCTTTAAAATTTAAGAAATTGAAATGTCCATTTTCTGATATTTGGGATTTTTTAAATATCAGGATACCTCAAAATCTTTTTTTTCTGTGCCTACTTTTACTGATCTTATAGTATTTTAATATATTTTCAAGTTTATTTAAATTCTTGAATTCCTTATTTTAGCAAAACTCTTTGAAAAGGTAGACAAGACTGTAGAAAACTGGATGAAAGTTATCGACAATGTACCTGTAATTAAAAGAAAATGAAATGTACTACAAAGATAGCAATTAGTTTTTGCATTTTTGTAATAATAACAATCTGTTTGTCATAATAATAATATGTTTTTAATCTTGTATTTGAGCTGCAGGTTTTTATTTCTCTTTTATTTGTTTAAATTTACTGCTTTTTATTGTATATTGTGAGTGGTGTCAAAAATATGTGTGCAAACTTTTGAAAGCATCCATTATAAAAAAAATCTCTTAAGGTTTTAAATACTATCGTAATTGCTATCACAATGTAATTCGATGAGTCAATCGGATAAAAACAAGACAACTTATTTCTAAATAGAATAGCATATTTGTCCTTGGAAATTGCAAGGCATAATTTTTAATACCATAACAATTACTGTGGTTAAAATATCATATTTGAATCAGCAGGTTTTTTAACTGATTAATGATTAAGTAATAAAAAAAAAAAAGAATCATAATTATTCACCTTCTAAACTTATTAAAAATTTAAAACTCTTCTGATATGCAATATTAAGTCTTCAATGCTTTTTGTTGAATAAATATATAACATAACCCATTATTACAAACGCCTTATTTCAAGAACAAACCAATATAATAAAATGGTTCAGGTTAAGTATTTTTAGGTTTAAGTAATAATTTAAATAGAATTTTTAATGGGATAATAAGTATGTTTAAAAGTTTATAAATAAATTTTCTGACATATTTTCGCTTTGACACATGGAACTCAAATTTATTGGAAAATATGAAGGTAAATATTACCTTTGTACTGTGAATTCAATAAGAATTCAAGTTGATAGCATAAAAATTAGTAAGTAATTCTAGTTAACTTGAAATGAAAGGTTAAAAGCAAGACCAAAGTTAAGGTTAAAAAATATAGGATGTCTCAAAAAGATCCACACCACTTCAAACTTTTCTGTAAAAAAAAATAATAGGTCTATAACAAAAAATGTTGCAGATGTGAATAGAACAACTCAAAAAGTTTTTTTTATTGTCTTAGAGTGAAATTCTATATTAAATTTCTTTGGAACATGAATGTCAAGACAATATTCTAATTCAATCCAGGAATGACCATGGCACGATTAACAGTTTCCATAGTGGCTTGAATCCTTTGTTTTAATTACACAACATTGTGAACTTATATTTCACTTAAACCCAGAAGAAAAAGTATAGTGGAGTAGTGTCTGCGGACCCTGCTATGGGACCATTCCTGCCAATCCAACGCTGTGCAAAGAAATGATTCAGTGTATTGTCAATACCCAATGAAGAGGCCGAAAACAGAACAGTGAAAAAACTTTTTGAATTGTTGTATTCACATCTACAAATTATTATTATTTTTTCTAGATCTTTCCTTTTTTTTTTTTTAAATAAAATTTTGAAGTTAAGACTTTAAAAAATTGTTGGGACTACTTTGAAAAATTAGACTTTTTTAGGACACCTTGCATTACAAAATAATTGTTTCTAGTGTTTAATAAATATTATCATTACTTCTAGTAGTTGTAAACTGTCAAGATCAATGGTTAATTTATAAGTGAGAAGTTATTAGTTAGATTAAATTAAAAATCTTGCATATCGGATAATTTTAAACTGTGGATATGAAAACTTTTAATTGGTATGTTCTTACTTATTTAATGTATTAATAAGTAGGAACATATTAAATTAAAGCGAAATTAAAACAATTATCTGTGGTGGTGGCGGCAGAGCAATAAACTTCCTACTCTATGAAATTAATGTCTCGTGAGAAGTTGAAGTCAACAAGCGTCATGAATAATGTAAATATTCAGCCGTAAGTTAATGTTCAGTTATTTTCTTAAAGGAATCGCTTTTCTGAAAGTTCTTATAGACTCCAATATATTGACATTATGGTTTTAATGAAAGATATACTAAAATTGCTTATTTTTCTTGTAAAATATTTGGGAATTTACAACAGTATAAAGTCAAATTACAAGTTCAGAAACTAACTCTATAAAAGACCAATACAAGCTTCAAATTGAAAGAATTAATTAAAAATGTGTGTGAGTTTACAACTATTTTACATTTCATACTGTCAGCAAATATTTTTGATGAAATGTAACACCAGTGAATTGGCCACCTGGCCACAGAACCTGGAAATCGGAGCTTTCTGATTCTGGAAAAAAATCGGATTTTCTAAAATTTCACGAAAATCGGGGACATTTTCATCATTGTTTTGATAGTATGTTTCCCTGTTCATACGTATTTGGGCACCATTTACACAGAGAATTGTAATCGTTAGAAGTTTTATATTGCGGAATTATTTAAACGTTTCCTTACAGCCAAAACTATTTTTAAAAAAATTATTATCTTTGGCATGCATGATCTGTTTGATAAAGATATCAACACATCTGGAAAATTTGAAAAAAAGTTGCCATAAAATCAGGGGTATTTTTTAGAAAACTATCAGGGAACTTTTTTTTTTTTTTTTTAGTTTTATGGCCACTTGGACCAGGGTTTTAACAAATGACTTTCATCTGATCAAGTTAACTCTCTTATCATGCATAAGTGTGATAACAAGTGACTTTCATCTGATCAAGTTAACTCTCTTATCATGCATAAGTGTGATAACAAGTGACTTTCATCTGATCAAGTTAACTCTCTTATCATGCATAAGTGTGATAACAAGTGACTTTCATCTGATCAAGTTAACTCTTTTATCATGCATAAGTGTGATAACAAGTGACTTTCATCTGATCAAGTTAACTCTCTTATCATGCATAAGTGTGATAACAAGTGACTTTCATCTGATCAAGTTAACTCTTTTATCATCCATGCTGTCGTGGAAGGAAGTCCTATCTGTCACAACCTACGCAGATCAAAAATATTTATTCATTATTTTTCAATTAGGATAATGAAGTATTATGGTAATAGACGATGGACAATTCCCGCATTTTTTAAAAACAAGTGAAATTAGTTTATATTTATGAAGAATTTCTTGCTGATTCCAAATATTTAAACAAAAACTCTTTAAAAAAAATAGTTATTTTAATATTAAGACAAAGAAATTGTTTCAAAATCAGTCCGATCAAAACACTAATCTAAATCCGTGACTTCAAGGGTTTTTATGGTTATCGTGAGGCTTCTGCCAAATAGTTGGCGTTGGTTGACCATTGCCATATTCCTTACAGGTTTGTGCGATTTGCGATAAACTTTCAAAATTGTTTTCTCGCCAACATGTAGCAGGGGAAATTTGATTGCAAATTTAAAAGAAAAAGCTTATTAAGCAGAACATTTTCTGTTTATGGACTTTTCGAAACATTTAGAATTGAATAAATAAAAAATGCTGGAATGGTCCATTTTGAAATTGACGTTTGGAATGTTGTCACTACTTTTCCTGCTTAAAATATCTCACATCTATAACCTTCAACAATTCTTATTGGATAAAGTTTGACTATTAACTTCTAAATCTAATATCATAGCTTGTCCCGATCACTATTTCAATTGAAGTATTCCCCACCCCCCACAAAAAAAAAAAAAAATTGATATTTATGACAACAGCAATGCAACTCGATTTAATATTTACTCGATACTAATTAAACAGTTTGAATTCGGAAATGACGTAAAAATTATTTCAAGTTTTTTATCAAGAAAATTCAGTGCAATAGATGTAAAGCGATCAATGTAGTTGTACATTGTTGTATAAAAAGTGTGTAATGAAATGACCCACTGTTGCCCATTTTTTACTAATGATTATTATCATGTACTCTATAAAACGTCTTCTTTTGAGTAAAATATCTTCGAAGGCCATCATTATTATTTGCTGGTCAGCACCTTTTACTGAAGTTTAGATTAAAAAATTTTGAAATCCAAAATACCCCTCCCCCTTACCATTCGTATTTTTAATATATATAATATAGAAAAGTTTTATTATTCACACGATCGTTTGTTCCCATTTAGCTTTTTTACATCATAAGTTATGTAAAATTTAGTGAATTTACATTTTATTACTAAAAAATCTCAGGCTTCAGTTGCGGTTACCCCCACGATCGGGAAGCTTGCCTACCGCAGAAATTTTTCTTTGCACTACAACCCTGGTCATCATATTTTCAAAGTGACTGTATCACAATCTGTGCACAGCTTTTTTGTACAGCATTACAGTGTATTTTTATTTTTTACTAGAGAAAATATAATTTGTAATAAAAAGAACAAAGAGTAACAGAAATGTATTTTTTGTAAACAATTTGGAGCGTATTATTAGTATGACTGATCTTTGTTTAAACTATTTCTACCAATAAGTAAATATAATACACTCAGTTTAAGTTTTTTACTTGATATTGATTATTAATTACTGATTTAAAACTAATAAAAAGATTTGGATTTGAAAAAATATTGTTAATTTCTTCTTACTGTTTGAGAAATTTAAATGTGAGAGAGCGGAATATTAAGCAAGTAGACGTAGCATCGATGTCTAGTTTTCTCTAAGCGTAACAGATGGCGGTAAAGTAGCACGTAGTTAGCTGGCATTCTAGTAGAGGGCAGCACATAAAACAGTTTTTAACCATTCTTTTTGGCGTACAATTCCTTTTCCAATATCCTTTTATTCACCTATTTCTTTTTACTTCTAATTATTCAATACTAAATTATTGAACGAAATTCCACTAAATATTTTACAAAGGTGTAAAAAGTAGGTAAAACGAAGGTCTAATCGGCCCGGTGATTTTAGATTTATTGCGGCCCAAATTTTTAATATAATCATTAATCAAATTTTAATAACTACTGTTAATAATGAAATTATTCCAATAATTTATTAAATAATTAGTTTTATTTATAGAGTTTTAATAAATAATATATTTTTATTTAATTAATTATATTTAATAATCAATTTTAAAAATTAAATAATTTTATTCATTATTTAATCTTAATAACTGAATTATTCGAATAATCAGTTTAATTCAATCAAATTTTTCCTTTCTCTACTGTTCACGTCACCTTTGACCGAGCTTGTTTCCTTAAACCACTGATATATTTAACCTTAAAAACCTTTAATTAAATTTTGTTGGAAACATTTCATTTATAGTAACTGGTGACTAAATCACCCTATCATGCTTTTTTTTTTTTTTTTTTTTTTTTTTTTTTAAATATAATTAAACTTCAAACCTACTGAACATGAAACACCTCAAACAAAAGATCACCGAAATATTAATTCTTTCAGAGCACACTGAGGAAAAGTATTTTTCTTTAAAAAAATCTTAATTAAACCATCATTAGTTTTTAAAAAAATATCCTTTTGTCTCTGGCAATGATAAAATTATTTATAAATTTAGAATACTTTTCCATTTGTGTCTAATAAATCAATGCGCATTTTTCATAGAATTTCGTTGTCACCATTTTTCGCTGTATAAAGTTGTCAACAACAAGCAATAAGGGCAATTTATGAGAAAATACATGAGTCATATTTTCAAAGTGACTGTCTCACATCTGTGAACTGCTTTTTTGTATAGCCTTACAGTGTATTTTTATTTTTTACTAGAGAAAATATCATAAGTCGACTATTTCTAACAATAAGTGTGTATAATACACTCAGTTTAAGATTTTTACTTGATATTGATTGTTAATTACTGATTTAAAATACTAAAAAGATTTATTTTTTGGGAAAAAAAATATTGTTTATTCTGTGTTGGTCTCATGTACAAATAACAGGTACAACCCCTAGATACTAGTGATCACTTTTGGCTAGTTGTTACCACGCCTGTCTACTGATTTAGAAGCATGGGCGCCGCCAGGAGGGTGTAAGGGGGTGAACTTGCACCCCTTTTTCTTTTGAAAATTAAAATTAAATTAGGGAGGAGAGGGGGGGGGGGGGGAAGGGAATGCCAAAATGCACATATGCTATTTTGAAACTATAATTCCTTTTTACAATTACATTTTTTTTTGCATTATTTTATGTCTACTGTTTATTTCCTAATTTGTTTTTTACAGCTGAGTACTGCAATTTATTGTATTTCAGGCGCCTGTTGTCTAGTAATGTTGGATGATAGGATGGAGATTGGGAATATGAGACCTTGATATATGTTTTTAGATTTCAATGAGCATTTCCTTTACTGCCTTTATTCATTTTTTTTTTCGTTATTTCTCTAATTTGGATGAAATAAAATATTACTCTTTTAGACATTTAAATCCTTTATATTAACTTCAGGCTCTATCTCCTTTGGAAATTATGGTAAATCAAATCATTCTGACAGGTAATTGCAAATTTTTATTCTTTTTCAAAGAGTCTGCTTGAACATATGACGGAAATGAGACATATAATTGCAACATTAAACAGTTCCTCCCCCCCCCCCCTTTTTTTTTTTTTTTTTTTTTTTGTATTTCACACTTTTACCCTCTCCATTTTCGTTGAAGGATAACTAGTCTTCCAACTGCTAAGTAAATGAAATTTATAATTGTTACTTTCAATTAACCATATGTTAAGATTGAACAATGAAAATATTGCATTCGATATAAAAAAAAAGTCGGGTTTTTTTTTGTATGTTTCTCCAGGTTCTCGTACGTGCTGAGTTCTTAAAAGTGGTATAGAAAAAAATTTATGTGTGTGTCCGTGGTCAGCATGGATCCCGAACGGATTGACTTACGATGTTCAACTTCTGCATAATGGCAAGATTTTCGCAGACTCTCTTGTCGTCATCCAGTCGAGCTGAAACTTGCCAGATAGACTCTTTGTAGATGACAATGTATTCAATTAAGTTTTGGGGACAAAAAAATAAAAGTTGGTAATTAGTTCGAAATCGATGTTTTCTTCGTAGTGATCGAACACTATGAAATTTCAATTCCACGCAAAAGAATGCATAGTATAAAGGATTTATATTAAAAAAGTTTGATTTTGTGGGTTGTAATTTGAATCTTCCGGTTCTGTTTAAAACACTGTCTTTCGAATAACGCCAGAATGAGGAACTTGCACAAGTGAGGAAAATGAATATTTTTTGTATTTTCTAGTGTTATCCAACGAATATATTTGAGCAGTGCAATTATTTTTTATCTTTATGCTTTCAATTACTCAAAAATCGAGTTTGAAATTAGCCAAAATCAAAGCAAAAGTCACGTGACCAAAAACGCATGAAAAAACCGTGACGTGGTTACGCAGAGATAAAGTCGCAAAATGAAGGAGAAACCATACTTATTCCTCGTATAAAACAGGTTTTAGACTGGTTCATTATCTGCGCGTTGACGTTTTACGTAAAAGTGGCTTTTTCCCGCCAAATCGCAAAGGGAAAAACTAAATATTTTTTAAACTATCTATCCGAGCTCAAATTTTTGTAAGAATGGTATTGTTTATCATGATTTTTTCTCTACTTTTATTTAAAAATCAAACCAAAAAACGTGAAAGTTCCTCATTGGATACTTGAAAGATAAAAAGCATAGAAAAATAAGGAACCCCTTAAATAAAAAAAATATTTTTTCTTTTACAAGAATTTTTTTTACATGATAGTGTTGGATAACAAATGAAAACTTCAGAGGAGGGGATTTCATAAATATATACTGTAAATTTTTTATTAAAGTGAAAATTACTGCTTAGTTATTAATTAACAATTCGTTGGGAATTGCAATCAAAATTCCTGGAATATTAATGATTTAAACACAATTCTCAGTCTTGTTTGCACCCCCCTGCAAGGCTCCCATATCTAGGAGACCCTGGTTCGTCTCCCCGGTTAACGCACTTCGCCTACATTGGTGACTGCAGGACAACTGAATCATGCTGTTCTCTATCGGCGCCTTCTAAAAAATACTGACCGACCTCCACACTACCAACTGAGTAAGCAACGCACACGTAAGCAACTCAATCATTCGCCCCTTCGGGACTCACTGGTAGGAGCTATGTGGTGGTGGTCTCATGTACAAATGACAGATACAACACCTAGACATTAGTGGTTACATTTGTCTAGTGGTTAACACGTCTGTCTACTGATCTAGGATTCCCTGGTTCGTCTCCCCGGTTGCATATTAGCTACCTTTACTTGCATTCGGACAAAGGAAAATAATGCCGCGCGCTGATTGGCTGGCAGTGGCTACTTACGTTTTCATTTTCACTACGGTGCCTTGTTTGAGTGCCAGCAATTGCAGATTTGTTTATCTGCAACATAAAAGAGAAGGGAGGGAAAAAAACGGATGTCTTGTTTTTCGAAAGATAAGCTTCCATCTTCCTTTGTAAATGTGACAGAAAGCGTTTCCTCAAATACTGTAGTTATTCGAAGCAATATTCGAAATGATGAAGAATGCAGTAAGTGGATTTCAGAATTTGGTAATCTTACAAACACCAAATGGAATTCAAGACACTCCAACACTTGAGGAAAAAGATTTTCGTTCTTGTAAGCATCAGATGTATTTTATATTTCTTGCTTTCTCTTTAAATATTCATCTTATTATCAATCTTTTTTTCACCTTGGGATTTATTCCAAAACAAAACGATTAAAAAAATTATTCGTGGCGCCATCTACTAGGGTGTATATTACATTTAGTCAATTTGTATTCTTTGCTTTGCATGTTTCAAACTTAGTTTGTTTAAATAATTGCATTTATGAAACTTCTAGTCCATTGAAATATCTGCATTATAGTGAAAATTAAAGGTTCATAAAAAAATCAAACTCAATTATAATTCTATCTGTATCTGATATACATATATTTTTAAATAGTCAATAAAATCCTATTGGAAGATTTGATTTAATAATTAGTCTGATGCAGGGTTTTATTCTCTTGAAAATATATAGTACTTTTTTTTTTAATTCCTGATAAAATTTATGATTAATATAATTCAGTATTTTCTTATGAGTTTAAAAGTATTCCAATTTTAATGACTTGAAAAGTAATTAACTGCATAAAATACTACAAATTATGTACATCTCATGCTTTAGTGAATAATTCAGTGAATTCATACGAATCTATTAAATCTTAATTTCCATGAAATTTTATTAGTAAAATTAATTTAATTCTTAAAAAAAAAAAAATCATGTTTATATAAATTTTCTTAAAACAAAAATTTTCTTTTAAAAAGGGCTTATGTATAGTAATGAAAAGATTCAGTTGCTGAAATAAGTTCTCTTGCCTACTATTATTAGGATTATTTCCGTAAATTTTTTTTCCAAAAGCATCCAATTCTCAATTTGTAGATGGCAGCACGAGAGAAAAAAATGGCAACCAATCAGCGTGATGCATTATTTTCCCTTGTCCGAATGCAAGTAAAGGTAGCTAATATGCTCCCCGGTTAGCGCACTTCGCCTACATTGGTGACTGCAGGACAACTGAATCATGCTGTTCTCTATCGGCGCCTTCTGAAAAATACTGACCGACCTCCACACTACCAACTGAGTAAGCAACGCACACGTAAGCAACTCAATCATTCGCCCCTTTGTGACTCATTGGTAGGAGCTATCAAGGCCTATTCTAAGGAATTTTTACGACTGCCCAAACTTCCGTCCCCCCCCCCCCCCCGACATTACAAACATTATTACGCTAAACAGAGAATAAAAAAATTAAAAAAATAGGCCTATTAAGCAGTCTCATAATGATATTTTCGCCTCCTATGTATGGAATTTAAAATTGTGATTCGTCATGTTGTCGATCCATAAGTCCCCATTTATACGTTTATAATTTCAGGTCTTCCTAGTTTTTAAATTTAACACAAAGTTGTTAAAATTTAAACCTAATTATTTAATTTAAAACACTACTAAATTCGAGGAGTTAAGGGAACGAATAACCGCCAGAATAGCTTCGATTATGTCAAATATGCCAATTATTGGGTTGCCTGGTAAGAGTTTTTCTTGAAGCTGAAACTTCAAAGAAGGAAGGGTTGCATAAACAAATAAAAAAGTCGTTTTAAATTTTATTATACTCAAATTCAAAAAGATGAATAATAATTGCACTCCTTTAATAAAATCATATTTTTAATTTCCTTGTTTTTCTATTTTTTACGACTGCCCAATATCTGATTTACGACTGCCCAAATACAATTTACGACTGCCCAAATAGGCCACGACTGCCCGTTAGAATAGGCCCTGGGAGCTATGTGGTGGTCTCATGTACAAATGACAGATACAACACCTAGACATTAGTGGTTACATTTGTCTAGTGGTTAACACGTCTGTCTATTGATCTAGGATTCCTTGGTTTAACTTCTCGGTTAGGGCACTTGCCTGCAATTTCTTCTTACTCTTTGGGAAACTAGTTTAAATTTGAGAGAGCGGAATATTAAGCAAGTAAACGCAGTGTCGATGTCTAGTTTTTTCTAAGCATAACAGATGGCATTAAAGTAGCACGTAGTTAGTTGCCATTCTAGTAGAGAGCAGCATTTTCAAACAATTTTTAACAATTCTTTTGACATACATTTTTTTTTCAATATCCTTTTATTTAACTATTCCTTTTTACTTCTAGTTATTCTATATTAAATTATTGCACGAAATTCCACTAAAAATTCGATAAAGGTGTAAAAAGTTGGTAAAACGAAGGTCTAATCGGCCCGGTGATTTTAAATTTATTGTGGTTCAAATTTTTAATATAATCTCCCTTATATAATATAGCCCTCCCCGTGATCTCTAACGCTTGCCAACCCGGGGTAAAAAGGCGATATGTCGCCCCTTTATAACAAAAATTCTCTAAAAAGAAAAGGGACTTCCTTCAAAAACAAAATCAACGTGTTCTAGCAAAAAGTCAAAATTTGAAGAAAAACATGCTTAAAAAAATAATTTTTGAATGGCTTATAAATTTAAAATTTAATATATATCAAATACAATTCAAACGGTAAAAATCGTGTTACAGTTTGTCATGATTGGTTTATCGTGACCCCATACATGTTCCTACAAATTAAAACATGCGATAAAAAATTATAAATTATTTTGTAGCACTTTGTATGAGTGGACATTTATTTACATTATAATGAAAAAGGATTTTTTTTTTATTTTATACATTTTTGAGCGGGACTTTATTATGCTTGTGAGCGGTTTCCTGGAAATATTTTGATATTTTATCTATATATTGCTCTGTATTTTAGGTTCGGTTTAGGATTTGATTTTTACTACACGAAAACTCTACTCATCTTTCAAAACGTGTTTTTATTTAAAAACTATATACTACCTCAACCTTCTTATGTATTTCATATGCTTGAGGATTTTTGAAGTGAGTGGGTACCTAGACTTAAAAGTTCATAAAATATATTAAAAGCAAATTTTATTAAAATTGAACCAATTAATTCTTCATAAGTATTCAAATGAATCTTGGTTTAATCATTTTCTTCATAAACTAGTTAATTTTAAAGCCCATTAGCCTTCTCCTAAGGTTGCCGCCACAGGCAGGGGCCCGGCTTGCCCCCTAGCACCGGCCCTACCCTAGACTATGTTTTGTAAGTGACAACTTACGATAACCAGCAAAAAAATCTCCAAAAAATTAACCCATACAAACAGAGTTTTTTTATATAAATTATTTATATGCATCGACAACTTTTATGTGCAACTGCAATTTATTTATGCGATTTTAAGGTCAAATCGACATTTCATAGTTTATGACCAACTCGAAGGTAATAGAAACGTGTTTAAAAGTTGCCTTTGCGAAGCAGTCCCAAAACTTGAAAGAGAGCATTTTCATCGATAACTAATCGGTCCGTCAAATTTCAACTTGATGATGGCTGACCAAACGGTATAGTGGTTAGCGTGCTAGCTTCTAGCCCTCGAGGTTGCGGGTTCGAGTCCCGTGTTAGGCATGGGTGTTTGTAAATGTACGTTGGCTTGTCTAATGACGAATGTTTCGGCGCATTATAGCCCTCGTGTTGCTGACGGCGACAGATAATCTGAAAATAACCAACCAACTCGATGATGAGACAAGTTGCTCAATTAGACCTTCTCCGAAGCGATAATATAGTGTATATATATATATATATATATATATATATATATTGTAAAAGCGACCTATTAGCGACAGTCTCTAAATTTATCTGCTAATTTTCAGCTTGATTGGATGACGGCAAGTGAATTAATTAAACCCTCCACAGGTTTGCCCGCTACACCTTACACAACTATACATACAAAATTGGTTAGGATTAATAAAAAAACCACTTATTTTTTGTTTTAGTTCTACATATGCTGAGTCCACTTCTCATTTTGAAATTCTGCTTCATGAAATAAAATTAGAATCACTTTCTGATTGCAGCTTAGCTGGATTTTACAAGTTGCTCCAAGACATTAAAACTTCTGGAGGATGCTTGAAAAGTTGGGTGGAGAAACACTCAAGGCAATTATCGATTATTGTTTTTCAACTGAGTCGTCCTTAAAGTAAAAGAAATGAAAAAATCACTCAAGAATTTTTTTTTTTTTTTTTTTTTTTTTTTTTTTTTTTGGAGTCGATATAGTTTCATGTATTTTTATGATTATTTGTATAAGAACAGATTGTTTTCTTCAGAATCTTATTTATGAAAGACGCACGTAAATTTTTATTTTAGCTTGTTTTAATTTTTGCCTTTATATCACCACAATAGTTCAAAATGAAAGAGAAAATGTACGTGAAAGTGATGTTGATTATTTGTAGAAATACTTGAAATATAATAAAGTATAAAATTTACATTATTGTAGTTAAGTTAATATTGTTTATTTTTTAGTAATTAGTAGCGTTTTAGTTTAAATTAATAATATATGTAACATAATTAATATTATTTTAATAATCCAAATAAGCGTAAAACAAATCATTAAAAATCTGTAAAACCAGTAAAAATCGGTATAGTAAACTAATTAGAATACGCCGTTTATTCAGCGAAGATTTATCAAAGATAAGTTGTAGATTTACATAAAGGATGGGCTTTCTTATAATTTTCGATGTCACAACCAACTTTCAATTAGTACATTAATTATAATGCCAAGCATTATTCAAAATTTGATAAATATGTTTTAGTAACACTTTCAAATTATTTATGTTTTTTCAGATTTTGCAAAAAAAACCAAAAAAAACTAGTTTCTAATATTCCGTATGTATGGAGCGAAATAAAAATTGCAAGTTTACAATACAATGCCATTTCAAAATGTCAGCTGTCATTCTAATGATTTTCTACATAAGTCTCTGTCAGTGACAGGAGCATTGTTGTCTTTTCTCGTGTCTCCTTCTCTGTGATAGGATCTGCATTATTTTTAGTAACGCATGATTTAGTTTAAAATCAAGGATTTCTTTGGGAAATGCAGAATATATATTGCTTTTATAATAGCGATAATCCACACAAAATGCAAATAATGATTATGCCATTTCGATTTATTATATATGCCTTGATTACTTTCAATTACTCATATGTATACATACATAAGGTAATGAAAGTATAGCAATCAGTCAAAAAAAAAAAAAAAAAAAAAAAAAAAAATGGGATTTTTTTTACATTTCTCCACGTTTTGGAACATCCTGATTTCAAAAAAGTGATCTAGAAAAAATGTCTGTCTGTGTGTATGTGTGTCTGTGGACAGCATAACTACCGAACAAATTGACCTACGATGTTCAAATTTGGTATGAGGGTTAGTGGCGACCATGAGACCTACCATTAAGATTTTCGTCAAAATCGCGCATGCGCATAAGGTAGCTGCCATTGAAAAAATCATTTTTCAATGATTGCTAAAAAACGGCTCTAACGATTTTGATAAAAATTGCTGTGGTAATGCCTCTTAAGGTGTTCTAAACATCCCCACCTCCGAAATTCCCGTAAAAATGTTTCAATAGCGTAAAAAATTGAAAAATGAATGCCTTCAACACAGAGTTCTCTTTCCTTGAGCATACCTCATCAACAATAATTTTTTCTCCTCCTCTCAGTTTCGCTTATAATAAAGGATAATATAAAGATTATCGAAAAGTATATCGCCAAAATCACCATTTTGGCGATTTTTTTTTTAAAGACCCGTATAAGGATTATCACAAAAAATATCGCCAAACTGGCCATTTATTCTAAATGAAGGATGAAAATATACAAACGGTATATGACACACATCCACGTCAATATTATAGTGTAATTGAAAGTTGTGCGATGTTCCACACCCCTAGTTGAAACTGGGTTGCAAAAAAATGGCTGAATGTTGCGAACCTCAACAGACAACATTTTGAATTTTTAATGAATTTAGAGAAAATTATTGCAGCTCTTAAATATGTACTTCTGGCTAAAAAATGTCCGGAATTGTTCGAAATTTGATTTCGAATGATTTAAACTTATACCGGTAGCCAAATATGTCATAAGTTCCAAATAATTTACTTCCTCTTTTGTCTGGTAAAATAAAGCTCATTGATATTTTAAGAAAGGGACAGACGATTTTTCCCTTTATAAGTTAATTCGTTTTTTCCTTAAAAAAAAAACTGAACCAAATTGGCAATATATTATACGTCATCAGTGACGTTACCAAGTTTACCAACTTGTTGTTTGGTTGTGTTTAAAATTTATTTGTTGGTTGGGCCAAACTGTGCCATTTTTACCAGCTTGTCTTCGTTTAAAAAAAAAAAAAATATTAGTCGTGTTGTCATTCCACTTCAGTTCAACCATGCCATGATATCCACAGAAAAATATTCAGAAAACGCTTGAATATTTTCGATGCTTTTACTGGTTGAAATTTTACAGCAATTTAAAATTTACGATTTTATCAAATTTGAGATTCATGAAATTTCGAAAAAATAGACACGTGTCAGAGAAATTATTATTTTCTCAACTACTGATAATATCTTTATGGTTTTTTTTCGCAATTCAATAAAACTATTCAAAACTCAGAAAAAATATAGTGTTGCTCCAAATCAATATAAAATTTCACAAAAATTTATCAAATCTTTCATACTCTATTTTTTTCTAAAAAAAAACCCAGGTTTTTTTTTAATAAAAAAAGACAAATGTTGGTCCTTCTAGTTGAAATTTAGTATTTTTATCAATATTATAGGAAAAATTCGTTTTCTTAAATCTAAAATTTCTGCATGCTCCTGTGATCCTTGAAATCCAAATGAGATTTTGGCAATTCTCTAATGAGCATCTATATATTTAATAGGCAATACGTTTTTTGGGGTTAGTCCGTCCGCCTAAACTGCTCAACCAATTTCAATGATCAAGGTGTCATTTTAAAGGAAATAAGCTGTAGATTTGCCAAAACGTGCCAAAATAATTTATTAACACTTTATTAATTAGTTAAATTTCAATATTTTTCATCATTAAGCTACTACAAAGCCTCAATGATTTTGAATATATGATTGGCAACATCCTTACGTATGTAAACAACAAACCGGCTGCTTGGGGGTTCAACCAACCAACCGTTGCTAATTTTAAAGCTATCCTTATATGTAAACAACAAACCCATTGCTAATTTTAAACTCTTCGTTTCAAAGTTGATATTTTCTGTTTTTCTGAAGCATTTTTGTATTAGAGTAATTATTATTTTGAAGTATTTCTATCCAGAAAATGCTTCGCGTTGGACGTCGTTCTCTAACGGGGCGACTTATCAGAATAAATAAAAGATATTGGGACTTCAATGTAAGGGCATAGCTAATGAAGTTTTAAGTCAGAATGTTTTCGGATAGTATATTTAACTTTCTATTATGAAACTTGCAATTTGGGTGTTTTCTCTATTAGGCCTTACATTAAATTTATAAGAATTTGGTTACATTTTTTATGGCTGGCAAACCTATTCGAGCGCAGCAAGATGTTTTAACCACAAATTCGAGCGGCAAAGCCGCTCAATCCGAGAGCAGCGAGGCGTTTGGGGGTTGGCGAGCGTCAGCGAGCAGGGGGCGAAGCCCCCTAGTTATGAATTAAATAGTTCTTGCAAGAATTTTTGAAGGCTGATAATGAAATTTAAAATATGTAAGTTTTACGTTTATTTTTTCTTGAAATGAATGATGATTTTGTGTGCTATTAAACTTGCTATCAGTTTAAAGCAAAAAATACTTTGTTATCTAAACTATATTAAGTGTATTTTGATGCATAATAAATTGTTACATGATTACGCATTGATTTCTTAGTTTTGGAGTAAATAACTTCCTTTTAGCTCCCCTGGAAATTGAAGATATCTTTTAAACGATAGATTCCGAGTAAAGTAAAACCCCGATTATCCGAGCCCCGGTTATCCGAGTTTCCGCTTTAACCGAGCCAGATAATATTTCTTTAACCCCTGATATTTTCCTTTGTCAAAACTAGTACCGAAAAAAATTGGTTCTTGATCTCTCAAACACTCAAGAAAACAAAATGTTTACATTCCTTTTCATTGTATGACACTGTTCCTCCTATCGCGTCGCTCAAGGTCTTAAGGCTTAAGTAAGAGAACTCTTTAAGCATTACTATATACTAGGGGGCTTCGCCCCCTGCTCGCTAACGCTCGCCAACCCCCAAACACCTCGCTGCTCTCGGATTGAGCGGCTTTGCCGCTCGAATTTGTGGTTAAAACATCTTGCTGCGCTCGAATAGGTTTGCCAGCCATAAAAAATGTAACCAAATTTTTATAAATTTAATGTAAGGCCTAATAGAGAAAACACCCAAATTGCAAGTTTCATAATAGAAAGTTAAATATACTATCCGCCAACATTCTGACTTAAAACTTCATTAGTTATGCCCTTACATTGAAGTCCCAATATCTTTTATTTATTCTGATAAGTCGCCCCGTTAGAGAACGACGTCCAACGCGAGGCATTTTCTGGATAGAAATACTTCAAAATAATAATTACTCTAATACAAAAATGCTTCAGAAAAACAGAAAAAATCAACTTTGAAACGAAGAGTTTAAAAAGAGCTTTAAATTTAGCAACGGGTTTGTTGTTTACATACGTAAGGATAGCTTTAAAATTAGCAACGGTTGGTTGGTTTGGTTGGTTGGTCGGTTGGTTGAACCCCCGAGCAGCGGGTTTGTTTACTTAAGGATGTTGCCATTCTTATATTCAAAATCATTGAGGCTTTGTAGTAGCTTAATGATGAAAAATATTGAAATTTAACTAATTAATAAAGTGTTAATAAATTATTTTGGCACGTTTTGGCAAATCTACAGCTTATTTCCTTTAAAATGACACCTTGATCATTGAAATTGGTTGATTAGTTTAGGCGGACGGACTAACCCCAAAAAACGTATTGCCTATTAAATTTATAGATTATTAATTGCATGTGGTTTACCTATAGTATAACATTTGTACTTGTCAAAACATACATTTAAACCGATACGATTTATTTTATTTTTAATTTTCACTTTAACCGAGTTTTTCGGTTATCCGAGTTGGCCTTGGTCCACATTAACTCGGATAATCAGGACTCTACTGTAATCATTCTATGTTGGTGTTATCAAATCATGTAAAAAATTTTCTTTTGTATAGATCTTCATGATTGACATTTAGATTCATAAAAACGAAATGAAGTAAGACAAATTTGCAAATTTTAAATATAAGGATGTGAAATTCGATTAACTTTATTCTTCATTCATTCACAGTCATTTTCATGTTTAACATCTTCAGATTTGGAAAATTTTCGCGAGCTTCAAATTTAAATTTTAGAAAACATGTTTGTTTCCGAAAAATTGACAAAAATTTAAATTTTTACTATGACAAGACTCATTAATTTTAATTCTGAGAAAGTTATTATATGATGTTCTTTCAATATCTTTCAAGTAAAAGACATAATTAATGAAGGACCCACATTCAACTTTTTGGCTCAGATTTACCGTACGAGACGACTTGGCGTAGTTTTTCACATTTGGCGATTATATTTCTAAAATGGCAATCCTGAAGCAAATCCACTTTTTGGCAACCTTATTGGAGGAAAGGATCTGAAGGCCACGATACAGCCACATGACGTCATTTTCAATTTGGCGATTTTTTTTTTGTTAAAGTCGCCAAAAATTCTCGAACAGTAAATCTTAACCGATTTTTTTTAATACAAAAAACATGTGTTTTAGTCGAGTATGAACGATTTGATAATTTTTTGTGAAACTTTATGTTAACTTAGAACAATAATATATTTTTTTCCTTTGAATTGTTCATAGTTTTATTAATTTGTAAAAAATAAATTCATAAAGATATTAACAGTAGTTATTGAGAATGAATGAAATTTTTCAAACAAAATGCTAAAAAGAGAAAATTTAAAAAGTTTTAATCAAAGATTTGTTAAAAATGTATTTATTCAACAAATTTAAAATTTGTTAAAAGTACAACACGTTTCCTTCATGATATTTATGTTAATATTTATAAATATTTATAAATCCTTATATTTACCTGAAATTTCTCAGCCATCTATTAAATGAAGCCATTGCAGAACATTTATATTTCGGACCAAAACGTAGAACTGTGTAACGTGTGAAAAACTATTAGGCATAACTTTTATTTCGTAACATTTGCGATGAAAACTGCGATGTTTCTGACAAATCCTGTATTGTTGCTGGTAAAAATTTGTTATTATTACAAACTAACAGTGTTTTAAATTGAAATTATTACTCTATTTCTTTTGTTATATTTTAAACAATCCAAATTTCATTTTTGCAAGAAAAGGAAATAAATTTGATGTTCATATTATTATTACTGAATAAGCATTGTTAACTTCTACATTATATATATAAATACAAGTATGTAAAAAATATCTGAATGGATGCAATTTTGTACACATTTTATGTTTTGTTATACATTCATAATTAGCATTTTATTTGATTCACGTTTACTCTTAAATTAATTTTAAAAAAAAGATAAAAAACACAAACTGCATTAAAAATAAATATTTTTTTTTTTTTTTTTTTACCTTTAAGAAACCTACTTCTATCAGTCAATCATTCTAATTTAATAAATTATGGAACTCCATTTAAATTTTTAGTTCCTTAATTAAGCCGGTTAGCCGCTGATGCAAGCCAAACTCAGCGGAAAGTACGTTTAAGTTTTAAGTGCTTACTTGAACAATGAAAATTTTCCAACATTCGTGTGGGTTGCTTTTGAACTTTGCGTTTAACATGATCTGTAGAACACCAGTTGTAAATTATTCCTTCCTCTTCCACCAGCTACGATATTGGAACGACAGATAGAGTCCCTTCCTCCACAAACTGCACAAGGCAGTAAGGAAAACGTGAATTACTGTAATGGAAATCTTTAGTTCATAAAATAATTTCTAGTCTAGAAACAAATCTAGAAACAAGAAAAGTGTCTAATTTTCTAACCTCAAAATCAAAGTAAAATACAAACAAATATAAATTTAATCTTCAATGAATATTTTTTTATGAATTTAGCTAACAAAATTACTTTTAGTTGATAATGATGCTTTTTTTTTCAGAACACATTGTTTTCATTGGTTCTTTTGTTCTTTATTTTTAGTAATGCAAAATTTAAATGTTATATCTGAGAATTTTAAAAAGTACTTGTTTTGAAACTTCCCATTCTAACAGTGATTCTTATAAAAGGGTTCAATCAGCTAATTATCGAAGAGATTTAAATTTTAAAAAGTACTTGTTTTTAAACTTCCAATTCTAATAGTGATTCTTATAAAAGGGCTCAATCATCCAATTATCGAAGAGATTTAAATTTTAAAAAGTACTTGTTTTGAAACTTCCAATTCTAATAGTGATTCTTATAAAAGGGCTCAATCAGCCAATTATCGAAGAGATTTAAATGATTAAGTTTTCCAACCTGCATTTGCCAAGTCTATTAAAAACAACAACATGATGCAGTACCAATTATCGAAGAGATTTAAATTTTAAAAAGTACTTGTTTTTAAACTTCCAATTCTAATAGTGATTCTTATAAAAGAGCTCAATCATATAATTATCGAAGAGATTTAAATTTTAAAAAGTACTTGTTTTGAAACTTCCAATTCTAATAGTGATTCTTATAAAAGGGCTCAATCATCCAATTATCGAAGATATTTAAATTTTAAAAAGTACTTGTTTTGAAACTTCCAATTCTAATAGTGATTCTTATAAAAGGGCTCAATCAGCCAATTATCGAAGAGATTTAAATGATTAAGTTTTCCAACCTGCATTTGCCAAGTCTATTAAAAACAACAACATGATGCAGTACCAATTATCGAAGAGATTTAAATTTTAAAAAGTACTTGTTTTTAAACTTCCAATTCTAATAGTGATTCTTATAAAAGGGCTCAATCATCCAATTATCGAAGAGATTTAAATTTTAAAAAGTACTTGTTTTGAAACTTCCAATTCTAATAGTGATTCTTATAAAAGGGCTCAATCAGCCAATTATCGAAGAGATTTAAATGATTAAGTTTTCCAACCTGCATTTGCCAAGTCTATTAAAAACAACAACAACATGATGCAGTTTCTGAAATGAAATCTTTTATCCTTAACATCGCAACGTTCCTTTTCTTATGCATCAAGCACGAGCAGATGGGAAATTGTTTACCAATCCCATCACACATAAAACATTCAGAAAGAAAAGAAGTCTTATAGCAATTTGTTGCGAGAGTAAAATAAATCAATCTTTATTTCCCTCAATAGCATGAGTCGGCCCGAAGCCCATCTCACTAATGGGAACCGAACCGGGCATAAAAAGGGTCATAAAAGGAGATTTGCGTCGTTAAAATCCTCGGAATGTTGTTGTACCTTGGGGTGAGTTTTCGCGACCCAGCATAAGTTCGGACTTCTGAACCCTATTGGGCCCCACAGACTGTGCATAAATGGTTTGAGGATTCATAGTGACCAACCATAGTAGAGGAATTTAGAGTTGGAAGAAAGAAAACACATTATGTTTTTCTGAGATTGATTTGTGAAGGCATGGATGGCGAAAACACTAACTCCCCGAATTTGCAGTTTTTCCTTTGCTGGATATTTCTGTATTTGATTTGGTACGTGATATTAAATTACACGAGTGACATTATGTGTGGAACGAATATTCTCCAGCACACAACAAAAATGCGAAGATTGCCAAAATGCTAAATTTCGGATGCGAATAGCAAAAAGAAACATATTAACTGTAATTAGCCGCAGAAAAGAATTCCTTAATAATTCATTTTACCTGATTATTCAAGATGTACCTATAACGTTAAAAGATATTTAAATCGGATCTAGGATGCACAATTCCAACTTGGGATTTAAGAAAAATCTTTGGGAAGAAGTTTCAGAAAGATATCTGAATTCTTCAACTTCTTATATAAAATCCACATTTGAAGTGCTGAGTGAACTTTGGAGAAGAGCAAAAATGTTTTTATTTCGAGTAATTAAATTTTTTCAAAACCAATTTTTATTTTAAAACCATGGGCAAAGACTAAGATAGCCTTCCTTCATGTTTCGAATTAATACACGATCAAAATCATCGGAAAGTGGTCACAACATGCATTTTTCTATTTATCTGGAGTAATGGACCGTTCTGAATTTAAAAAAGCAGTTCACTTGTTTAAATGCCTTGACACATAACTTCGCAGTGGTATAAAAGCACTTTGCCACTGTATATTGTTACAAAAATCGTCTGTATAAAATTGTAAACAGGGACGAATTTATTTTTAAGGTCTATTTTATCGTTTTTATCTTATAACTGCGTCTTCCAAAAATGGTAGAGTTGAAAAATATGGTAGAGTTGCTCTGTTGGCAGAGTATACTTTTCTCAACTGAGTAACTCTACCCTATTTTTATGATTTTTTCTCAGAGGAAATGATGACGCAGTTTTGTTGGATTATTAAAGAACTTGTACGATATGTATTGATACACTGTTAAAAATTTTGTTCCACCTTGCACCAAATATTTGTTCCCATTTAGCTGCAACCAACATTTGATGCTTAGTTCCACGATTTAATGGTGTTTAGAATCCGAGGTAGCAACATTCCATCGTGAAATTAAGCAGCAAATGTTGGTTGCAGCTAAATGGGAACCAATTTTTGGTGCAAGGTAGGACAACATTTTTAACAGTGTAGGATAATACTAGATAGTGGGCAGTTCCACAGAAGATTTTACAACTTCGGCATTGTAAAAACTAACCAAGGTTCTTTTAATAAATTTCTATTATCTCCACAAAATTAGCAAAAATATTCAATTTAAAAAATCAAGGAAAAACTTTATTGAAAGTAATGGCATTAAAATTTTTACAATATTCGTTAGCAACCGAAAGATGTGTTCTGCAAGTAAAGTGATACTGACAGAGGGATGTATTATTACTTTGCCGGAAAAAATATAAAAATCAACTGGGAGAAGGTGACATTATTTTTGGATAAAGATTTTCAAGAAAGAAAAGTACTCCAATTAAGATGAGGTTGCAAGTTAAAGTAATTCCTTAGTAAGATACATTTATGAATGTTCTTGTGAACAATCCTGCTTATTGCATTGCATAAAGCTAGAGTGCCTATAGATGGGGCACTCTACTTAAAGCACTTTACAAAGGGACTCACTACACTCTACATAAAGCACTTTACATAGGCACTCTACATAACGCTACACTCTACATAAAGCACTTTACATATGGACATCTACATAAAACTACACAAGTAATGAAAAAATATATTCGCTTGAAGGTGTCCTGATGTGTGGCAAGTTTTAGTTTCATGAAATAAGTTAATGATTAATTTGAATTTTTAATCACTTAATTTTTTTAAATAAATTTATTATTTCATATGATTAAATGCAGAAAGTATTAACTACACAAAATATAAAAATTCATTTTAACTAACTTATAAGTCGATATGCTTATTCTTATTACTGATCCGTAATACTAGTCAAAGGGAAATTTGTTCAATGAAATAGTTCAATTTGTCATCATGAATGAAATGTCAACATTTCCGACTCTTTCGTGACTTGGAATGGCCCAATTGAGTAGCTCTAATTAACATGACATCTGGATGAATGGCATTCTTTATGAAAAAAGAAAATAAATTGCTTATAAAATAAGAATAGTAGAAGGTATGAAAATGGATTGTTATCATCTCTATATAAAAAGCAAAGTCCTCACCCACTAACTCACTCATCAATAATTCTCCCACTTCCCATATTGAAAATTGGTACAAATATCAACCAGGACAAAGACCAAAAAAGGGATATCCAAAGAGGGATATTAAAACGTTTCACTTAAAATATAGTCACAGCTCTAATATAAATGTTGACAAATACAAGCATAAAAAGTCAATTATTACGATGTCCAGTACCTAATTTTAAAGGGTTGAAACATTCCAAATTAGTAATATCCCAATGTCGCACTTAGAATATAGTCACAAGTCTGACGTTTGGTGCAAATGTCAAAAAGGACAAAAACCAAAAAAGGGATATCCAAAGAGGGATAAAAAATGCTCCACTTAAAATATAGTCACAACTCTGATATAAATGTTGACAAATACAAGCATAAAAAGTCAATTATTACGATGTCCAGTACCTAATTTTAAAGGGTTGAAACATTCCAAATTAGTAATATCCCAATGTCGCACTTAGAATATAGTCACAAGTCTGACATTTGGTGCAAATGTCAAAAAAGACAAATGTAGAAAGAAAAAAAAAGAAGCTATTTCGATTTCGATAAAATATCTACAAAGGCAAGCCTAGAAAAAGTCAATTATTCCGATGCCAATTAACTAATTTTAAAGGGTCGAAAAGAAGTTGAAACGTTTCAAACGTGGAATAACTCGTTGTCCCAAATATAGTCAAATATAGACAAATATAGTCAAAACTCCGAAATTTGGTACCAAGGGCAATCATATACAAAATATGCAAATCCGATATTGTAAAATAAATTTTTAAGGAATAGAAAAAGGATCAACCTTTCCAAGTGAGGAATATTCAAATTTCCGATATCGATTAATTAAATTAAAGGGTCGAAACATTCAAACGATGAATATCCCAATGTCACTCTCTGATACTCTCTTTAAAGTGTAAATACGGATAAAGAAAGTTATTCCGGTGTTAGTTAACCAACTTTCAGGGGTCGAAGAAAGGTCGGACATCCCGAACGAGATATATTCAAATGTCCGTCTTCCAATCCCACTTCCAGTCTGGTCAGAACTCTGAAATTAGGTACAAATGTCAACAAGAGTAAGAATTGATAAAATAATCTATTCCGATATTTATAAATAAATTTTCCGGGATCTAAAGGGGAACAAACGTTCGAAATGGAGATTGCTTAAATGTATTTTGATATAAAAAAAAATTCTAATGGTAAAACTTGAAAATCTGAAACATGGATATTCAGCTAGTCATGTGTGATTCTAGAGAAAACATTCAAAAGGAGAACTTTAAATTTCTAAAGATAAAGGATTATAGTATAGTAGAAAAGAAAATTGTCAATAAAGATGTTACTCCCTCACGTAATTGACAGCATCAGAAGAGTCGAATTACGTGTTTCACTTGCATCTGCAAAGGTCAAATTTTCATTAAAATTGAACTTCCCTGGTATTACTTCACAGGAATTTCACATTCCTTCAACTCGTGAAGGAGAAATGGATCAAATTTTTCACAACTTTCAACTGTTAAGAAAAATAATTCTATAGTTTGACCTGTTTTTATTTCTTTTTAAACTTTTTGGTTTTTGATGACACTAACAATTATTATAACACAATTTTATCAAAAACTGTATAAATTTATTGAATAAAATATGTTTTTACTTTCAGTTACCCATATATATACGGTAATGAAAGTACAGCATAAGGCCAACAAAAAAAAAGTCGATTTTTTCTTTCTTTCTTTTTTTTTTTTTTTTTTTTTCGTTTTTCTACGTTTTGCTACATTCTGATTTTAAAAAGCTGTCTAATGTACGTATGTGGTCAGCGTGACTCCCGAACAAATTGACCTAGGATGTTCAAATTTGGCTTGTGGGTTAGTGGTGACCATGAGACCTACCACTAAAGTTTTCGTCAAAATCGCGCATGCGCATAAGGTAACTGCTATTAAAAAAAATCATGTTTGCAATGATTGCTAAAAAACGGTTCGTACGATTTTGATCGAAATCGCTGTGGTAATGGTGTTCTAAACATCCCTACCTCCGAAATTCCATTACAAATACTTTAATGGCGGAAAAAGTTGAAAAACGAATGTCTTCAACACAGAGTTCTCTTTCCTGGAGCACAGCTCATCAATGATCGTTTTTCTTCTCTCTTCAGTTTCACTTAAAAGAAAGGATAATTTGAGAGTTATCGAAAAGTATATAGCCAAAATCACCATTTTGGTGGAGTTTCTTATTTTTAAAGACCCATATAAGAATTATCCCAAAAAATATCACCAAACTGGTAATTTTTTTTAATTAATGATGAAAATATAGAAACGGTAAACGGTAAAAATTTTAGTGTTGTTGAAAGCATTAAACTATCAAGAATTTTCATTATTCCAAACTAGATTAATAGAAACAAAACATATAGGAAATAGTAAAATAATCTTTCTAATCTTAAACAACAAATAACCACAACATAAGGCATTATCTCACCTCCTCGAACTAAGCAGGGACTGGTTAACAAATCTGAATTTTAAAGCATTCTTGCGATTTCAACTTTATAAGCATGAACGATAATATAAGTAAGCGCATAAGAAACTTTTTAGATTTAATTACCTTGTCAATCCTGAGATTTGCATCCTTTACAAAATTTGCATTCATTCTGAAGTTAATCCATAGAGTTCTTTTCTAGATGAATCTGAAAAATTTAATGAAATAATTGGCTGAAATTTTATATCTCGCAGTTAGATTAGGGCATAACTTTTTAAGTTTTCAAAAGTCTTCCATGTAACATACAATGACATTCACATGCTATCTGTGTATTGTACACGCGAAAAGTACTTGAATCTTACCGCTTCTGCATGTGCAACTCGACTGATGAGGGAAGATTTTCTCCCTTTAAGGTTGTTGCAACTAAGTTCCATAAAAAATTTTAGGATTAGGCTCTAAAATGCTTATTACCCACATTAGGATAAACTTTTGTGTTTAACGACTTTCATTAAGAAGGGCAGATAAAGTGTAAACTGCATTTCTGAATGCTTTATATCTTATTGGATTATTCTATACAGAAAGCTTACAAGCTTAAGAAGAAAATGAACTGTGTACCTTACAAAAGTATGGTTTATAGTTTCTATAAGATTGGCACCATTCAGGCAATGTCGTTAGGGAGCTCCCAAAGAGAAGAATAAACCACGCCCTTATTAAATCGCTAGGTTTGTATGACTGTCTTTTCTAGGTATTAAATATTGAATGTAACTACAACTGGTTAGTTGAGTCAAAGGAAATTTTGCCTACAGGAAATCAATAAGTACCTCTAAACAGTATTAAAAACATTTCAGACAATTTAATTATTTGAATGTAAACTACGTTGAATTACTCAAGGTAGAAGAAAGTCATGAGGCTTTACTGTCACAAAATGCTATTATTTCTGGACCAGAAGAAATTTCAATTGGAAACCTTCTTTCATAGGGAATTTGCCTTGAAAATATATTTAAAATAGGAGAAAATTAGAGAAAATGTTTGCAAGTTTGACAATCAACTATTAGTCACAAATCAAATGTTCAAATGTAATATACTACAATACAGGAATGTGTCAAAGGTTGTTAAAAAAAAAAAAAAAAAAAAGAGAGTTACAGTGTAAATTGCTTTTCTTTTATGAGCTTAGGTTAAGAATTTAATGGAATACATTAAGAAACTAACTAAGAAAAACCCAAAATTGTTTCACGCGGGCAATTATTTCATACAGGTATTTGTAGAGTGATACATTTCTAAACAAACTCCATAATAACTTATTTTGTATTGTATTACTTGTTGATTGCTATGTGTAACTAGTTTAGTTAATGTATAAATGCCCATTCAAAAAAAAAAAAAAAAAAAAAAAAAAGGATGGTATCCTCAAATTTATTAAAAAAAATATTTTTAGTTAATTATTGTTCATTAAAATATAAAGTTTTTAATTTAAAATGATACCTCATTTGTAATAATACCTCATTTAGAAGTATTTTTAATAACTTTTTAAAGATAAAATTGAGAACTATTAGTGTAAGTCAGGTTTTCGTTAAATTGTGCTTCTCTCAAAACTACATTTTTTCATTACTCAGTTACCTTTTTCTCAGAAACTGCACAAACTATCTTCTGATAATTTTTATCACACATTCCTTTTATATATCTGTATATACTGATGTGAAATTTTGTCGTTTTTTTTTGTTTTTTTTTAAATTTGTTCTGACTTTTTTTGTCAAAAAAACTTGTGATTCTTTTTTATATAAAACTTTACTTACACTTATAGTTCCCAATTTTATCTTCGAAAAATTATTAAAAATACTTTTAAATGAGGTAGTATTACAAATGAAGTATCATATTAAAGAGAAGAATTTCAATTTGATAAACAATAATGAACTCTATTTCTTTTAATAAGTTTTAGGGTACCAACTCCTCTTAAATCACAGATAATAATTTTTAATTGCAAAGCATAATGCAAAAGCCAAAAGGAAAAAAAAATATTTTACTTTCTCAATCTCTCTTCTCAAAAATTAAGATATTTTTTCGCTCTCTTTTGAGTGTGAAACTATAATAGAATACCTGCGCATGAAACTCACTAGATTAGAAGGAATTTTCAAATTAATTTTTCTTAATTATGTAAGAGACATTAAATTTTTCTTGCAAAACCCCTTGTTTTCACACAAAAATAATAAAAATATAAATTTTATATTTTTTGCGTGCCTTTGAAACCTTCTCTTTATTTTGGCAAATTTTTGAGATGACCCGATAACTGCAATTGCAGAAAACTCTATTGTTATGGAGAATTTAGAATTGCCTTATTAGCTCCTTTGATATTTCGAAAGCATTTTTCTCAACTTATGATTTTTGAAATTCCCACCTTACTCAAAATGTTAAAACTTTAGCGAATATAAATGAAATGACTTGAAATTTTTGTACGTCATTCTTAATATCTATTTGACAAAAATAGTCATGGATTTTTGAATAATATATAAACTTTTTTTACAAATTTAAATGTTGAAAAATACCCGTTTTTTGCGCTTTTTTTACCTATAGGTACAGTAATTGGATGGTTTTTCTCGAAAAATGTATTACTTATTTTAAATTCTATGCTTAAAAAGTTGGAGTATATTACTAGAAAAAAAAAATCAGGAAAAAATATTAAAAATTGAAAAAGAAGATCGAATCTGAAATTTTATTAATTTTTTTAAAAATTTAAAATTTTGAAAATTTCGAGCCCTATGTGAACTTTTTTTAAAATGAAATTTAGTTTTTTTCTCAGTAATACTTCCAAATATGTAAAAATCCTAATTTTAGAGGCTTAAATAAAATAAAAAAAGTTTGAAGGGTACCACGTCCCCTTAAGATTTATCGAAATATTTTAAATATACGAAAAACAAAATATAGTAAAATAAAATTTTAAAAATAGTACGTTTACTTCAACTATTAAGATTTTAGGCGAGATTACTTGAACATTTATTTTCCAAAAAAAGTGAATGAGGTAAGTATACATTTACGTCAGTGAAAGCGCAAGATTCATTTTCCCTTTAACTTTTTACATCACGTGTTTCACACAGCGGGAGAGAGTAAAATTCGCTGCTCATAAAATTTACAAATCTCTCTTTTACCGTACATTATTTCTTACGACTTTCAAAGAGCGACGGTGGGTTGATTTCTTCTCTCGCAGCTCCTGATGTTTTGACAGAGCTATTTAATTTATGAGTTTTCTTTGGTGGAATGAGTGACAAAGACTCAATGCAGGTCATCAAGAGAAGAGTCCTGGAGAACCAATTAAATTGACCACCAAGGTGGAGACGCCAAGTTTGGTAAAAAGGCATACATTCACGTACAGGTACAAATTCAGGGAGATATTTTTTTGCTTTGTTTCTGCCTGTTTTTACAATATGTAATGGTATTTCAGATGGAGGGGGACACAATGTTCATTTGCCTCTATAATCATGACTATTACTGATTAATTGATTGTGATAAAATAAAAATTAGCTCTTTGATATACTCCATTCAAAGATGCTTAGCAGCATGAACTTCATTTAATTTGTGCGACGTCTTAAAATCGTCTCGAAAACGTGTTTAAATAATGTAACCCATAAAAACGAAGTTTTCATTATAAACCTTTTATAGGCATTGCCAATTTTAATATTCATTAAGATACCGCCGTTTCTGTAGTCGGCGTGTGCTTGGTGTTTACAACTAATTTTAAATATTACAATCATCTCTATCTGCAAATATGCGGTAAAATACTTTTCAACATTTATTCGTTAAAAATAAATGTGAATTTATGCATTCACATCCAAATATCTTTTATTTATTCTGATTAGAATAATTTTGAAAATTGTAACACATACAGAAATGAGACATGTTTCATTGAAATTAATGTTTATTAATATTTAATAACAGAAAAGTAATTTTAAACTGTTTAAGGGTGCTAGGAGAGCTTCTAATCACTTTCTTTAAATCTTTTATAATTAGCGAATAACATACTATAACAGTATGTTATACTAATACTTTTAGGCCGAAGACTTTCAGTAAATCACCCAGTACAAGTTAGGGGGATAAAAGTCAGTTTAAAGAATTTAATAATTGATGATCGCATGAAATAGGTCACAATTCGAGGAAATAATTATGGCAAACATTGCAGAAAGAACGTTGAATCATGAGTGGTTGAAGTAGGATGATATGGCAATATGGCAATTCCATTTTTATACACAATTTAGTTTCAATTTTGTAGTGCTTTCAATACCACCTAACAAGATTTGAAGTGAAGAATATAATTGTTACCGTGATAAATTTTACTTTCGAATATTTTTTTTATTTAATTTTAAATCTATTAAGATTTATTCAAACGAAAGACAATATGTGTTACTATCAGTTTTGTATCAGTTTACTATCAATTGTAATATATATGCATGTTTTTCGTTTTTAATTTTTTAACATACGCACTTTTTCCCCATATGTACCCAGTTTAATTTTTCAATATTATGTAGGCCGACCAAATGGTACAGTGGTTAGCTTGCTAGATTCTATACCACGAGGTTGCGGGTTCGAGTCCCATATTAGGCATGGGTGTTTGAAAATGTATGTTGGCTTGTCAAATGACGAATGTTTCGGCGCATTATAGCCCGCGTGTTGTTGACGGCGCCAGATAATCTGAAAACAACCCACCTACCAATATTATGTAGCGACAATCTCATCTGTACAATGACATATTATCGAAAAAATGCAGAATCCTAAAGAAGAACGAAATTCTCATTTAACGGATTTTTTTATTAAAAAAGTTAAAGTTACGAATGTGACTCCTGATTCACAGAGATATTTACAATTTAAAAAAATTGCAGTTCATTAAAGTTCTCTGACAAGTAGGCTGCAGTCAATATGACGATGAATGGTTTTTTTTTTTTTTTTTTTTCAATAAAAATAAAAGCTTGCTAGAGAACACAAGTATAGAATTTAATAGAAGTATGCATCAGACCTGTGCTTCATCATCTGGAAGAATCATCGGCTCGAAAATAACTTTGATAAGACTCGTCTTTCAAGTCCAAAAAATGTAGATAAATTTTTCTATTGAAAATATGAGTTTTCAAAGTTCTTTTTGAGATGACTTTGAGGTCGACTTTAACTGTACATAAATAGTAACACTAAACATCATTTGTAGTATCAGGAATCACATCTGAAACGCTAAATTTTTACACAATAAAATTTATTAAGCGAGATTTTCGTTCTTCCGTATGCTATTCTTCAAGCACTCCGTTTTTGAAAAGAGAGCGCATACGATTTGAAAAAAAATTAATTAAAAAAGATTGGGAATGAAATTGGTAATTTTGTTTGCATATTATTGTACAGAACAGCTTAAGATTGCAGCTATACAGTATTTAAAAATCAACCTGGGTACACTGTTAAAAATTTTGTTCCACCTTGCACCAAAAATTGGTTCCCATTTAGCTGCCACCAACATGTGGTGCTTAGTTTCACGATTTAATGGTGCAACCTCAGACCGGTAAGCACCATTAAATCGCGAAACTAAGCACCAAATGTTGGTGGCAGCTAAATGGGAACCAAATTTTGGTGCATGGTGGACAAATTTTTTTAACAGTGTACATGTGGAGAAAAAAAACTGCATACGCTGAAAAATAAAAAATGAAAAAATAATATATCACAATTTTTACGTAGTTGTTTCAAGATCTCTTTTAACACATGTTACCTGCTACTTGAATCAATTTAAAGTGAAATAGAAATAAACTTTCTAAATCAAAATCTACAGCAGTAACAGTAATACTCTTCACTTAAATCTTGTTAGATGTTATTAAAGGCACTGAAAAAGATACAACTAAATTGTGTACATAAATGGAATTATTTTATCACTTCACTTTAAACACTATGAATTTTCACTCTGGAATGTTTGCCGTAATTAAAATCTTGAATTGTAACATATTTTTTTTTTTTTTTTTTTTTAATTTCCATGTCATCATCTTTAAATCACTTGTTCGTTTAGCTTGTACTTGATTCACTGTGAAACCTTAACCCACAATAATACACTGTTAAAAATTTGGTACCACCTTGCACCAAAAACTGGTTCCCATTTAGCTGCAACCAATATTTGGTGCTTAGTTTCATGATTTAATGGTGCTACCTCGGACCTCAAGTATCATAAAATTGCGAAACTAAACACCAAATGTTGGTTGCAGCTAAATGGGAACCAATTTTTTGTGCAAGGGGGAACAAAATTTTTAACAGTGTACTATAGCTGCTATACAATATTGAACAATTACATAAAAAAATGATTTTTTTTTTATATTTCCTTTGATTATGCCTAAAAAATGTGTTTCTAAATTGAATGTAAAAATGATGCTGACTATTGTTTAATTCGTAAGCTTGTTATGCTTCTTCCTTCGTGTTTAGGTAAAGTTCATATCATCACTTATTCGAAAACAATTACGTTATATAAATTTCAGGCTTCAAAAGTATAATTGTGTAAACTGGTTTTATCAAACAACTCTGCTGAAGTTTTATCATTAGTTAGAACTTTTTTAGAATAGTTTTATTTATAATGGTTTAAGTTTTAATAGTTTAATTTAACTGCATTCAGCTCGAAAATGCTAGAGTAAAAATTCGCAATAAAAGATTTTTTTTTTTATTTATTTAATTTTTGATACAATTGAAAGGTTTTTTAAGGACTTTGGAGAACAAAGAGTAACAGCCTAATATCGTAGCTTACGAACAATATGTTGCAGCTAATTGCTTTTAAAAAAACATTTTGGGTTAAGATATCTGATATGGGATCATTATGTACAACTCTCAAGAGTAGAATAAAGGAAGTTCTTCCCAGCACTTAAATAATAATATTTTTTAAAAATTCTTAGGTGCATGTAAATTTTAAATATTGTTTAATATGTTTTATAAAATATGTTTAAAACATAGAAGTATAACATAAAAATCAAAAAGTATAAACTATAATGTAATTCCAAGTAAGTAAATAGTTTTAGTAATTTAATTTCAGATTTCTTCCTAAAGGATTTTTTTGGTAATTCGGGATCAATATATTATAAAAATTTATATGCAGGTTTATGAAAAAATATTCGAAAAATATTATTTGACACGATGTAGCCCCAAAAGTAAATATTTTCCCACTAGAAATTGAATACCATTTTAACTGTGCATCTCACATCAAATATTTATTTAAGTAACTTCAAACTGTATGTTTTAGTGTCTTTACTGAGTAACAGTGGTTTTTCTGGGGGACATAGTGTTTTTACTGTGTGAATTTGTGCAGCAGTCTGTGTTGGGATATCTATCGACTTTTAAAGCCAAATAATTTCTAAGCTTTTAGAGATTTAATGCATCTTATTCCAACAGTGTCTATGGTTATACAGTATTTTCAGTATTCACTTGCTCATACACATTAGAAAATTATAAACAATAGCTTTGATTTATTTGATAAGGGTATAAAAATAAATCGAAAACAAAAAGGTACCAAAGACTAATGATAGACAAAAGTTTCGATTACAGTGGGTAAATGAGAGGTTTTAATAAAATTATTGCTTCCATTCATTAAAACTATTCATTAAAATTATTGAAAAAAATTGATTTAAAAATTGTTGTAAATTATGTGTTCAAAAACTTTTTTAAATAATCTGTTTTATATTACATAAAAAAATGTACAGAATTAGTGTAAAACTAAGTCTAAGGTAATAATTTAAGAATTTATTTAAATAAAATAATAAAAACTTTTTTGTACTTCAATTCGGAACGGATGTAGTATAGGGCATTTTGCGATTTTTTTTTTCATTTGGCTATCAGGAAAACCGCCAAAATCAAAAACTCGGTAACTAAAATAAAATAACAATCCTTCCATCTCCCCAAAACACACAAAAATCAATGAATCGGTCGATATTTTATGATGTATCTATGCATTCCCGTGCAACTACAATACATTTTTTGTTTAAATAAATTGTTGATTTGATTCGAAACGGTTGTTCGGCAATAATGAACAGTTTCACAATGATCAGATTGCATTATTTTACATTTTGAGTTAATAGGGTGCTTACTAACTTAGAAGTATTGAATCAAAGAACATATTGTTCAGAGAATATGGGCGTTGAACTTAATATATCAAACTGAACTCTTAATTCAAGCTCCAATTTCACCAATTTAAATATAAAAATTTTTATATTTAAATTTGTGAAATTGGAGCTTGAAATAAGAAAAGATTTAGACTGACAGAATGTGTAAATATAGATTATTGGGACAAGCTTGCAAAATGACAGACTGGTTTAAAATTTGGATTTAAAACTTCAAATTTTACATCTTAAGAATTTCGTTTGAAATTTCATTAATATCGTTGTGTATTTTTTTATTTTTTTTTTATTTATGCAAATAAACCTTTTTAAAGTGATTTGATTCTAGCTTTATATTTATTTATTTTTTTATTTATAATAGTTCTCAGTTTTAAAATATTGTACTATTAAATAAATTGTTCCTTTTTTTACATTGTAAAGTTTCTACAAACATTCCTTTTCCTACTTAGAATTTAAAATTCTGAGTTTACTTAAATTACAATTTCTTTGTAAAGTGTAATAAAAAATTGCATTTTGTTAAATTTGTGCGAATTTTTTTTATAAGTTAAGGGGACTTGGGTTTAGGGGATCAACTATTTTTTTAAATTTATTTATCTATTTTTTATAAAGGGTACCAAGTCCCCTTAATTGAAGAAAATTATAATAATAATAATAATAATTAAAAAAAAAAAAATTGTTATTCCACATCCAATTCATGTGATAGTATGATATTTAGAAAAAAAGCCCATGAGACTTTTCAATGGGTTATTCAATGTCGAAAAATTGACTTTCTCCGGGTTTTTTTTTTTAATCAGTCTTTTACTTTCTATTCTTTGAGGTATGATGAATAAAATTCTATGTTAGAGAATATTTTGGTACATGGATCAGTATTACTTATAAATTATATAAAAAAATCAAGTTTGCCATACTGAAGCACTTTGGTTATATAGAAATAATATAACTCTTAATAACTGAATTAAAAAAAAAAAAATCCTTTTTTATGCATTGTCAATTTTTATATTCATTAGCACAGCTGCGATATCAAAAACATTTCTATCAGCAAAATGAGCTGCAAACTGTGTTTCAAAATTTATTTATTAAAAATTAACGTGAATTTTTGCTGTTACATCCAAATATCATTTATTTATTATGATTAAAATAACGTTATTATTTATTTAAAAAAAAATTTTTGGCAACAGGAAAGTTTTTCAACTATGTTTGGTATCAGTGCCTTTTTTAACGTTGACAGCACGTTGATTTATTAGCATTCCGTAAAAAAGACCTTTTAGTGAGTTACACCCCGAAAATTTGATAGAATGTATTGTCATCGACATCGAACTTATCTGACAAGTTTCAGCCCGATTGAATGACGGCAAGGGTGTTAATTAGGCCTCCGCAGATTCTGCCGCCATCAGCAAACATACATACACATATAATCGAAGTAATTATAAAGGATTTAAAAAGAAATAATTCTGCCCTGGTACTTTGTTTTGCAGCACATTAAGGATCCTGAAAGCTATTGTGCAGAACAGCCTCCCAATCAGAAACCTAAAAGAAAGAGCATTTTTTCAATAAATAAAACATCAGTATAGATTCTTCAAAATCTTCAAATTGAAGAGAAACTCTATTCAAATAAAGTACAATTTTTATTCTCTGTATGTTTATCATTTTTAACGCTACTCCCTAACATCTTATAAAAACATAACCAAATACAATAATATACTGATGTTGAGATACGGATATTTACACTAATTGGCAAGTACAGTAATAGAAATCAATTTAGATAAAAATAAAATTAATTAATTTTTTGTAGAAAACATATAAAAGCGATTAATAAGATTTTGAATATCATTCCAGAATTTTTTTTAACACTGAGGATATTCTAACACAAGTGTAATTTACAACTAGTTTATTATTACTAATTTTATTATTTTTTTGAAATGTTACATAATTGCAATTTCGTCGTAATGTGAGTGCTTTTCTTTCACCGTTTCATCAATAAAAAACAAAAATTCAAAGCTTTAATGTTTAAACTTCATCACAAGCGATTTAAATGGTATCGAGAAAAAAATTTGTCTGATAACGAAAAATTCAATCAAAATATTTTATTGTTTTATTTAAGCTTACTGATTTTACTTTGGATAATGTTTATATAAGTGGCGGTAGTATAATGAAAAGTTTATTAAACACAACGATACCAGGAATTGAGAAATACCAACATCATAAATGTAACTAAAACTAGTTTTTTTTTTTTTTTTTTTTTTTTTAATTATTTTTTTATTATTTTTTTATAACGAATCCTTTTTACCTACATTAATTAAATTTTCTATCACAACAATTTAATTAAAATACTTTACGATATGAAACACAAAGCAAAAATCTTCTATGCAATTATATTTATATTTTTAGAATATATCAGTAATAAAAATATTTGATAGATAAAGTCTGAAAATAGGTATGGGATGCAAATGCATTAAATTTTGTTAAAAGTTTGTAATTAATAATAACAACGTATTTAATTTATGAAACAACATTAAACAAGTAATTTTTGTAAGAAATGCAATTTTGTATAAACAGAAGCTAAACCATAATGAAAACATATAAAAGTTAATAAAAGCACTATCAAAATATATTTTTCTTGAGAAAATTTGCTTTACTTTAGACTTTAGAGCTTGGATTGGAACCAAGAGCAGCATAGGTGACGGTTTATAGCCACTGGATGCTACTGGACATAAGAGAAATAATGTGAACTGAGCCTTATCTTTTCTATTATTTAGTAGTAGGGGGATGCTACCAGAGTTGAATCTTTAATGGGGTTCCTCCAGGTAAAATGCAATCACATCCATGGATTGGTCTTGGTGTGGTGGGCGGGACCCCACATACATTCTGATGAGAGTAGGAAAGATAGGAGAGAAGCCTCCTAAATATTTTATTATTTCAGACTCGTCTTTGGGTGAATGTGCAGATATCGATGGTTTTGTTCTGCCACTGTCCATTGCCTCTCCTGCAAACTAGAAAACAACTGGTAAGGCTTACGTTATGAGTTATTTGATTTTAAGCAAAACTATTTTCAAACTTATTTTTTTTATAACCTGAATGGCAAATAATGGTTTATTCAAAAATGAGAATTGTAGTTTATACTCGTTTTTGGTTTCTACAAAACTGTTCTAATTAGAGAAATGACAGAACTAAAATTGTAATGCTTAAAATGGTAGTAGACTTAATGTAATTATGTAATTTCTGATTGAGAAATATAGTGAAAAAACATTTTGAAGAGCATTAATTATTTTCTAGAAAAAATAGATCGAGCGTATTATCTGTGATGTATTTAGCTTATTTAATTATCTTGAAATGAATGATTGCAAATTGTGGTACATATATTTTGTGTTGATTTCGATATTCTGTTATATAATAAGCAACAGGTATTCTTAAAAAGAGGTAATCTTTAAGTATTTCTGAAAATCTAGAAGCCTATTTTAACTTTGAAATTAATGCGATTGCAATTTAGTTTGAAAAACTATTAAAGACCGAAATATTTTTAACAATGTAAATTCTTCAAATATTTAATAGTTAACAATGTTATTCTGAAATCGAATCTGTCTGATTTTGATTACAACTGTTGTTCACTTTGTGATCATACTGAGGATAAGCAAATATGCCTGTTCGTCGGTAGTCTTACGATATTATAATAAACATGTTAAGTTATTAAGACAATGAAAAAACAAAGGAACTTTAGGTTCGTCCGTTTGGCCATAAAGTGAACAACAGTTCTATTTCAAATTTAATAATTTTAACTACATACTTATGCCCAGAATAACTCGTATTTTACTAACAATTTTGCTTTCAATTTTTACAAGTGAATTACGTCAGAAAAGTTATTAATGAAATAAAATTTGATGATATCTTGTACGAACGTATAAGAGTTCGCATGCAGTGAAATTTGTTGTTTGAGCATCAATGTTGTCCCTTGGATGAGAAATTTGTTGTTTAAACCTTAATGTTATCCCATTGTCATAACTTGGATGAGAAGTGTGAGGTTCAAGATTAGTTTTGGATGTAACTCACTCACTTCAAAACTCCAACGTAAGTAATTTTCAATGTTTCAGCACTGCACTGTAATCGTGAATCAATGGTAACAAGGAAGCTCATAAGTAATGTCCAAACTCAGTTAAATTTCTTAAGCATCAATTTTCTTAAGGCTAAGTTGCTTGGATGAGATAAATGTGCTAGCTCAGGTGTTGACATCACTGACTGATTTTAAATTCTAAGATGTATATGTATGTGGTTCTGCACTGTGTGATCCCTGGCGGCATTATAATTCATAATAACTAACCAACCTAAGGTTCAATCGTTTAGTTTTCATTATAATTCCATCTAAGAATCGAATTAATGCGGAAGGTAACTATAGTTTAATGACTGAACAGCATACTTTGGTGCTGTACTGAATAGCATATTTTAACATTATATGTATTTTTCTCTCTTGTGTTTATTTGTACATGTGTAATTACTAAAACCAAATATTTAGATAAAAGTGCCAGTTTTCGTAAGTATCTTTCAAGTTTTAATCAATATATAATATACTTTACCAACTCAAAAGAGAAGTTTTTGAACTTAAATTGCTAAAAATTCAAAGTTTTGCCATCATTTTTGGGAAACTGAATTTAACTATGTGGTTTAATATGATAATGTATTTTAATTTTAAGAAAAGGATAACTTAAGACTAATTTTGGATCTAGGGAAACTGTCGCTATTTTAAATGCAACATAAATTTATTTCGAAATAATATTACATGCCAGATATTTAAGTATATATTTAAATAGTAACACTGTTATACGCGGTGGTTGAGGAACAGTGGCACATACTTGCTAAAAAAAGCAAAAGTGAAGGGACTAACTGCGAAATCAAGAAACAATCGCTGACGAAAATCAATAATATTTCAAAAAATGAAGGGTCATATTTGCTTGTTCTTCCCTTAATCGCCCCATTTTATTCACGGTTTCTCAAATAATGTTCATTAAATAAGTTATTAGTAAATTTAACTGCAATGTTTCACTTAAGATAGATATTGCGCTACTGGAATATTTTTTTTTTTGTGTGTGCAGTCAATTGAGATAATTTGCCCTACTACTGAAACTTATTGATATGGATGTTCTTTGAGATAAAGTGCGTATAAAAGAGAGAAAGATTGATAGAGAGTAGAAATGTGCAGAGTTTTTGAGATGTAAACTAAAATGGAAGAGAGAGAGTTGGTTGGTTGTTTTCAGATTATCTGGCGCCATCAGCAACACGAGGGCTATAATGCACCGAAACATTCATCATTAGACAAGCCCACATACATTTACAAAAATCCATGCCTTACACGGGACTCGAACCCGCAACCTCGCTGTCTAGAAGCTAGCACGCTAACCACTATATCGTTTGATCGGCGAGAGAGAGAGAGGTTTCCTTCAATCCGATATCCTCTATCCTTTTCCGATAATCTTTAATTTTCAAAAAATATAGAAATTTGTGTCCTATATACAGCTATTAGAAATATTTCAAAAAATAAACTCCATCTGACTCTAGAGATACCCATTTTCATGTGTTTTGTTTCCAACTATGTTTAGAAAAAAATACGTATATTTCCATTCAAAACATTATAATTACATTACTATTTTGAAATATTATTTAGGGATTGTTAAAATTCTCCTTCTCATTGAACTGCTATACTGACAGTAAAGTTACTTTTTATCATGATAGTATAAAATTTGAAAGAATTGCTTTAAAGTACCCGAGTATAAAAGTTGACAAAGTGAATCCAACGTGTTTTAATTTTTGTGAAAAATATTTAAAACAAACAAAAGATTTTCAGAATGATGTTTCTTTTTCGAGGTTATTATTTCTATTTAATTCATCGTTTCATATCGATTAATTTTTTTCGGTATTACACCATAAAAAGGAAAATAATTTTTGATTCGTGGTTTAAGCCTTTTCTTTCAGAAAGGTAAATCATTTTCTTCTTGTCATTCAATACTTTTTCACTTTTCAAACTCTTTAAAAATCTTTTAACATTTTCTATGAAGCTCCAACCTCTAAAACCAAGACTGCTATGTTAATAGTTGAGAGGCGTGGTTTATTTTGAAGAGATCAAACTGGATTCGCTGTCTGGATCTTTGTAACTCGACTCCTCCCTCTATTTATCTCACTGAAGCCTCCGGTTGGTTTACATTACAAGTTCTTATACTTTTAATATTTCCCTTTGAGGTGGAGTTAGTCATCAGAACCAATGGCTAGAGATCATGCTTAATATGTTTGAAACAGTTGATTTGTTTGAGTGTTCACTTCTCCCATACCAAAAGTTATGTTGAAACCAGGATGGTAGTTTTGCATTTTTTCAGTAATGCATTCCGCAAGCATTTAATGGTGAGAGAATTTTCATATTTACATTATTTCGTTGTTTTAAAAATCGCATTATTCAAATAACAAGAAAACGTTGCACAAATATTTCTTTGGCTAAATTATTTCGTTTTGGAATGAATACCATTTATCTAGATGAAAATAAGAAATAATTAAAAGAAATGTAATTGTAATAATGTATCAATCAATGTACAAAAATATTATTTCTCACGCAAAGTTTTTTTTTTTTTTTTTTTTTTTTTTTTTTTAAATAATGAGAATCCTTTTCATATTTCCATTATTTTGCTGTTTTAAAAATCGCATTATTCAAATAACAAGAAAATGTTGCACAAAAATTTCTTTGGCTGAATTATTTCGTTTTGGAATGAATGCCATTCATCTCGATGAAAATAAGAAATAATTAAAAGAAATGTAATTGTAATAATGTATCAATCAATGTACAAAAACTATTTCTCTCGCAAAGTTTTTTTTTTTTTTTTAAATAATGAGAATACTTTTCATATTTACATTATTTTGCTGTTTTAAAAATCGGATTATTCAAATAACAAGAAAATGTTGCACAAAAATTTCTTTGGCTAAATTATTTCGTTTTGGAATGAATGCCATTTATCTAGATGAAAATAAGAAATAATTAAACGAAATGTAATTGTAATAATGTATCAATCAATGTACAAAAACTATTTCTCTCGCAAAGTTTTTTTTTTTTTTTTAAATAATGAGAATACTTTTCATATTTACATTATTTTGCTGTTTTAAAAATCGCATTATTCAAATAACAAGAAAATGTTGCACAAAAATTTCTTTGGCTAAATTATTTCGTTTTGGAATGAATGCCATTCATCTAGATGAAAATAAGAAATAATTAAAAGAAATGTAATTGTAATAATGTATCAATCAATCTACAAAAACTATTTCTCACGCAAAGAAGGTTTCTTTTCTTTTTTCTCTTTTTAAATAATGAGAATCCTATGCAAACACACTAACACACCATTTTCCTCCAGTCAATGCAGAATGAGTAATCTGAAGACATTTTCAGTACATGAATTATATTTTGCAATGATTAATCTAGGTTTGTGTGAGTTAATTTTGCAGAAACACACTGATTATGATAAGATACACCAAAAGCTCTTTTCTTAACCTGTTCAGGACCGTGATCGCGTATATGTGATCAGACGATTCTTCCCTCACGGCCCGCGATATCGTATTTGTGATCAGTGTTTCCGTGCCAGCCGGCCCATCATCACACAGACGTGATTTCAGATTGGAACGTTTTATTTGAATTTAAAGGGGCAAAATGCTTAACCGGGAAAAATGCCCGGTCCCGTGCGTGCGTAGTCTCTTTGAGCGCGCGGGCCTGGGGAAGCGCTTCTTTCTCCTTTCGCCGGTCCTGAACAGGTTAATAAATAGGATTCTCTCTCAAAAATTCAAACTTTATGAAAGAGACACACAATTGGGACGCATTAACTTTTTGGAAAATCTATCAAAACACTGGTTTAAAAAGTGAAGATTGTCACTAAATATATGTTAGAGGTTTGAAAGTGTGTTTCTATTTCATACCTTCCCCTCCTCCTTAAATATACGGATTCCTCCAAGAAATTTTGCGTTGAACGTATTACGGTTTAAGTAGTTAAAAGAATATTGTTAAACTATTGATATGGTTTAAAATAGTAGTAGAGTTAAAGTAGTTAATGTAGAAATCCCATTTGTTAGATGACGTAGTAATAGCATTTATATGTTATCAAATAAAGTGACTTCTTTAATGAAAAGTTTTACCGAATATAATTTTCATAATGATGTTTGGTTAAAAATAGCATCTCTTTCAAATACCTATGCTTAAATTAGTATAAATTCATGTCAATATTTGGCCAAACATTACTTAAATGTACCAGAAAATAAAATATAATTTATTTATTTTTTTAATTTTTTTATTTCACATTATAATTGAAATAACATTAAATATGGCATTTAATACATTATATACATGTACTTACTCATAACAAGTTTCATGTTTAACTTTCTATTATTTTGTACTTTGTAGCCATTGTTTTGCATTTTCTTGGAATCCTATAAAGAAAATCGTTATTTCTAATAACTGCACAGAGATCAATTTCAATTACCTAAAATTTATTATTTTTTAAAATTTTATGAAACTAATTCTTCAATCATATTACTTTACAATAACAATTCCCTCACTCTGAATAACAGTTTCAACTAACAATAATAATAATTATATAAAAATATGCTTCTTAAGTAACATATAAGTTTCATGTGCAATGCAATTCTTCGACCCAAAAAGTGTTAAACAAAGCAAAATGGCAAAATCATTTTGTTATATCTGAATTTTAAATATTAATATTGTTCTGAATCAATCTGAAGTGGAAACATATTGCTAGATGGTATAAAAAATAGTTGATATTTTATTTTCTTCTTATCAAACACCTGGAAGAGGGAATCAACCATTTATAAAATCCATAGGATCACGTACTCTTTATAACTAGTATATAAATTGGATAACTTCATCAATGATTTGATTTGAAGGGCAGATTGATGTACTGTTTAGTTCAAATTTTATCTAGGCTATTAAATTTTAAACAAAATTTGGCATGGAATAGAAGGGGAGAGATTTTATTAGAGTCATTTTATAACAAACCTAAGAGTTAATGATTACATTTATAATTAAATTATAGACATTCAGTTATGAGATTCCAGGACATTATTTTACAATTTAGATTTCTTGCTTTGGTTGGTTGGTTGTATTCAGATTATCTGGCACCGTCAGCAACACGAGGTCTATAATGCGCCGAAACATTCGTCATTAGACAAGCCAACATACATTTACAAACACCCATGTCTAACACGGGACTCGAACCCACAACCTCGAGGTCTAGAAGCTAGAACGCTAACCTCTATTCCGTTTGATCGGGTTCTTGCTTTGGTTTTTGCAGCAAATAATGATGTATGGACACTAAAATAAATCCAAAGAATTATAAATACTAAAAACAGAGAAATTTGATTTGTCTAAACTATTTTTTAAAGTCATTTAATTATTAAAATTTATAAATTAAATTAATTAATTATTGAAATTAATTATTAAATATGAACTTTTAAATAATAAAGTATATTAATTATTGAAACAATCTAAATATTAAATTTAATTATTGGAATTATTTTATCAAAAATGAAATTTTATTTATAATGATATTGAAAATTTGGGCTGGCATAAATCTAAAATCAACAGGCTGATTTGATGTCCCAGTACGTCCTAGTTAGGTACCTGGATAAAAGCACGTTTAGTAAAGGCTCCGATTAGCAGCGAATTATTTGCAACCATTCAAAGCATCCACCACAAAAAAAAAAAAAAAAAAAAAATTTAACTAAGGACTTTTTTCCCCCAATAGTTAAAAAAAAGTTTTAATTGGCCTTTGATTGACCGCACATGTATTCTAGCTGTATAAATGTGCGTCGAATAAAATTTAAATTATCTAACCAGCTCCCCACCTCATTCAATTTTTAATGTTTCAATCATTAATGTTTCATCATTGGTGTAAAAGCAAGCGGAGAGCTCTACTGTGCCGAAACAAAGTCAGATCGTTATCTATGTGACTAGAATGATGCTTTATTGGAGCTTTTCCATGGGAAATGCATTTACTCCTGAATGGGGGAAAATCTATTTAAAGTTTCGGATAAACAGTTATGTGTACAGAGAAGCTTTAAAGTAATTTTGCAGAGATTCGTTTTTATTCCTTTGTAGTAATGAACACTTACAAGTATTACGTAAAACACCATGTGTTTATATTGTCTTACTCTAAGTGTATGCTATATGAGTCGATAATTAAGTATTTAAAAATAATATATTTTTTTTTTTTTAAATAGTATTTTTTTTTTTTTTTATCATGAGCGTGATTTTATTGAGAAATGCAAGAATAATCTGAATTTGGTTCTATTTGAAACAATAAATCATAAAACAAAATTCATCTCTATTTGCCGAACAATAAAAAATATATTTTAATTGTTGGAATGGTAATATTATTTAATTTTTTTTAAATGAATGCGTGCCACGTGTTTTGCTGTAATAAAAGGTAGAAAAAGGTTTTAACACATTCGCTGCCACTGACGTGCTGAGGCGTCAGCATGGCGCTACCTCCCATGCCGGCGACGCTCTGGGACGACGATAGAGTATGATAAGTAAACTGCTTTATTTTTAGTTCGGATTTGGAGGTTGAACGATGAGTTTTTTGAGGCACGTTAGTGAAGCATTATTTTTATATTTTTAGTGCTTTTTTTTTTTTTTTTTCTCCTTTTTTTTTGGTTTTACTATTAAAATATAAGGAACGTTTTTAATCATTAAAACACTTTTTTAAATTCGGCTTCTGAGGATGGATATATAAATTTTAGTGGCAGCAAATGTGTTAAACTATTTAATTAATATCAAAATAACATTGTTTAAAAAAAAATATTTTTTGGTATTCGAATTTTTTAACTTTTGTGTTATTTCAAAATGATAAGGGCACTTTTTTTTCTTTGTATTTAACAAGATGAGATTTATTATTGCCAAGATGGTGAGTGGGGAATTAATATGAGTTGCTTTCCACACAAATCACAATCTAACATCTTGAAGTATTAAATCCTCCAGCTGACATAAGATTTTTAGCAACCTATAATTAAAGAGATACACATTATACACATTATTATAAATTTCTTGATTTAAAGAGCTAGCTCATATGGTAGTCTAATTTTCAATGAGCACATAGCAAGAAGGTAGTGTATGGTAGTATATTGTTTTCCTAAACTAGAAAATGGATCAAATATAAATTAGGATTTTTTTTTTATTTATTTTGTATTTTAATTCATAATTCGTAAACATATAGGATGACAAATAGTTCATTACAATTACTCAAAAGAATAATATTTTCTCATACTTTGGTTAAGTTTGAGTTAGAAATGAAAAGATATTATCAAAATTTTGTAATTTAAAAAAAAAAAAGTTTTAAAAATTAAATAACACTTTTTTCTCCCCTAATGGCGGGTCCAAGTATTTACAGTCACTTGCAATGTGCTCGCAGTCACTTGGCCACTACAAGGCCGGTAACGATGGTCACTTGTGAATGGGCATCCAGTGGGAGAGCAATTGTTGCAAGAGGTCGGAAATATCGATCAAAATAAATATCGATACTATATCGTTGCATTGAAAAAAATATCGATAAAATATCGATACATGATTTTTTTTTTTTTTTGATTTTCAATTTTGCCAGAAACAAAGTTTTTTGGGGCAAATTTCTACTTTTCATGATTGCTTTTTTGTAAGGTAACTACTTTTTCAATTGAAATGGATCTACAGCAAAAAAAAAAAAAAAAAAAAAAAAAAAAAAGTTATATTTTCGCTTAATTGGTGCAGTGATTTTAATAAAAATTTAGATAATTTTCAATAGCTTTTAAGCGTATGGAAAATATTGAATATTGGTGTCATTTTAACTGTCTCTCAGCCAAGTTCAAACTTTAGTTTTGAAGTTTTTGAAAAGGGAATAAAGAAAATCGAAAAATCACGTGGAACTACAAAACCATCATCAAAAAACTAAAAATGTTTGAAAATATCGATGTATCGGTGACTTTTATCGATACTTTTAATATCGATATTTTTTAGAAATATCGATACAAATATCGTAGTATTGATATATCGCCGACCTCTAATTGTTGCTCTTAACTTATGACATCCACGTCTTACATCTATGTCTTACCCCGGATCCTAACAGAGACCCACTAGCGTGTAGTCTGATGCACTAACCCCTATACCGAATGGGTGACAAATTAAGTAACTTTTATAAACATTTTTTGTGATAGAAATAGTGTGTTTAATTTTTTTTTTTTTTTTTTTTTTGAAGTTCTGTGATGTCAGAATCGAAGATTGGATTAAGAAAGTGGCTATCCTAGTAGCACAAATCCATTGGTCAATTCCGCTGTTGTAGACTGACCATTGCTAGGGATATTGGCCAATTTTGCCCAGGGCTGGGTAAAATATACTGGACGTTTTGAAATGTTGATGCAGAGTTTTAAAATTGAAATATAGTCTAATAAGGTAGAACAGAGAGGTACAAAAACGTTTTTTGATCGTTTTGATACGTTTATCTTTAATGCAATCATGTATTTTGGAATGATGCTCGAGTTTTGGCATGGACTGGCCAATCATCATAGAACCCTATTTTTGACATTTGGGGATTACCGCTGTGTTACCTGGGTATTATTAGTCTAGACTGATGGAGATTTTGAGAATGATCAGTTACAAATTAGTATTATTACTAAAGTATATATCGGTGATAAAACAGATAAACTTCGTAACTTATATATCCCACTGAAGCACTCTGCCTTTTAATTTTAGAGGTCTCGTAAGTTAGAAAGTATGGTGGTTGGATATAAGGTGTAAAACTGCATTCATAAATCCATATATATGACTCGCAAACATGACGCGAGGTATCTCTAAAACAATAAAGGATTTTTCCAGAATTTATCTTGAAATGGATAAATTTCAAAGTTTTACTGTTTTGATAAATTTCGAGTTAAGAAGTTTCATTGTTTTGATCATTGATATTGAATAAGCATGAATTGTTTTTTACTTTCAATGGTAATGAAAGTATAGCATTCAGTTTAAAAAAAAAAAAAAAAAAATCTCACGTTTTGGAACACCTTGATTTAAAAAAAGTGGTCTAAGAAATGTCTGTCTGTGTGTACATGATCAACATAACTCCCGAAAAAATTACCTTAGGATGTTCAAATCTGCTGTGCGCGTTAATGGTGGCCATTAGGACCAATCGTCGAGGTTTTTGTCAAAATCGCCCATTTGCATAAAGTTGAAATCATGAAAAATCATGAAAAAGTTATGTGTTTCAGCAATTGCTAAAATAAGGATCGAACGATTTTGATTGAAATCTCTGTTCTAATGCCTCTTAAGGTTTTCTAACCATCCTCGCTTCTGAAATTCCCGTAGAAATTGTACTGTCTACCGAATAACATCGCTTCGAATAATATCGAAGAACCTCGTTATTGAATAATTCACCATTTTGGCGTATTTTTTCCCACTTAAAAAATGTTCTTAAAAATTAATTCCATGGTCAACTTTTGGATTTAGTTGTAGGTTACCCTGCTATTTCTAGATATTAAAAAAAAAAATTAAAAAAAAAACTATTTTCATAAATTTGCGTTGTCTATTTAAGTATTTTGAATAATTTTCATTGCTTAGATTCTTAATGCAACACATAAAAAGGTATTATAAATACTTAATGTTTTTTTTTTTTTTTTTTTTTTTTTTTTTTTTTTTTTTTTTTTGCTTTAGGTGTAAGGGAATTTAATGCTTTTATCATGGTTTGAATTCTATGCTCCAATTTTCCTCGTTAATCTGTCTTCATAATTATTAAAAAAAAATTAAATATAAATATATTATACAAAAATAATGTATTATGTTAAATAATTATGAAATATATTTTTTCTTTTTTAAACTTTGCAGGAGTTCTTTGTAAAAATTTATTTAAATGACCAATCGCTTCAAAATTCTTCAACGCCATTTATAAGAAAATCAGATTTTATTCTCGACTGTAATCATTAAATGCTATCAAATGATTATTTTGTTTTATTATTTTTTATTGTTATCTGTCCATGTTAGTTCCGTTAAGGTTTCTTTTATTTTATACTAAGAAAGTACAGTAGGAAAATAAAAAAAATCATTTTATTTTTAGTTTTGTATTATTATACATGACCAAGTTCCTCATCCTTAAATTCTTTAAAAAAATAAAGATATTAATATTTGTTACAATTTCCTTAAACTTTGTACAAATACCCCTAGTTGCAAAGTCAAAATATGACAATTTTAATTTCATAGATTAATTGTACAATAATAGTAACTATATAATCGACAGTTACACAATATTGTTGCTGTTGTTTCTGATCTCCAACCCAGTCTGACGGAGTCAGACCAGGTCAAGGAATCCGGTGACATACAAAAACTCTCTGCCGAGAAGTGGAGAAGAATAAATTTTAGAGGTCTGCGATATATCGATACAACGATATTTTTATCAATATTAAAAAAAATCTTGATACCAGTCAACAAGATATCGATATTTTTAAACATTTTTAGTTTTTTTTATGATCGTTTTGTATTTTTATGTGTTTTTTCGATTATCTTTATTCCCTTTTCAAAAACTTCAAAACTAAAGTTTGGACTTGGCTGAGAGACAGTTAAAATGGCACCTTAACCAAAACGAAAACATAATGTAATGGAAAGTTAAAATCATTTATTAGTAGTCATTAATATAGCGCCGTTTCTGTTGCCAACGTGTGCTTGGAATTTGTACCTAATTTTAAATATTAAAAACATATCTATCAGCAAAATATGCAGTAAACTACTTTTAAAAATTTCTTCTTTAAAAATAAATGTGAATTTATGCATTGGCATCCAAATGTATTTTAGTTATTCTGATTGATGATATAATCTATTTACTAAAACAATTTTTATAATTTATTTACTAAAACAATTTTGGCATGAATTCATGATAAGTAGAAATTTGACCTGAAAAACTAAGTTTCTGGCAAAATTAAAAATCGAATAAAAAAAAATCGTCTACCGATATATCGATAATTTTTTTCTGTGCAACGATATAGTATCGATACTTATTTTGATCGATATTTCCGACCTCTAATAAATTTCCTCCCAAAAAAGACCCGAACAGTCTAGGATGTGTTCAGCTGAGGCTTGGTGTTGGTGCCACTTTGGGCAAAAAGTGTATTTTTTCTAACAAATTATGACTACTTTTATTATATACATTAATAGTTTAAAATGCATATTTTAATTTATATATTCCAGAGTTACGAAATTAAAATATCCCTAATTTTTATTTAATTTTGAAACTTTAACATTTTAAAAGCATGTTTTCTTATTTCATTCAAAGTAAAAAAAAATAATTAGGGATTGAAACAGTATTAAAAATCCACAGCGTTAACCACTCACCTTCTACCAACTCTAATAGCGACATTAAAGAGAAATTTCACTTTCACAACTTCGTTCGAATTCACGTACAGAGTTAGGATGCGTTATTGCTATTTTTATGCTCAATAAGCAACGGGACGCTTCATTTGAAACGTTTGCGCATAATGTTCATTTCCCAATAAAGAAAGCGTTAACGTCGCTCTTTGAACGCGTTTTTACGGCATATCAACAGCATCGTTCATCGCCTCTTATGCTCCAAGAGGTTTTTGCCGATTGCTTTACAAATCTCGTTACAATTTAGTTGCAATTGGAAAGGGTTGTTATCACTTTACGAGCAGTATATCTTGTTATGGAGATTGTTAAAGTATTTGTATTCGTTTGATTTTTAGGGTGATTCAGTAGACAATGTGGGAGAATTGCTTTTTAAGTGGTTGATACAATTATACCAATGACCGGGATCCATACACTGCAGTGATCGACTTTAACATATGTATGTTTTAATGAGGCATACACAAAAGAAGTGGCAGATAAATATTAAAATTTATAACTTTAAAACCTTCGAAATAATAAGATTAAAAAAAAAAAAAAAAAAAAAAAAAATCTTATTTGAAAACTATAGTTATATGTTAAATTACTCTATGTATGTTATTGTTAAAGTTAGGAAATTGGGTAATCTGATCATTACATAGATAATCTGCACATTATCTACGTAATTTCAAAATTACCTAAGTAGGCAAAATTACCTAGATAATTTGCACATTACTTATTATAATAAAAATAATTTTATTTTTCCAAAAATCGGGCTTAGGGCCAATTATACCAATAATACAATTATACCAATGACCGGGATCCATACACTGCAGTGATTGACTTTAATCAATGTATGTTTGAATGAGGCATACACAAAAAAAAAGTGGCAGATAAATATTAAAATTTATAACTTTAAAACCTTCGAAATAATAAGATAAAAAAAAAAAAAAAAAAAAAAACATCTTAATTGAAAACTATAGTTATTTGTTAAATTAAGCTATGTATGTATGTTATTGTAAAAGTTAGGAAATTGGGTAATCTGATCATTACATAGATAATCTGCACATTATCTACGTAATTTCAAGATTACCTAGATAATTTGCACATTACTTATTATAGTAAAAATAATTTTATTTTTCCAAAAATCGGGCTTAGAGCCAATGTACAGTTTACCCTGGGCCTTAAATTCATGCCCATTACAAAGTTTATTTTAAGTTTTTTTTTTCTTTCTATTTGAGTTTTATAAAACATCAATACAACTGAACAACATCAGTATACTTATCTTTTTACAAGCAGTGGGAGCAGGCGCATGTCAACACAATGCTTTTCTTGCGCATGCCCAAACATTAAGTGTTGACGGACACCGGACCGCACTTTTAACCAATTGAAAATATTATCTTTTGGCTTAAGGACTAGGATAATAATATATTTATTCAAACAACAGCATTGTTTATTGTACACTTTTCACTTGAGGGATGCAAAATACGTTAATATGTAAATTACCTAGGTAAAAAGAGGTTGATTGGTTGTTTTCAGATTATCTGGCGCCGTCAGCAGCACGAGGGCTATAATGCGCCGAAACATTCGTCATTTGACAAGCCAACATACATTTACAAACACCCATGCCTAACACGGGACTCGAACCCGCAACCTCGCGGTCTAGAAGCTAGCACGCTAACCACTATACCGTTTGGTCGGCCGTAAAAAGAGGACTCTAATTTTATTTAGTTGATTCCACACTTAAAAAAAATAAAAAAATCAGGTAATTTGCAGATTAACAGAGCAGCAAATTAGCAACATGGTTAATGTTCTAGAAATGAATGTCTTATGTAGCAATTGTCTTCGTCATGTATAGCCAACTTACACAAGTGCATTATCTTTCTTCTGCGTTTTGTAGTTGGTTTTTATTTTGAAGTTGATGGTTGGTTTACTAAATTCAAATTTTGCACTAATGTTTAAATCATTTTCACTTAGGTATTTATTTGCTGGCAAACTCAATTTTTGGGTCATTAGTGATCGAGTTGTTGAAGACGATGTTTGGATCAATCGTTTGATGATCATCACTATTATCAAAAAAGTCACTTCCACTGGAAAGTGCTTTCAAGATTGGAATGGAAATAAATATAAAATCTCATATGTACAATTATTAATGCAAAATATTTTATAAAACAGAGATAAAAACAGTTCAAAAACATACTCAAATCAAACAATTATTTCTTTTCCAAAAAGTATTTTTCATCAAAAGTCATGTATAGCCAACTTACACAAGTACATTATCTTTCTTCTGCGTTTTGTGGTTGGCTTTTATTTTGAAGTTGATGGTTGGTTTATTAAATTCATATTTTACTCTAATGTTCAAATCATTTTCACTTAGGTATTTATTTGCTTGCAATTCACACTCAATTTTTGGGTCATTAGTGCTCGAGTTGTTGAAGACAATTTTCGGATCAATCGTTTGATCATCATCACTATTATCAAAAAAGTCACTTCCACTAGAAAGTGCTTTCCAGATTTCATCAATCGATAATTTCCCTTCCCATCTTTATTTTTGAAGTATACATCCGACTTGTTGCTTTTTTTTAATGCAAGCATTTTAATGATGGACAATATTGAAAAACTTCAAGTTAAACCTCAAAGTACACCGATTCCGAATTAAACAAATGAGACAAAAATGTAACTTTAGTTCATGGTATAACCAAATGGAAATAATTATAAAATCTCATACGTACAATTATTAATGCAAAATATTTTATAAAACAGAGATAATAACAGTTCAAAAACATACTCAAATCAAACAATTATTTTTTTCCAAAAAGTATTTTTCATATTAATTAGCAGTTTTGAGACTTGAAATTAACCTAAGTCTTAAAAATCGACGTGGCAAAAAGTAGGAATTTGATTCTCTCACTTCAAGCTAGGATCTGTTTTTGTTTACTAAACGAGTTTATTAGACTAAATTCAAGGCAAATCGAGCAGAGTTTCCAAGTGGCTATAAAATGTAAATGAATTGGGACGGAAAAAACGAACTAGTTGGCTATATGCATTGTAGGGATATATAGTTAAATATAAAACGAAATTTTTTTATCTTTATAATTTTACACTCAGTATGAGGTATAAAATTATGTCTTAAGCTGCAGACATGGACTTCATTTGGGAAAGTAAAAACGGTGCACCCTCTGTCGTTTAAAAATGAAAATAAATTTCTAAAAAATTAATTGATATTCAATTATCATTTTGAAAACCACGCCTTGAGCGAAAACTTTAATATTTGTAGCCCTCTGTGTGTGATTTTCACTTCCTGTAAATCTTGTGACTCCTATGTCATCAGATTATACTTTATTTACATAATTATGGATATTTTTTTTTTAATAAAATCATCGACTGAATTCAAATGTAACTGTGCTTTCAGATAAAAAAAAATGTAGTACATGCACTGAATTTATTATGGATATATTAGACAACGGGAGAAGTTTTGTAAAACAACACCACTAACTGTTTTGTCATATCTGGTTTCTTTATGCGTTTTCTATATATTTCTAATCATTTTAGAGTAATAGTCACGTAAAATAAATGAAAAGTTATTTCAATTGAACTATTAGAAAGTGTTTTTTTTCTACATAACTGTGACATAATGAGAATAATTGCGTCTTTATGTTCTTAGAAGCTCGTCAGTAATTGTAGTTCTGTCCCTTTTAAATTCAGATAACAGAAAAATGTATTGGAAAAATATGTTGCTATCTACGAAGAAACATGTGTACTTATGGACCTACTTGTTATGAGCTTATTAATAATCGGTTAAACTTATTTACATCAGTATGTTTTTTTTAACATTGGAATTTTAAATTTATAATCATGTGATATTGTTCTGTGAAGGGCAAATGACAACAAATAATACAGAGAAGTTAAAAGAAAGAAAAATTGTCGTATAAATTGCTATAATATATCTCCTAAATATTTTCATTCATAAATATCCTGCATTTCATTTGAATTTTTTTTGTTTGTAAAAAATATTTAATACAACAAATAAGTTAAATATTAAATTCATTTTCAAAAAATGCAACATTGATAATCACTACCTGCATAATGAAAATAGACAAATAAAAAAATAAATGTATATATATATATTTTTCCCGACTGTCAGTTGCCGACCAAACTGTATAGTGGTTAGCGTGCTAGCCTCTAGACCGCGAGGTTGCGGTTACGAGTCTCGTGTTTGGCATGGGTGTTTGTAAATGTATGTTGGCTTGTTCTAATGACTAATGTTTCGGCGCATTATAGCCCTCGTTTTACTGACTGTGCCAGATAATCTGAAAACAACCAACCCGACTGTCAGTACTTTTTACTTTCAAGTACCCATTTGTATTATACATAGGGTAATGAAAGTAGAGTATTCGGACAAAAAAAAATTCGATTTTTTTTTTTTTTTTTTTTTTTTTTTTTTTGGCATTTCCCCACGTTTTGGAACACTCTGATTTCATAAAAGTAATCTAGAAAAATTGTCTGTCATTATGTGTGTATGTGGTCAGCATAACTTCCGAACAAATTGACCTACGATATTCAAATTTGGTATGTGGGTTGCTAGTGGCCATGGGACCTACCATTAAGGTTTTCGTCAAAATCGCGCTTGCACATAAGGTAGCTGCTATTGAAAATATCATGTTTTTCAATGATTGCTAAAAAATGGCTACAACGATTTTGATAAAAATCGCTGTGCTAATGCTTCTTAAGGTGTTCTAAACATCGCTATCTCCAAAATTCACTTAAAAAGGCTTTAACGGCGTAAAAAGTTTGCCTTCAACACAGAGTTCTCTTTCCTTGCGCATACCTCATCAACGGTCGTTGTTTGCTTCTCCCCTTAGTTTCACTTACAATACAGGATAATATAAGGATTATCGATACCATAATCACCTTTTTTTTTTTTTTTTTTTTTTTTTTTTTTTTTTACCCATACAAGAATCATAGCAAAAAATATTGCCAAACTAGCCATTTTTTTTCTAGATGATTGATGAAAATATAATAACGTTAAATGGCACAAATCCTTGTCAGTATAATAGTGCAATTGAAAGTTGTGCGATGTTCCACACTCCAAAAATCAGTAAAAAATTAATGATCAAACGATGATAGCATTTATAATAATTTAAAATTTCTTAATTACTTATATTCTTTAAGAAATTAAAAAGGATATGTTTAATCAAGCATAATTACAATAATTTTATCAAAGATGTTCAACTTTCTACTTGAATTAAAAAGTTAAAATCAGAATAAATTGGGAATTATACTATATAGATTAAGGTAGACACGTACACGAAAGGGTTTAATATTTCATTAATCAACTTAGACACTTCAAATTTGGTGCTTAGTAATTAAAAAAACTAATATAAGATAAACTGTAATATATGTGTATTTGCAAAATAATAATTTTTATTTTATGGGAAAAAAAGTGGCATTTTATACAATGTTTTCAAACTTTTGGAAACATACGTGTGTGTATATGTTTTAAATTAAGAAAAGAAATTTATAGCTGGATATTTGAAATCAACCATATTCCATTTGTCTGAGAAACAGCTATCAAATTTCTTTTGCCTAATTAATAGCAAAAAAAAAAAAAAAAAAAAAAAAAAAAAAAAAAAAAAAACACTTCTTTTATTTTCAAAATGATTGAAATAAATTTTCACACTATACAAAAATAATCTGCACTAGAAATCGCAAATCACATTTGTATAGGGGTTAGAATAATATTGTTTTTATATATAGAGTGTCATGATATGAATATGAGATGCATATTAAAAAAAATAAAAAAATCTTTTATTTGTAAAAACAAAATCTTATAGTACAAAATCAGTCGGTTTTAGAAGAAGATAAATCCCAATATTGTTAAAAATTTTGCAAAAGTTTTTTGCATCTTTATAAAATATTATAAACAGTTTTTTAAATGTTATCTTTTGTTTTCAGTAGTTTGATGATGCATTATAACAACATTTAAGATAGAAAAGGTGCGTAAATACCGATGGCGCTTTTTATTTTCTTTCACACAAATTTAGAGGCATTGCATGTTGCTTAAAGCCGATGTCTGAATCTATTTTGAGGGCTATAGAAAGGAACAACAGATGGCGGGAAATCCTCGATTTCGAAAAAATTGGACTATGATCGTTCTTTGCCGCGGGCCCTTCATTTTTCATCAATTCCTTTGTGTCACCCTGACTTCACTTTTATTCGCAAATACTAATATTGTATTAGATCTTTACTGATAACTACTTTACGTCTGAGATTGATACAAAAAATTCTCAATCTCAATTTGCCCTCAATATAGACCAAGTGACCCGGAACTCCAGAATTTTACCTTAAAGTGAGCCCCTCGCCCTATTCCCCTTGAATATTTAACGTCCCTTCTTACGTGCCTCTTCAATGGCGTAAAAATGCATAAACTTCTTTTCATAAAATATACTGTTGCCCTCCCAAGAAGCATCGGCGATACATATCCACAAGAACCCGTTTACATAGTTCATGAGTTGCTTTACTTGCTCCAATGAAGTACAAAGGATTGCATTGAAGTGTTCACATTGGAAATGTAAGATTTTAGTCCAACGCGTGCTCTGTGCACGTGAGTGAATGCGAGCTCACGTGGTTTAAAGAGCGTCATAAAATTCTCCTTGTTTATCAAGCCTATCCCGAGTAAAATGATTCAACTAAAAAAGGAAAGGAAAGAAACCCAAACGATTTTGAATCACATTTTTAGAGCAACGGCGATGTCTTTATCCCAACAACTTCAAATCATTTTAATAAATGGATCGTCATAAAAATACTGCAATTGTCACTTCAACAATGCGAATTGTAGCTTTAAACTCAAACTATAGAAAGGAGCTTTGCAGATGGATATGATGATAGGGAGGATAAATATTTAGGAGTTGGGAGGGGGGGGGGATATTTTTAATAGATGAGAGTGTTTAGAGAGGTGGCTTTGCGCAGCATTTGCGAAAGCGCGCGCATTCTGTGAGAGATCAATCAATAAAAACTCCGGGTTTTTGTTCCCGTCTAAGATGGAAAGCAGGGATCTTACTGAAGAAAGTTGGTTTCTATATATAGAGCGTATTTTTGCGTGTTATGCGCATTTCGAAAATATTTTCTCAGTAAGCGAAGCAGAAAGATTATATCAAGTAAGTGGGGAGAGTTTATTAATTTTACTTTTAGTTTAAAATATTTTTATTCTAAATTTCGTCATTTTACTTTTAGTTTAAATATTATTATCTAGATTTCATTAAATTATTTGACGTACCAAAATTAATATAATTTTTCAGTTAATATTTTTGTACAACAAAAGCGTATTGTGGTTTTATAAAACATATTCATTACGAGTGAAGAAATAATGTTTTGAGTTGGTATTACATAATTTTCTAAATATGATACTAAAATTTCAATTAAGCCAAATTTCATGAATACAATTATTATGAAATTGTTTTAAAATTGTTACACTTCATAAAGTAAAATTACATCAAAATTACAATTACTTTTATTTTTACAGAATAAAAACATTTAACATGATATTTTACTTAAAATAAACTTTTAATATTTTTTCTCTTTTTAATTTTATCAAACTAAATAAAAAATTATGTGTTTTATGTAGCCATATGCTTAAGAAGTTGTAACATTTTTATAATGTAATAAAATTCTCACACTATCAGATAAAATATAATCAATTATATTGTTTCCGAGTAACTCTTTAAATACTATACGATTTTTTTACATAGTTTTAATGTTTAACTATAGGTATGTTTAATGTCTCTTAAATAGAAGAACTGTTTTGGAAGTAACAATAACCATTGTTGTAAATATGTAGTAGGGTGGCTTAATATATTTTTAAAGCTTAAGGTATCATTAAAAATTAAGAGAAAGTTTTCTCCTTTCATTTATACTATACAGTAGAATAAAATATCCAAATGAATTAAAATATGAATTAATTTAGTGTACTTAAATCTTAAATATACTAGAAATTTGAAAATAGTGTTTAATGTTTTTATGTATGCATTTCATATGAGCATCTAATGCATCGGTAAGGGTAAGATGAACTTCGAAAATATTAACAGATTATTCAGTACCCGTAAAGTTCACCCAAACCAATGTGAAGTAAATTAAAATAATAATAATAATAACAACTCTGTTTAAAAAAGCATAATAAAAATTCAATAGTTAAACAATTCCAGATTGTTGATAAGTTTAATTAAAAGCTGGTAGTGATTCACACGATAGTTGGCATATTTAAATTTTACTAAAAATTAATATATTTGATATATTTTCACATGTTAGAATATATTTTGTTTGAAACGTCACAGATAGGAAACAATTTTAAACACTGGGATCTATAACTTTTAATATGAAATATGTGTTTGTAACAAAACCGGGGTAAAAAAATTGTTTATGTAAAATATCTCTAAACTTTCACATATCTACTTAATAATAACAATGGAAATATAAAAAAAAAAAAAAAATTCTGAAACCTTCTCATAGCTTAAAGTTGTAACATTTCAAGACAAACATGTATAATTAAAGTATCAAACTAAAATTTTACATAAGTAAAAGTTATTTTATGTATTCAATCTCATTTAAAAACATACTATTTTAAATGAAAAACACTGATAAAATACTTAGATATAGAATATACTTGTACTTTTTTTTAACGAACGCTTTTCTTGTTTCACAAATTGTACAAATATGCAAGTAGATTACTGCATCTGATACAATGAAAACTATATGCATGTTTCCAGAGAAGTACTTAAATCGATAAATTAACAATAAAGTGATCAATATCATCAAAGTATTAAAATCACGTAGCATTGTTGCTTTCACCGAAAAAACCCTTTGAATGTTTTAATAAAAATTATTTTTGTAATCTCATATCAATTTATTCATATTCCTTTTAATGAGATTTAATATTCTTTTTCATGAGATGTTTCGTTTTTAGATAAATATTTTACATATATACATAATGCTTGCTATAGTAAGCGTATTTTTCAATTCGTTCTTCGTATTTGCACAAACTTTAGTTCTGCGAAAGGCTTACAATAACAAAACATTATCTCAGATTTAAGTGTTACCCTGTATTTGGATTTTAAAAAATGTTTGCAGGGAAATCAGAAGTATGGTGCTTATCTATATTTACAAGAATCTCATGAATGGTTTTGTATCCTTGTTATGATCATGGAGATAAAATAAACAGACCAATTTGTTATGGTCTCGAAAATGTCAAGTTGTTGGACAAAATTTTTACAATTTCCTTCTATTTCAATCAAATATAATTATATTAATGAGTAGAAAATAAATGAAAAATTAAATTAATAATTCAGTAAAAATAAATTAATAATTATAAATAATTCAGTATATTCAATGAACTACCTTTACATAACAGCTGACAATGTCAGGAATTTATAAAATGATCATTGTAATAATAATGCTTACAAGTTATATTTGTGTTTGATTTAACTATATAAATGTAATGTGTCTGACTAATAATATATATATACTGATTAATCTAACTGGTTTCTTAAATGTGCTAAAATATGCATGGTATTAGAATTATTTGGGAAGTAAACACATTTTAAATAAAATATTCACCTGGTACATTGAGATGAGTTACATAAAAATATAATGAAAAATATTATATTTATACATCAGAAAAATTGCATTTGAAAGATAAATGTTTATAAAAAGTTATATGAGAAATTCAAGCAACATGAAAAACTTCCTTAATCCAATGAAATACAGTTAATTTGCATAAAAAGTCGTTTTTTTAAATATAGGTCAGCAACTTGTTTGAAATATATCTGTTGATTTTTATTATTGAAAGTGCATATATAGGAGGCAAAATAAGCTTTATTATGCTTATGATATAATATAAAAATACTTTTTTTTTTGTAAAAGTATGTTCAATGTTTCTAATTGTCTGTTAATTAGTAAGGATATTATAAACAAAATGAATTAATGAATCATGTAATAATGTGAAGCAAAATGTTTTTATAGGAAAAGTGGGAGGTGATATACAAGAAAAGGTTAAGTGCTAAAATTCAAAAATTGAGTTATGGATATGTTAGATTTGCTGTATCGACCTCTATAGTAACTGGATAAAGCACAATTTACTTAAAATTACAGTAATTAATCAAAAAACAAATAATTTATTTTCGTTCCAAGATAACAAAAAAGAAACCTCTTAACACCATATTTTTAGTCACTTGTCTCTTACTAGTATTCTCTAATCATCCCATGTACCTTCTGAGGCTCCATTACGAATTATTTTACCAAACAAAAATATCAATACTAATGACAAAATTCGTACAACTTACTTCTTAAACCGAGAAAGGAATCCGCCTAACATTTCTGTAGATTCTTGTAAGAAAAGGTTGAATAAAAGTCACTGTCCTAAAAAAACCTCTCCCCGATTCTGCGTTCTAATTCCCTAAGGTGTTTTATGGAGGCGTCGGCTATTCCAGAAATCAGAGCCGTGGCAATTTGTCGCCTTTGCTAATATACGGTTCAAAGGACCAATCACACTTTTCCCTTTTAGGCGGAGACCTACACGCTCATCATTTATGGGGCCCATTTACGGCTCTCTTTTACGAGCAGAATCGTATTGTTCTGGAGATTCGAAGTCCTAGAGCAATTTCGGCCCATCGTCAAATACGTATCGGCCACATCCCGTATGGAAAGGTTTCCATCACAAATTAAGGTTTCCAAATCCTGCCAATGAAATTCGATGAGGCTCTTGTGTTGGTAGCACTGTTTGAATAGTCATCCATCACTAGAATTGATCCTAGTACAAAAGATGAGAGTGATATTGGCAATTTGGATGAAAGTTTTATGAGATTTGGGACTCTGGACATTAATTGTGTTGTTGGGAATGCCAAGGACCTTTAAAAAGTTGTTTGTTTGATCTTATCGGGTGTTTAGTTTGTCATGTTTAGTTGAACTTTCCTTTGAAGGATGATGCATAGAAGCACTTCAGAAATCACTTTAACGTTTAAAGTGAATGGGATACAAGATAAATAGCTGTCATTGGGGAGAGTTTTTTTTTTCTCGGAATACAATGAATGTTTTTGGAAAGTTATTGGTCATCTTTTCAAAAAGTTGCCGCCGAAGCAGCCGACAAAAATAAATCTAAAAAGGATTTAGAAAAATTTATATATATATTTCCTAAACATGTAATTGCATATAATTTCTGAACATTTTTTACTTGTAGAAATACTTATGCATTGTTAAAGTATTATTAAAATATTTTTATACTGGGCCAAATTCAATAACTTCTTCGAAAATATATATCTTTTCAATGCTCTGGAAAATGTAATACAAACTACATTTACAATAAAAATTAACTTCTGCACGTGTACTTTTGGTTACTTTGGTTGTATCACCGAATCTAACATATGGAGTTTACATTCATCAAAAATTTTTCGAAAAGAGAAAAATGAACAGATTAAACTTTGCTAGAAAATTGACGTGCATAAAGCTGGTATTATCAAGGTAGTATTATAAAGTCGAATCTCTTTATCTCAGTAGGTTTTTTTAGTGTGAATGGTTGCTTTTCACAAAGTCAAACAAAATCAATTTTTTTTTTTTTTTCCTTAAATCCATGGCAAATAAAGTTATTTACACAATGATTATAAGATAGATAGAAATGACAAGAAATTTTGGTTTCATTTAGAAATTTTATACATGAACAACCTTGCACATTTTGTAATAGTAAAAATAGCTCAATTATATTTTATTTACATTTGTGGGTTTATTATACAAGGATAATAATAGCATCTTTATAGTTTAAAAAATCTTTAACTCGCGACCTGAAATTCATTAGAAACAAATTTTGATAAAGAATAATTGAATGAAGTTCATTCTGAACCGAACTAAAAGAGGAATTAAATTCAGCATGTAAATGAGATTTTGTTGGGAACTTCTTCTCAAAGATACAATGAGAGATACATTTCCGGTTATTTAGGAATTTGTGGAACCTAAACCAACTATAAGAAAGAAACTAAAGTCTTATGTTGTTATTGTTTTCAGTAGGAAACCCTAAACAATGGTTGTTAAGAAACAAATTACAATTGGTTGGAATCGTGATTTGAATTGCCTTTTTACGATGCTCAAACAAAGCACATTAGCTTTAATAATGGGAACAAATAATGTGTCGAACTTCAAGGGTCAGTTGCGCAAGATAATTCTGTTTTTACTTTAGAAATGTTTCTTTAAGGATTCAATTCTATTTTAAATCATATATGATTTTCCGCTACATATGCATCGTATGTTGCAGATATTTGTGAAATTTTACAATTTTAACTTGACTTTTCAATTATTGAGAATTGAGGCAACACAGTTAAAAAACATAATAACTTGATTTATCATAATTTTGTAATTCTAATCCATTTGCTCGCAGAAAGAAGAGTAAAAAAAATCCAGATAATCGCCCAGTAATTTGTAATGTTTTGTACGTCATGGGAATTTCTCAATCTTTATTTCCACTTCTTTTCTGTGGAAAATGCAACTAAAAATAAAATGAAATTAAAACATATTAGAACATTATTTTACAAAGGCATTATACATAAACAAATAAAAATATATAAATTTCCAAACAGAAAAATAATGTCAATTTGGTTTCTTAGTGTCAAAAATATGATTTTATCTTACAGTAAAAAATTAAATTGAAAAACAAATTAATTTTAGAATGACTGAACAGTTCAAAATATAAAATAAGAAGCATAGCATTTATCATTATTAAAATTTTTCATATTAATCAGAAAAATAGTTTAGTTTACAGATTCTAAAATATTTGAATGGCTAAGACATTCATCGATCGCATTACGTTAGTAATATAAGTGCAATGCGATTCGATTAATTTCATAGTATGGTTAAGCTAAATAAATTATTTAATTATAAATGTAGTTTATAAGAAAATAGTGTGTTAAAAAGCGTGTACTCCATTTAAAGCCCGTTGTTTAATGGAAATAAACTTTCAGGTTATGAAATTGATGACAAAATTAAAGATAAATTATTACTATTTATAATTTGTAAACACATAAAAAAGGGCAATTCTCTGCTGTACGCACGTAGCATTTTGGTTCTTTTTTATATTCGTAAACAAATTAGAATTACAAAATTATTATGAATCAAGTTATTATGTTTTTGTTTTATATAATATTAGTTTTATGGAAAGTTGCATGGAAAAATAATTATTTTAACTAGGTCAAATATACATCTTTTATACGCGCACGGGACACGTCCTTGTCCTTTGCGTCTGTGGCTTATAAATGTGTGTTTGACGTAATTATATTAATCATTTTTCCATATAACTTTCTAACAAACTAATTTGATATAAAACAAAAACATAATAACTTGATTTATCATAATTTTGTAACTCTAATCTATTTACGGCCGACCAAACGGTATAGTGGTTAGCGTGCTAGCTACTAGACCGCGAGGTTACGAGTTCGAGTACCGTGTAAGGCATGGGTGTTTGTAAATGTATGTTGGCTTTTCTAATGACTAATGTTTCGGCGTATTATAGCCCTCGTGTTGCTGACGGTGCCAGATATTTTGATCACAACCAATCAACCAACCAACCAACTAATCCATTTACGAGAAGAAAGAAGAGTAAAAAAATACAAATAATCACCCAGAAATTTGTAATGTTTTTGTACGTCATGGGATTCTCACATTCATTATTTACACTTCTTTTCTATGGAAAATGCAACTAAAAAGAGAATGAAATTAAAATATATTAGAACATTATTTCATAAAGGCATTATACATAAACAAATAAAAATATATAAATTTTCATACAGGTAAATAATTCGATATTAGATTAATTCGAAATTGAAATATAATTAATTATATCTTCATTCTCAATTTTGCCGATCAAACGGTATAGTGTTTAGTGTGCTAGCTTCTAGACCACGGGGTTGCGGGTTCGAGTCCCGTGTTAGGCATGGGTGTTTGTAAATGTATGTTGGCTTGTCTAATGATGAATGTTTCGGCGCATTATAGCCCTCGTGTTGCTGACGGCGCCAGATAATCTGAAAAAAAACCCCAACCAACCATTCTGAATTTTCATTTGGCTAAAGAACTATTTCTGAAACAATTAGTTGTAATTTTAAAAACATTATTTTTTATATAAAGTTAAATTTTCATATTGCTATTTTTTAAAGATTTTATTTTCAATTGCAACGACAGTCGAAATACCCTACTGCCAAATTCAGTTTAAAGTAAAATTTTAATTTCAAATTAAAAAATTAATAAAATACACTTTTATTGAATAAGCAGGCATTAAGAGATTGTACTGCAATCAAGAGATATAAACATAAATATTATTCCATAGCAAATCATTAATTTAATATAAATCACGAAAGTTGAATTTCAAAAAAAAAAAAAAAAAAAAAAATCTGAAAGTTAGACACAAATTATTAAATTAGGAATTTAAAAGAATAATTTTGGATGGTAATGTTTTATCTAAAACAATTCTTTTACATATTTATGTAAGAAAATGTTAAAAAATTAGTTTCACCTACAATATATTCAAAAGTTTGTTATCAAAAGTATGCTATAGAAATATGTGTTAATAATTTCTGACAGAAATCTCTTTTCTAAGAACAATTTTCTTTTCTTCATGAACTAGTGTAGGAGTAAATTTAGAGTGCTTTTAATTGTTAACTTTTTAAACATACAAACCTTTATAAAAATTTAGAAATATTTCTAATTTAAGAAAAATTCCATTTTCTTATCGTGCCATCATTCATTAAAATAATGCTTTAAAAAAAAATTCCAGAAGCAAAATATGACATTCAGCAAAAATCAAAAATCCAAACAAATAACATTGGCTTTATTTTGTTTTTTAATTGTCATATTATGAAATGGTAAGGTTTAAGTTAAACAAAATCCTTTAATAGCATAACTTTAAAATGTAAGAAAAACACTAAGAAACTATTATTTTAAATTTTAATCAAATTGATTGATTAGATTTTTTGCCCCATCTAGATAACAATAAGTGTCATAAAATTGGCTGCGGTGTGGTAAAATGGGTAAAATAGGGTAAACAGGTAATTTTATTTATTTTCTATTTCAGAATTTTCATATTAATGATTTGTTAATTTCTTCAAGGTTTTAATAAGCTGTTGTCAGCATTTACTAATGACAAAAATGAATTTTTACATTACATATCCACTTTGCACCATTACTTGTTTGTTTTTATTATCCTGCCTATAACCTTTAACGAGTTAAATATAAAGAGGACAACTGTCTATTATGCAAATTTACAATTTTCGAAAAATTAGATAAATAAAACTTTTGAGAAAATACTGGAATTGAGGATTATTAGATATTCTTAAAATAAATGGGCAATTGTTCTAAAATCGAATAGTAAAGCTTATATATATATATATATATATATATATATATATATATATATATATATATATATATATATATATATATATATATATATATATATATATATATATATATATATATATATATATATATATATATATATATATATATATATATATATATATATATATATATATATATATATATATATATATATATATATATATATATATATATATATATATATATATATATATATATATATATATATATATATATATATATATATATATATATAAATTACCTGAAATTTAAAATTGTAAGCAATGTTATAAAAGCTTAGAAACATAAAAATAAAATGATTTTGGATGGTTTCTCTTATAATAAACAGAATAAAAGTGTTTATGTTGTAGAGTAGCTAATTTTGTAAAATCTTGGAAGATCAATACATATGAAAATTCAATGAGCAATTTAGTAACAATTTTTATTGTGAATATTTTTTAATTAAACAATGTAACTCTTATATTAAAGGAAATAAAATATTAGAAAACGATGGAAAATTTGAATTATTAATAAAATATGTTTAAGCATTTCCCTCTTAAAAAAGTAGAATTCTCATTAATTTTACCCCACTTGTCTGGGCTTCATTAAAAAAAAGCTATGCTCAGATATATGCTGTAGAGTTTTCAAACTAAACTAAAAAAAAAAAAAAAAAATATACGATACTATTTTATAATGTATTTAAAATATTTCACTCTATTTCCATATTAAAAATGAAATTTGGCATTTTGAAATTGTTAGAGAATGTTAGGAAGTTATTTTTTTTTTTTTTAAATATGTTTTAGTTGGGTTCAGAAACGGTTACTTCATCGACATTGACATAAATACATTGAAGGGAAAAAAAGAAAAGAAAGAAGGAAAAAAAAAAAAAAAAAACCCTACAAAATGCACATATTTTTCAAACTGTATGATGTTATATACATAAAAATCATTTTAGAAATAACAAATGAATAACTTACTCAAGTGTTTTATAAATTTTGTACACTTTGGTTTGCTTTCAAGAAAGAACACAAGTTAAAAAATTTAAACAATTAAGTTATTCTTAACACTGTTTTCATAATATATAATTACTAAAGAAAACTTGGAGCAACTTTAATTTAACACACCTAACACTCTTATTGGTATGCAATGGAGGAATTCTTCTTAGAGTAAGAACAGTTCAAATACAAATAAAATTAATGATAATTTTTTTTTAAATTCAATAATATTTGTTATTAGGTAAAATATCAAAAAATGTATTTAAAATAAACGTAACATATGTATCTACAATTAATAATTCTTCAAAATAAAGTGCACACCAATGCTGAAAAATGTATGGAAGTCCTAGAAACTTACTTTTGTCTTTTTGATGTAATTTATCCAATGTAGATAACGATGGAGTAAATGGGATAGACCTTTGATGCATCATATTTTAGGCATATAATATAAATCGTTATCTGCAATGAAAACATGTAATTAGACTAGAATTATTTGTAAAATACAAAAAGGTAAATAGAAATATATTGGTTACGTCGAAATTGATTATATCATTCATTTCATCGTAAAACTCAGATCAGCAATCAGAATCATTAAAATCTACTAATTTCATTCTACTGCTTTAGAATTATTTATAAAATACAAAAAAATTTCTTAAAAAGTTGCATGATGGAATTGCTCATCGTGTGTTTAAATTCTGAGCTTAATTAGTGTTTTTTTTAAATAATTTTACTGTTTTTTATTGTAAGTGTGAGGAAAAGACTATTTTCATTCACTTTGAAAATAGGTTACTGTTGTGTTTTAACAAGAAGTTTCATTACGTTAGAGATAATTTAATGATATATTATATTATACCTACAATCCCTAGATATTAACTTTTTTATAAATAAAATTGTATTAATATATTTTCTTTTATTTGTAAATAGTGTTACTTGGTTTACAAAAATATATTAAATTATTTCTAAATATGATAATAACAACTACAGATGGAAGTGCATACATCATTACATTATTTATAAATCACTTTTTTGATGTAACGATGTGATAATTAAAAAAAAAAAAAAAAAAAAAAAAAAATTGGGGAAGTGATAGTTGAAAATATATTGCAACATTTGAAATATTAAATTTTGTTGATTCAAAAGAATGCCATTTTTATTTAATCTACACTTCAACAATATATTTTAATGGGGAAAGCTTACTTATGAAATATATATGCGTGATTTACAATATGCATATTACATACTCAAATATCTATTTAAATAAGAAATGAGTAAAAAATATTTTTGTCAAAATATATTATTTATCATTCTGTAGGATATGAAACAATTTTATAATAAAAATATGCGTAACTTTTTACGCTAATCATTTTTTTTTATCATGATAGTGCAAGTTTTACTGACATTCCAGTTGTATTAAGATATCACCTGAATCTGATATATTTCTGTTTACATTAATTTTATAAACATAAATTATCTTCATTTTAAAGAAAAATTTATATTTTGATAATTACAATGAATTTCTTAAGACTAAAATATATGAAAGAAGTTATTTCACTAATTAATTGGTTATCGTTGAATTCCTAATATAAAATGACATCATGAGGAGAAAAAGACAGATTCTAAATGCATTATGTAAAATGTGTACGCTTTGGTTTTTCAAGCCTTTTAGCCCAACTGATGGCGGTGTTGTTAAAGTTTTGGCCTCACTTGCCATAGGTGCCGGGTTCTCATCCTGGTTTAAGCATGGATGTTCGTTGTGCTTCGGAATCCGCGTTAAGCTGTAGCTCCCAGCCTGATTAGCCCTTATTGTGCATAAAAGTAGATCATTGAGCTTACAAACTAACCAATCAATCCAAGCATTTTAATAGAAAAATTTGGATGATTAACGCTCAATAGTGAAATAAAATATATTATAGTTTTAGAGAAAAGTTTTTGACATTTTTTGGCAAAATAAAACAAAAAACGGATCCCTAAATGCTTAATACATTAACAAATGTTTATATCTTAATATTGAATTACTCATTAGGTAAAATCAAACATATTATTTGTCTGTAATTTTTCATTCTCCTTATTTAAGTTCGAGTTTATACTAAATTTATTGCGTATTTCATTCCTAAAATTATCGATTCGTAAAGTTATTCCTATTGCGACAGTCGGTTGGTTTGGTTGGTTGTTTTCAGATTATCTGGCGCCGTCAGCAACACGACGGCTATAATGCGCCGAAACATTAGTCATTAAACAAGCCAACATACATTTACAAACACCCATGCCTAACACGGGACTCGAACCCGCAACCTCATGGTCTAGAAGCTAGCACGCTAACCACTATACCGTTTGGTCGGCCTCTATTGCGACGGAGAACATATTAATATCCCTTCTACCGTCGTTTTTACAACTGTAGTAGTAATACCGTAAAGAAAACGGTTTTACGGAGTAGTATGGAGGTGAAAAGATAGTAGCCCCTCGATATATCGCACTTGTCGGGAAACAAGCGAAGTGCACAATATATCCGATTACGCGATATATAGAACGATATGATAAAATGTAAAAAAGGGAAATCAGAAAAAAGTAGGAGACATAGAAAAAGCACGATTTATCGGAATGTGCGATTTAAGGAGGCGTGATATAACGAAGGGTTACTACATTGAAGATGTTAAATTATAAAGGCAGATGTTTAGTTAGAGTGTTTGCAAATAGTTAGTATAACCGATCTCTTATTCATCTCTTATTTTTATGTTACTTATATTAAAAGCCATCTTTATCGAATATGTAGGAGTACAAGGTGAAAAAATACTAAACATTTTTAAGCTCTTACTTTCCTTAAATATCTAATTTACTAATGCAAATGTAGTATTAACAAAAAATTTTGCGTGAATATACGATTCAATAAAGCAAATTCAATATGTAATAATATAAAAGTTTGTTAAAGATTTTTTTTTTTGTAATATACTTAATCTTTGCTAATTTATTAACGTAAATACAGTCAAACCATGTTAAAGCGAAATCGATGAAATCGACGCTGAAATTTTTCGCGTTAACCGAATTTCGTGTTAAACGAATAAATTAACGTTAAGTTTTAAGCGCGGAAATCTGTTTTTACTTTGCATTAAATGGTATTTCATGTTAAGCGATTTCACGTTAACAGGGTTTGACTGTATATTATTTACTAACTTAGATGATTCGCAATCATACTGAGTTTAGGCAAGTTATTTTTAAATATTATTAACTGTTACTTGCCTCATAACCTTATTGAACAAATAAAGCAAGTATAAAAATCCTAAAGTATAATTAGAGCTAAATACAAATTCTTTTATAGAAAAAAAAACAAAAACTTTTTGAGTTAACCCTCTTAACGCGCATCTCGGGATTTCCGCGGGCAACGTAGAAGTAGCAAAATTTGCCGCGATTTCCGCGCGGATGCATTTTTTATTTCTAATAAATGTTTTGCAAGTATTTTGCATATTTTCATTAGTATATATGTTTTACCTTAGTATTTGATAAAATAAATCATAATTTAACCTAGATTAATTTTCAAAAGTTTGTTTTTATATAATTATTCTTCAATTTCAATATTTAGACAACCTTTTTTTTATGTTTTAATTCTATATTGGAAAAAAACCCAACACTTTTACAATTTTTTTGTTGTATATTTTTACTCTAAAATACATGTAGATTTGAAATATGTAATAAAAAAAAAATAAAAAATAAACTCCTTTTTTCAACCTATTTTTATAAAAAAAAATTACGCAGCGAAAGAGATAAATATACATCAAAGTATCAAAGTAATGTCTCTTATAGGAATTACTACAAGCGTTTTACACCTCTTTGTAAAATATAGTTAATATGACAAAATCTACAATGAAGCTGTAATAGAAGATACATCGCCAACCTTTTAAAAAAAAACATAAAAATACTTCGTGAAAAAGTGTTTATATTCAAGCAGTACAGCTTTTAGGTATTATTTCAAATACTTTACACCCACTCTGGGTGAATAGGTTGCACTTATATCAAAAATAAATTCATATAAGTTAATATCTTGAACACGTATTTTTTCCTTCCTTTGACAAGAACTCATATTTTATGGTTTTCCTAATTCTTTTTTCCGTTAAAACCAGTTTACGCCTTGAATTTAATCGCAATGTTCTTATACCTCAATCCTCGCACGTTCAGCCTTGAGCAGGGGGCCTGACCAATGAAAACTCTCTTTTACATAAAAGTCACGATTTTTCGAAATTTACGATGATGGCTCCACACTCCAATAAGAGTGCTGCTTTCCATCCCTTAATAAGACAAACAACTATCGAAGTAATCTTGAGGCAATCTTTGTCGTTACTTATTTTCTGCTATCTTGAAAAGGGGATGGGGAGGGGGGTGTAAATAGCAAAGATGTTGTCTTTTCCTTTTTGCCCTTACTTGTCTCGAATGGGGAAAATGGGGCACTGTAGGGACACGTGACCAGGGGTAAAAATCGGCCCTGTCGTTTTGAATGTCAAGGAGATCTCGGTGACAGTATTTTGTGCGTGGTGCGAGCGTGGGTCGACATTCGTTGACCCCTCCTGGTTTCATAATCTGCTGGTGTGGCCATGATGAACTAACTGATGGCAGTCATCAGAACTCTCTGGAAATGGCAGGTGAGGTTTTTTGCTGTAGTTTCTTAAGGGGGTCAGGTACCGAAAATAAAAAAAAACTTTATTTATGTACATTTTTATGTCAAAAATTTATTTTATGTATGAGATACTATTTATATATCTTTGAGAAAATGTTTTTTTAAATATTGTGTTTAGTTATTTAAGAAAAAAATTTAAAACCAAGAAAACTACATAATAATTGATGTTTGCGTATTTTGATATAAATCAAGAAAAAATAAAAAAAATAAAAAATTTCAAAGTGAAAGCTTTCTGTGATACATAATTATATAATTTTTTTTTTGTCTTCACAGAATTTTGATAGGTGAATTAAAAAAAATTAAAAAAATTCTCAAAGTTAAAATATTGAAATTTTTGCTTTTTTTTATGTTATCTTTTACGCTAAATGTTATATTTTAAAACAGAATTAAAAAAATAAAATTCTGCGAAGACAAAATATTTAAAACTATATAAATTAAATGCTCCAAAAATTTGAATAGCCAATTATTAATGGTTCTGGAGATATATCGGTTTGAATATGCAACATTTGTGAAAAACACTAGTGTTCGAAAAACGCACTTTAAGCAGACGTTTAAAGGTGTTAAGCCCATTAGTTATGTTTAAATAATAGGTAATTTTGTGGCGTTCTAATCACCGGATGAATAAGATAAAACATCATTCTCTTCAGGAATGTATGAACTATTTTTTAAATTCAGAAAAAAAAATTTGGGATATTTGAAAAAATTTCGGTACTGGACCCCTTTAAAGTGGTACAGGAATGAGCGAAAATATGTTATTTTTCCTATGAAGGATTAAGGTCTTATCTGTAAATGTCACTAAGTACTCAATCTACCGTTTTTAACATGGATGCATGTAAATTTTAACAGGGTATATGACCAATAATCAAATTTAAAATGTCATTGCATATTTGTAAGATTGTTAAACCTGCACTCTTTATTTTTCAATTTGAAACCAATGTAGAAGATACTTTTGAGGCTATGACAGTCATTCACCATGGACTGTATACACATAAGTTTATATACATATAAGTTTACATATACATGCTTACTTTTACTTATACATGTAAGTTTTATCAGAAAAGGTTCCATAATAGAGTTTTAAATTCTGTCGATTTATTATTTTTATGGAAAAATCTGTAACTTTCAATGCTTTGTTTTCCCCATTTCAATTATGAATTATTAAATAGGAAAGAAGAAATGGCTACAAAAGATTTTTTTTCAATCACAGCTTGTAACTTGGTTGGTAGATGAAATGGACTTTTCAGTACTTTTTAATACTGTTAAAATTGAAATCAAAATAGTAAATTCTTGTAACTATTTTAAAAAGCGAATTACATAAATATTTACATTACTAGGCAAATATAAAAATGGAATCAAAATAGTATTAATCAAAATCTAAAATTTTTTATTGTTTTAATGAACTTGTATAATGTTACTTTAAAGTTTTTGCTCTTAATTAAAAAGCATAAAGCTAAGGTATTTAGATTCTTTGCTGCGCTATTCAAAGTTCATATTTGATTCTGATATAATAATTGGTTGGGGGGGGGGGGAGTGCGGTTCTATGTTTTTCGATTTACATTATGAAAATATTTCATTAAAAATTTTATTTCAAATTAATCAGTACTTTAAATAGTTGAAATCTGATGTTTCAACAATGATAATTAACTTTTGCTTTCTCGTAAGTCGCATTATGAAATTATTCAAGGACAAGTACTTTTCTGAATTTGTAAGCATCAGATGCATATAGAATAACGTGAAAATATTAGATTTTTGTATTTAGTATAAATAGATTCTATACTTTGAAATATCTAGCTTACACAATATGTCAAGATGTGAGAGACTGATAGAATTTCACTATTGTTGTATACATTTTTAGATAACTATTTAATTTGATCATAATTTGTTTAAAAATCATCTTTCCACATTTCTATTACTTTTGTCTTAGTCAAGTTTTCGGAAATCAACATTAATAGAACTACTATCTAGAGTAAATAGGATTTCTCCTTAATATCACACTAATATAAAGTCTTATACACATTTATAATATTATTACAATAAACAGAAGAGTTATTTGAGAAATTAATTAGAGTAAATACTTATCATTGATGAATAATCTTCGTCGCTATTGGTTATAGTTACAGTCGTGTATCAACTCACTCAATATGTATTTGAAAATACATTCACTCACTGTGTGAAAGCGTGCGTTCTCCTACTGAAACAATAAGGAACAGTTTTTCAAAACCTTTTTCAATCCATTTCTGAATGATAGTTGACACCGAAAGTTGGAACTGTGGGCTGCAAAAAGAATATACTTATTATGCCTGTGCTATAATCAATCATAAAAAATTTCATATATGATTCTCTTTGAGTAACTAAATTCATTAAGTTATATTAAGTTTTTTCCCCATCGAAGTTTTTTCCCTATCTGAGTAACTAAATTCATTACGTTATATTAATTTTTTCCCCATCTGAGTAACTAAATTCATTAAGTTATATTAAGTTTTTTCCCTATCGAAGTTTTTTCCCTATCTGAGTAACTAAATTCATTAAGTTATATTAAGTTTTTTCCCCATCGAATATAAAATAATGGAACCAATGAAACAAAGTGTTTAATATAAATCCCTTATATGTATGGCCAATTTTTATATTCATTAACAAAGCGTCGTTTCTGTTGCCAGCGTGTGCTTGGTGTCGGCACCTAATTTTAAACATTAAAAACAACTTTATCAATAAAATATGCATTAAACTACTTTTCAATATTTAATCATTAAAAATGAATGTGAATTTATATACTCATATCCAAATATATTTTATTTGTTAATCTAATTAATTTTTAATTATTTATTGATTAAAACAATTTTGGCAACAGGAAAGAGTTTCTTCAATGATTGGTGAAATGCTATTCCAGCCCGATTGGATGTCGGCAGGTTGGTTTACTAGTATTAGTTAAAAGCGACCTTTTAGTGACAGTGACAACCGCCAAAATTTGATAGAATGCATATTCCTCGACATCAAATCTATCTGACAAGTTTCAGCCTGACTGGATGACAAGAGGGTTAATTTGGCCTCCTTAGATTTGCTTGCCATCGACAAACATGCAAAACCGATGTTAATATAAAGAATTTAAAAAGCGGGCTCTATCCTGGAGAGAGATCTTACTTATTAGTAATTATTTTGTTTTCTATGATAATAATAATAATAATAATAATAATAATAATAATAATAATAATAATAATAATAATAATAATAATAATAATAATAATAATAATAATAATAATAATAATAATAATAATAATAATAATAATAATAATAATAATAATAATAATAATAATAATAATAATAGATATAGGAAAATAAAACAATAATTCGCCATTTATAGTAAAGTACAAGAAATAAAACATTCACCTAACGAATGAGTTTATAATACAATCAGTGATGCTTTAACAGAGAAAACTATAAAAGATTACAAAGATTTTAAGTAAGTAAAAGTACCAATATATAAGGGGGAATGTTGTTTCTTGTATCACTAACCTCTATCTCCGTATATGGTACTAACTTGTAGCAAACAGTTGAACTATCTTATGCAATACTAAAAAAAAACCAGAATTATAAATTAAAAAATATGATGTTTGATTCGGCACTAGACATGCAATTTCTTAAACTAAAGAGCTTTGAAGAGGGATATGATAAAGTATGATACAAGGTTCAAGACAATCTAGTACCATGAATCCCTTTAGATGTAATTCTATTATTTTAATTAATAGATGTTATATAAAATAGAAAATCTAAAACCAAAAAAAAGTAATTTTTTTTGTCCTCTTTTAGAAGATCCAATATACAGGGTGACCACAAATTCGTCGGGCAATGGAGTTCAAACAGATCTGAATAACCCTAAATAACTAGGTCTTATAAACCATTCTTTTTACCCAATTAATTTATGTCCACCATGTCATTCTATATGCAAAAAAATTATTTATTATGCCTTGTTATTAAGAGTTAGACAGAATAATTTGAATTCCATTGCCCAACTAATTTGCCTACTCTATATAACAACATTCTATATAACGGCCTCCCCCAAAAAAAGTCTTTTTACTAATTAGAAAAAAATCTTTAATTTGGCACGAAAAATCAATTACTTAGTTAGAAATGCGACCGCAATTTTTTTCAAAAAAAATGAGTGAGAATTGAAAAATATTCCTAATGATGTAAAGTTAGAGTCATTTACTTCTAATTTATCAGCAGTAAGAATTGGTCTTTTTTACTGTAATTATTGTTATTTTGGAAGAATTTTCATACCAAAATGAGAATTTTACTTTTTCATCAAAATCTTAGTGTGTATATATTAGTATATTTAACTTTTGGAGCTATTTTAAAATCATTTTTATGTAACCCACAAAAAATGTTACAGAGCGTTTTTGCATTGAGAGTGCCAAGAGTTAAAATTCCCATTTTACTCCGTTCTGTCTTTTTGATAGCTTTTTTAACGATCAAATTCGAAAAAGCAATTACTACTCCCAGACGGAGATACGCAAGAAAATGATGGATAGAGAAACAACATATTCGGAATATAAAATCAGTAAAAAATATCATAGAGCGGAATAGAACAGCGTCTTTACATAGTACCCAGTTGATGTTAACGTTTTTATCCCAGACCTTGTCTTGGTGGATTTTTTAACGATCGTTTTTGCAAAACTATCTCATCCCGACCAAAGATTCTGCGGAAGATGAAGGGGGGAAAAAATGACTGGAATACGAAATCTGTATCCAATATTCTTGAGGGAGATAGAAATAAAGAAAAGGAACCATCGTATAAAAAAGAAAAGAAGAAACTTATATGCTATAAAAGAGCAGCTGCGTGTGTTGAAAAAATCTCGATGAAGGAAAAAACGCAGCATCGCGATGGAAAGGAAAATTATAAAGTTTCGGTCGTTTCGCGGCCGTTTTACGGCATCTGTCTTGCGGTGGTCGGCCGTAAAAAGGCCGTTAGGGTGCGGCGTAAAAGGGCCATAAGACTGCCCCCAATCTTCTGTTTACATTCCGCGTACTCTAAAAACCAAGATGGCCGGCATCAAAGGCTTGAGAAAAGTAATTTAGGGAAGGATTCCGTTCATTTGTAGTAAAGTTGGTAGCCAACTTTTAATGGCGCCCTAAAAATGGAGACTACCACCGTAAAAAGGGACATAAAAAAAAGCTTACTTCACTTTAATAAGACTCATAGTAAGGGTGGACTTTGTTTACAAAGATGGACGTGGAAGGAAACTAATTACTTGGGCAATTTTTTGATCCATTGATTTGTTTCAGAGAGGTCAATGGATCCTGATTAGAAATTATAGTTTCAATAGTTATATAGTCCTGCTTTTACAAGTTGCAAATTGGATGTAAATTATTTGTTTACTAATATCTTTATCTTATTTTTCTCACTGGTAACTTTAAAGTATTAGATTTTAATGTTGTGTTCGAGTAATTATCAAAATTAGCAGAAGTTTCATGTGCATTTTTAATCTCTGGCAGTTGCACACCATTAATTACTCTTAGAGATACTCGCTAAATACGGAGAACACCCAACACTTGTCCGACATTGTAAAAACTTTCTCAAATACGGCTTTAAAAGCAATGAAAACATAATGCAGTTAAACCTTGTTGCAGAACCCAATTCATAATTACGTTTTCCAAGATTTATGTTATTAAAAGTATACTTCGCAGATGCTCATATGAAATAAATGAATTTAAAGACTAAATTACGTTTTAATTCAGTTTATATAAGCTTTTGTTCATAATTACAAAATTTGAGTTCCCTTCATACGTTTTAGTGTAATGTGGAAATAAAAACAAATACAGATATATCATTTATATCATAGTTTTTAAATTATAATACATGAGTTTTAAAGACATTGAGCTATTGAGTTAGAGGTTCTTGCAATTATTAGTGCTATTTCGGAAATATAAATATTATGTGAAAAAAGTTAAGTGCACTTAATTTCCTCTTCTTTTTTTTTCAACTAAAAGAAACTTTAATTACACAAAGTTTTGGAATCCATAAATATTAAATCCCAATTTAAAAGTACAGCCCAATACCAACACTGTTAGTAAAATGAACAGATTTTTTTTTTTGTAAATAGAATACTTAAATAAAAAAAATAAAAAATGGTATATGACGATTATCATTACTCTGCCTTAAAAATAATTTCATACCAATCATGTTCATTTGAAAAGAATGACAATCATTATATATATATTTTTTAATTTTAAGGGGACAAGACAAAAAGTTTATCGTAAAATCAATCCACTTTAAGCATGTTTATGTTGACGATTCTTAACTGTGAGATTTAATTTATCAATAAACAATTTATACCCTGATCGTGATTTCAATTGCATTTTAATTTTTGAGTATTATAAGTAATTTTTGCACTGATGTGAAAACATCTTTGCCCTGTTAAGAAATAATGACTTCTGTAGATTCAAGCATAGAGTGAAAGAATTCCTTCACGACATTTGTACGTAACTGTCATTAATTAGTACTGAAGTAAATTTTAGTTTTGAAACCTAAGCAGATTATACATTTTGCGAGGCTCTGGATATCTACAACATTTAACTGTGATGTAAGTTAAAATAATTCATTCAATTTAAAATATTAAAAAAAAAGGTGATATTGATTTTAAATTTCATTTTCAATGTTAGCAGGTAGTTTTGCAACTAAATAGTATTATAGGAAGCAAGAAAATTATTTTGTATATAGTCAGTTATATAGATTTTGTCAATATGGTTCATCAATTATTTGAAAACTAGGAATAATTGCAAGAGAGGCTTTTTTAAACCTCGATAGTACATAAATAGTCATGTTACATGTAATTGTTCAATGAATGTATTTTTTATAAATTTAACTCAAATCATCTAGCACTGTAAACGTTTTCCAATTGTTTTAAATAAGTGAAAATTAAATTTTCTCTCTCTCTAAAAGGTGACGAGGAAAATATTTATATTCTAACTATTTAATAAATAGACGAGTATAAAATATTATCAAGTGAATTCGAAAAATATATATTACTTTTTGGGATTGTGTTAAAAAGAAATAATGTTTGGAAATCAAAATAGCATTTACAATTTAAAAATAAATATTTAATATATTTCTGTATGACATTTAGAATATTAGAATTTAAATACATTGATATCGATAAAGATATTTTTGTATGGTTTAGTTATTATTAGTATGTTTGGAAATCAAAATAACATTTACAATTTAAAAATAAATATTTAATACACTTCTCTATGTTATTTAGAATATTAGAATTTAAATACATTGATATCGATAAAGATATTTTTGTATGGTTTAGTTGTTAGTAGTATTTTTGGAAATCAAAAAACATTTACAATTTAAAAATAAATATTTAATACATTTCTGTAAGACATTTAGAATATTAGAATTTAAATACATTGATATCGATAAAGATATTTTTGTATGGTTTAGTTATTATTAGTATGTTTGGAAATCAAAATAACATTTACAATTTAAAAATAAATATTTAATACACTTCTGTATGACATTTAGAATATTAGAATTTAAATACATTGATATCGACAAAGTAGTTTTTGTATGGTTTAGTTATTATTAGTATGTTTGGAAATCAAAATAACATTCACAATTTAAAAATAAATATTTAATACACTTTTGAATGACATTTAGAATATTAGAATGTAAATACATTGATATTGATAAAGATATTTTTGTACGGTTTAGTTGTCAATAAATATTATTATTTTTCAAATTAAAGTCAAGGCATGCCTAACCATTACACAGTTTGAAAAGTGATATCAAGGAATAACATAAAATTACTCAGAAAAGTTTACAATACAAATACTCAAAAAGAAAAGTTAAGACCTTATTCACTTCGCAAAAATTAAAAATCCCCCTATGAATTTGTGTATATTGTATGTAAAAAAGGTTTTAAAAATAAAGGCGAACTTGTCAGGAATTTATAAAAGCATAATCGGCTCTTTAGCATAATCCATGAAGTTTTGTGAATGGCCTGTTTAAAGTCAATCATTCAGACTCCTCCATACTTTAACCAATCAATGACGTCTAGCGCTCTTAGTTCCGCCTTGTCGATCAGTTTCCCCTACGTCTATTGGACAGTTTTATAAGTATATGGAGTGAGGGCAAAACTGGATCCACTTCAACTGAAACGTGCATAAATTTTATGAAGTTTGTCATGTAATTGAATACCCTATCTTTTTTGAAGCAATACCTTATCAAACCAACATATTTTAAACAATATATTTTCCCATTTCACTTTTAAATTTCTCATCTGTTTTAAGTTTTCATTTGAACCTGTTTCGGTGCATTGCAATATATTTTTAAATACTTTATTTTTAAAAAATGTGCTTTTTCAATAATACTAAGAGATCAAATATTTTGTTATTTTTACAACGCAATTATCATGAACTAAGAAATGCAACGTAAAATTAAAATAAATTTCCATACAATTCAACACAAAATAAAATAAAATAAAAACAACTCGTCTTCCCTTTTCCCATTAAAATTACGTATTCGAATTAATTTGCATGGCAAACTTGGTTTATTGTTGCTTGATTCGGTAATAAAATATTATAGTTTCAATAATCGCGATCTTTTCGCTTAAAAATTAATAATTTCGATCTAATTTAGACATCATCATGAAATGAAACGGAATAAAAACCTTCCACATGCATCGCTAAAATTTTGTATTTTATTGCAGTAATTATTATTATTATTATTATTTTTTTTTTATTTTTTTTTATTTTTATTTTTTATTTTTATAAAGCTAATGGAGTATACTCTCTTTTTTTCTTAGAAAATTCCCTAAATTTTCTTACCTACTATATAACTAAAAATGGTGTATTGCAGTATTGCGAATTAGTTGCCTCATTAAAAAGTCTCTTATATTTAATTACTTCCTCATTAGAAGATATTTCGCATTTGAAAGTTATCTTACATGTGATGTTTGCTATTTATTTAATTTTGAAACATGAAAGGTACACTGCCCCCCCCCCCACCCCCGCTCCACCTTCAAGATGCTAAAAAATCTACAAGAGTCAGATGACATTAAGGTGTTACCATAAGAAATTTTTTCCCATCTGATATATGTGTGATGAGCGCTCTGGTTTTACATGCCAAAGGTACTGGGTTCAATTTCCTGGATAAAGCATAGATGTTCGTTGGGTTCGGAATCTATGTTTAACTCTAGGTCCTTTCTTGATTAGCCGTTATCACGATCAAAAATTGATCGTTCAGAGCAGGAATTAACCACCTAACTAACCATAAGAAAATTTCCTACACTGTTTGCGATTTCATACTATTTATTATTACCATTTTTATATATTTTTTTATTGATACTTCTTTAAAGCGATAAGGACAAGACAACTTTGAAATGCAGTTTTTATTATTTCAAATTAAAGTTATGAACACTTTTAACGGGTTTTTATAAATTTTGTTTTACATTTCAGTATAGAAAGTTTTCTTAAGAGCCACCTATAGTTAGTTTACATTTTAATAAAATATGCATAAATATAAGTCTCAATTTCTACGCATTTTCAACATCTTTTTATTTATTTGTTTTTCTGTTATGATGTACAAGACAACATTCTCTCATTCGTAAGAAATGCCATCTTTTAAAAAAATTTTTAACTATAGAGCAATATACATATATTAACACTTAAATATGCAATAGATTGGGAAACATCTCTGTGCTAAGAACAATTATTATTTTTAAGTCCTTACTTAGCTTGTATGTTACAAGCAAATTGATGAAGCGTTTAATTTTCAAGGCCATGTGCAGTGTCCACAGAACCTTAAGGGGAAATTGTGTAACGCAACAATGGGTTGGTAGCCTACCATAAGTTTAAGACAAAAATTATATAAAGGAAAATAAGAAGAACATACAAAAAGAAGATTACGAAAGGATACGATAGACTGCTTCAGTTTTGATTTAATTAGGAAAGGATACGACTAAAGGATATAGCTCAGTTTTGATTTTACTCCCGTGTTTTCAAAAGTATTACGCTCTTGCTTTACCATGTCGATCATTACTTGCAGTTTCTTACTTCTAAGAGATTTGTAGTCGTGCGAAGCTTTCTTATCGTACAAATAACGTGTTTATTATATGTTAGTAGCCTACCATAGGTTTAAGACAAAAATTATAAAAAAGAAAATAAGAAGAACATACAAAAAGAAGATTATGAAAGGATACAATAGACTGCTTCAGTTTTGATTTAATTAGGAAAGGATACGACTAAAGGATACAGCTCAGTTTTGAATTTACTCCCGTGTTTTCAAAAGTATTACGTGCTTGCTTTACCATGTCGATCATTACTTGCAGTTTCTTACTTCGAAGAGATTTGTAGTCGTGCGAAGCTTTCTTATCGTACAAATAACGTGTTTATATATGTAATTTGGGTAACTTGAGTGAAGAAAGACTATAATGTAAACAGATGAGGAAAGAGCCAGGTGGGCCTTTGCTACCGAAAGTAGTGTTTTTCTCTGCTATGTGAGTTCGAGTATTAATATTTTATGTTCCTTTTCTTGTGATTGTGTTTAATTAGTTATGTTTCACGTATAATTAGTTTTGTGAGGTATTCTTCTGATTGTTTGTTTGTAAAATAAATTATTAATTTATTCATACTTTTTATATTGAGCACTTAACATATTAATTGAATTGAACTAGACATTACAATCAGGGGCAAGGCCTGAATTTTTTTTCGGGAGGGTATATAAAATTATAAATCAACAAATTCTAACAAATTTTTTTTTTATTATTATTATTACCGAATATATACAAGTAATTTTTTCTACTTATGTTCAGAAATTCAAAAACATTTTAAATAAATTTATCATTAAAAAAAAATCTTTGATTTTTTGCATTTTAATAGCAAACTGAAAAATTTCGGGAGGGGATATATCCCCATATCCCTCCCCCTGGCTAAGTGCCTGATTACAATTAACAAATTTTTAAAAAAGTGTCTTATTTTTATACACTATTATATTTGTTGAGTGATTGTTTGACTTTTTCCTGACTCATACTTCTACATTTTGATCATACCGATTACCTATTAAAATATTGCTTTAAGATAAACAGTCAGTCTGTTCCTGCCTATGCTTCATTTGTTTAGACTCAATATGTGCTGCTTGAAAACATATTAGTTTTTTGACCAGGTATAACAACTGTGATAAAAGCTTATTAAGAAAATTTGAAGGGAAAAAACTAGTGGATTTTTTATTATTATTATTATTATTATTATTATTATTATTATTATTATTATTATTATTATTATTATTATTATTATTATTATTATTATTATTATTATTATTATTATTATTATTATTATTATTATTATTATTATTATTATTATTATTATTATTATTATTATTATTATTATTATTATTATTATTATTATTATTACTATTATTATTATTATTATTATTATCATTACTATTATTATTATCATTACTATTATTATTATTATTATTATTATTATTATTATTATTATTATTATTTTTATTATTTTTTAAAGTTTTTATTAGTTCACTGATAAAATTCATTTTAAAATGTTATTAACACACTGAGTTAATTTCCCCTCCAATTGTGTTAGTGATCATTAGTACCTACTGTTGTTATACCTATTGTTATATGATCCTGCTGATGATCCGTCTTAAAATTAAGACAATTTTACTAAACGAAAGCAGTAAAAGTATTGTATCTATTTTTAACGCTTATTTATTAGCAATTATTTCTTTAAAATTCAAAATAAAATACAAAATAGTTTCATGTTAAAATAAGAATTGATGGTCACTCTTTCCCTTCCCCATAGACTAACTGTATTGTCCGGCTCTGTCTATTTGGTGCATTGAAAAGTCGGCCCTTGATTTGAACGAATAGCATATGCTGATTCCGAATTCAATGAAATTTAACAATTTTTAGTTATAACAAGATTAATCGAAGCTAATAAATGTAAAACTCAGTTCTTTGTCAAAACTAAGGTGCAACCTGTTAGAGAAAACTGCGATATTTTCAATTATTTCATATTGAGTAATTTTGAGTTTTGCTAAATATTGTAATAGTTCAATAGGTAGACAATTGAAAGTCAGGCATAACATTGTTAGTTCGGGCTTTTCCATAATAATCATAATCATAATCATAATCATACTCATACTCATACTCATAATAATAATAATAATAATAATAATAATAATAATAATAATAATAATAATAATAATAATAATAATAATAATAATAATAATAATAATAATAATAATAATAATAATAATAATAATAATAATAATCATAATAATCATAATCATAATAATAATAATAATAAACATAATCATAATCATAATCATACTCATAATCATAATCATAATCATAATAATAATAATAATAATAATAATAATAATAATAATAATAATAATAATAATAATAATAATAATAATAATAATAATAATAAAAACAATCCAATTGTAATTCCAATGTAAATTCCTATTGGTCCAATTGCAATCAGGCGTTTCGAATTTTTTTTTTTTTTTTTAATTCAAAAGTCTTATTTAAACGATGAGTTAAAATTTTCCCTCAATAAAATTGATAAAGATAACATAACCAATTAAAACAAAGTTTTTAATAAAAATCAATTTTACGCATCGTAAATTTTTATATTCATCAACAAAGCGCCGTATCTGTTGTCAGCATATGTTTGGAGTTTGCATCTAATTTTAAGTATTAAAAACATATCTATCAGCAAAATATGCGGTAAACTACTTAAAAAAAATTTTTCATTAAAAATGAATGCTAATTTATGTGCTCCCATCCAAATAACTTTTATTTATTCTGATTAAAACAATTTTATTATTTATTTATTAAAAAAAATTTGGCCACAGGATAAAGTTTCTTCAATGGTCGGTTAAATGCTATTTTAGCGCGATTGGATGACCGCAAGTTGGTTTATTAGTATTCCGTAAATCGACCTTTTAGTGACAGTGACAGCTTCCAAAATTTGATTGAATGCATTGTCATCGATATCGATTCTATCTGCCAAGTTTCAGCCTGATTCGATGACGGCATGTGGGTTAATTAGTGCTCCGCTAATTTGCCCGACATCGAAATACCCAGCCATACACAAAATCGAAGTGAATAAAAAGGATTAAAAAATAATGACTTGGTGGAAATATCATAACTGCCGGTTAAGAAACTGTTAAGTACGAAACGCTCTCTAAATGAATAATAGTCTAAAATATTGATCAATTCAATCAGTACCACATTTCCTATTGTCTCAGTAGAAGCAAAACACATTATTCCATATTGTTATTTTTTGAAAATGTTCTTTCAGTTCTCGTTTTCGGGAGTTGGTACTAGAATAGTAACAGAACTCCATTAAAATGTGTATGGGCAAAATTAAATAATATTTAAAAAAAATGGATTCACTAAAAAAAAGAAAAAAAACATTTTTTTTTCAAGTAGTTTATTCCCATCCCTAATTAAATAACCCATTTTTTAATTAATCTGGCCAAAAGGTTGCAAGATGCATTTTTTTCACGCATTATACTTTTTTTTAGACATGTGAAATCTTGAACTTTTCATTGAGATTGTTTCACTGGCTTAACCTATTTCCATACGGAAAATCAAGAAAGAAGGGGTTTGAAAGTTGAGGGTATGGGGAAATGGGGGGGGGGGGGAGTCTACATTTGTTTTATTTATCACATTTTGAAGTATTTTTAAATCCTTCATATTACCTTCGATTTTGATTGTTTGTTTGTGGCTTCCGGAAAATCTGCTGAAGCCTATTTATCTCTTGGCTTCGTCCAATCGGGCTGAAACTTGGCAGGTAGATTCGATGTCGATGACAATGCCATCCATCAAATTTTGGGGCATTAACAGTCACTAAAAGATTGCTTTTAGGAATATTAATAAACCAACTTACCGTCATTCAATCGCACTGTAATAGCATTTAACCGACCATTGAAGAAACGCTTTCCTGTTGACAATTTTTTTTAATAAATAAATATAAAAATTGTTTTAATCAGAATAAATAAAAGATATTTGGATGTGCGTGCATAAATTCATGTCTATTTTTAATAAATAAATTTTATAACTTAGTTTGCCATACATTTTGCTGATAGAAATGTTATTGATTTTTAAAATTAGATGCAAACACCAAGCACACGCTGATAACGGAATCGGCGCTGCGTTAATGAATACAAAAATTGGCAATGCATATACAAGATTTACATTAAAAACTTAGTTTTTGTGGGTTATTTTCTTAAGAAGTTTATTGGAACAAAAAATTGATAAATATATTTTGAAGGCTGATGTGCAGGTCCATTGCCATTTTATACATTTGAATTTTTCATATAGAAGATTGATTTTATTTTTCGTATCGTTGGGCCTCTTGTAATCGTCTCTACTCCCTTTCGGCTTGCGGTCCATGAAGGTAGAGTCCGTCAATTACGTCACTAGTTTGGGTCCGAATTCATTAAAAGATAGCAAATCAAAATAAGGACTAAGGAGGCAACCAATATCTTGATATTCGTCCACTTCTTCTATTACATCGAACAATAAATTGAATCTAGAATCCTGACTTAACATTGTTGATATAATGGAGCATTAATTATTGACTATCATTTTATTATTTCTGAATTGTTACTCCCAGTTGTCGATTATTCCAAATTCGATTGCCGTGAAAAAGAGAAATGTTACAAAGACCGATGGCGCCATCTGTCAGACTCTTATGTTACAAACTTTCCAAATTATCTGCGTTTAAATCACCTAACTACGTTTTTTAGTATTTATAACAGAAAATAAAAGAAATTAAACTAACGTTTTTTAATGACGCTATATCTTCTGATTCGAATTTTTGGGTTAAAATCAAAGAATAAAATTAACAGAAATTAAAAAGGAAGGTCTAATTGAAAGGAAAGTAGCGAAAAATCAAACTTTAAATAAGGAATCACATATTTTGTTTTATGGTATTTTATATGAAAACTACTTCGTGTCATTTTACCATCCAGCTGCACAGTTTAGTAGCGCTTTTATAGTAGAATACAATTTTTATTTGTGAATATAATATTTAATATAACATTGTTATAGACTTGTTGCATTGATCCAAAACTTTTAAAATGATACAATTGATTTAACATTCTAATTATAAAAATAGTCACAAGATAATTTTTTATGAATATGAAGTTAATAGTTTTTATAGATCTATTGGGACTTACTTCTAACTATTTTTTTTTTAGAAAGTAGTACACTGCTTCCCTTCTTTTTACAATATACATGAGAAAATAATATACCTTCTCTATTCTTTCCAGTTGATAACAATAGTGTTAAGCCTCAAGCAGGTTCAATGCATTTCTAGGAAAAAAATCAATATAAAAACTATGAACGTGATCAAACAACCTTAATAACTAGAACTTCAGTCTATATCTGTTTTTCATAAAGGGAGACCAATAGCAAAAATATAAAATTTTTATACAAGTAGAGCATATATTTTAAAACAATTATTATAACACTTTTTTTTTTTTTCACTGTAATATTTTTGTTATTTTTTTTGTTAGTTTTTTTTTAGCCGATATATACGCCTTTTTAAAAAGACTACTCATCCTTTAATTTTTAATGTTTTTTAATTTCAAAACTAATTAATTATGTTACAGTATAATTTAATAGATTTTTTTCAATTTGTTTGACAGTCAATTTAAAAATAAAGTATGCTTTTTTTCACAAGAAATTCGTAAATTTTCACAATTTTTTTTTTTTTTTTAATAAATAATAATAATAAAAAAATAATAAAAAAAAAACCTCTTCCTATCTTTATAAAAAAAATATTTCAGATTTGAAAAAATATAAACAGTTCAGTTCCAAGTAAATTTTCGCAAAGCACACTCTCATTTCAACATTTCAACTTTTTCTCATTTTAAACACAGTCAAAATTGTCAAATCTAGATTCCGAGAAAAATGAACTTAAAAATAAAAATGTGCATAAAATAAAAAGCAAATTAAAAAAAATTCCAAATATTTTTCAATATTTACTGTACGCATCTCACTTAATAGATTTTCAAATGAGCTACAACATATCCTTGATAACAACACATGCATCCTTGATAAGCAAGGAACAACTCAAAAAGTTGATCTGAAATAGCAGATAGGCTCCCCCTTTAAATCTGAGTTGAGCTTTATTTATAGGAGCTGTTCTCTATAGGGCTCTGATGGCAATGTTGTTTATTTTTCAAGTTCTAGCAATGGACACTAGGATACATAATTACAGTAAACATTTCTTTAAATAACCCATGCATTCATGAAGAGCTATACGTCAATACGTTTCGTATCTTAAGATATATATTAAAAAACACCATCAAATCAATTTCTTTCATTGTTTTTATCCAGTTAATATGATGTTTCGACTTTCCTGCAGATAATCTGAAATCCAATTTTGCTCACGATACTAATATTCCGAGAGGCGACTGTAAGTTCAAGCACCTCATCAAACATCATCTTGAATTTTTTTTTGATAGAATAAAGATGAATTCTAGTAAGTTATGAATACAACGGTCTGCAGGAGTAAAAATGGCCGAAACTATTTGAACCAAATCCGATTGACAATCTAGAAGGGTCAATAGGTCAAAATAAGTAACAAGTTATTGGTATTTGGCATTTGTAAAGTGTTTAAAATTTCGTTATTTAGTTACACACTTGGTACTCTATACATAGCATAATCGCAAATATTAATCCTTAAGATTAAGGCCGACCAAACGGTATAGTGGTTAGCGTGCTAGCTTTCTAGACCGCGAGGTTGCGGGTTCGAGTCCCGTGTTAGGCATGGGTGTTTGTAAATGCATGTTGGCTTGTCTAATGACGAATGTTTCGGCGCTTTATAGCCCTCTAGTTGCTGATGGTGCCAGGTAATCTGAAAACAGCTAACCAACCTTAAGATTAAGCTCTAAAGTTACCAAATATATGTAGCTGTATTTAATAAAAATTTGCAGGTGGAATTGTAACATCAGAAACTATTTTTTAGAAACTATCTTTAGGTTCCTAAAACTGTTAGCTTTTACTATACTCCTCTTTTTATATAAAACCCGTTTTGCTTGAATTAAATATACAAAAACCGGAAATATGAAAAAATGCTCATTTCTAGGAACTCAAATATTGTAGGTGTATCCTGTTTATTTGACATACATAGTTGGTCAAAAGTTCGATCTAAAGTAGTTTTCTAAATCCTAAAAATACCCGGATAACACGAGAATAAGTAACGTTACTTTCAGTGAATAACAATAAATTATTTTAATGGTTTGATAATTAAATTCGTGCAATAATTGGTGCTAACGGAGACGATAGTGGTGAAAATAAAAACCCTGTAATCGAAGGTTGAACCAAACAACACTCCATCTCCCTGTAAGAATAGCAATTATTTAGAAAACTATTTAAATAAAAACAATTCGTTAAAATCAATCAAATTGAAATAAATTATTATTTATTATCTACAAAATTGGTCTGGAAAGTGTAAACAACACAACTCCTGTTAGATGTTGCCTTTCAGATTATAGGGAAATAGTACTGAAAAAGTAGAGGTATGTTTGATAGCGCGATGGTGAAAAATGTTAGATTTAAACTAATTAATATTCCCCCCCCCCAATTTTTTGGTACATCTGCTGTTTAATCCTTTTCAAATGACACCCTTATAATAAATATCGGTTTAAAAGTTCAGGAGGAATGACTGTGACAAAAACACATCTTGCTAATTAATATACATAACAGGTAGACATTAGGTCTCCGTTTGTCATTCATTTATTATTTAAAACATGAAAATTAATTATGAAAAACCATATAGAAAAAAATGACTAAAATTTTATAAAAAAATCATTGATTCTATCTTTGTTTTCTGAAGAAGTGAAATAAACAATTAATATTCTGCAGCATTGGATGCAGAATAGTTCAATGTAAAAATGTTCATTTATAAACAAATTGGAATTTTAACGATCTTATTTTTATTACACTTTCTACTGTAATTTTAATGAATATAAACTTTTGTCAAAGTCAATTTTTTTTTCTGTAGCCATTGAATCTTACAAAATAATTAGGAATTTTTTAATTTTCGTTTATTAAGGGGGTCCAGTACCGAAATTGCTTCAAAAATCCCAATCTTTTTTTCTGATTTTAAAAAATAGTTCATATATTCCTGAAGAGAATGATGTTTTTATCTTATTCCTCCGGTGATTAGAACGCCACGAAATTACCTGTGATTTAAACATCACTAATTGGCGTAACACCTTAAAGCGTCTGCTTCAAGTGCGTTTTTCGAGCACTAGTGTTTTTCACAGATGTTGCATATTCAAATCGATATATCTCCAGAACCATTAACAATTGGTTATTCAAATTTTTGGAGCATTTAATTTATATAGTTTTAAATATTTTGTCTGCACAGAATTTTATTTTTTAAATTCTGTTTTAAAATATAACATTTACCGTAAAAGATAACATAAAAAAAAGCAAAAATTTCAATATTTTAACTTTGAGAATTTGTATTTTTTTTTTAATTCACCTATCAAAATTCTGTGATGACAAAATTTTCTTTATATAATTACGTATTACAGAAAGCTTTCACTTTGAAAAAAATTTATTTTTTCTTGACTTATATCAAAATACGCAAACATCAATTATTATGGATTTTTCTTGGTTTTTAAATTTTTTTTTAAATAACTAAACACAATATTTAAAAAAAACATTTTCTCAAAGATATATAAATAGTATCTCATATATAAATAAATTTTTTACATAAAAATGTACATAAATAAAGTTTTTTTTTTATTTTCTGTTCCGTACCCCCGTAAGTTAAACATCATTTCCTTATGTCACAAGAATATATGTGTCGTGCTGCCATCTATGTATAGAAATACTAAAATATTTTATATTTAGTTTTATACTTTGCTGTAGTGCTGCCATCTACTAATCATTTACAGGGACAAAAACTTCATTAAGGTTTGGTTAAAACCTAAATAAAAACTTAAATTGATGAATACAACTTAAATTCGTTAAAGCAACATGAATAAGAGTTTCTATATAATTAATTATTTTCTGTTTTGTATTTAAATACTTATTAATTTTCTTTTCGTAACAGAACAAATTCCTCTCCATAAAACTTCATAATATGTTGATCTTTTAATTAAAATATAATTTGTTGTCAAAATAATTAAACCATCAGTAATAATATTACTTAACTACTTGTGTTTTAAGATTAAAATTGTAAAGTACTGATTATGAGGTATAAATATATTCGAAATATTTCAAATGTAAATGAAATGTTATTCTAGATAAACTTTAATTTTACAATTGAAAATATTTTAACCTAAACATATAACCTTTTACACTGAAAAGTTATTCTTATCTTACAAAGTTCAATGGAAATGCTTTAATAGAAAGTAAATGTAATTAATTGTCTCTGATTGCATTGATTTATAACAACAACAACAGCAACAGCAACAACAACAACAATAATAATAATAACAACAACAACAACAATAATAATAATAATAATAATAATAATAATAATAATAATAATAATAATAATAATAATAATAATAATAATAATAATAATAATAATAATAATAATAATAATAATAATAATAATAATAATAATAATAATAATAATAATAATAATAATAATAATAATAATAATTAAAATAATAATAATAATAATAATTTATTATTTTATTTGCAATATAATTTATATAATTTATTTGCAACTAAAATCTATTTCTTCTTAAACTTAATAAAATGGTAAAATTCGAAAAATAATGTAGTTCATTTTTTTTCTAGTTGTGGTATTAATTTATTAGTTAAGCTTTTTTTGAGCAACTTATTCATTTTATGTATAACTCAAATGATAACATTACGAACGTATAGACAGTCCACCAGATATTGAAATAATTCTGTAAGTTTTCCACTTTAACTTTTGGGGTATAGAACATTAGAAATGATATAAAATTATGGAACTTTTTCTACAACTACTTTGTATTTTTGATGTTGTTCCGAATTTTTGGGGTTCTGAGAAACTAATGAGCATGCTTAAATTTTGACAATGTCGCTTACTCTTAATTGTCGCTTGGGAACGAGATGAGGCATTAGAACAGGATTTCATCTTTTTGTTATTTAAATACTAATTTAGTACAACAAAAATTGCATTTATGCATGTTGCTATTTCAAAAATTATATATATTTTTATATTCGCATTAGCTTACAAATACGGAAAGAACTCACAATTTGGTACTAAAGTGATTTCTTTGTTTATTATTTGTATCTTGAAAAAATAATACTTTAAATGAAATCTATATCAATAGTTATATCTTTATACGATACAATAAACATATTTAAAAATTATATGCATTTTAAATCGATTTTTAAATATATAGGATGTTTTCTTAATTTGTGTAATTTTTTTAATCATTTAAATATGTTATCTACTTAGCGTGAAAAGATGCCAAGTCAAATTTCTAAAAGATTTTTCAGGGATCAGAAAATCTCGTAAAATTCTATATCAACTAAAGCTTAGCGCTCTTATTTTTTTATTGAATTACCGAAAATTTATTTAAATGATCAAGTTTCAGCTTTTACTGATGGTTGAAAATCGAAGGGTCTTCTTTTGTTATTTTCAATGGCTGCATATTAATTCGAGACTAAATATGGAGCAGCATTTTTTCACACTTAGCTGATGATTTATTTATTAAATTTTTTTTCTAGTGTATCTCATTTGATTTTTTTAAGTACTTTCCCTATATTTTAAACTCTTTCCTATTCATCTGAAATTTATTTGATATAATTTATTTAAAATAATGATAATGATTTAGAGTATTATTTTTACTACCTGAGACACCAGTGTTCAATTTGTAAATTGGTTGTTAGTAGATAACATTAGTTTTGCTGGAGCATTTGCAAAGGACGTCATTTCTTTTTCCCCATCAAGCTTCAGGGTGTGAAAGTGTAACTGAAATAAATTCATTGGAGTTAGATATTTTGTCACGTATTTATTTTTTTATTGTTGTACGTAAACCGAATCAGTATTTGATCCGGTGCTGTCTACTGTTCGCATGAATTAATTTTTACAAGATATATTAGATAAATTTATTTACTAAAAACACTTAAAATAAACTTTTGCAAAACTCTGAAAAAAAATCGAACTCTTACGTCTGAAAAAACATCGAAGCCAATCAGATATATATACTAATTATGATTAAAAAAAATATATAGAAATAATTTTCTTTGAGGAGAAGAAATTATTAAAGTTAAATATCTACGTAATATAAATATCCTGAATTCTCAAGTTTGATTGTTGAAAGAAACATCTTCTAAATTTTTCTTCGTATGTTGGAGTTAAATCAATATTTATAGTTGTAAAGTTTAAGTACAGATGGCGCCACAAACAAAAATGTTTTAAAACTTCGTGAATAAAGGTACTTATATTTTTTTTTTACGAACTATTTATTAAATAAATATTTTTTTAATAACATATTGAATGATTAAGTTCCAATGCTTGAAAGAATGTCAATTTTTATTTGACACTTTAACAATTGATAGTATTTGTTTATTTATTTATTTATTTATTTAATTATTTATTTATTTATTTATTTATTTAAATCAAATATGTAAAAAAATATATTTTTTACTTGTTCAATTTTTAACAAATGAACTGTATAATTAGAAATAAATCATGTATGGAAAGATTTTAAAATCTTATTTAACAGTGTGAAAGGTGTTCGAACTATAAAAAAAGGTATATAATTAATAATACAATAATAAACGAGTCGTTTTGTTGCTTATAGCTTCCTATTCATAATCATATGGTGCCCATGTCGTTTAGATGTCTACTTCGATAGTTGTCCATGTCGAAGATTCTCAAATTCCAGGTGCCATGTACTAAAACTCGTCACTTTGGTCGATTCCCCAACCTATGGAAAGATCAAATAGTGAAAATTTAATACTGAAAACTTAAGTTTAGTTGTCAAAGATTCTATACCTAATGTATGTTAATAAAAAGCAAATAAAAAAGGTTCGCTATTAATCATTATTCTCAAAATAGTAAAAAAAAATTTTAATGATTTTTTTTCAATGGAAGTAATTTCGTGTAATGTTAATAAAGAATGATTAAGTGAACATTAATAAAGCAAAAATACAAATATTAAATAGAAAATAGTATGTTTAAACTCAGTGAAAAAAAATAAAAAAAAGTTTAAATGGTTGTTTATATTTCTGAGATTTTTCTTCTTCTACGTGATTGTAATAGATTTTATCTCACATTATTTATGCCCTATTATATATTTATAAATGTATAAAGTCGACTTTTAAATATATAAAATAGGCATTAAATATATAAAATAGGCATTAAATATACAAAATAGGCATTAAATATATAAAATAGGCATTAAATATACAAAATAGGCCTTAAATATATAAAATAGGCACTAAATATACAAAATAGGCATTAAATTTATAAAATAGGCATTAAATATACAAAATAGGCATTAAAGATATAAAAAGGAAACACGCGTTATTTTAAATACATTTATTGAAAATAGCCATACTTATATCTACCTTTCATAAAAGATCACTATTTTGTTGTATGCATTGTAAAGAACGAATTTTAAGTTATTTTTAAGCATTCGAAACTAAAATTTTGACAGTAGAATTTGTAAATACTTTTTGTAAAATAGTAACTGTTTCATTATCAGTTTATCTTTGTATAATTAATTTAAAGTAAATTTGTACAACAGAGGTAGAGCACGATATTTTTTTTTCGATTTATAAGTAGCCAAATTATATTGGGATGAAATGAATTTTTATGAATGAAAATTCGTATTAATTCTAGGGGTATACAATAATAATTCATGCTTGACTTTTTAACAGAGCACCCCCCTCCCCCCAAAAACAATAATATTAAAAAGAAACATAACTGGTTTTTTTTTTTTTTTTTTTTTTTTTTTTTAATTCATATAAGTTCTCTTGTAAAATAAGAAAAAAACGGAAAAAACGGCATAAATAAATATATAATTTAACTTTGAAAAATACTTTGGCAATATAAAGTGTTTCATATTCAAAAGATACTCAATTTTGATACAATTATTTATATTAATACATTTACTTGTATTAATACAACTACTTACTTATAAGTATAATCCTTCAACGTTATATCCTAAAATGAAACGTTTTTATTCTACTATTTTTCATGTTGTAGCATTCATTTTTCCATTCTAATGTATTTCATTATATACCATGATTGTTTGGCTGCATCTCATGTTAGTTTTATTGTACACATATTTTTCTGTTTCACATTATTTATTCTAGACTATAAATTAGTATACTTTAAATAAGTTTCGATGCCAATTATCATTTACTTTTACACTTTTGTCAGCTACTTATAAAAAACAAAAAATAATGATTAGTTTCGGTTATATACGCCAGATGGCGTTAAGTGTATTACATTAGTCAATATGTATAGCTTGTAATTATCGCTTTTTGTTCTTTGTTGGTTCGTGCTATATTTTTTGGCTGTAAAATAATTTAATTTTTTAATTTGGATGCGATCTTTTGGTGTTAGCTGAAATTAGATAAGTTTATTCATTATTTGTGATATTAAAATCATTTCCTTAATTACATAATAAAATAAAATTTTGTTGAGTTGCATAAACTTAACCTTATAATTAGCCTAATAATATAAGAAAATGTGAAAAAAACCTTTTTTGCATTAAATATTTTTTTAAATCATTATATGTAAAATGACAATTACTTGAGTTTGAACTGGCCTTCAATGAATGAAATTTCCACCTAATTGCAAATGCAATTTCAGTTTTCAGAGTTAGGATCGTGGTCAGGAAACCAACCGTTTTCGAAGTTTATTTTTGATAAAAGTGACCTTGACAGCAAAGCACTTCAGTAAGGTATAAAAAGAACATATAAAAATAAAAATGGTTATAAACACAATTTATGAGCTCATAAGTAATTTGACTCATATTGAAACTCAGGAAATAACAGATTCAGTAAATAGTATTTTGTATTGAATTTCGTACATTGAGGTTACGCTTAAAGTTAATTGAAAAAAAATTTCCCCTGAGGAAATCTGTCACATGATTTCCTAAATCTTTTCCTGATTTATCTACATTTTCCTACTTCAACAATGCTCCTAAAAAAATTAATGGATATTTTTTTACATCAATTCTACTAATGAAATAGGTATAAGGATATCTTCATTTGTTTAAAAAAAAAAAAAGTTTATTTAATTGGAATTTTCGCTCATGAAAATAAGGTTTCGAAAGATTTCAATTGAAAGTGGCTTCATTTAAATTTCGTTTGAAGTCCTTAATTTTTAATATCTGAAATAATTTACTGGTGGATTTTTATTACTTGTGAAATTTTTATTTTACGAAAATTTAATTGATTCTGCCTTTCCATGTCCTACCTTTTTGCCGGGGCACAGGTGATTACTTTGTCATTTCGTCGTTAGATGGCGTTACTGTCACTGATTCGATCATTTTGAAGACGAAAACTTTCTCTTCCGATTTTAGTATTCTGACTAAATTAATATTCATTTTAGGAGATATAAGAAAGATTTTTAGTAACTTTCTCGAAGAATTACAAAAGAGTCTTACCTATTTAATTACAACAATTATTTGGATTTTAAAATTTTATAAATGTACTCTTCGATAATTAATAAAACGAATTTAAATGAACAAATACAAGCATTACTCAAAATAAGTTATTGAAATATTTTATCATAAAATTTTATAGTAAAACATATTTAGACATTTTTTTTTCATAAGAAAATGTTAAATTAATAATTATTACCAAAGTTATACATTTGGTTTTCATACATAACTCATATGATTTGTAACTTAATAAGAACTAGGGATGATTGTTTTTATTATTTCTGTTAGTTTGATTGGAAATTAAGTAGCGACTCTTATCTTAAACTGAAATCAGAGGAACAGATCTCTCATTTAAGGGGTGGGGTGGGGGGGGGGGGAATTCTTCTATCAGTCATCAACATGCCTTTCACAAATTATTGACGTAAAGGGGAAAAAAAATCTTTCAAAACGTTTAACAGACTGTATTATTGTTAAGTACAGTTTTTTTTAAATTTTTAAATTTTTTTTTAAATATTAATGAGATCGAAAAAATATAATTATTTACCGGCAGTTGCAACAATTGCAATTTCGTTCATTACGTAGTTAATAATTCACTTAAGAATTTTGAATTAACCATATATTAACCTATAATCACTAGAAGTCCTACCTAAACATTTGTTTTTAAATTTTCAACCCAATTATTATTGAATTTTTTTATCCACCAAATATAACAACAACAACAACAACAATAATAATAATAATACTACTACTACTAATAATAATAATAATAATAATAATAATAATAATAATAATAATAATAATAATAATAATAATATTAATAATAATAATAATAATAATAATAATAATAATAATAATAATAATAATAATAATAATAATAATAATAATAATAATAATAATAATAATAATAATAATGATAATAATAATAATAAACAAATTAAAAAAAATTGACAATTTACATAACACTAATTAACATTGAAATTCCCACTTTTAAAATACTGATCAGTAATTATAATTTTCTTTTTTCAAACCGTTTTCTAAAATTCCCGCTTCTGCGAAATGCCTCTAAATAAACTATCCCTTACAGGGAGTAGGTTTTCTGAATCTTTTCCACACCCACTAACTCCCTTTATGACACGGTAACTGGACTCCACTTGAAGCTTAATTTACGACACCTTCCAATTCCGTTTTACGATCAGTTTCTAAGCGTGCCTCTACAATGTGGCGCATTATTAGCCGAATGGCCACTTTTCAAAATTTCGACGCCAATGAAAACGAAATTTCACACTTTGATGTGTAAGCACACACTTTGAATGAAAACTGACGAAAGGGGAAATGTTATGGTCGAGCACTCGAATGTTATTGGGTTCTGATTGAGTGATTGTGACTCGAATTTAGAGAAGGATTTTAAAGGCTGCTATATTATCAATATATTATTATCTCTAATTGAGAAATAGCTCAATGGATAAAATTGTCTGTTTATGTCAATATTTAAAAATGGTCAGTTAGATGAAATGCTCTTTACTTTAAGTGTCAACAATTCACTTTGAAATTAAATGAGCATTCAATCTATTATCGTTTTAATTTTCTGGGAATGCACGCGATGAAAAAGGGTTGGTTTTTTGGATATGTACTTATGATGATTCATTAAAGAAAATGCTGTTTTCAAACAAAGAAATATTTTTCCTGATCCACTAAATATTTACAATGTGGATTGGTTGGTTTGTGCTCTCAACGACCTATAGTTGTGCCCAATAACGGCTAATTAGGCCTACAGCTTAACGTGGATTCCGAGCCACAACAAACATCCATGCCTAACTCGGGATTGGAACCCGGCACATTTGGCATGATTTTCAATGTGGAAGGCTTTAAGAAATTAACTTGATGAAATGAAGTGATTAAAAATGTACTTGTTTTAGCGATTGCCTTTTTCTCGTGGAATATAATTTGTCTTTAATACTTTTTCTACTCTAGTTAGAGATTGTCTTACATTAAAAGTACGATTTTGAAAGGCTTACATTTTAAATACTTTTTTTGTTGTTGCTCATAGTTTAAAATATATTATCACGAATCACCATGCTGTAGCACTAAAGACATTTTGAGAGGGGCACATATATACAGTGAGCGGCTTCAAAACGAATCAAAAGATACGCAACAGAAATATTTTAGTAGTAGACGCATTTTAATGTTGTACTTGGGAAAAAATAAAATTTGAAGAAAAATTGAAAAATTGAATTGAAAAATTTCAAATATCAAATTTAATTTTTTCCATTCAAAACAGTTTATTGTGGAATATTTATTCAATAATTACGATTACATATAGTTTATTAAAAATTCAATATAAAAGAGTTAATATTGAAATTTTATACTTTTGTCATGACATTTGTTTTTCTTAAATTTTAGTTATTTAGATTGATAAGATCGAAGCAGTCAGTACTAAAATTTTTAACTTATAAATAGTTTCTCATTTGTAATGTATATATAATGTTATAAAAATGCTCGCAATATTTTTTTATTTTCACAACCCTGATGAATGTTAAAATGGAAATAAAAATGTTAGTCTGAAAAAAATAATAATCGTTTTAAAATAATTCTTTAAGTACTATCGATTTTTAAGAAAAGCTTTAAGTAATTGCTTTACGAAATATATTTTGAACAATAAAACTAAAGTTAACATATACCACCACTGTATGTCATCATTATTTTCCTGAATGGGTATTAATTTTTTGTTTTCTTTTTAAAAATTGTATGACATTTTGATTTAGTGTTGCTATTTTTTGAGTAATTTTTCATTACTTTAAGCTATATTTAAGCTTTTAAAATAGTTTGGGAATGATGGTTTGAATAATTTTTAAACCTTATATTTCCAGAATTTTTCGGCATAGATACGCTTATGTATGATTATTTAATAGTTAAAAAGTTCGACTTAGTTTTGAAATTTAGTTTTAATTTGTATGAACTTTGTTTATCTTTTTTTTTCATCCGTTTATGCTCGTATGTGCTTAATTGAATTTAAATTATTCAAAACAACATTATTGCTCATTTTATCTTACAAAATTATCTATCGTTAAAAATTATATTTCAAGTATTGCATTTCATAGTATTGCATTCAGGCCAGTTTCCAACAATTTATTTTTAACATTTCATCACAAATTTAAATGGGTTTTAGTTACAAGTTAAGTTTATGATGCCAAATTTTCTTAATTGGCCGAAATCAATGATAACAAAACAAAATATTGAGATTGAGGGAAAAACCGAACTACAATTATTTTTCAATAAACTCAAACGAAAAAACTAAGTTTTTAAAATGGACAACAGTTTAGTATGAGTTTGCACTTCATCACTTGGAGTAGGACTTTATTTCCCCCTTCAGTATTTTTTGTTAATTGATGTCATATTAAATTTTCGAGACATTAGGATTTTTTATTTGAGTGAAGTTATTGCGGAAAGATTTTTTTAAATATATTAATTAATTTTTAATTCATTAATCATATAATTTTTTAAATTTTTGTTTCAAATGTTAGTGTTTATTTCATTGATCAGCTTATACTAACTTTGCATATCCAGCTGTACACTGTACTTAAAAAAAAATTTCAGCGATTTCTTTGAAGTATTTGAATTTAAAAACTTTTCATGGGAATGCACCAATTGTACTCTTTATTAGCTGTATAACTTACATTTTAAATGTTTAATCTAATAAATGTGAATCTTAAATGAAAACAATTTCAGTTACTCCATCACCGTTAAAAATGCAATTTAAGTATATTTTATACGTTGTAAATATTAAGATGCATCTTCATAAGATGGTTTTTGACATTCTGCGGATTTCTTATTTTCTTTTTAATTTCTCTTCTCTTGTATTTTTTTAATTTTTTTTTTTATGTATAATGTTAAACGAGTGCAAAGCATTTTTTCAAAATTAACTTTCTAATTTGAGTAAAATTTATACGAATGCCAAACAGAAATTTATTTGAATAAAAAAAAAACAAAAAAAAAAAAAAAACACTACCCTTCCAATTTTAATTGCGTTGAAACCCATCAATAAAATTAATGAACATTAACTTTCTAATAAAGTATATTAAAAACATAATTCTCTAAAAGTATTTAAATGAAATAAAACTGATATATAACCATATTAGTAAAATTAATGATATAACATTAACGTAAGCATCATTTACTTAATTCTTCTTTTGAATTGCTTGATTAATGAGAAAAACTAAATGTCTGAACACACTGAACTTTAAAAAAAAAAAATTATTACGTCTATAATCTGAAACAAATAAAACGTAGCTTAACTCAAAAAACTATTTAGCGCTCAGCCAAACGAAAAAGTTCCGATGAGCCCCTCCACTCAAATAAAAAAAAAATCTCGAGATCAGTGAGAGATGGAGGGAGAACAAACACCAGGAAGTTCGGTCATCCCTCTGATCGCACCCTCCGCTCGGGGTACAGCATATATTCCACTAGATCTCCCCTTCTACCCCCACGTGACTTCGCTCGACCAATGGCGAGGCAGGGAGGGCGCCGTGAACGCGAGCTTCCCACTTCTCCCCATAGTGGGATGGCGGCGATCATTTGGTGAGGAGCTCCATTTTTGCCGCCAACTTTGCCTCAGGCGAATTCTACGCAGACGACCCGGCGAATCGATGTGTTGTTGTGCTTCTTTCGTCCCTTTTCTTGCCTACTTGTTGAACGGAAGCGACGGTTCTCAGCATAACTTCCCAAAACAGTGTTCATTTTCTTCGGAGACATTCTCTCATATTAGTGATTGTTGAATATTTAGAGACTTTAAGAAGAGCTGTTGCTCATCAATTGCAAATTCTTTCGTTTTCAAACAGGATTAACGAAGAGTTGATGGCTCTACTTGTTTGAGACGTATCGAAGAGTTGACATTTGTTAATTGCCTGAACTGGTGATCGAGGAACTTTTTTTTTTATTGCGGTTTGATGGTCAGATAATTATTGAGAAACTACATAAGAGCAGCTATCTTTACTTTCATCACTAACGGGCAAAATCTTTTCCCTGAAGGATCTTTGAAGAATCTATCCTTTCATGTAAACTATCACGTGTGTTTCCTGAAGTTTCTAGTCATTGGCAACATCTACTAATAGTTAAACTTGCTACTAGTAGTCTCAAGAGCTACTTGTACATAACTTGTCTCTGTAAGATACTAGTCACTGTTTAAAGTTAAAAAAGGGAGTGGCATTTGACTTAAAGACATTTTGTAGCTGTACTCCTCTGAGAATAACCAAATCTCCTCGAGTTTCTCTCGAGTTCATTTCTTAATAAGTGCTGTGACACTTCATTCACTCGAGTGCCGTTGTAATGCAATGTCACACGAATGTTGTCTCTTCTCCAGGCCGATCCTACGATGAACGGTAGCTTGTACGAGGAGGCATCCAGCAGTCGATCCAGCATCGAGGTAGTCCAGCAGCAAACCAGCAACCAGCCCTTGCACATTCCCGCCAAACGAGCAGCCCTGGCAGTCTCAGCATACGAGTGCGGAGCCATGGGGGTGGACTCCACAGCCCAAGGGGTGATCCGCCACAGTCACCACACAGCCGCAACACAGCCCTGGTACGACAACCACTCGGCATTCGATAGCCACCAGTACAACCAGACCACGTCGTCCTTGTGTCGGGCAGATACCGGACCAGCATACTATTATAACGACCATCATCGGACTGATCGGAAGCCACCCATCAAGTTCTGGTCCAACTCATATGAATTGCCCAGTGCTGGTCCCACTGCAACCACTGCGGACTCCTGTCAGACTTTTGCTCCTCAGTCTTGGTGCAATTATGCCCCTTATTCTGGGAGGCACATGGATCACCATGGGCCCCAGCCCGTCACTTATTTGTCGGGCGAGGAGAGGGCCCGGGCCCCTATGGACGGATTTGCCCACACGGATGGATACACGCTGAGGACATTTGCCACTGCTGAAACTCATCCTCAGCCTACCTATGTGCCGGCCGGAACTGGTGAGTCCAATTATCTTACCCATGTCATAAGTCGCATTACATTAAACATATAAAATACCCATTACTCATTGTACTTGTAAGAAATCCTGATATATTCATTTTATATAGCATCCCCTTTATTGTCCATGAAATAATATCGTTGCATGAATAGTACCACGAAAAATTAGTAATGCATTTCTTAGGAAGAAATCGAGTTGCATTCCTCATAGACAAAGTGTCATTTAAATTACTTATAAAGTTTAATTGAAATGATCATGCAAAATGTAAAACTGTACTACTTATTATAGAAATAAAACTGAAGAGCTTAGTATACGAATAAGTTAATGACATTCTTCATTTGAAAGAATTATATTATTCTCATAAGAAATCCCATATTATTCCTAAAAAATACATCCAGACAGACATTTCTTTCATTGAAATTTTTTGGGTAAAAGTAATACTTTTACTGCTTGTTCAAAAAAGTATTGTTCTCCTTTAAAAAGACTAATCTTTTTCTCATTAAATGTCACGTGGTCACCTACTAAGATACATATCTGAAAGAAATATTTAAAAAGGACAAGTGAAAAGTATTGTAACACATATATACATTATCCATAATTTATTAAATTGCAGTCTCATTATTTTTATGAAAACTTTTAGTTACTTTTTGAACCTTATTGTCCATTAATATTTCTGCATGAGCAGACATGAGCAGATCAAATTGATAATCTGTTAAAACAAATACATTAATCCTCCTTTGTGTGTTGGGAATATTTATTTGTAAGCAAGTTAATTCGAATAAACTATCTCAAATAAATTTGAAATTCATAATTTTTCTCAAAACTGTTACTGCAACTAAAGGTTGGGAAAAAAAATTGCTTAAAATAGCAAATATACTACTATTATAATTTTTTTTTAATACCATTGTATTTGAATACTATAGAACTGAATTCCCTATCAAATTTTCATGTAAACATATTATAAATCATGCTATTTATTAACTTTAAAACAAAAGTATACATCGATATTGAAACGAAGTACAAGAGTGCATTATAAAAAGTGATCAACAATATTACCACTGATGTTTTCCAACGTAAAATTTCCAGATTATATTAAATATTTGAAATTGTTATACATTTTAGGAATTTTTTTCTTCATTGAAGTGTTAGAATAATATTTTAAAGAATAAAATATAAGTAATTCTCAAACTTAAGTCTAAGGACGTAAGTCTATAAGACAAACTCAAACTTATCATCTTATCAAACATATCTCAAACTTAAGTCTATAAGACATAGAATTAAAAAATTTCAAATTCACCTTTAATACAATTTTAAGCGCAACAAGCTTGTTCAAAGAAGAAAAAAAGCAGCTGATCGATTACAGTTTTTTTTTTTTTTTTTTATAAAATTATATTTCATTATTGAAAGCTCTTAAAAAATAAAAAATAAAAATTTAAAAATAATAAATAAAAAATAAAAAAAAAATTGAAAAAAAAAATTGAAAAAAAAAAAGTATTTTGATTCCTTCAATTATCCACACCCAGCATAAAGCAAATAGATTGTTTTTATTTTTTTTCGAATCAGGCACAAATATAGAGTAGTTAAAAATATAAATCAGCTAAATAATTGAAAAATTCTGTACAATACTTACAGAATTTTACAAATTATTCCTTATTTTAAATAAAACCTTATCCTCAATTTCATCTTTTCTCTGTCTCTATAGCAATTTCCTTGCACCACGCAGCCCTTTGAGGCAGTGTTCACATTTCATCGTCGGATGTGAATAGGAAAAGTGTTCGTCATTTCACGCCGCCTTAACGTATTGTGCCTTCCAAAGGTTTTATGACTTCCTAATAGTATTTGAAGGACACCTAAAGGTCCGAAAGGGGCCGCACACAGGGGGACTTTATTACCTTTTACTATCGAGGAAGGGGAAACGAATCTTTTCATAAACTTTTTACACTACTAGTATTTGCTTAGCACACACCATAAAGTAGTTGAAAAAGATAAACCTAATATTCGATGTAGCTATGTGTTGACCGTTTTATGCGAAATAAGTGTGAGGTTTGATTAAAGTATCTATATTTATAGGTTTTGGTATTTTTTAGGGAATTGTAGAATTTTCAAACCTTTATAAATATATTTTTTTCAATTTTTTAAACTTTTGTACAAATTTAAAAATTTATTTTAGCATATTTAAAAATTAAATAGCATTTCTGTTCTTTTCAGTTATAATTTCGCTATTTATTTGAAATAAAGGTTATTATAGAATTTATGCTTCTTACATTTTAAAATTTTGTGTGTGGAAATTTTAAAATTTAGTTTAGCAAATAAAAAAAAAATTAAATAACACTTTTGTTCTTTTCAATTATAATTTCATTATTTATTTTGAATGTAAAAAAAAAAAAAAAAAAAAAAACTTCTGGGTAAAATTTTAAGTTAAAATTCATCAATTGAGTTTAAACTTTTAAACAGAGAGAGAGAGAAGAAAAATAATTTTCTAATTACAGTGATATAATTATCAATTCTTTCAATCAACTAAGTTTATCTTATCATTCAGGTATTAGTTTAATACGTTTATTTCAGTTTTAAAGTTACGTTTAAGTTACACTTCATCAAAACTACACTTCTTTAAAAGTTTTTAAAACTTAAATAGCAGCAATATATATGTATAAAATAATATATATATATATATATATATATATATATATATATATATGTATATACAAAAAAAGTCACTTTGCGTTCAAATTAAATGAAAAAAAAAAAAAAGAAGAAAAAGATTGATTTGCGTCTAAAAAGATAATTAAAATTATCAGGAAAATAAGACTATGAAAAAAAGATGTCCCCAAAATACTATCAAACATAATAAAATTTTATGAATAAACTTCTTCTATGGACATTTCAGAAAATTAAACTAAAAGCAACTTAGAAAGAGAATCTTTTATATATTTCATTCCAGTAGTTCACAGTCCACAAAAGAGTAGCACATGTAATATAAGATGTCTGACCAGATAAAAACTTTATGGCTCTCATCGTACGAAGAGTAGTGGTACACGGTTATCTCAAGTTCCATCACCTCCTAACTTGGGAAATGGATCTTTGAATTAAACTTTTAACTGAAAGCGTGTTTCCGAAAATGCTCTCTTAGATGAAATGTGATGGAGACCGAGTTTATTATTTCGCGATTTTCTAATTTGAAACGAGGTTACAGGCTTAGACTATTTTTATTGCTATATTTTGTTTAATAAGTGAGAAGATATTACTTGGTCATAAAATGAGCTTAATGTCGATCATTAAAACAAGTACAGCATCGGTTATTAAAACAAGTATAGTATCGATTATTGGAAACTTTAGTAATTGAGAGACCCATTATCTGAACGTTTTTTAAGTAGATGATAAAGTAATTCATACAAAAATGTGTGAATCTATCATCATTTTTCTGAAAAGCACGTACGTCAGGCACTCATCATATCCTTCGTGGGTAAAAATATATATATATATATATATATATATATATATATATATATATATATATATATATATAAATTAGTTGGTTTTTCTTATCTTTATAATTACGCTCTTAAACATTTATATAAAAATTTAAGAATGTATGAAGATATATATTTAGGAGCCTGCAGAATTAATTAAATTTTTTTACTTATTCTTCTTAATTCAAGATAATAATAACGTTATTTTAAATTAGTAAATCTGAAACGCTTAATAGTTTGGCTTGTATCATTTTCTGCCTTTCCTACCCTGTTACATTAATGGTGTTACATTAATAAGTAAAAATATAAAAGTTTTATTGAAATTAAATAGAAATAATACAAGAATAATTAGATTTTTTTTCTTCTGTCAGCCGTTTTTCTTTTTTTACTCTGGCTATTGAAATAATAAATTGAGCGTAAGTAACAACCAATGAGCTTTGTTCTCGAAGTGAGTCAAAGCTGCAAATTGCATCGATAACAAGAACAGTTGAGTAAACGAAGTAAATGCGTATAAATGAGTGTAGGGGGTTTGTTAGCACAGGTGACTACAGACTGACGTTAGTTCTTGCACATGCATCCCAACACGTGATGGATGGAATCCAATCTAACCAATGGAAAGATGAGAAATAATGAACTTATTCTACCAACCAATTAAAAATAAGCTTACCGGTAGATAAATTTATTTTATTTATAAAATTGTGTCCAATTACGTTTGAATATTTAGAAACATCTCTTTTGACCCCTTATATGAGAAGACTTTTTTTTTCTTTTTAATATTTGAGGACGGATATAAAATTGAATAACGTTGGATTGGATGGAATCCAATATTGGATAGATAGCTGAGTCTAAGAGCTAATACTTTAGTCTAATAAAATTAAAAATATTTTCGATTAGTGGGGGTTAATTTTTCTATTTCTTTGGAAGAGATAGAACATTGAATATCTTTTTGGAGAACGTTAATATTTTCAAGACTATCCATATTAGTAAATTCCGATATAGAGAAATATATATTTCTCATATTTTTATTAGTGTAATTTTTGTAGTCAAATTTAGTTAAAACCCTGAAAAAATCATTTACAACATAAATAAAACTCCCGAGTTTTTAGTCTGCTGATAATAGTTTTTTGGAGACTTAATAATTACTTTCCATGAAAAATATGCATTTCCTTTTTATAAAATTGATTATTTAAAATTTATAATTAAATAATTGGAAACTAAAACAAGCAAACGAAGGTGTTTTCAAAGTATTAAATCTCTGGTAGTGCTCAAAAAGTATGAGATAAAACTTCCATTTGACTCCCCCCCCCCCCCCTTCTCTGATGCCTTGTTTAACTTGAAACTTCCACAATTATATAAATGAAAAAAGAAAACTTATTCTTTTTATTTCGTCACGTCCGAAGAATAAATACTGAATTATTTTCTTTTCCTATCGTCCGATGGCGCTACGATACTGTTTAGTGTCACATAAGGGAACGTTATGGGGAATGGGGGAGAGAGCTTCCAAATGGGAGACGGGGGGAGGATTGAGTCAGAGCAGATGACGTCATTGAGAGGTCATGGGAAGGGGGGGGGGGTCGAATCTTCGTCATTTCATTCTCTTGTCACCTCCAATTCCAACACATTTCTAGTTCGATTCTAAGAACACAATTTTGAGGGTATAGGAGAGGTGAACACCTTATTTACAAAATCAATGTAAATCTCGTCAATTAAAGTACAACAGCCTTTCGATATATCGCGCTTGTCGGGAGACAGGCAAAATGAACATATGAACTTTATAGAAAAAAAGAGTGAAAGCATACTTTACATAATTACACATAATATACATATAATACATATTATACTAATACATAATTTTGAGGGTATAGGAGAGGTGAACACCTTATTTGCAAAATCAATGTAAATCTCGTCAATTAAAGTACAGCAGCCTTTCGATATATCGCGCTTGTCGGGAGATAGGCAAAATGAACATATGAACTTTATAGAAAAAAAGAGTGAAAGTATGCTCAACAATAGCAAAAGAATCACTAAAATAATAGAGATAGAATAGTTTCATGTAACTTTTAATATTGTTCCCAGTGCATACTTATTTTTTAACATTTTGAGAAAGTAAAAGAATAAAATCGAAATATCAGAAAAAAAATTAGGAGACATAACAGGAGCGCGATATATCCGAAAACGTGATAAATCAAGGAGTGATATAAGGAGGCTGTATTAGTTGCATGGAAGGAAATTACCATTGAACTACTGGATTGAAATAGGCAACTTATACTTTCCAAAGTTTTCCTCAACTGTGCTATTAACTAATTTCAATAATGTAGTTGCACACAAAACCCTCATAAAGGTTTTCAAGAGAATGTGGTTCAAAATGTCTTGATTTTTTAGATATCTCTGCTCAAGAATGGCATTTGTTTAGTTTAAGTAGATAAAAAAGAAACACCCGCTGCATATGTGCAATTCGATTAAATGATGATATATTATAAAACCGAAGACTGCTCACGTTGGGATTTAAAGTAAATATGTTCAACTCCTCATCCGATAACTAGTTTGATAATTTTTAAAAAAATTATCATAATAAATTTGATCATATTTTTTAAAAAATTTCGATAACTAATTTGATAATTTTTTTTTAAATGTGTGATCATTAATTTCATAAAATTTTCATAAATTTTGTATCACTAATCAGATCAAATTTTTCATAACAAACTTTTTTTAAAGTTGAATTTAAATTACCAAATCTTTTCCCAAGCATGAGGAAATTGTTAAGTTTCTGAAAATACTTTTGCTATGTTCGTTTTTGGTTTCAGCTTCTGATAGAAGTCGTCCAGAATTTCTATAACAATATTTTTAATTCTTTTTTTCCTTTATTTCGTTTCAGATTTGCTTTAACTTGAGGTGTGAAATTAAAGGGGTACATCCAAGTTCATATATCGTAATGAGTTGAAAACAATTATTGTAAAATAATTACATCTCTTACCACCGGTTAATATAATGTAATATCAAAATGTATCTGATTTTTATCGAGCAAAAGTGAAAACGCATAATTTAACTTTTTGGGTATTATAAACAATTTAGTGTATTATATGCGATTTAGAAATTAATTAATTTGAAAATTTTTATTAGGAATTTACGAAAATTTCTAACTCATGATGAGAGCGCGAGTAGCAAAAGATAGTTGGACACTGTTCTTAGGATGGATGTTTTGCAAGATGTTCATTTTTATTGGCGTCATTGAAAGAGTTACTCCTTTCACTTGTTCTTTGGGGCGTCTTTATGGCGATTTTATGACCATCGCCAACACTCACAAGTGGCGAGATTTCTCCCCCAATTTAATAGCTTCCGAGGACCGCTAAAAGGTCAATTTCATTGGATCAGTATTTATTCTTGGGAGTAGTAACCGTTACCTTAACCCTTCTAAACTCAATTGAAAATATTTTTTCTCTCCTTACTCTCAGTTTTTTTTTTATCGCAGTTTTGACATTAAAAGATTAAGAGTGTGCAACTTAAAATTACCTTGGATTAATTTTTATTAAAAATAATCGCTATGAAATGTTTGGAGGATAGTTTTTAGAATTCAAAATAATTAAATAAACGCATATGAAGAATATTGATTAAAAATTAATAAATAAATATTTGTTGTTATTTTTTGTAGCTCATCATTTAGCACCACTTTAACTACAAACAAATTGTAACAAAAGTGCGTTTACACAATTTTGTACAATAATTTTTATTATTTCAGAAACAAATTTTTTAAATTTTATTAATATTTTTTTATTAAATTTTAATACTTCCTTATTAGTTTTGTAATATTATTTTCATTAATAAAGACTTATTAAATAATGCAATATTATGTAATTTTTTTATTCACAAGAAACGTAAAGACTCTTATTTTATAGTTTGGATCTTTTCTACTGACTTACTAAATTTTATTTCTCCTAGAGTAATCGTTATTTTAGAAACGATTTGCAACTTTTTTTTTGTACAATTTAAATGAAATTTTCCGTATATGTTGGCTTGTTGTTGAGTAATATTTTGTTTTTAAATTTTCTATTTTTTAAAAATGCAAAAATTCATATTTTATAGTTTGAATCTTTTCTACCAACATCCTAAATTTTATTTCCCCTAGATTAATCGTTGTTTTAATAATGATTTGTAAATTTTTTTTTGTACAATCTAAATTTTGTTTTTCGTGTTAGTTGGCTTGTTGTTGAGTAATATTTTGTTTTTAAATTTTCTATTTACAGAAACGTAAAAATTCATATTTTAAAGTTTGGATCTTTTCTACCAACATCCTAAATTTTATTTCTCCTGGAGTAATCGTTGTTTTAGTTACGATTTATAACCTTTTTTTTTTTTGTACAATCTAAATTTAGTTTTTCGTGTATGTTGGCTTGTTGTTGAGTAATATTTTGTTTTTAAATTTTCTATTTACAGAAACGTAAAAATTCATATTTTAAAGTTTGGATCTTTTCTACCAACATCCTAAATTTTATTTCCCTTGGAGTAATCGTTGTTTTAGTAACGATTTGTAACCTTTTTTTTGCACAATCTAAATTTAGTTTTTCGTGTTAGTTGGTTTGTTGTTGAGTAATATTTTGTTTTTGTTTCTTTTAGTGTCGGACACCGTGGTGACGAATCCCCTCGAGTGGACGGGTAACGTGACTGTGCGCAAGAAGCGCAAGCCCTACTCCAAATTCCAGACGCTGGAGTTGGAAAAGGAATTCCTTTTCAACGCTTACGTCTCGAAGCAGAAGAGGTGGGAACTGGCGCGCAACCTCAACCTCACCGAGAGACAAGTCAAGATCTGGTTCCAGAACAGGAGGATGAAGAGCAAGAAGAACAGCCAGCGAAATGGAGGACAGCAAGACAGCCAGAACAACAATAACAACAACAATGTACTCAACGCCAACGGACAGACACTGGTCAAGTAGTCGCTCTCATTCCTCACAGACACTAAAGAAGACTTTCTACCGCTCCTTCAGAACTATCATAATGCGAGTTGAAGGGCAATCAGACACTTGGGTCATTTAGATGCGCTTTCATTCCTCTTCAGAACTGAATTGTTGCAATCAGATGATGGGGGGCATTTTGGCCAAGTTCTCATCCTCTCCGCCAACTTCCGAAATGTCATATTGCAGTATGGTCTTACGAATGGACATTCCGTTGCATATGGGACATGTGTAGACAGAAAGTTCATCTGGATACTCATCGATTAATATTCTGTTACAGATTCATTTTTTCATTCATTTGTGTCGAGGTGCTTAGTTGAAATTGACATGACTTGTTATTATTGTTTCTTTTTTTTTTATGTTACATCCATAATTGGAAAATTATATTCTAGATATGTTTGATATGTCTTTAAAAAACGTTAAAAGTATTTTATTTGTGTCTAATATTTTGATACTATTTATTTTCCAGTAAAAAGTCATTGGAATTATTAAAGAAACATGTTAAATCTATAATTTGAAAAGTTGATTATCATTGCATGAATGCTGATTTAATGAGTTAATTTTTTAATAAAATTATTTGCTGTACTATTTTAAAAAGGGTTTTCAAAGATCTGAACTTGGTTTTTCTTGGTACACCCCAAGTTAGTAGGCAAAGCGAATGGAAAATGAATCAATTCTTAATTCAACAAGGACATTCGAAAAGATTTGGCATTATTGAAAAGTATTTGGGGACCAAGTACAAGTATTTGAAGATAAGCCCAATTTCTAAATTGATATATTCAATATTTAAATTTAAGGTCTTTAAAACAAACCGCTTGTTTGTTTTACCCGAAAATTTTCTTTTAGAATTGAATTGTGTATTAGTTATCTTTATTGGTTGATTACAACTTCAATTAATTATAATTCTCTGTAACTCCCACTTAGTTTTAATTAGGTAATTTCCCTCACCAAACTTATAAATAATACCTTTTCCTTCTAAAGAGTAAAATTATATTTTTTGGAAAATAAGTTTTATCAAAATATATTTGGATGTCGTGATATAAAGTACAATTTTAAATATTCTATTTACCTCGAGTAAAAATTGTTCAAAGCATGCATCACTTAGGATAAATCCATCATTCATGCGAAATGACGAAATTGTAAATAGCCACGTATCTAGAAAAATCATTCGTTCATATGGTATGAGCAGAAAAATGGTAATCATGACAAGACGCATCTAGCAAACAAAGACAGTGTGAAGAAATGCTAGGCAAAAGCGCGCGTTCCAAATGTGACAGAAGTGTAGACAAATACCTAGTTGATATACAGAACAAAAGTTGTTGATGTGTGCATTGTTCTTAGTTATATTTATTACCTTCCTTTGGCAAGTAGATGTAGAAGTAAAAAAAAATGCGCGTTTTCTCACCACTTTGTAACATAGTCTAGATTTAAAGCTTTGAACGTTGTGTGTGTCTAAAATCTATACTGTTCCCTTGATTTTGCATTGCGTGTACCTGATTCCGTTTGTACAGATTATTGTTGCATAGACTTGTACATCGCGATTCTATCTTTTTTGTATTTTATTGGTGAAATTAAGTTTCTTTTGTGGTGGACAGTCGGCTGAATTTAGCACTGTTGAGTTTAATAAGAATGAGTTAGAGGTTAGTGATGGTGCACAGAGTTCATTCGAAACAGCGTGAACTTCTGCGTCATCGCTTAAATTAAACTTCACTGTCCGAATGAGAAAATGCACAGTTTTTAGCTGTAAAACATTCATAAATAGGAGAGTTTATTTTTAAATTATTTTTTGCTTCTAAGATTAAAACCTTATCAAAATGATATATAATATAAAAGCTTAGTATTGTGTCAATTGAGGGTATTGCAACAGTTATTATATAGGTTAGTTTCTTTTTAATGTAGAATTATATTTGAAAGACTGTAGATATCGTGAAATAAATCTAATTCCATCCAAGTTATTTCAAGTGGTGCATTTTAATTATATGTTTTATCTATTTAATACTTGGTGAAATTTTGCTCCGTGAATTAGATACGTGATTTATGGATGAATATGTCTTGACCACACTGTTAAAAATTTTGTTCTACCTTGCACCAAAACTTGGTTCCCATTTAGCTGCAACCAACATTTGGTGCTTAGTTTCACGATTTAACGGTGCTTACTGTCCGAGATAGCACCATTAAATCGTAAAACTTGGTTTTACGTTGGTTGCAGCTAAATGGGAACCAAGTTCTGGTGCAAGGTGGAATAAAATTTTTAACAGTGCATGGAATTACCTAATTTAGCTATTACCTTACATAAAATATAAAATTAAAGCAAACTATTATAGAATAGGACCTCATTACCCAATCTATTTAACGGGGTACAATGGTGGAAATTTTAATTTTGTAATTTTTACTTTCAGGCAGGCTTTTAAAATTTGTTGTTAATAATTTTTTCAACTTAACACCAGTGTCTAAATTCCACAATATAAAAAAGAGTTTTCCCCACTTTTAAAGCTGCATTAATTTATTTGTCGAAATATTTAAATTTATGCTGTTATTTCTTTTTATGCTGGATGAGCCTTTCAGTATGTTATAGCTTCATTTTACGATTTGCACTATTGTTTAAATTTGAAAAATAATGTTGATTATTGTTAATGTGTGAATTTTGTTAAGTGCAAAAAATCGTGTGAAATAGAAATAATTTATTGTGTGCTGTTCGTCGACTGCCATAACGGTTTGTTCATATATTTTCATTGTACATAAGTTGACATCAGATGTGTCTGTGTTTTAGAAATAAATGTTTAAAATCATCACATATTAAACAAATCTGAACTCATTTATTTAATTTTTTACACTTTATTCCATTATTTCATTTTTACCAGTACTAAAGGGGAAAAAAAAAGGATAATTATATTCATTGATTAATAAAAATTCTAATAACGTCTATGCACGTTTCATTTGTGAAATTAAAGATTTAATGTTATTTCATATTTATATTGAATGTTAAAGTATATTTAAAAAAAAAAAAAATGAAAAATTAAAGTGTATTTTAAATACATTATTCATAAAGATAATTTAGGACACATTTTATGTCTTTTGGTACAACATTTCGAGCTAAAATTATCAGCTTTTTTGATAAAATTATTGGAAATTGTTAAAATTGGGAGAGGTTGATAAGCATATATGAAGTTCTATAGTTAATGACAATTAAAAAATTAACTCTTTTGACAAAACTTAATTAAAATATTCTTTAATCAGTACCCGATAATTTTAAACAATAGGTAAACTCTGTAAAATTGACTTTTAAGGAGTTTTAAGTTAAGTTTTATACTTTCGTAATATTGAATTGGCTCCATCTAGAGTAAAACTGAACTTCTAGTCTAAGCGCATTCTCCTACTTTTCAGTTGCTTGTGCAAAGAGAAATATAAGTGCAATGTTTAGAATTGGTTAACCGTTTTAGTTATAAAGTACGAGTTGTATAAAGGTTTTGAGAGGAAAGTATTCTTAGGACTACGAGATGTTATCATACACGAGTACTTGAATTTGTGTTATACAGTAGAACCTCGATTAACCGTCCCTCTTTCATCCGGAACTCTCTGTTAACCGACCATCCTTTAGTCGACATCAAAAATCTCCCAAATGAGTAATAAATCATTTGCCCTTTTTAAAACCGGAATATTTTCCTTTACACTAAATTTGCATAAGTAATGGTGAGTTCTGACCGTTTTTCAAAAGGACTGACATGGTTAGAGCAATAACCATATGCAGATCGAACTGAACTATTGCTTTTAAAAAGACTTCCGGATAGAACTCGAAACAACGATTATCAAGATTACGACAACAAAAACTCATTTCCAACAATTATGTCATAAAAAAACCCATTAAAAGCCCTGAATTCAATAAATGAAAATAATTTACTTTTTATTATTTTTTACAACTCTCTATTATCCGGTATTTTCGCTTATCCGATCTATCTTCGATCTGAATTAAGTCGGTTAATTTAGGTTCTACTGTATTTAAGTTTCGGTTTGTGAACTATATCAGTATGTGACGACGGTCTTTTAAGGATAGACAAGTGAGAAATGCTTTACAAAGAGTAAAACGTGTGGAGACAGTTACATTTCTAAATCAATATTCCTAATCTACAGGTAAAAATTCTCACAAAAAGTGCTCCAAATTCATATCCTGCGTACGACAGTGTTTCCCACGTCGAGGCTGAAAAGGCCATTAGCCAACCCACGGTCTTTATAAAGTACAACTTTATTCAGCGAAATCTGGTCGCTTGAAGAAACAAATTGATCGAGACCGAGTGAAAAAGGAACCGAACCACGGGCACGGAGCAAATCGGGATATTAACCGATTCCAATCCTCGACATCTTTTGTCCACGTCCTTTCATGCCGGGTCCATATCTTTTGGCAGGCCACAGACTTGGCTAAGCCCGGGAACAAACATCGGGCCCACCTGTTTGGTGGGACCCGTTCCCCCCTTTTGTCGAAGTCCTCGTAAATTCCTCTTTGCCGGCTCCAAAGATGACAAAACTAATGGTCCACGGACTCCGGGGCCTTTTCTCAATCTCCTAATAGATAACAACGGGCCTGACATCGCCCTGTGTATGAATGGGGGTAAGGTTGGCTTTGTGGTGGGTTTCTGTTCCTGCTTGTGTTAGGGAGACTGTTTTCTTTGCCATAACGCGTGTCTGCAGTTAAGGTGAGGGATCAGAATTGAGATGACAATATCTTAATTGTAGGTCTTAAATGAAGGGAGGGGTGGGTCTTCATTTCAATTTAAAAAGTGAGAGTTATTATTCTTGAAACAGTGAAATTGTTTAGTTGCATGCATCAATGACGATTGTCGATGAACATTTGAAATTGTCAGATCTGATAGCTTAGAAATATTATGTTTTCAGTCATTTGGGCTCAGTATCAAAGAAGTTAACTTAAAAACGCTTCTTTGATATATTGGTGGTTGTGATGGTCACAATATCTTAATTGTAGGTCTTAAATGAAGGGAGGGGGTCTTCATTTCAATTTAAAAAGTGAGAGTGGGGGGATGTTATTATTCTTGAAACAGTGAAATTGTTTAGTTGTATGCATCAGTGACGATTGTCTCTGAACATTTGAAATTTTCAGATCTGATAGCTTAGAAATATTATGTTTCCAGACGTTTGGTCTCAGTATTCAAGAAGTTAACTTAGAGACGCTTCTTTGAAATATTGGTGGTTGTGATGGTCATTGCCTGGTCCCATTTGTAAGGTTGTTCAAAGTTAATTTAGTTTTAGACGTCAACAAATTTTAATTATCATAAATTTCTTTCAAAAATGTCAATTTCTCTTCACTTTTAAGAAGCTATATTGGAACTAGCACTCATAGAAACGGAAATATTAACAGTAACACGCATACTTTGAAATGATTTTGTTCATGAATGAAACTCTAAATCTATAGTTTATTGAGTTTTAAATGCTGCCAGGTTTCTAAATAAAATATTAGCAGTGATTTTTGGCAATCAATGGATAAACTATATCTGTAAAGCTTTTGAAGTTTAGAAAAGAACTACTCTAATTTGAGAGAGAAGCCTCTTAATGATAAATTCTAATTAGGAGTTCCCTAAATTAAAAAAGTTATTAAATTTACAATAGCATAACGAGGTTCAGTGAGGTTTGATTGTCTTCGGATAAATGATTGGCTACCATTAATAAGCCCTAAGGACTTTCAACATTCTAACAGGAGTAATATTGTAAATATGAATAAAACATATTTACGATGAGACTTATCTCTAGACAGGGATCAGAAGTGCAAACATTGTAGCAGTGCAATTTTGTAGTAATTCAGAAATCGACCTTAGGAGTCGATTTTATGTTGTTTTTAACAGAGATTTTGGAACTTGAATAATTGTCATAGAGATTTATAGAAAGTGTCAATGATTACTAATAATAAAGACTTTTAAGTTCTTCAAGTGGTGTAGGAATTTCATTCCCAACCAAGAAACCAGTAGTGAGTTGAAATGGTCTATGACAATCACTTCAACGTTCAACTATCACTCTATTGGTCACACTTGATCATAAAGAGATCGCATTTGATCATATTATGGTAATCGGAGAAACTGAGATCAGTTTTCATTTTCCAGTTCATCAATCTTTTTATGACCCATTTACATTTTATAACAAAATAAAGTCGCAAAACTTCACATTTTTGACTATATCTAACCAGAATAAAAGCTGATTAATGAAACTTGAAGATATGGTAAAGTGGTGATTTTTTTAAAAAATATAGAAACATAAAATATATATATATATATATATATATTTTAATTTATTATTTTTTGTTGTTCCAATAATAGCATCCTTTGAAAAAGATACCAAAATCAATCAATTTTCTTTTTTTTTTAGAAAAAATTAAAAATGAAATTCTTAATTTCCTATGAATTAGTGTTAGATTTAAATACGAGTAGAGATACAAAGTTTTTGTTTTGAACTGATACTTTGGCTAAAAATGTGTTTTAAAAATATTGCATTTGATCTTTGAGCTAAATTAATAATAATAAAAAAAAACCACTGATCAGAAAGACTTGAAATTTGGCTGGAATATACTCAAAGAAAAGGAGGAAAATAGTTAGGTATAAGAAAAATAATTATTCGAAATAATATATTTTTTATACCATACCGTTTTCCCCTTCGAGTATATATTGGAAAAATTTCCGGTCATTATGATGTTTTTTATTTTTTTATTATTTTTTTTATTTTTTTTTATTTTTTTTTATTTTTTATTACGCTATTTTGAAAGTTGAACTTTATCTAACACCTTATATATGAAACGTGCAATCAATCGGGAAGATCTTTCATTTTAATTGATAATTTAGTAACTATTATTTACATTAGTAAATATTATTGTAAATTGATATGAACTATTTCGGAAGACATTTATGAAAATTTAAATAAAGAACTATCAATATAAAGTAAAATAGTGTCCATAATTTTTAAACAAACACTGAAATTTTATTGTAAACAATTTGTTTACATTAAATATATTGACGGTTGATGGAGATCGTCAGATATTAAATAAGCTAATATAGAATTAAGATTACAAAACAATTTTTAATAATGCTTATAGACAAAATAAATAATATTCTTTTAACCTTGCAAACGGAACTAAGGGTATGGAACCTCGTACAGCTTTCAATTACACTTTAATATTAATGCTGCAAATTAATTTGACATGAATTAGGGAAATTTATCATTTTTGTTTTCATATTTTCACTAACTAAAAAACTTGGCTAGTTTAGTGATGTTTTTGGCAATAATTATTACCTTATTTCTTTCGTATAAGTGAAACGGAGGAGAAATAATCATTGATCGGAAATGTTTAAGGTAAGAGAATTTTATGTCAAAGGCATTCGTTTCTCAACTTGTTACACTTTATAGAACTCTTATGAGATTTTTTGAATTAATTTTTCTCAGAAAACCTTAAAAGATACAACCATAATGAATTGTATCAAAACTGTTCATTGTTTTTTGGAAATTGCTGAACAAAAATTTTTTTCAATGGCTGCTACTTTATACGCATGTGCTAGTTGGACAAAAACCTCAATGATAGGTCCCTTAGTAATGATTGATCTGAATATAAAAGTCAAATATCCAATACCTTCGGGAGTTATACTGACCACAGAAACTTCTAGAACACCTTTTTTAACACTCAGATATTTCTTGTAGACCAGTTTTTGAGACTCATGCTTTCCAAAACATATTAAAAAGGGGAAAAAATGGAATTTGTTTGAACCAATATAGTATTAAAAATAAGGTAAGAAATTTCAATCTAAGATGCTCACAAATAATTATTTCTCAAAACATCATTCAACGTAACATTTATTAACAACTCGCAGTAGGCATGTACCATTTTTAAAGCTATCTTAAAGAATGTCGTTTCTGTAGAGATTGCATTGATTATTTCGCATGTGACTTAATTATTAATTTAGGAATGGTATGAAAAGAAGACATCTCTCCAATGCGCAATACCATCCAGGTTAAAGCAATCATTAATTTAGGATTCATTAAAACTAATAAAAGAAATTTAAGCATGGCATTTCATTGCACCAATTATTTCAAAGCATTATTTCCCATATTCATGTGTCTCAATAGCAAAAGAGCTTAATAAGAGTGAAACTTGTGCAACTTTACAAAGGGTAAAAAAAAAAATTCTTCTTCCGTAGATCTTTCTCTACAGCGTAACTTTCGTTGAATGCTTTTGATTTTTTAAGTGAAATGCGATGTTACTGTTCGTCAGAAAACTAACTTAAAATAAAACAAATATCTCCAAACTTCGACATAGGCTTTTTGGTCTCTGAGACATAGGTTAAAATTCATGTTGGCTTATGTTAAATAATAATGGAGAGTTCCATAACTTCTCCAATCATATCTCTTAATTTAAACTTTACTAACTGAATTATAAAGTTTTTGGGATTATCGACATTGAATTGACAGTTGAAAATCTAGTGTTTTTCAAACTATAGTACCTTTAACGATTATAGAAAAACCACAAAATTTAGGGTTTATTATGAGATCATAAAATCCCTTGCAAAGTTAAAAAAAATCTTTAAAATGGACACAACCTTAATGATTCAGTTTTAAATTCTTAATTTTATAGTATGTATTAAATATCAAGACAGGAAGACAAGGGAACTAGACTTCGATACAACTGACGCTATTGAAAACACAATATTACATAATTTTTTTGGAGTTAATATCACCTTATTCCCGGAATTCTACGGCAGTTAAGATCATAAGTAGAAGTGTATTCAACAATTAGACTTGGTGCACTAGTCTTAAGTTGAAGGAAAACCATTTCAATCATATTTCCCCGCATTTGCTTTTAGTATGGAAGAAAACACCGAACAATTCGTCGGGAAACCGTATAGTTGAAACAAGATCATTTTTAAAAATCATTGTCCAGTTTAATATACTAAAAAGCAGAATTTTCGTTTAAAGGCACAGAGGAATAATAATAATAATAATAATAATAATAATAATAATAATAATAATAATAATAATAATAATAATAATAATAATAATAATAAAAATAAAAATAATAATAATAATAATAATAATAATAATAATAATAATAATAATAATAATAATAATAATAATAATAATAATAATAATAATAATAATAATAATAATAATAATAATAATAAAATAGCGGGACAATAAGACAAAATTTTTTGATTTTATTCTGAGTGTTTACGTGTATCTGTACCATATAATTTCACACTTCCTTATAAATTAGTGGTTTTGGAGACTCAGCTGAAAGGAACTTTTGTTTATCTCCATTGGAAAGTAGTAATTAAAGCAAAAAAACTTTTAATTTTAGTGTTTGTTTAAGTTTTTCTTCAACACTTATTTATAACGATGTAAATTTTAGCATGTGATATATATATAAAGAGAAAAGTATCGAATCTAGACTTTAGATTTCCATGTAAATTTTGTGTGGCCTTGTTACATGTATTAGTAGAACAGTTTAAAAACTTAACGCTTGGTTTTTAAATTTTTTATACGGTTAGAAAGAGGGGATTTTTTTATATCAGAAACCACCTTCACATCTTGTTGAAGTTTTCCTTTTTGAAATATAATCTAAAAAATATTAAATCATGTGAATAATTTTTTATTCCATTACATTCTAATACAGTAGCTCATCTAATTGTAAAATACTTATTGCCCGTGTTGCAGGTTCATTGACAGGGAGGACCCCCCCCCCCACCCCGAAATTGTGTGAAATCTTGTTTTACCCCGCTAGCTTTTTTTTTGTGTAAAATCTTCGATCATAAACCCCCCTCCTCCCCGAAAAAAAATCCTGGCTACGGGCTTGCCTTGTTGTATTTTATATGTTTTGATAACTATAGGTCAGTAATCGTAGGAGAGTAGGTTGGTTGCTTTCAGATTACCTGGCACCGTCTGCAACACGAGGGCTATAATTCGCCGAAACATTGGTCATTTAACATGCCAACATACATTTACAAACACCCATGCTTTACACGGGACTCGAACCCACAACTTCGCGGTCTAGAAGCTAGTATGCTAACTACTATACCGTTTGGTCGGCCGTAGGAGAGTAGGAGGGAGGGGGGAAGATTTCAGCATGATCGTGTTTGATCAGTTTGCATTTCTACCCACTGGCATAGTTATTTGGTTGGAGAACGTTTGAGTAACCAAATATGATAAAATGCAATATCTGACAATAGAGTTTTTTACATTTTTTTTTTCTTTTCTTTCTGTAATTGCTTTGCTTTGCAGTGAAATTACTTGTTAGGTAAAAATATAATTTCGTTTTTACACTCCAAAGCTTGAAGGGGAAAAAAAATCGTTTTAGATTTAACTAAAAAGCTAAGTAGTCAAAGGAAATATAAAATCATTTAAATTTATATTTAACTTTAATGTTAAGATAGTGATGGTTAATATGAACAAATCAAAATAAAATTCAGTGCATTGTCATAATTGGTTAAAAGAAATAGTAGTCAAAAGATGTGATACCAAATACGATAAAATTTGATTTTTAATTTTTCCACTATTTTTGTAAATTTTTCTAGCAACAACAAGCTCAATGTGGTATAAATTAATATTCATTTATTGGAAAACATTTGGTATACTATCATGATAGGTCAGAAGGCAAAATGATGGGCAAGGAGAGTAAAGAAATTTGAAAGTTGAATAATAATGAATTGCTTATCCTAAGAACTGTAAAAAGTACAGTACCAAATGATTAAAAAAATGTAGGATTTGCTAGGAATGAAATACTTTGTCAGTTGGTTATGGGCATAAACAGTGGTAAGATTGAAATGCAGTCTAACATTCTCTTGTAACTAATTGGGAAATAATAAAAAATACATGTTTAGTTGGAAAAAGAAACTAAATCTAGTTGAAATGTCTCCTCTTCACTATTAACTAGACAAATACAGAAATAGAAACTCTTAATTTCTGATATTCAACAGTAAAATCATTTGTTCCGGAATAGAAATTTGAAAAGATTAGGAAGAATCTATAGAAAGCCAAACTCACAATTTAATTTCAAAACTTACTGCTCACAGTGATGTATTCATGTCTTTTAAAATTTATTTTTGAAATTGTTATTAAAAATGTTTCTAACATTGTTTATTTTGATGTTAAAACCAGAATGCGGGAAATTTCTTTCCAAAAATTAAATTATACTTTGAACTTTTAAAAATATTACACTAATACATATATATTGATATTAAAGAAGTAAACTTTGACCTTGCTTACAGAAAGTACGTTATTAATTCATTTTCCGAATGTTTGTTCCCTATTCCTTGCAGACTAGGTTTTTGTAAACAAATTATGGGAGGCAAGAGGAGAAAGATAGATGAGAAATAAATATGTGCTGAAAAAGTTTTTAGAAATGAAAGAATCAAGGCTTCATTCAGGAATTAAAGTCAGTTATGAAAATATCGATGATTTTTTTTTTCATGGATTTTTTAAAAACAGTAAATTCTCTACACCAAATGCTATGTAGTACAAATGAACACCTAATCATATATTTTTAAGTCATATTTCAGATTATTTTAATTGCACATAATACATTTTAGGGCATATTTTTCAATAATCCGAACTTTTAAAAGCAGAAATTTTTCTAAAGTACAGAAATATTATAAAGTCAATAAATGAATTATTAATTCATTGACAATATTATTATTCATAGTATAAAAAATAAATTAATGTTTTTCATAAAATTTATAAAAATAATCTAGCTCACTCAGAAAAAGTAGTCGATTTATTAAATATATTTAAGCATTTTCAAAATTATACTTTTAAGATAAAATTATTCTAAGGATATCAAGTGCAGAATTTGATATTACTATCCACATAATAAAATTGGTTCCTTAATTAAATTTAAATCTATATTAATTGAAAACTTTTTAATTTAAAGCAGTTAAAGTCTAATAAAAATTTTAATCTGTTGAAGTAATGTGTTTTGTATTTACCTAACTTTTTTACTGGTTATACAAATAATTTCAGTTAAATAGCTAATAAATATTAAAAAATATTCCACAAACTGCCAAAAGCCTTTTAAAATGTTATTATTAAAGTTTTGAATCAATACAAGAATTTTGCAATTTTGTCTGCGTGATGCTTTGGAAATGAGTCTCGCGTTGCATACGTCTATGCCATTACTTCGCTAAGAAAACATAACACAAGGGTTGGTTGGTTGTTTTCAGATTATCTGGCACCGTCAGCAACACGAGGGCTATAATGCGCCGAAACATTCGTCATTAGACAAGCCAACATACATTTACAAACACACATGCCTGACACGGGACTCGAATCTGCAGCCTCGCCGTCTAGAAGCTAGCACGCTAACCGCTCGTTTGGTCGGCACATAACACATGAGAATTGTGTTATTAGTGTTACTTCATACTAATTGTGTTGAATTTACAGACGAGTTAAAATTGCAAATTACTGTAGTACTTTTTAAAAGTAAATCAATTAAAAAAATTTCTGTATTACGTTTCCAGAGTACATCGCTTAGTTACATAACTCAACAGTAACTATAGAAAAAATTAACTATTGACATATGTAAAAATGCAATTTTTCATAGAGGAAGATAGAGTATAATATTTTAGCCAACAGTTTTTTAATGCAATTTTGTAGATTAATATATTTTGATTCATGTCTACAAAGTTTTTGTGCATTTGTTAGAGTACGCAAAAAGTGATTGTAAACAGCTTCAATTGATTTTTTCCCTCGCATACTGTACTTGTTGAAGTTTGGGGTTTCTCACTGGGATATGGATTAAATGATTTGCTATAATATTTGATTAATTTCTATTCGGATTCTCTTCATTAGTTTTCAGTATGCCTGATGACTTAAGGACATTTCTTCTGGATAAATGTTTTAATTCAAGTAATTTAAATTTAGAATTGAAACAGTTATTGTACTATTTACTAAATAAAATATGATAGTAAAAAGCTCATTTAATGGTCAACAAAGATGTTCTGGAATTTTCTTATTTAAAAATCGTAAAAATAAATGTAAGCATTATTTGTTTTTTTATGTAACACCATTTCTGAAAATTAAATATGAAGTCGCTTTAATGTAAAATGAACAATTTTCATGGCCTCTGCCAGCCTTAATTAGGTTACTTATATACTGAAAAACTACAGCTATACATGATAGTGTTTTTTTTTCTTTAGCAGCAAATAAGAAAATAATCCTTAAACATAAGGTGAATTTTATTTTCTTCAACGGATCTGTTTGCCAAAATATAAATTTATTTCTCATTAATTGATTATGGGTACATAACCTCTAAAAATTAAAATTAATTCATTGTAAATTTTTTTAAAGTTGAATGTTTATAATTTGGGCTTTTGTGGGACTTAAACATGAAAGAATTTATATGGAAAACACCAGGATACCAATAGTTGCAATTTCAAAACAATATAATGAATTATTTGCTTCTCAAAATTATTCCACAAGCTCGCGCTCATCATTCGAAATTTTCTGGTAATTTATTTATACAGCATATGTTTATATATTGCAATTTGGACACTAGAAATGTTATGGATATGGTAAAATATTTGCATAACAGTTCAACCAATAGAGTGGTTTGCTCCTTTTTTTCCCACATATTTTAAATATCATGTAATTTTCTCATTTTATTTCAAGAATTCTTTAATTACAAGTATAAAATGATAGTCAATGGAGGTTGAGATCTTTTCTTCCAACTTATTTTTTTCCCCTGCTTAAAAAAAAAAAAAAAAAAAAAAAAAGAGAGAGAGAGAGAGTGAGAGAGAGAAGGAAATTACGAAAATGTGATAGTAATTAAATTATACAGAGAAAAAAGACGGAATTCTATGTTGACCGATGTATGAAAATAAACAATCTTTTAGTTTCATCCACACATGAAATTAAATACTATTTTTTTCAATTTTTCCGTATTGAAGTTATCCCGGTTTAAAAGGAAAAGATGCCCCAGAAAGATGGAAACTGGGGGCTTATTATTTTGCTTAAGAGATGTAATAAAAATTGTAAGATAAATAAGATGTTGTAACTAAATATAGTCATAAAAGTTCAATGGAAAAATTCTCGTAGTAAGGTAAATTATATTAAAAGTTAACTTGATTTGATGGTTTACGAATTGATCGAAAAAATTAGAAAATATTAATTTTATACTACTCTTGTTGGGTACAAAAACTTTCGTGTTGTCAAATTACGATATTAAAATAATAATAATAATAATAATAATAATAATAAACTAACACTATACCTCCAAAAATAACCATATTATAATAATTTTCAAATTAAGTGGCTTGGATCCATTTAGAAAAGTAAATTTAAATGCTGTTAGATGGATGTTATGGAACTGCTTTTTTACATAAAAATGCTAATAGAAATGTTATAAAATATGTTCTGATACAAGAAATTAAAACTTTAGAATTTAAATTCTACAACTTTTAAAATAAATATTCCATGAAAATAATGGTATCTTTCTTTTTATTTATTTCCTTATTTTTAAATCCTTATTTTTCCAATTTGAACTAATGCCTTATCTGAAATAGAAAAAGAAACGTCCTTTTATGGACTACCTGCATATATTATGAAATTTATAAACTAAAAAAATATATATTTTATAACCTCGAGGAAGCTTCACTAAAATACATCATATTCGGCGCTTTTTATTTTTATAATTTTTAACAAGCATACAAAAAAGTCAAGGGGGAAATAAAGCATTGAATAAAGCGCTTGCACGTCTTTTCACATTGTATTGTTTCATTTGACAAAAATCCACTCAAAGGAGAAAATATACAATGCACATTACTTTAGTTTTTTTCTTTCTTTTAAAACTGTTTTATTCAATAAAAATTTAGCCTCTACTCTAGTATAAATGGCTTATATTATCAATTGCAAATCACATAGCTTTATAATGGAATTATAGATAAAATATTTAATATATGTAAAACAAGTGGTGTGGAACATCACAAAACTTTTAATACACTATAATACTGGCTACTGCATTTAAATTTGATATGAAGAGTTGTAATTTACTGTTTTCGTATATTTATTAATTAAAAAAATGTCTAGTTCGAGAATATTTTTGGTGATAATTTTCTCATTGGCAAAAGAAAAAAGGAAAAAAAAAAAAAAAAAAATCTACTCCAATGACTGAATGGGCGACATGTTTTTTGATACTTATTACGTTATACTTTTGGGTTAATAAAACGGTGGTTGGTTGTATTCAGATTATCTGGCGTCGTCAGCAACACGAGGGCTATAATGCGCCGAACATTCGTCATTAGTCAAGCCAACATACATTTACAAACACCCATGCCTAACACGGGACTCGAACCCGCAACCTCGCGGTCTAGAAGCTAGCACTCTTACCACTATACCGTTTGGTCGGAAATAAAACGGTGGAGGAATAATCTTTGAGCAAGGCTCAAGGGAAGATAACTCTTTGTTAAAAACATTCGTTTTTCAAGTTTTTAAGTCTTTATTGAGTTTTTACGGGAAGTTTTGACTTTGGGATGTCTGGAAAGCTATAAATGCATTTTCAATGCCTTTTAAAAAACACGTTTGAAAGGCATTACCTAAATCGATTTTGAACAAAATCGTTAAAACCATTTTTTTTTTTTGACAATTGCTGAAAATACGGTTTTTTAATGGCTGCTAGCTACCTTATTCGCAAACGCAATTTTGACCAAAATTTTAATGACAGGTCCCATGGCCACCACTAACCTACATACAAAGTTGAACATCGCGTAACCCATCCGTTTGGGTGTTAGGCTTATCACAGATACACAGACAGATGTTTTTTTCGACACCACTTTCTTGATCTTAGAGGATGCTCCAAAAAGTGTAGAAATGCACGGAAAAAAAACATTTTGACCGAATCTACAATACTTTTATTAACTCTAAATTACATAAAGCGTAACTGAAAGTAAAATTTATTTCAAATTTTTTTTCACTTAACAACACAAGTTGTGTATTTGGAAGTAATAAGTATAAAATAATGCAGATATTTACTCAAGAAGGAAATGTTTATCTAACAAGCACTAAGCACTGTAGTGAGATATATAATGAATGAAATATTGACACGAAAGCCGATATAAACCTTAATACATGTAAAAACTTTAAACAAACTTTAATAAAGTTTACTACAATTTTTGACTTAGAATTGCAGGGAATGGGAGTTGTGTTATTGATTTCACTTTGTGAATTCAAAGGAGGAAAGCGAAAGGAAAATGCGTTCCATCTTAAAGGTAAAAACAGAATGCCTATCTCCTAAACTAGTTTTCTAACATAAATAATTATTTCAAGCAACATTTTAATCAAGCTTAAAAATTATTTGTTCTACACTTTTACACATTTCATTGATGAAAAAGTAGTTCTTTCATTATAAATTAAAAAATTTTTTTTTAGTTAATCATTTCACAATGCCAATTTTTAAAATAAAAAGAAACGACTTGCATTTCGTTCCTTTGAGCATTTGTGTTGGATTTGTCATTGTTTTCTATGACTTGAATACGTAACTCAAATTTAATTTTCAAAACCTTTCCTATTTTATAATGTACTACAATTTAACATCTGTTATTTGAATGTAATTTTTTACACATTTAAAAGCTCAAATAGTACACTTCAAGAATTAACAATTATAAAACTTTTTTAACATTTTTAAAGAGTTTTTTATTATTAAAGTCAGTCGACTAAAAAAAAATTATCAGAATTTAGTAGGAACTGCACCAGTAATTTTTTTAAAATTGTATAAATACAATATATGATTTACGGTATTAATTAATAATTTTTTTTTATCTTATAATTCTTTATTGAGGGCACATATGAACTGATCAAATAACAAAAAACTTTAATTTTGTTCTTTTTAATGTATAATTCCTGTAAGACAGTATTCCTTTTTATATATATCTTTACTATTATCAAAATTTTTAAATTTCACTTTATATTCAATCGAATAAAAATTTATTTTTAAACTTCGTCTAATATCAAGTTGGAGGTGTAGAAATTTCTTAAAATTATTGGAGTCAGTCTTTCACGTAGTTCTCAGATGGTCAGAGTGAAATAAGTATTTTGTTTGGTTTGTAACAAAAAGAAATAAAATAATTTCATAAAAGTATTCGGTCACTTTTTTGTGATAAACATATTTCCCCAATAAATATGAGTCCCAGACTATTCAGAGAAAGAATACTTATAAAAAATTCGAAGTAAATATTTTATTTGTTCAATAATATACAAAAATAGATTTAGTAATTTAAAGTAAGTAAATAAAATTAATGATTGACCTGGTGTACAACTTAAGCCAGGGGAATAATTTGTATGTGTTCAGAAGCAGTATATTGAACATGTAGAGCATCTGAATTTCAGCTTCATTTATAAAAATAATGTTATTAAAATTCTGCCAACAAGCAATTTTCTTCGTTAGTAATATTTTATTTATAAAAAATAAATATTTTGCAATTATTGCATTAATATCAAATAGTTACTACCCTAGTGACATTTTATAAGTTTTTTTGTACTTTAATTTACTGTAAGCTGAACAATAATAGAGACATATTTCTTTATTACTTTCAATTACCCATATGTATACATAGAGTAATGAAAGTATAGCATTCGGCCAAAAAAAATTATTATTATTTTTTTGTTTTGCATTTCTTCCCGTTTTGGAACATCTTGATTTAAAAAAAAGTGATCTGCAAAAAATGCATTTTTGTGTGTCTGTGTGTATGTGCTTATGTGGTCAGCATAACTCCCGAACAAATTGATCTACGATGTTCAAATTTGGTGAGCGGGTTGGTAATCGCCATGAGACTTACCATTAAGGTTTTCGTCAAAATCGCACATGCGCATAAGGTAGCTGCTATTGAAAAAATAATGTTTTTCAATGATTGCTAAAAAACATTACTAGCGATTTTGATCAAAATCGCTGTGCTAATACCTCTTAAGATGTTCTAAACATCTTCACCTCCGAAAATCCTGTAAAAATGTTTTAATGGCGTAAAAAGTTCAAAAACGAATGCCTTCAACGCAGAGTTCTCTTTCCATGAGCACACCTCATCAACAATTTTTTTTTTTTTTTTTCTCTCCTCAGCTTCACTTATAATTAAGGATAATATAACGATTATCGAAAAGTATATGGCCAAAATCACAATTTAATGGCAAAGGTTTTTTTTTTTTAAAGACCCATATAAGAATTATCACAGCAAAAATATCGCCAAACAGGTAATTTTTTCTAAATGAATGATAAAAATATAAAAACGTTAAATGACACAAATTGACATCAGTATTATAGTGTAACTGAAAGTTGTGCGATGTTCCACACCCCTAGTTGAAATAGAAGTTTGAAAATCTATTAGATACGTATAATTTGGAAATAATTTCTTAAGATGCTTTTTTTCATACTTTATACAATGTTAAAATTGCTATTTTAAGAAAATAATTGGGTAGGGGAAAAAATGCAAAAACGGAATAACACCTGGTTTCATCTTTATTTGTTGCGTTGCAGTTTATCAATGGACAAAAATTACGAATGCTATTTACTGAACATATCTTTGACAAAAAGTAATGTTTTTGTAATTGAAAAAACATAATATAAAAGAGTACAACATTATTTTAGATTTACTTTTGACTTGTAAAGAAGAATTTAAAGTGCCAAATTATATCTCACACAACAGCTTCAAACTTAAAGTTCATTACTACACTGTTAAAAAAAATTTTCCACCTTGCACCAAAAATTGGTTCCCATTTAGCTGCCACCAACATTTGGTGCTTAGTTTCACGATTTAATGGTGCAACCTCGGACCGTAAGCACCATTAAATCGCGAAACTAAGCACCAAATGTTGGTGGCAGCTAAATGGGAACCAAATTTTGGTGCATGGTGGACAATTTTTTTTAACAGTGTAGTGCAGGAAATAATATTTTTTAGCTAAGTTATCCAACGATTAAAATATATAAGCTTTCACTCTGAAAGCTTAACGGGGCTAGAAAATTGCTTATATAATTTTATTTACTAGTATTTTTAGGAAACAACACATTTTGTTTTTCTAAAAATATAATAGAATGCTTTAGACAACAAAACGAAAAAATTATAAATTTGTCATTGCCGTCGAAAAAACAGAGTTCAACATAGCAGAAATAATTTGTCTCCGATAACTGGTTGGAAATATAGATTATTGGAGTTAAAACAAAATATGCATGAGAGTTAAGTTCCCTAGCGTATTATTTAAAAATTCAATAGATTTTTTTTTTTTAAACATTTACCTAAGGTATACGTAATTGAATGCTTTAAACAATGTACATTCTTAAAACGCCTAATTGCAAATTTTACTACTTTTACCCTCACATTTTTTTTAATAGAAACATTAACAATATATTTTACAGGACAATTTAATACAAGTACTTTTCTTTTGAAATTATTAAAAACAATAAAATATCTTATGTATATGGAAACCACTTCGAAAAATTAAAGTCCTATCCATAAGAAATACATATCGTAAAAAACACATTCGATCACAGTAACAAAAATAAAACTTACTTTGATAAGACTGCTTATTTATAAATATTAAAAAAAAAATAAACACAGAGCATTTTTATAAGAAACTATAGTAAAGAGTATCGACACTGTATTTGACATCGGAATCTCCGAACCCATGCAGCATCTCCTTGTACGTAATTAGTGTGTCATTAATGAAAACCCCGAACAACCAATGACAGATCTCGTAAAGAACCATTCAAACATCAATAGAAATGACAAGTTCTCAATAGAAGCATCCATAATGTCTTGAAGATGCGATTCTTTTCTTCTGTTAAACTGGGAGGAGCATGTGTAGTCTTTGAAGAAGGGGGATGCATTCTTTTCTTCTTTAGAGACACCATTTTCTAAAAATAAAATCACAAGCTATGAATTCTTTCTGAATCATCCTGACGAGTTTGCACTTTTTTTTAGCCTTATTGCTAATCATTCCTTAAAATGTAATTAAATAAACGCATTTTAAGTTAATAATTAATTTATTAATTTAATTATTTAATTTAATAATTTATTATATATTATTTAATAATTATATTATATATTATTTAATAATTATATTATTTAATATTTAATAATTTATAATTATGTTATTTAATTTAATTATTAAATAAATGCATTTTAATTTTAATTAAATAAATGCATTTTAATTTTAATTAAATAAACGCATAAGGGCGTATAGGAGATTCTTTTTCATTTATTAAGACTTTATTTTTAGACGACTTCATTTATTAAGAAATTAGGACTTACATTTTGTTAAATAAGAATAATTATTTTGAATCTTTTTAAAAACTTAATATTTTGCAATTATTAGTTTTGGATGTCATATCCATTCTTATTTTTTAGTTAAACTACAAAGCAATTTTTACTTTATTGAAGAAAATTTAAAACTAAAAAGAAAATGCTATTAAAAATCGCATTTTATTCTTTTGCAATTTGTTTGAATGAAACATGAAAAGAAGATAACTGTTATAAAATAAACTGCTTTTTGGATTATTTATTTCAATGTCACATAGACCTAGACAACTGACTCTTTGAAAACTGTACGTTAATTTTGTTGGAAAATATACGTAAGAAATGTTATTGTTTATATACAAATGAACTGATTTTACTAGCCTGAACTATTTTTTGTGAGTTATTTTGTGTTAAAAATTAGCTTTCGAAGTACATCTTACAACAAATGCCTATATTTGAAATATTTGAACTGATGGGTAATAGGTTGGTTGTATTCAGATTATCTGGCACCGTCAGCAACACGGGGGCTATAATGCGCCGAAACATTCGTCATTAGACAAGCCAACATACATTTACAAACACCCATGCCTAACACGTGACTCGAACCTGCAACCTCGCGGTCTAGAAGCTAGCACGCTAACCAATATACCGTTTGGTCGGCGATGGGTAATAGGAAATATTCAAGTAATCTTAAACAGAGGGTTGAAATTGAAGAAAACGATCTAAATTTGACACAAAACAGATTTGTTAAATTTTGAATTTTTTTATTACAGGAATCACAAATATAATCTAATTTTTCTGCATCGGCTCATTCAAGGAAGGCTCACAAAGAACACATCTTGTAGTATTTAAATATTTTACCTAACTTTTATCAAACATGAAACGCCATCTCAGAACAAATAATCTCTCCTCTAAATGGAAAGAGTCTTCAGATGAAAAATGAACATCTCCTAAAACGCTGACTCACATTTTTTAAGATTAATACAGTTTTTGGAAGACTTACCTGTGAGAAATTAAAGGAAAATAAAAAATAAAAAAATATTGTTTTAAAACTTAATGTTTATTTAATGTAATAAAAAATTAATATTGATATATTTAGCTCAATTTTTTAATGAGAATCCAAAATGAGTTTCAGACATGGCACTTTGGATCTCGAAGGTGATTCGAGAGCAAAATTGAAATTAAGCTTATTTATCAAACTAAATTTTTTGTTAATATGGATATTCTGAAACCATTCGATTAAATTAATGATTTTTTAATTGCATTAAATGTATCACTTGGAAACTCCCAAGTTCTGTCATGGTAGTCAGTTTTTAATGTGGATACCTAAAAACTTCCTTTCTTGTCCGTATTTTTTAATGTTAATGTAATTGATAAATTTTCATTGACGTTATTAAAAACAAATATAGCTCGTTCCAAACCTATAAAAGTTATTTCCTAAAAGTATATAATTTGCCTAAATTCGTTCTTTATTACTCATTGCATTTGTGAAATCTCTCGAAGGTAATTGTTCATTCCATCTACATTCTTGCGTGAAATATACATATTATGAAATATGGAACATAGTTGAGAAAATGAAATCCAAATAACTTGAAGGAATAAATCCAAACTGATTAAACTCATACAAGTTCATTACTTTTAATGAAATCTCATTTATAAGTTACTCCAAGATTGAGATTTCATGCAGACGATAAGGTAATCGTTAGTAGATCAAAATATTATTCTTTTCGAAATCTTATCTAGATATCCTGGATGTCTAGTTTTATAAATCCTAAGAAAATAATCCCTTATGTACTCTTGTTCACACAAGATATATAAGCTTGTTGATGTGAAAAAAGCTTAAAACACGGAATCTTTTGTGGTCTCAATTACTAGAATTATTAGGAAAAAATTTTACATTTTTTTGCAATGGGATGCTAAAAACACTTATTAGCGTTTACATCTCAAGTTTACTATTGAATTTTTTAGAAGAGTCTATTCTCTGAAAGTAAGAACGTTTTTCGATTTTTTAAAAATGTCCATGCACAATACTAGACCTTTTTTTTGTTGACTATTTTGTTATTATACTATTTTATTTTATCACAAATATTGATGTTTTTTGTAAAATTGCCATGTTATTTTTTTTACTTTTAATTCTAATTATTCCAAATTTATAATCAGAAGGATATTGATATATTTTTTATTTTTATCTATGTAGATAAAAATTAAGAATTGCTTACAATAAATTTTAGTATTAAAAAAATGTAAGAAAATATAAATATTTTTAAATTATAGTTTACAAGTTAAAGAATAGCATTTTATTATTAAAATATGCCTAAATATGCCCTATTAAATAACTACGCTGATTCAAAGGTAAATAAAGGTAATAAACTCTTTTATTTATAACCTTCTTTACTGAATGAGAAAAATTCTTGTCAGTATTTTAATATATTTCTTTTTTTTTCTGGTCATTTAGCAGGTTTTGTTTTGGTAATTCCAATGCATAGTTTCAAGTTTCTTGTTTCCACGAAGAAGTATCATCCAATGTTTAGTAGATTTTTGAGTGAAATGCGATTCTTTTTCAAAATCGTTTTAAATGTATTCACAAGTTAAATTTTTCCAAAAAGTGCATTAAAAAAAAAAAAAAAAAAAAAAAAAAAGAATTTAAACGATTTGTATGAATAATTTTCCGTAAATGTGTTGTATAGTAAAAATTTTAGTTTAAAAATAACTCTTCTAATTTTTTTTTTTTGTGTGTGTGTATAGTGTTAAGCTTGATTTTTACATAGATTGCACTTGAAAGAATGATAACTAAAGTTATTATTGCACATTAATTTCATATAGTTTTTTCAATGATGGAGTAATTGTTAGACAATAACAATAAAGAATTTAGTTATTCATTGAGAAAAATTCAATTAAAGTATTAACTTTTTGAAAAATATTTTTGTATATTATGCTACATGCATCTTAATTCTATTTTCGTGAGTGGTGACTGAAGAACATACCTCATAAACCCTTTGATGATAGCATAAGATATTAGTTGAGTTCAAAAACAAAAACAAAAAGAAACAATGGAAGTATATTTTTTCGAAAACAAAAATTGAGACAATTTTAGTTGAATGAAGTAAAATATCAAGAAAGGAGGGTTAAATAGAGAATACAATTTTAGTCGAAAAATTCTTAAATATTAACACATTAATATGAATACTTTAAATTCAAATAAAGATTAGTCACTTTGCAAATACCTACTTGGAACTACATATATGCTAAAGTAGAGGCAAAAATAAATGCAAAAATGTTCAATCGCATGAAAATTAATGAAGTATTTAGTTCGATTTATCAAAATAATATTTTCGTCTACTTTAGCGACGACAATTTTAATGACTTAAATAATTTAATTAAATTATGTTTAATAGAGATAAAAAATAACATTTGAAGCATGCATTGCTATCCAATGATACAATTGTTTTACAGGTTATTGACTTTTGATCTCGCAATTGATTATTCCACCACATATCAGTTCAATATTCAAAATCATAGAGATTTCTTCTGATTCAATTTATGATTTCCTTATACAAAACCACGTTTTTAGAAAGATACTTTTTGTGGTAATTGTGGAAAACGATTTCTCTTTAGTGAGAAACATTACGTTCTCTAAATTTATGCAAACATCTTTTCTTAGTGTTGGTTTCATATATATTTAAATGACCGTGTAAGAATGAGAGATTATGTATGATAATTATTTATATTAGTCGACTTAAGAATAATATTATTATGAAAAATGATAATTATTGACTTTTGATCTCGCAATTGATTATTGCACCACATATCAGTTCAATATTCAAAATCATAGAGATTTCTTATGATTCAATTTACGATTTCTTTCTACAAAACCACGTTTTCAGAAAAATACTTATTGTGGTAATTGTGGAAAACGATTTCTCTTTAATGAGAAACATTACGTTCTCTAAATTTATGCAAACATCTTTTCTCAGTGTTGGTTTCATATATTTTTTAATTGACCTTGTAAGAATGAAAGATTATGTATGATAATTATTTATATTTGTCGACTTAAGAATGATATTATTATGAGACTAAAGTTGACTAAAGACTATTAAAGACTAAAGTTGTAAGTATCATCGATTTGCATCGTAAGTTGTGCGTAAGAAAGACTAAAATACCTTTACTATATTCTTTAAATACTTTAACTATATTTTTTAAATACTTCTACTTTATTCTTTTGTTTATTGGTTTAGTACAATTTGTAGTTGTAGGGCTGTTGTTAGTAGTTGGCGACCCTCGGGTAGCATGAGTTTCTTTGCCACATTTCTTAAGGCCCTTCTCTGAAGATGAATAATTTAAAATATTTTATACTGATTATACTGACATATGATACAAAAATATTTTTTTCTGTCATAGTCTAAGAACAAGATAATTAGATCCAACTAAACCAGTGAACTAATTTGACGAAAACAGTCAATCAGCGAAAAAAGTTTCTTTTTGTGATCGTCAGATAAAGTTGTAATTAAGGTTGTTGAATTCAGTTTGTGAATTTGGTTGGTTGTTTTCAGATTATCTGGCACCGTCAGCAACACGAGGGCTATAATGCGCCGAAACATTCGCCATTAGACAAGCCAACATACATTTAAAAACACCCATGCCTAACACTGGACTCGAACCCGCAACCTCACGGTCTAGAAGCCAGCACGCTAACCACTATACCGTTTGGTCGGCGTTTGTGAAATTAGATCTCAATTTGATTCTTGTAACAATGGCGTAAAAAATAAAGCGGAAAACTGCAGGACAGCATAGGTTTTCAATCTGATTGGATTAGTGCACTTGTATGTATGTGCAGTGCACAAGGTCTGAATACATATCGTATATCGTTTTTCCCCCCTTCTATTAGATTGTAAGAAATTGGTCTGGAAATACAGCAGAAACTTGGTAAAAATGGATTTGAACGAATCATAATCATGAGTCAGAATCAGTTATCATACATACCTTTTATTCATAAATATTTATATATCACATAGTGTTTTTAAATCACAGATACTTGTGGAGGTGCCTCAAATAACATAACAGACATTTCGGTAATTTTAAGATTAAGTTCGTTGTTTTTAAGATATATGTTTCATAAATCACTCTTTCGTTGTAGCTGATAATTTCACTTGATTTGGAATGTAATTGAAAGAATCTTTTCTCATACTCGTTTGCAAAAAATAGCTTTCATCAATGAATAGATACTTTCCCTCAAATGATTTTACTCAAAATTTCCTTTCAAAAGTAAGTCGGCAGATGGCTTCGTGTACATTTATGGGCAATCTATAAGAAATTTTTCGGGTTTTCTCCCATTCTATATACAAATGTGGTACAGTTTTTTTATTTAAATATCTCTCAGAAAACTATTCCTTTAATATCTTTAGTTTAAACTATATTTAACTATATTCCCTTGTTCTACTGTAGCTACTGAATTCTACAATGTTTAAATTCACCAACTAACCTATAATATGCAATTATAACAATGGTAAAAGTTATTTTTCATTGAGATTCAAGATCGGTGACTAAAAATTGGGTACAATGTACTTATACGAATACTTGTTGGTGTTCTCATTCATAAAGAAAATAGACTAAGCTCTTAATTTGAATTTTCAACTTAAACTCACGGATATTTTACACTAGCATCATTTCGTAGAGAACACTTTAAAATAAAAATAAATTTTTGATTCGAACATTTATATTGATTTCTGCTAAGAAACAACTATTAAGTTATGTAAATTTTTAGGACAACAGAAATTTTCAGTTGCATCCCTCGGTAAAATTTGGAAATTTATTTTTTGACTGAAAAATATTTGCCCACTAATGCTCTAAGGTATGCGAAAAATTCTTTGAAGTATGAAATATCCATCCACTCTTCATAACTTTATCTTCGAATCATTAAAATCTAGCTTCTTCAATATGAATCGAAAATTTAATTTAATTCAATACAGAAATAGAAAGTATTTAAATTTAAAAGTTTTATTCATTTAAATCTAATCTGGGGATAAAATTCTTTGCAAGTCAAACGAAACTACAAACTGGCGAATGGGGAACATAATGGGCCATTCAAAAAAACCAATTATTGGAAATCGATTGTACTCTCTCCCCTTCGCTATTCCATTCTTTCTCCAGCCAATCACAATCTTGCACACAGCTTTGGATTTCTGTGTAGTTTATTCGTAAAAAGTAATGGTTATGCTTACCTTCAAATAAATGGAAAATTATCGAAGACTACCTCGGCATCTGGTAATTTCTATGGAAATGTCCTCTTCTATGGAAAAGTCTATGATGAGATGAGGAGTACCTGAAATAAATCACGTAAGTTTAATCCCATTCAGTTCTTTTTTCTGAATTTTTTTTTTTTTATATCTAAAACGCATTACATCCATTTAAAGTGAGAAATTACTATAAACTCTCAATTACATTAACTCCTTTTTAAAATTACAGAACATATTCTAACTAGAAAATGTTATGACTAGAATATTTTTAATAAAAACTTGACTTTGAAAAATATGAGAAAAGGATTATTAAAATTATTTTGAGTTTTCAGAAACTTTTAGATATGGTTGTCTTTAATTAGCAGCTTTTCCGTTTGTATTGATCATAATTTCATTCTTACGTAAAATCCCGTCGACCGTTGTCGGTACAAAAATTTCGCTAAACGGATTGCTTTAGTCTGTCGAAACGAAACTTTCGCTCCGGACAGATACAGACATTGCCGCGTAACTGAGAGATATCACGGGAAGGCAGTGACGCTGGTCCAAGCCGAATCGGGCTTCCGAGGAGGCCAGGCGGTTTTGGCCATCAACAAAAAGTCCATCAAAAAATGACGAGATAACACACAAGTATCAATTATTAATGTTATTAATTTAAGTATATAGATCTTTAGTTTTTAAAAAATATATTATTAGTAAAAATATTAAAAAGTATATTATTTTTAGTGTATATATATATATACACTATATATATATATATATATATATATATATATATATATATATATATATATATATATATATATATATATATATATATATATATATATATATATATATATATATATATATATATATATATATATATATATATATATATATATATATATATATATATATATATATATATATATATATATATATATATATATATATATATATATATATATATATATATATATATATATATATATATATATATATATATATATATATATATATATATATATATATATATATATATATATATGTGTGTGTGTGTGTGTGTAAATATAATGGAGATAATGAATGTCTCCAGTCATTATTTAACTTTCATCAATTTACGAATATTTAAATCTATCGCATTAAACATCCTTTAATATTGAAGAATTTTTTTAAACTACATTGAACTGAAATATATTCTGTTTTCTTTTATTTCTAAAGCAATGTGAAATATTTTGGGTTTTCTAATCTAGACATTATGTATATAGAGTAATCATTTATGAAGTTCTAAATTTTTTAGATTAAATCCAAAGTTGGTTGGTATTAATTTTGAAGTATTTTGGTTGCTATTCGAGGGAAAAGCTTGTGACAAAAATTCTCTTTACTATGATTACAACATAAAATTCGGAAAATATACTTTTACCAGAATGATTGTTATGGTTATATATAACGTTTAAGCAAAACACATATTTTGTTCAATAAAATATTTACCTTTAATGTCCTTATTGAAAATTACATGAGTTAAAATTAGAAATCCATGATACTTTCAATACTTCCGATTCCTTATATCTGGTAATCATTTAAAAAAAACGAAAGAAGTGTCTAAGTAATTGTACTTACATTTTATATCATTATATTTTACTAACTAATAAATAAAACTGACGAAAAACTTTTAATATGTAAGAACATATCTAATGATTGAATTAAGGGACATGGTACCCAAAAAATTACGAAAATGTCAATTTTCCAATTTTTATCCCATAATGTGGAGAATATCTTTCTGAATAGCTGTGCAAAAATTTATACTTGTACCCTAGATGGATGAAAAGTTATATTGTATTTTTTAAACCCTCTTACACTATCAAAGCTGAAGAAGAAATCTTTAACACTGTTTTTCTCAGTTCGTTATTTTTCAGTTTGAATTTTGTTTAAAACCCTAAGACTTTTTTTCTAAATTGAGTAAGGATTGAGAAATTTTTTTAGTGTATTTATATATATCTGATAAATAAAAGTTAGCATAGAATAAGGTGTGCTATGTTCATTTTTTTTTTTTTTTTAAATTAAAAAGTTTAAAACTTAAAAAACAACGTGATTTTTCTGCTGTTTTTAGTGTAAAAACATATAAAACCTTTTCTATGGCTTGCATCTTCAAATCCATACTAACTATTGTTAGCAATTGTAAAAAGAATATATTGTAAAAATTTCATGGGAAAATACTTAAAATTGTGGAAGGAGTAGCATTTCAAAAAAAGTTTGAAAAAATTTAAATAAAATGAATTAATCAAAAATTATGTATTCAAAATATTTTTATACGTAAAATTATGTTTATTTACCATCAGCACAATGTAAAATTACTATTATTTAAATTTTAGTGATGCAATTTCTGAAAATAAATTTTTCGGTACTATGTCCCTTAATGAAATGTAATTAATAAAACATCAATCATTGTAATAATAATAAATGATACACCAAAACATAATGAAGATTATTATGTGATCATCAATATTAAATATTTTTCTTCAAATAAGGCAGTGAGTGTAAATCATTTCTCGAAAAGAATGGATCGAATTTAAAGAAGGAATTTTGTTATAGTAACGACAGCAAAAAATCCATAAAACCTTTGTTGTAAAGAAATGGAATAAAATGTATTGTTCTTTATTCTAGTAACTAAAACAAACTTTTTGGGAAAATACCCTGTTATTTGGATTAAAATATAAGATTTATAAAAAATTTTAATATTTTATTTATCAGTTATTAAGGTACGGTTAATCTATTTTTAAAATCCTTTCGGTTAACAAAATTTTCATTAACTATCCATCTTTATCCATTTCCAATATCGTGAGAACAGAAAGTAATGAGTTTTTTTCTATCACGATTTGTCGTTGAATTGTTGGAAGATTAAGTCCACGTCCTTGCCAGAATGAGGTCACACCTTCGTCAAATTCATACATTTGCAGTTATCAAAGAGGGTTACTGCAGCTATACCTTCATTCAATACAATTACTTGTATAGCTGAGAATATTTGAAGGATTTTTGTGAACAACTTGACAAGCATTTAACATAATAAAATTGTTTCTGATTGGTTAAATAGATTATTTTGCTTAGCATATGATGATTTAAAATCGACAGATTTTTTAGAAAAACTATTATTTGTTCTTTTAGTTTCAATACTAGATACCATAATTATTTTAGATGTTATTTCGTTATTAACTCCTTTATATTAACTCCGATTATGTTTGTCGATGGGAGCTGAATCTGTGGAGGCCTAATTAACCCCCTTGTAATCATCCAATCGGTCCGAAACTTGACAGATAGGTTCGAAGTCGATTGCAATGTATTCTATCAAATTTTAGGGCTGTTACTGTCACTAAAAGGTCGCTTTTACAGAATACTGTAAAACCAACTTGCCGTTATCCAAAAGCTTTCAAATGGCCTTGAGCCAATCATTTTTGAACCTCTTACCTGTTGCCAATTTTTTTTAATAAATAAATATTAAAATTACTCTAGTCAGAAAAAATAAATGATATTTGAATGTGAAACCATAAATTCACGTTCATTTTTAATAAATAAATTTGGAAACGTAGTTTGCCGTACATTTTGCTGATAGAAATGTTTTTGATATCGGCGCTGTGTTAATGAAAATTTTACAATGCATTTAAGGGATTTTTTAAAAACTTTGTTTTCATGAGTTATATTAATTTTGTGTTGTTTTTCAAAAGTATCGTTATTTTAGTTTCATCATTGATAAAATTAGTGCTAGATGGTTAGGGGGAGGGGAGGGGGGGGGGGGGAAGAGTTGAGGTAAAAAGGTCCAAACTCAAAATCTTTGATAGTTTTCTAGTAAAATTAAGAAGTTGTCATTTGGAAATCTCTTTCCAAAATGAGCCAAATGAGGATTCTCTTTAATAACAGAGAATACCTAGGGATAGATGATCAGTTTAGTGAAGGTACTACAGTCAGACCCCGTTAACGCAAAATCGCTTAACATGAAGTCCCATTTAACGCGAAGTAAAAGCAGTTATCCGAACTTAAGCCTTTACGTTAATTTATTCGTTTAACACGGAATTTCTGTTAACGCGAACAACTTCGACCCCATCGACTTCGTGTTAACGGGGTTTGACTGTACATTCAGTGGGTGGTATTTTTGTGTTTCTGCAGGGATAATTTTCACGATGTTGGAAAGGTTATTTTGTTAATTTCTAGGGATTGCTAAAAGGCTTATTTTGAAAATAATTTCTCTTATGTCACATGCGCCACAAATAGTTCCATAAAATTTATGAGGGAAAAAAAGAGAGAGTGGTTTAGATTTGAAAGCCGGATTTTTAAAATATATAAATACAATTGGATGACAGATGGAATGGAAAGGCCTTTTTTTCTCCCAAATGCTAAATTGAATAAAAGTGGAAATTACAATACATATTTGACTATCCCATTTAGTAGTTTGAAATATAATGTTATAAATTCAATTACTTATATTTAATATTTTAATAGGTCAGCAATTGCTATTAAAACTTTGTAAAGTGGTACCTATATTTCAAAAAATTATATCTAACTATCAATATGTGTAACATAATATAGTGGCTTTAAAACCCATCATTTTAGAATGGGCAATTATTAAGAGATATTAGAATGAACCAATCAAAATGGCCATTGAGAAGGAATTTGGTTTCATCGTTGTACTTCATTTCTTTAATTACAAATAAATTTGAGACTATATTTATATTGTTTTTAATCAAAGTTAGCATTTAATATATTGAATTTGGTATCTAATTTGAATATTTGCTTTTCTAAAAAATATATTTTTCTAAAAAATTTCATATTTTTGTCCCAAACATTTATTTAAATTTTATTTCAGGCATGAACGTTTTAAGCATGTTTCATAACGATATTAATATACTTTTAAAACTATTTTAATAGGTATCGCTACATAAAAATATAATATACATATTATAAAAATAGTGTTCTTATAAACTTAGCTAATTGTTTTGGAGTGTATCTATGTTATAAAAAAAAAATGAATTCCTAACAAAACAAATTCCTAAGAAGTAAAAGTACATACACTATCTTATACATTCAATGGATATTTTTTGTAAAAATTCCATTTCTCGTCTTAAACTATTTTCAGAGCAACAAGTGATTACATTCATTTTCAATTTAATGCCCATAAAAAAAAAAAAAAAAAAAAAAAGATGATCATTAAGTTTGCATTGAATACCACTCAGGCAATTTCCATTAACTCTCGCTTATCGTACTCATGCAACTCCATATCGAAAATAAATTATTTCACCAATCAAAACGTCTTCTTCTCCAAACATTCAACAAAGAAACAGCAGCGAAAGTTCCTCATAAATAGCCTATTCTATAAATCTCGCAGCAATAACTTAAAGCATCCTGCTGTCTTCAGATTTGCAATTAAGGTCTTATTGGGTCGTAAGGATTTTAGTAACGATTTGCTACTCACCCGTAAGTGCATCTTTTACGCACTCTCAAATTTGTACTTCATCCTCTTTAGAGCTGCTTTAACTGCACATCCCAGGTTATGAGTGAAATACCACGTGGTTGCTCAAACTGAAAAGAGATATTTAAACAAAAAGTAAATACCATCATTTTTGCTAAAAAAAACAATTATATTATTTCAAGTTTTAGATAGTTTTATCTTTTTACAAAATCAATTTAGTTGGCAGATTGATTAGATGTCGATGAAAATGCATTATATCAAATTTTGTCAGATGTCACTGTCACTAAAAGGTCTCTTTTATGGAATACTAATAAACCAACTTGCCGCACTCCAATCGTTCTGAAATAGCATTTTACTCATCATTGAAAAAACTCTTTCCTCTGTTATCAAAATTGTTTTAATAAATAAATAAATAAATAAATAAATAAATAAATAAATAAATAAATAAATAAATAAATAAATAAATAAATAAATAAATAAATAAATAAATAAATAAATAAATAAATAAATAAATAAATAAATAAATAAATAAATAAATAAATAAATAAATAAATAAATAAATAAATAAATAAATAAATAAATAAATACATTTGTTTTAATCATAATAAATAAAAGATATTTGGATGTGAGTGCTTAAATTCCCATTCATTTTTAATGAATGCATTTTGAAAAGCAGTTTACTGGATATTTTGCTGATTGAGATGTTTTTAATCTTTAAAATTAGATGCCATCACCAACCCCACGCTGACAACAGAAACGGCGCTTTGTTAATAAATATAAAAATTGGCGATGCATATGAATGATTTATATTAAAAACTTTGTTTTTATGGGTCATATTAATACATGATAAAGTTGGTGAACATACAGAATTTCATGGACTTACGAGATTATAATTAAAATGCATATATTATCTTTTTATTTTGTAGTTCTTTAGAAGTACTATTTTTATTGTATGAATTGTAATAACAAGTTTTCAAACAGTGTTTCCATTTAAGTATTTACAGGATTTAGAAAATTGACAAAAATATATAGCATTGATATATAACGTATTTACTGAATGTGGTAAAAACTATTGAAAAACCAATTAGAATTGTTTATAGCATGAAATGTTTTATAAAATTAAGTACGCATTATGCAAAGTATTTGCTATAAACATCCTAACTACGTAGGTCCCTTAAATTTATATGAGATAAATAGATTCATATTAGGCTCATCAGTCGTATTCGCTACAGTAGTTCTGTTCAAGATAAAATATTTCTTTAAATGTCATCATCTCCCTTTCAGAGATCATCAATTTCTATTTGTTTCAGATAAATTTTGCATTTTCCTCGCTTGCTATCACGATTTCAGTCATGTTAAAATTTCTATCATTGGAGGGATTTGGCATAAGTATAATCCATTATTCATCAAAAGAAACTGTGATAAAATATTCTTTGAATTCCAATATATACGATTTAGAAACAATATTTCATCATAACAGATTTGCATGTAGCTAGGAAATGTAATTACAGTAAAAAATGTCTACTTTAATTATTTTGGGTCACCTGTAGTGATTAATACAGGAATCAAACCTATCGCATCTTAGGAGCTTTTTTCATACATATTTATAATTGAAAGCAATGTCTTTAGTCTCATGAGTAATTTTGGACGTTAGATTATCAGAAGAAAAATGAGAATATCATCTTATGAGTAAATGGAAATTATGCCATTGTATGCACATTGCACAAGAATGATCTTTATAGTTGACTCATTTGATTTTGTTAACTATACAAAATTTTTACTTTGATATAACTGATACAATTTTCTTACAGGTATAAGTAGTTTATTCATACCTGAAAAAAGAAAAATATGATTAAATATATGAATTGCATGAAGTAGCAAACTTATTGTCTAAGATGTACCGGCATCTAATATTTATAACAAACTTGACACCCCTTTTATTTGACATTAATCCGAATTACTAGATTCTTATTATAGCAACGCTCGACAAATTGTTATTATTTTATTGTTATTTTCTCATTGCCAACACTTTTATTAATATTTTTAGATAATCAAAGTGTGTCATCAAACAATTATCTTGATTTTTTACTAACTTTATAATTTTGAGGCCTAAAATAGCTTTTTATCTTTTAAACACAAAATATTTTCTATGAATTAAACACAAAATGTATTCTATCATTTAAAACCCTGTAATACTATCTGATGAAATATATTATTCTTCCCAAAGCAAAGGGCCAAAAAAGAAATATTCAATGATTTATTTAAATATATTCCTTTAGAAACATTGAAAGTTGAACAACGCGACATAATTTTGAATATAAATAAAAATTTTAAAAAGTTGAATAATTACAATTCAACTTACATACAGCTGCAAGTAATATATATTTGCCTTCCCTCCCCAGAAATATATAAAAGTTTTTAAGAAATCATGTTATTATTTTACTTTCACATTTAGAAGTTCTTTTTTCTTTAATTACATTTTTTCGGTATTAAAAAAACTTAAAGGCACAAGTATTTCCAACAGAATCACATGTGAAACTTGTTATGAAGTAATGAAACATTTGAGTAAACAAAAATGAAGAATAAAACAATTACTAATTTACAATTAAAAATACTTACTAATTTATAAATATTGACAATGAAAATAATTTTGATTGACGAAAATATTTTAGAAGCTAAGAAAGAAATTTGTAAGTGTTTAACTGTTAAATTAATCATAAATATAAAGTATGAATTTAAACGATTTCTTGCTCATGACCAAAATACTTTAGAAGCTAAGAAAGAAATTTGTAAGTGTTTAACTGTTAAATTAAACATAAATATAAAGTATGAATTTAAACGATTTCTTGCTCATGGGCAGGAAACTCAATCGTACTTCATCCTTTAAAAATGTAAATAAACAAACTGGGGAATATCAAGATGTATACAATAATAAATTGACAAAGTATGATATAAATGGCAGCACCAATTACGGGTTGTTTTTCAAATATCAACACTTTTTCACTAAGAAAAATTTCTAATACTATGGTTATACATTTTAGCCTTTCTCATAATTTCTAAATTTTAGGAAATCGTTCTGAATTTTTATCAATTACTTATTTATTCTTTATTTTAGTGCCCAAATATATTGCATAACTTGATACAGAGCTCCTTTAAACTTGCTGTTACATCTTATAAAAAAAATTCTAAATTTTTTTTTGTATAAGTTAAATTATTATGTATGAAAATGACAAACTATACGTTTTTGTTTGAAGTCGTAGTATTAAGTTTTGGAGAGTTCTCTTAAGTTCTCTGAACTTTTTCATTGATAACTTAATGAATGAGGATAATATATTTAAGAAGTATTACTCTTCATTGTAAAAGAATTGTTGAGTGGTGGCATTTCTTATAAAACTTCAATCCACTCCTATCAGCAGCTAATTTCTTGAGCACGTTACTGCCTCAATGAAACCAATCGAATCAACGGATTATGAAGACTTACTTCATAAGGGAGTTCATATATAATACTTGGTCATAAAAAATACCATCAGCTCTTAATATTATGGATGGCATAAAGACCTTTTCCACCAATCGTCGAGCTTCCAGAGCAATAAGTTCCGGGATTTGACAATATCCCGAAAGGCACTCCTGCAATAAGGATAAGCGAAAGTCAGGCTATGGGACATTAAAACGGAGATATATATATTGGCAGTACAGGGATAAAATGAATTTTCTTCAATCTAGTATGTGGACCAGGAGTTGCTGTCATAAAGTTAGCATCATAAAGATAATATATTCCTTGGGCAAAAAGTTGCCACGTAACTTGGGAATTCGTTTACTTTTTGCTGTTTTAGATGATAAGCGAAGAAATTAAATATTTTGAGATTTATTGCTTGACGAGTGTGAAACTCCCTCCCCCCTCCAAATAAAAAGGTATTTTTGCACGTATTGAAGTTGATAGCAATGTTTTTGATTTATTTAGTTATTATTGTAGTAACTTCTTTTAAGCAGAAATATTCTAAGGTATTATAATTAGAATATATTATAATTCTTTTGATAACAAAGGCGTTCTATTTAGATTTCTTCAAAGCATCGCTACCTCCGAAAACAGATAAGAAGTTCGTTAAAGAAATCTCTCTATTCAATTTCAGAAAAATTCACAGAAAAAAAAAAAGCAACAGTCCTTCGTATTTAAAAAATAATTTGCACGATTTTAAATGAGTCAGATTATAACATACTTTGCTTGTCCGGAAATTTAAAATCATTTGCTTGCACGTTCCTAGAGTTTTCCTAACGTAAAAATGTCAGTTTCTTCAAAAACAAAAGCATTTGTTGTTCTGGCATTTAAAACAATAAAGCTTCTCAAAATTGAAATTAAGCCATTTTTACAATTTTAACCCCTGTTTGTTCTTAATTCATACAACCAATATATCAGCACTTGAGGGTGATAAAATTGCATTAAATGTATGTAATTATTTTTGTACAGCAATATAGTAAACAATCGATTTCATCAGTAAATTCTTTAATGCTTTTGTAAAATTAAAATTTTGTTACTGACATCTCTAGTATGGGCAAGATGGAAATTACTATCGAGCACAAACAAGCAATTCTTCACTTTTAGAGCGATACAAACTCGCATAGTTAATTTTCAAATTTTATTAGAGTAAGATAGTAGTTTGGTATATTTCAAAAATACACATTCACCGGGAATTATGTTTTAATGATGATATATTATTTTAGTGATAAGATAAGTGTATCGACTAAGTCGAGGGAAACCTCTTTTTAAATCCCTTATATTAACTTTGATTTAGTGTGTTTGTGTGTGTGGTGGTGTGGCTGCCGAGCAAATCTGCGGAGGAGAAATTAACCCGCTTGCCTTTATCCGACCAGGCTGAAACTTGGCAGATAGATTCAATTGCAATGCATTCTATCAAGTTTTAGGGCTATCACAGTAACTAAAAGTTTGCTTTTACACACACGCTTCTATTTGCGTTTCGGAATACTAATACTCTTTACCTTCATCCATTCGAGTTGAAAATTGACAGATAGATTTGATGTCGATAACGATGCATTCTATCAAGTTTTAAAGTCTGTCACTAAAAAACTTCTTTTACCTGCCTTTTTAATTACTATCAGCCCCATTTCCTGTCCTCCAATAGGGCTGAAACTTTGCAGGTACACTCGTTGTCGATGATAATTATTTCTATCAAGTTTTGGGGTTGTTTCTTAAAGGTCTTTTTTTCCCACTTGTTTCGATTGCCATACTTCAGAGTTATGCGCTTTTATTCACATTCTATTATAGAGACACCAAGCTTAATTAGAACATTTACAATTTGGAAATATTTAAGGACTGAAACCTTTCTCTAATAAGGTTGACAAAGCAAAATCTTCAGAGGGGGGGGGGCTAATTAACCCACTTGCTGTCATCCAATCGAATCGAAAATTGGCAGATAGACTCTTTGTGGATAACAATGTATTTAATCAACGTTCTAGAGGGAAAAAAGTTAGTTAATAGTTAGGAATGAAAGCTTTCTTTGCAGTGATCAAACACTACGAAGACTTGATCTGAGCTCAAGAAACTGCAATTGCACATAAAAATTGCCAATGCATATAAAGGATTTATATTAATTTTTTTGTTTTTATGCGTTATATTACTTTACAAAAGTAAGTGTTTTTAACGTGAATAGAGTGAAATTCCTTAAGTCATTTATAAATATGAATCACTAAATGAATGTTTTGGGGAGATTCTGGGAATTAAATATTGAAAATTATAAAAATATATTTCTATTTATGGAAGAAGTGCTCTCATTACTGTACCCTGACTTTATATATCCTACCATATTATGCAATAGAATAATACTATATAGTAGGATAAGAATAGAATAATAATAAGCAGATAAGTAATGGAATAAGTAGAATATAGTAGAATAAGGATAAGTAGAAACTGATGTCTAGAAGCAAGACTGTGTTTATTCGGGTCTAGAGTGGGGATTTTTAAGCAAAATTGTGCACATTAAAGTTTGAGTTAAACTTTCAAAACTCTAATTATCTTTATAACTGTTAGTGATAGGGTATTCAAAACTGCTTATATACAAACTTATACTAATATGGATAATGACTAAACATATTTATAAAATTAAAGCATTTTTAAGGGGGTATGTAACACAAGTTGATACTAGAAACATAACCTTTACAATAACGGGAAATAATTTGTTTAATGTCTGAAATTGTAATTTTTAAAAAAAATTGTTTATATTGGTTTCGATTGTGTTTGTGCCGACTGACTGATGGACAGATAAAATATTCGTAGGGCTAATTAAACCACTTGCCATTAAATTGAGCTGAAATTTGGCAAATAGAATTGTTATTGATGACAATGTATTTTACTTAATTAAACTTTAGGGGCATTAAAAAAAGATTTTATACGAAGACGAGTAAAATTATTGCACCTAAAGGGATTTATTATTGTTATTCATCATCTACGTTTGTATTCAATGTCGTAATCTTTTATTCAAAATAAACACGATATAGTTAAAATGCATATTTTAAGTATCTATATGATTGCTTTTTTTTCTTCTCAATTTATGTTGCTAGATTGTTTTAAAAAATTTAGATTGTTTTTCAAAATTAAAGGCAAGAATTTAAAAACTCTATATGAAACTTGTACTACACTAAGAAAATTTACTAAGTTTATTTTAATAATTATTTGTCTAACATACATTTCCACGCATTTTTTTTCAGCACAAAGTGATAAATCATTTTACTTTATTTACATAAGTATACCCATAAGTATTAGCCCCGCGTCGTGGCTGTTTGAAAAGTAAAACATTGGTACATATTACGGTTAGAACTCTTTTACTGCTTTTAACTTCTTTGGTTGTGTTAATCGAGATCAAAATAACTTTTTTATTTACTTTATCTTTGTGCTTTGTTTGTAAACTTAAGAGTTGTAGCTACATACGAAACGGGACAATGAGTGATAAATCAGCGAGTGAATGAATAAGTAAGAAAAAGTTCTTGTATATTTATTAGAGATATATTTTCTTTACTTATTTGCAAAAAAATAGTAGCCTATCACTAATATAATTATATTTGCTATACATATTTTTTGATATTTTAATTAAATAAAATAGTATCAATTTGAGAATATAATTTTATGCTTTTTAGTTAAATGTCAAATAAAAAAAGTAATTTTCATCTGCGCCTTATTTTAATTTCTTAGCTTTTCACTGATTAAAATTTAAATAATCTACTTGCAACTTTCTATTGAATTACTTCAATTTTCTTATTGTTACTTCCATAAAAAAGAGATAAAATATCTGGTTGAATTTAACAGTAAATTAGCAAATGGGAATTCGTGTTTCCCTCATGTATTTATATAATCTTTTCCGTTATTTATTATTTTAAGTTAGTTTTCACAATAGCAAATAGACAACTACACATTCATGAAACATATTTATTCGCTACTTACTTGAAGTTTCCGGCAGTAAATACTTGTACTAATTAAGGCAATTCCGCAATTACTAGTCGGCTTGTTTCATCTAAACGCGCCGTCCCAAACACAGAGCAGGTTATTTTCTTTTATGTTGTATATAAAATGAATTACATAAAGAAGATGTCTAGAAGAACTTTCAATTACTTTAAGACTAAAATAATGGTTTTACTCTTTGTCTTTGCATAAGCACTGGGTCATAAAGCCTTATTAAATTCGATTTTTAATATTAAATTGTGATTAGCTACTTATGGTTGAGAAGTAAAAGATTTTATTTAGATATACTTGTTTTTTTAAACACATGATTATAGTGTTTCTGATTTAAAGAGCATTTTACATAAGAAGAAAAATTTAAATTTTTGCTGTTATTTTATTAGTTACATCCGAAGAAAATCTAGAAGAAAATCACTGATTACGAAATACTTTTTGTGATTACAATTTGAAAAAATGAGCTTACCTTTATCAGTAGTACATGCAAAAGTTTTTTACGTATTCAGAAATTTAAAACCAAAATTAAGAAAAAAGGATAGAAGAGATTATGGTATTTTTTCCGATTTTAACCCAACCCTGCTTTTGTAATATGAACTAACATGAGCGCATTGTGTAAATTTCCCTAACAGAGGTATAGTCTTTCTTATTAAACATTATCTATTAAAGCAGGGACATCATAAGATTTTCATGAGGGCAGGTTGGTAACACTTTAATAAGCGTCTTTCAGTCCTATATGTGTTCTCAACGCAATCATAAATTTATATATATTATTTTTCTATTTTTAATACTTAAACTAAAATCTTTTTGTTCGAATTTTCAATGTTTGACTTTTTTATAGTTTATAAAACAATATGGTTAGATTCTTTTAGCTGTGTATCTTGGCCATTATTTTTTACGTCGAACTTTTCTATCAATTGATACTTCGTAAACCACCTTGCAATTCAAAAGGTCTAAAAACATACCAAGGGGCACGTCAAGGTATCTTAACAGGAAACAATTTTCTAAGGTCTTATTAATAAACCAAAAGGTCAGAAATATGACCTTTTCCAAAAGTATCACCAAGAAAAAACACTTTTGCTATTAAAGGCTAGAAGCACTTTTGTAAGAAGCCTAAAGAAAGAGACAAAATGAAAAAAGTAGCAAAAAGAAATATCATGCCGAAAAACAATAGCTTAAAAATCAGGAAAACTGCGATTTCATGAATCTTCAGAAGATGGAGAGGAGTTTGGGGACTTATTTCCAGATGATGAATCCTATGAAGAGTTTGATACTTATATTATTTTAGTAAGGAAAAAGATGAAGCGCTGATTCAGCCAATGGAAGCAAGCGTTATTTGTCTGTATGAAGCTAATTATTGGAGATTTTATACTTGGGGAAAAGATCAATAAAATTTAAAGTGACAATAATTAAAAAAGTTTCTTCTGCTACATTCAATGTCCTTTATGTGCAAAAGATAGGATTATGCAACTCAACATTTGTGAAAAATAACTTTAATGAGTACTAAATTGATTAAAAGGACATTATTTTGGTTACTAGCTTCTTGACTTGTTGCAGGGTACTGCCGGAAATAAATAAGTTGTCTTTTCCTTTTTTATTTCAAAAATTTGAAGTAGTGTTGAAATGATTAATATTCAATTTTAATCCAAGCTTGCTTTCAATTTGAGAACTTGTTTTTCTTTTTAATTCTCTTATACAGAATTTAGAAAGACCTGAATTGTTTGGACATATTTTTAAGTTATTAAACAGTGACTTTGTTTATTCAGAAGCTGTTCCATTCATTTGATATCATGATAGTTTCAGATTTATTTGTTACCTGATTCATAGTCATGTTGCAGTTCAAAAGGCTGAAGAGAAAATATTAGAATTTGTGCATTTAAGTTCTTGTAAAAGTTTAAAATGCATGTATATTTGCTTTCACTATCCCCAGCTACCTGTTCCTTGGTGCGGTCATCTCTGTCCGGAGGCAAAATAAGGGTACTCTTCTTCCTGGGGACAATTTTATATGTTTACAATTTAAATTTTATTATTACAAAAAATAAATTCTCCTTAAAACAAAATTATAATTAAGTTTATGTGAAGAATAGAAAAAAAAGAAAAAGTAAAAATATACTTCTTGTAGAGTGCTCCCTTAATTGTAGGCAGTAGTAAAAATAGAAAAGTTTTTTTTTGTCGAAAAAAAAAAAAAAAAAAAAAAAAAAAAAATAGAAAATGTTGTGGCTGGAGGGTAAGATAATTTATTTTCTAATTTAATGTGATTTTACTATAAACAAAGTAATAAAGTTTAGAAAAAAGCTAAGACTGATTCGTTTTAATTTAAATATCCAAGCATCCTCGAATTGCGAAGTACGATTTTAAGTAAACAAAATTTACTTATTTTTTCTAATTAATTTCTTTCTTATCTGTATTAAATTATATTTATGTGAAACAAATCATATCGTGTATATGCATCAGTCATGATGGTTTCTGTCTTTTCTTTACAATGATTAACGCTCTCTTAAAAGAGAAGGCCTTTTCCTTAAAAAGGCCGGAAAACTCATAAAAAATATTTTTTTTAAAGCGTGTGATAAACATCTTCAGATTACATTAAATAGTTGTGATTTGCGTCATTATGATTTCACAAACATTTAAAGATTATCATGAAAGTTTATCCTTCCTCCTAGAAGGCAGGGGTTTTGTGCATTCTCCATTAAAGTGTCAAAAATACGATAAATTACATATATTTTTTCAAGCTCGTGACAAAAATGTTAAGATTGCATTAATTATCTATAATTTCTATTATGATGATGTCAATAATATTTACAAATTTTCATGAAAGTATCTATTCCCTTATAGAAAGAAGGAGAACCAAAATGTCTCAAAACTGATAAAAAACAAATTTCTCGAGTTCTTGACAAAAATTTAAAATTGCTTTAAAAAACTATATTTTGTGTCCCTTATGATTTCACTAGCATTCATAAATTGTCATGACATTTCAATGCTCTCCTAGAGGGAAGGGGAATGGGTATATTTCCATTGAAATTCTTAAAAAGTAATAAAAAATTATTTTTTTCGAGCTCATGACAAAAAATTTAAATTGCATGAAAATCTATAATTTGTTTAATTTAAAATCTGCAAATTGTCAAAAACGGTTTTTCACTCTCCCAGAAGTGGAGAAGTGGCCATTTTCAATCAAAATTAAATAATAATAATAATAATAATAAAACAAGTAAAACTTAACAAAACCTTGTAAAATTTACACAACATAACTTAAAGAAAGGTAGACAAGATGTTTAGCTCCAGTTGAGGAAGCCTTATTTTTACATCCAATGGTTATACATTGGATAAATTGTTTCTGAACAAAATATTCTAGAACCTTTCAACATTTCTCACACTCACTAAAATTTCATTTTTGTGCAAGCTCAAAAATACAGCTCTTATCCCTTTAGCACTTAGAAATAATGGAAAGACTCACTCAGAAACCATTTATCTTATAAGCATTGGAAATTAATACAGGACTTCCACGACTGTGGAACAAAACTTTTTAATCATATCTGCTTTAAAAAAAGTATCTCAAGTTCAGATATAATTTTTTTTACAAAGATTTGGTATTTGAGGCGCTTTTTGCGACGTGTCCTCATGCCGTGTTTTTATCCTTTTTTTTTAAACATTTTTTCGGGAAATAAACACCTCTACCTTCTTTTAACAAGAGTGTGTTCCCTTATACGACAATTTTAAAATTTTAGGGACATCAAAAGGATACTTATTATTTTTTAGTGTCATTATGATTTGTCAGATTTTAAGACTATCTGACAAATTTATCACAAGCTCGAAAATTTTTCTTTTTAACTTCTTATGAACATTTTAACGAAAAATGACCCCTTCCAACTTATGAAATAGATCCTGTTATGACTTTTAAATAATGGAACATATTTCTAGTTGTTAAAGTCATTTGGCAGGCACGTAGCCAGGGGAGGAGATATATCCAACGAAATATATTTTAATTTTTAAAAAAGTAGGATGTCTTCTTGCAAGTAAAAGTTTTACCTTAGAAAAAGCATAGCAAAATAAAATTTGTGATATATTTTTTGGGGAAGTCGGGAAAGGGGAAAGAGGGAGGGTTGGGAGGAGAATATATCTCAGGTGCGTAGCCTTGAAGTGGTGAGGGGGGGGGGGAGGGGATTAGTAATATATATCGAACCTTTTCCCGAAAAGTTTATTTTACGGGAAAAAACCCGTTTGCACCGATTAAAAACTGTTTTTCATACGGAATGTTTTCGTATTTTTACTGTTATATTCTGTCAATACACCTGACTGCTAGTTTAAAACTGTAAATTTGACTGAATTTTTTTGGCAGTGTGGTTGCAAGCAAATTTTCTATCTAAGAAAAGTAGTAGCAAATGAAATATGCATACATATAATGCAAGCACGTAGCCAGGTGGGAGGATTTATCCTCTCTCAGAAAAATGTAAGGAGCATTATTTTAACTTTTAAGAAGTTAGAGATGTCTTCTTGTAAGTAAAAACTTTTACCTCAGAAAAAACAGTGACCATTAAAGAAATATCTATATATATTTTTGAAGAGGGGGTGGGGGAGGAAAGTTGTTGATATATTGCAAGTACGTAATCAGGGGGAGGGGGAGATATACCTCCTCCACGAAACATATTTTAACTTTTAATAAATAACAATAACGTCTAGCAATCAATCCCCCTCAAATTTCCTTACTAAAATGTAATGAAATAGTCCGTTTCTACAATATCCTTCTTTATGAATGGAACTGAAAAAACTCTTTTGGTTTGGATTTCATTCCATCTTTCCCTCTTTTTGTTTGTCTGTTGCCTGCAAACTATATATGGTACAATACAATTTCTGTCTGAGCTGGGAACTAATATATCATTATTAAAATCATTTCTGAGAATGAGTGCGCATATCCTACCTCCAACCCGAGAAAAAGGAAAAAATCCTAGCTACGCTCTTGCTATTTAGCAATCTTTGTTACAAACTCAATTTTTTTTAAATTTCCTAAAATTTGCCGTTCTGAAGCATGACACATAATCAGCTATGGAGCTACACATCTTTAATTGATTTGCGAAGTTTTCCTGATTGGTTGGTTGTATTCAGATTATCTGGCGCCGTCAGCAACACGAGGGCTATAATGCGCCGAAACATTCGTCATTAGACAAACCAACATACATTTACAAACACCCATGTCTAACACGGGACGTTTTCCTGATTGGAGAAACTATACATTGTTTTGGTCTTTAAATATCCTAACTTTTCTTCGCTTTTTCTAATAGATATGGAGGGGGGGGGGGGGAAATGAAATTTAACTCCCCCAATTATACATATAAATAAGTGTTTTGAAGAGGCATTATTATTCATTCAATATACGTAGGAGCACTCATTATTGAAATTTAATTTTAAGTAATTTGGATAAATACTGATAATGGTATTTTATTACTTTAAGAGTTATCCTTCATCACTGACTGCCTGCGACTCACTCTGGAATGTTGTAATGTTACCAAACTATTTTATTTTTGCCCATAAATTATCCTCAATATAAATTAATATGCTTTAGTATTAGATCGAACTACTTAACACTTTAGTGATGGGTTTCCATGAGGGGACTTACATTTCTATTGGTTTGCCACTTCCAGTTTCGACCACATAACCATATCCCGTCGATTAGTTAAGTAATTATTATGGACTATTCTAAAGCAAAGTGAAGTTGGCAATTTAAGATTTATTGGTTATTTATTTCTTGCTTTGAAGGTGTTTTTAGGATTTAGAGGTTGCTTTAAAATGATATAACTTATTTCAACATCTTTTTGATTCCTTATAATGCATTCTTGCGGAGTCTTGCAAGCATTTGTAAAGTATAAGTACTTACCAATGAGCAAGAAATATTGTTTGTTAAAAATGTTCTTTTCTGATAAGCTTGATATATATTGAAACAGAATTCCTATTCAATTTGCAATGAACAGGTTTCAAAGTGGATTAGCTTAAACACTTGAATTTTAAATTTTATGATTGTATAATGATCGAAATTGAATTAATTTGAAGTAAAAGTTCTAAATAGTAAGAACCGTTGTTTGGTTAACTGTGTAAGGTATGCATACTTCCAACAATACAAACTAACTAATTCTGACTCTAGAGAAAATAACATAATGAGGTAAATCTTTACTCTTCTTTTCGCTTTCATACATATTTAAACATAATTGTTTGAAATTTGCACTGAAAGATTTTCAAGTAGAAAATAATTCGAATTGTGTTCGTTGAAAGTTTCTGCATTAAAACTTTAGAATGTGGATAATGTCCTGTTTGAACTAATACTTTTTTAATATTAAATTTTTATTCATAACAGATACAGGATAATAGTTTCATTTTTTGTTCTCTTTGCTCTGACATTTTCAATAGTAGAGCTCTCTTAGAAATCCTTGGTGTTTTGCATTCATCCTTGCGGGTTACACCTCCTCTCAAATTACACGTCTGTCCATGTATTATTTGCATCTTGTTTTTCGAGTCAAGTTACAAAGGATAGTTATTTTCTCACGGATATCAAGATCTCGAAACAAAAAGTTACTTCTACATCTAGACCAAAGAGTACTAAAATATTTTTACGAGTTTCATAGGTAAGCCCAACATATTGCAAACAGAAGTTCTAAATATCTATATCGCTTATTGTCAAACGCTATAGGCGAGTTCTAGGACATATTTATAGCGTCATAACATCCACCAAAATCAAACCCAATTTTAATTCGTATGCGTTACGCGGTATAAAATTCCAATCTTAGTTTCGCCCAGGGGATTTCCTTGGTATCAGCTTTCACCCCTCAAGATAGAGCGTGTCCAAAATTTCACTGAAAAAAAAATATATATTTGCGAGTGTAGGAAAAAATGCAAACTCAGCTGTAATATCTAAAATCAGGACCATAAAACTTTACGGATTTTAGAATTAGAGAAGGCGTGAGCTTTTGCGATAGAGATCTTCGCTATTTTGATGGAGCCCTGCATCATTAACAATGGGGCTTTGTACGCCTCCCTTGATCTTTTTTAACGGCCTTTGCTTTGCGGCCCTGTTGGGAAACAGCCATTACAGGCATCCTCCGCTTTTATAGTGGGGTCATAAAATCAAATTCAAACTCCTTCCCATTGGTTCAGAACTTATAAAAGGCGGAGTTTCGTGTCTGGATGGAATGTTCTTCTGGTGGACATTGCGAAGTGGTTGGCTGTTAGAAGTGAATGGGACATTCTTTCCTTTTTTAGTGCGGGACATCTGATTAGCTGCAACGCACGTGATTTGTCGGTAGATTAATTTTGTGGAATTATATTGACATCGTAAAGGCTGAGGATTTTGGATTACTTCTCAAATCAATACTAAATAGTCAATTTGCAATTTTAAGCAGCATAAAATGATATGTCTCTTAACATTTATCTTAATCCTTTATTGTTTCTTTAAAAATTTTAAAAAGCATTTATATTATTCATTTTCTTTCTGTCATTAATTATTTGATTGAATATATATGTACCAATTTGAGAACAAACCTACAGAGGTTGAATGAGTAAATTGATTAAGTAAATTAATGCAAATAATTTTCAAAATAAAGTGAATAATTAGAGGCTACAGCAGTGGACAAAGAAGATTAACTTTCTAATATTTATATAGACACATATTTATCTCGCGTAAAAATACCATTATTTATGTGGTTGATCATCTATATTAACTTGTTTCAAATTTCTCTAAAAATAGAGAAAACAAATTGTGTTATTTTCCAAAAGAGCATATTCAAGTTTTCATGCTTATACAAGAAAACAATATTTTATGACGATTATTCTTAAAAATATTTTGTTGGTATAAAGAAGTTAATCATGCAACTTCAGATTCTTTTACTTAAACGTTTTCTTAAGTTTATTCTTTCCTTTGACATTATTTTACATACAATGTTATCCCAAACCATAAGTTTTACTATACACCCTAATAATATATCTGTTCAGAAGCTCATCCTAAAGTTTCTCAATTGATCTAAGAAATGGTCCAATTAAAATAATGAAATTATTAAAAACTGATATAATCTAAAAGTAGTCCAATCCTGTGTGTTTTAGTGACTATTAGTTCGGGCAATTATTTGTAAGATTTATATAATAATAGCGTATAAGAAAATGTTCCAAGTGTCATTATTACGCTTTGATTAATAGAATTTTAACCTGATTTCCTACCCTTATAGTAAAATGTCAATACTTTGAGATTTACTAAACCAATTTGAACTTAATATTTCTTTTATATGTATTTTTACTAATTCAGGTTATTGGGAACATACATTAATTCCAATATTGTGTGGTTTAGGAGAAGGGGAAGGGGGGCTACTGAGAATAAGGGGTGAAAGGGTTTATGAAAATAACCTTGAGGATTATTGAACAAGTTTTAACTTCAATCTTTCCTATAAGGATCTTCAATAATCCAGACTACCAGGAACACAACTTTATTTTCCTTTTCCAGCTGACCTTAAAGCTAAATTTTTAAAATGATGATAATGTGATTAACCTCTTTACATACAATGACGTCTCGGAGACGTCATTCATTTCATGTGCCATAATAGACTTTGATGTCTCCGAGACGTCAAGAACTGTCTTCGGTGAACACCGAGCAGTATATTATTATATTATCTGTTTCGGTCGTGCATCGAGGCTGTTTTGTTTCGACTGTTGAAGATGCTTTCCCCCTCTCAACAATACCGATAAAAAATCGCATCGGCAAACAAGTAAACAGAAAGAAGCGCAATGAAAGCGGTAGTCAGTATAGCAGTGATCTCTGAAATAATCCGTGTATATTCACTGTACAAACTTAAAACTAAAAATGAGAACATCTTCTTATTGCATTTTCTTGATTTATTTAAAGACAGGAGACAATCACGATAAAAGGCAGGGCATTAATTAAGTATTTATTTACAATAAATCCTTTCTGACCCTATGTTCTGGTTAGGGTGGCATCAGGATCTAATCTGAAATTATGTTTCAGCACCAGGCAATTTTCTTTGCATGTCAAGGGCTTAATAAGGAATTGTGCAAAAATCATTCTCATTTTGTCCAAGTACTTTAGAAGTATCACTGAAGAAAAGAGCGGGTCTGAGTTAAGCCCGAGAAACGTGGCGTATTTCAAATATGTGTTCTTATTTTTGTGATACTTGAAGCTATGCATATGTTATGTATTTGTTGCAAATACACAAAATGCGTTAAACATTGATAATGCTAATTATCTAATAAAATTGTTCACCTTTTCTAACACCAAAGTTTTGCTAGATTCGCTTTGCATAATTGACATTTTTAAAAAAGAAATAAAGCTTCCTAACTCTGTGTATAGCTTGGGCCGTGCTAGGCTTTGCAGCTAGTATCATATAAAATTTATTTGTGTGACTTTAGTAACTAGTAATTTATTAAATATTATTACCAGTGTTTTGTTCTCAGGATAGCAATTCATGGTAATATAATAAGTTGATTGCAAATATATTTTATGGTCTACACCAGAGGTTCTTAATCTCTTAAACGTCGGAACATACCTTTTTAGGCATTTTTATCAACCGAAACCAACTTTTTATAATATGCTAGCTACCCCATCACTAGAAAAGAGGTGTTTTTTTATTGTTTTCAGTGTTACTTTTGATTAAACATTGAAAAAAGTTAATTCAATTTGTTATTAAACAGGGAGTGTGAAACATTGCACAACTTCAAATACAATATTATAGTGACGTGTATTGGTTTTATTTACTGTTTTTGTATTTTCATCGTTCATTTAAAAAAAATGGCTAGTTTGGGAATAATTCTTATATGGGACCTTATCATTGGGAAAAAAAAAAAAAAAAAAAAAAAAAAAAAAGCAAATTTGGCGGTATACTTTCCGATAATTCTTACATTACCTTTTTTGGCAAGTGAAACAGAGAAGAGGAAAAAAACGGTCGTTGATGTTCAAGGGAAGTGAACTCTGTTGAGACATTCGTTTTTCCACTTTTTACTACTTTATACCACTTTTAAAGAATTTCAGAGGTAGGGCAATTTAGAACACCTTAAGAGGCATTACCACAGTAATTTCGCTCAGAATAGTAAGAGAGGTTTTTTTGCAATAACTGAAACACGTGATTTTTTCACATGCAGCTTACCATCCCATACATCAAATTTGAACATTGTAGGTCAGTCCGTTCGAGAGTTATGCTGACCACGTACACACTGACGCACAGACATATTTTCTATATCACTTCTTTGCAAAAATAAAACAATATTTTTATTACCTTATACAGACATGTGGGTAATTGAAAGTAAAAATTTCAAAATGTACATAATTATTACTAAAAATTGCTATATGTATCTCAAGTTCTTCAAAATATTTACTCTATGCAAATAAATTATTTACTCTTTGTAAAAGTATGACCATCCAAGGCAACTACTTATCTTCTATTTTTCCCATTTTGATATTTCGTGTGACTTTCAAATTTTTATATGAAAACCTTACAGATTTAAAAACTATTTCGAACCCACCAATGGATCATGATCTATTGTTTGGAAAACGCTTCTCTATACACTACATGTATCACAGTAAATTTTTTTATAAAGAAGTATCAAGTTATTAATGATAAGAATAAGCTGTACTTATACAGTTTTGCGACCAGCTTAGAGCCGATTATATATATTTTAATTATAATAGATTTGATTAAATTCACAACTAAATGATAGAAAAATAATCTTTTATCAAAAACCTTAATAGATTTTCTTTTTAAATGCAAGTTTTTTTTTAGTTGGGGTTGTCCCTAAACAACATTCATTAAATTTGTAAATATTCGTTGGTGTGTTTGAAGGACAAGCTTTCTATTATATTAAAAAATCCTATTTTCTGTCTTAAATTGTACAAAATAGAACAACAAACACTCTATTTAGAAAATTGTAAAAAAGTGCAATATAAATTCTTCATCATTATTTAAGAATGTACAAAAATAAAATTTTGTAAATAATTATCTTTGAAAGATGAGTAAATAAGCTATCAAAATACATTTAGAAGTTTTATTGTTACAGGAAAAAGGAATTACTAAATTTTGAAATACAAAATATTAGAAAAAAATTGTAGGAAAAAAAACAACCTATTATTATTTTTTTTCGAAAAGATTTATTTTAATAATTGAAAATACTCTTAAATGATTTCTTTGTCTTATTCATTACATATAGTTTTTGCAAATGAAAACACTTTGTAACTATGAACATATATCATAGTGCTGCATGAATTGCTGACGAACAGTAATTTTACATTTTGTTGCAGAAACAACTACAAATGTTATAGACACATTCAAATTTATCAAACTAAAAGTTTCGTCAATACTACTTTTGTTATCAAAATTAAGTTAGAAGTTGGGTCACAAAGTATTAAAAATCGTAGCTGAAATTCCTTTAGCAACTCTAAACAAACGATCTTTAAATTCTATATACATATATTATGTTCTCTTATGAAACAATTGCACAAATTGGTATAAAACAAAAACATCTTAGAGAAATTCATTCAACTGAAAAAAATATATAATACTTTTATAATATATCTAAGAAAAAAATTGCAAAATGAATATAAAAAATTTCTGTTTAAAACTATATATGATTTTAATTGGTAGTTCTAATCAGATTAACTTAATTTTAGTAACAACATTTTTCAGAGTAGTAACAGTTAAAATCCAAGTCCTTAATTATTTTCTCTTATAAAGGATACAAATATCTTTAAAGTTTAAAACGACTTATTGTAATTTATCTTCAAAGAATTATACTTTTATCAATATAAACCCCAATAAGGTTTTGTTACTAGGGAACGTAATACCCAAAAAATTATTTTCAGCAATTGTACCACTAAAATTCAAACTATAGTAATTTTACATTGTGTTGATGCTAAGTAAACATAATTTAATCTACAAAAATCTTTTTAATAAATAATTTGTGATTAATAAATTTTTTTTGTAATTTTTTCAAACTTTTTTCGAAATGCCACTCCTTCCACAATTTGAAGTATTTTTCCATGAAATTTTTACAATTATTCGTATAGTAATTGTTAACAATAACTAGTATGCATTTGAAGATTCAAGCTATGGAAAAGGTTTTATATGTTTTTACACTGAAAACCGCAGGAAAAACAATAATTTTTTTCAAGTTTTCAACTTTTTAATTTAACAAAAAACAACCTAATTCCATATTAACTTTTGTTTATCAGATGTATATAAATACGCTATAAAAATTTCCCAATCATAGCTAAACTTAGAAAAAAGCCTTAGGGATTTAAACAACACTCAAACTAAAAAATAACGAACTGAGAAAAAAATGTTGTTAAAGATTTCTTTTTCAACTTTGATAGTGTGAGATGGCTTAGAAAATACAATATATCTTTTTATCCAACAAAGGTACAAGTATAAATTTTTGCACAGCTACTCAGAAAGATATTCTCCACAATATGGGATAAAAATTGAAAAATTGACATTTTCGTCACTTTTTGGGTACCATGCCCCCTTAGTCGTGTTGTATTTTAAAATACAGTTACTTGTAGTTAAAACACAGCTAGTACTTTTCTACTTATTCATCTACACACTAAACACAATAATAAGCTTATCTTTACATTTGATACGTGACATTTTCGTTTTTGCTGTTGTCAAATATTCTAGCTTCAATTCCGTTTTTGTTTCTTTTGAGTGTTATTATTATATTTATATTGAAATTTTTATGTATGAAAAATTTTTTAGTAATACTATGATAGTAAAGTAGGAAAGGAACATAAAGATGAAAATAACTAAATTATTATATAATAGAAGTATAAGTATAGAAATTCTTGTATGATTCGAAGCTTGTCTAAAAAGTTCTTATCACATTTAGTAGCACACGCATTACATATTTTTCTGAATTTCAGTTTCAGAATTTATCTTCAGAGTTTAGTTTATTAAATCACGTTTATTTTTAATCACAAGAAATAGGGTAATGATTGAATTGGTGTAAGAAAAGCTGTATCTGCTTATTAGCTTAATTTTTGGGATGATTATGAGTCCAAAAGAATGTATTTTTTTGCAAATGGTCTGCCAGTCTGTCTTAATTACGAATCTCAGAAAGTATCGTGCTACGGTATTTCAAGTTGGTAAGTCATTATTGTGCTTGGGATATGACAACAAAGATTTTGTAAAAATCCTACATGCGCAGAAGGGACCTGAAATTGAGACAGTTAAGTATATCAGAAATAAAAAGTAAAAAAAAAAAAGATTTAACCTTAAAATACTTCTACTAATGCCTATTTATGTGTTCTCTACTTCATTTTTACCGAAATTCTGGGAAAAAAAAATTTGAAAATTATTTAAAAAAAATCCAAAACCCAACATCTCTTAAAGATAAAAATCTCATTTCCAAATTTGTTAGCTTCTTTGTTCAACAACAAAATTGCTATGTTATACGAATTTTAGGGAACTTGGTACCCTTCAAACTTTTTTTTTTATTTAAGCCTTTAAAATTATAATTTTTACATATTTGGAAATATTGCTAAGAAAAAACTAAATTTTATTTTAAAAAAAGCTCACATAGTGCCCTAAATTTTAAATTTTTTTAAATTTTTAAAAAAAATTAATCAAATTTCGAATTTTACCTTTTTTTCATTTTTTAATATTTTATCCTGATTTTTCTGAAAAAGTTGTTCCTAGTAATATACTCTAACATTTTAGGCATCGGATTTAGAATAAGTAAAATATTTTAGAGAAAAACAATAATTACTGTACCTAAGAGTAAAAAAAAGCGTAAAAAACGGGTATTTTGCAACATTTAAATTTGTAAAAAAAAATGGTTATATTTATTAAAAAATCCATACTTATTTTTGTTAAATAGATATAAAGAATGACACACAAAAAATGTCAAGTCATTTCATTTATATTTTTTGAAGTTTTAGCTTTTTGAATAAGGTGGCAATTTCGAAAGTCACGAACTGAGATAAATGCGTTCGACACATCGAAGAAGCATCGGATCAGTTCAAAACCTTGCCAGAATGAAGAGAAGGTTTCAAAGATTATAAACACACAAAAAAATAGAAAATTATATTTTTATTATTTTAGCGAAAACAAGGGGTACCAAGTCCCCTTAATAAAAATAAAAAGGTATACGTGCATCTATTTACTCAATCCTAATTTAAGTTGTTATGAAAATATATATTGTCTCCCCTTCCCTGTAAAATACGTTTATAGAAAAGCCATTGTATTCTGTATATCAAGGCTTTTCTCCGCCAAAGCTAGAAATAAATTCTAGGTGTTTTTTTTGTTTTTTTTTTTTGTTTTTTTTTGTCAGCTTACGTTATGCATTTTGTTATTTCTATAGATTTCTGTGAACTTTATCAATTCTGTAAGCTTTGAATTATGTATTTTATTTCTCCTATAGGATTCTTGTCAAATGCTGTATTTACTTTGTATATTATATATTAATCGGAACATAATGTCGTTTCTGCGCGTGTCGAAATTCGTAGTGTCATTTATCAGCTTGTTGTGTACTTCAAATTCGTGTCAAAGAGGTTTTAAGGTTAGAGTAATTTGTTTACACTCATAAGTAATAAAATCTTGATTTTTTTTTTCGTAATTTATGGTGATATGGCCAGCCAAATACAGAAGACATACAACACGATTATGCAAGGTCGCACTGCGTAAGACGAACTCTGGAAATAATTAATGATTTTGGGATGGCATATTGCCCCATCGAATTTCCGTTTATTCCGATCACTACAACATTTTCTAAGTGACAAAAAAATTTAAAAAATTTATAATTCTACTATCTTTTTGAATAAACTAACATTCAGACAGTCACTAAATTTGCCATTCTACACTATATCTGATTAAATAAAAGTTTTGTAAAGCTTGTACAACAGCCTTAACTCATGTATATATGTCAAATTTCAACGTTGAAAATCTTTTTTTGCAAGACATGCAAGCCACGTTATCAATATTTTATTAGAATTTGACTGTTAATGTATTCTTTATAATTTTCTTGGAAATTGAGTAAAATCAGAAAAAATTATTAAAAACAGAAAACGTATTTAAAAATTGTTTGAAAATAAAAATTCACCTCTTTAATAATACATCTATGAATAACAATAAATTTTTATTGTTTTTAAATAATAGTATATATTAATATTAAAGAGTTACAAACTTAGTGTTAATATGCAATTAAGCATTGGAGTTATTTAATTTTACAAATTTGTTTAAAAAGATTTATAAATTTAATTTCAAAACATTTAAATTACATATAGACTTATAAATATGTAAAACAAGTATCATGCATTTAACAGATAAAAACATGCAAAAAATAATCAGCAACAAAATTTGTATTTAAAGCAAAATAATTATATGATACCCCAATTAATATCCTTGTTGACATAAAATTATTATATATAATTTACTATGAAGATTTTAGATTGATATTTTCTTTCGTCTAAGTATGATAAATTGATTTAAAATAGTGAAGAATTCACATAAACTCAAACAATTTCATTTAAAAATACAATTCACATATTTAATTTAAGGATTTAATTTAAATATGTATATTTCTTAAAATGTTAAAATCTTTAGGATTATAACTTTGTCATTACACTTTAAGCAACTTTGTGAACTAATGACTTAATTATTTTCACATAAATTGCTTAGCTAAAATTATTCAATTTTTTTAATTAATCACTATATAGAGTCAACTCATACTCATATCACCAGCAGATTTCACTAAAATGATGCTAAAATATTAAGCTGTTTATAATTGATTGGTGTAATAGGTTATTAATGCCTTACAAAATGTCACTTTTTCAATGTTTTAAGATACAATTGAAGAGCTGGGTAAATCGAGGAGTTTGTGATGTGCAAATCTGTGTTTTCTCAATGAATGAAGGGGGCATGAGTTAATCTAACTTCTGACACATACATCACTTCTCTGAGATTAAACAGATATATCGACTGGTGAAGGAAGCCATATGGTATATAAAAAAAATTAAAAAGTGAAATTTTTTAAAAAACAATGTCACAACAGTTATTTTCTACATACATCCCATTATCTACAGATTTATTAAATGACTAAAGCTTATATTGTATATTATAAATAGAAAAGGAAGTTCTTTGAAAAACTAATTAGTTTTAATCTTACATCAGTTAATAATGCAGGGACGAATTAAAATATCGTTATGGGAAAAAAAAATAGAAAGAAAGAAGAGAAAAAAAAATTGTAAAAAAAGATTTAACTTGCAGTATTTTTTAAACCTGGCAAAAAAGCATATGAAAACAGGGAATGTAAACCACAAAATATCAATAGATAAATTTTCTATACTGAAATGAAAGCTATTTTGTGAATGTATTTTTTCTATTTTTTGATCTGATATAATTACGCTAAAGACCTAAAATCATATGTGAAATTGTAAGCCTGTTTTTCTTGTATACATGACAATAAATAGAAATCGATGTAAAGAATTTGGTTCGTGAATCTAGAATGGTGATATATTCTTGTAATATAAAAATAGTGTTAAATACAAAATTACATGAATTTCTTTTAAGTTAGGTATAATTTTTTGTTGTTGAACATTTTCAAAATAAGTAAACTTTTGAAACTGTTTTTTTTTTTTTTTTTTTTTTTTTTAATTTTTTTTTTAATTAATAATCCGTTAATTTTTCTGAAATCTTTCGATGACATGTTTTCTAAAAGGGATTTCACAAATTTTATAATTTACGACAACAGTTTTAATTTAAATAATCTAGTTTAACTTCTAGTTGAAAACATCACTCTACTTGTTGGAAGGCTAAATTTTTTTTTCCCACGATTTTATTAAACATAAAGAAATTTCATAAACAGTAAGAAATATAATAACTAATATAAAAACTCAAATTCAATTATTTCGTAAATATAAAATAAATTTACCTTATAAATTCACACTGAAACATCATTTTTGAAATACTCATGTAAATAATTCTAAGTTCCTTGGAAAGCAACTCGAATAATGAATGGATAAATCAGCAAATGTGTTGATATGCAATTTGCAGGTGATGCCAAACTACAAAGTCATTAAACATTCCCACGTGACAAAAGTAATAAAATGTGTCAATATGGAGTGATCATTGTTGCCATTAGTCAGATTGTAACTATGATCCTATGATCGTAAATTGACGATTTACTGAAAAGGACGTTCGCCGAAAGCAACCAATCGCAGCGAAGAATACTCAAAACAATAATATGACGTAGTCTCATACTGTTTCATTGTGATTTTCTGTTTGGAGGTGAGATCTGGAAACTAATAGTTCATAGTTCTTCATATCCTGAGGTAAAACAATACTTCTTTTGTCTTGTTCCTATAAAAGTACCATGTAAAACTTGCATATATAACTATTACAAACATATATATAATTATTATATTATTGCACAGCACATACATACAAATTATCTTTAAAAGAAATACTATATAAGTATTTGTTAACATTTTTGTAATGAGAACAGAGCTATCTTTCAAAACGACATTGTATGATTTAAATAAATATTTTAACTGCATTTTCTAAGAGAAAAATTGAACTTGCATTCCTTCTTTCTATGATAATTTATTAAAAAATAATCAAAACGTAAAATACAAATTATATAACAATACAAATTTCTATCATAATTCAAAATTAAATTAAAAATAAAATATCTATTTTATTTCTAAATTCTATTCTTAACCATCAAAGGTGTTTTGAAGCATATAAAGTGAAAATATTGTGAAATATTTTCATTAAATATATTTTATACTTTTTCATTTAAAATCAATTTAATTATAATATGAATAATGGATTGTTCCCATTATCATCAAGACTTATACTTATTCGTCTTTCTTTAAAAAAATTTGTATACATTTTTACAGTTATCATCTTTTTTTAGTAACTCAACACCAAATCATTACTATATATTTCTTAATCGCGATATTTTTTTAGTACTAAGCAGTGCTTGAAAATATTGTACGGCATCAATCAGGAAAAAATGCTTTATGCCATAAATAGTTCATATAAAATACAATTTTAAAATTATTTTTAGTGGATTTCTGAAATTAAATTTCTAAATATACAATTGTTGTTGGGAATTAACTAGTATATTTCTTTTTAATCTTTAAATATATTTTAGCTGGCAAGATAGTTACTTCTATTGATAGGTATAATCTAAAAATAGAAATAAAAATAGTTGAAAGTATTTATGAAAAAGCAATAACATATAACATAATGTTAGCATATGTTACATTGAGAATACTTCACACTGAGAAAATATGTATTTTTTTACAAATTAAATATGATTTGCAAAAAATAATCTAACGAATTTTCCAACACAATATTGAAATACTTTTGTAGTACGTAAAGGTAGTGTAATTCGTATACGAAATCATATTATTCATACAAGAATAATACTTACATAGACAGTAGATTAAAATTATTAAAGATGCTTTCTGAAATGAAACATAATAATGTTAGAAATGTAGAATTGCCGGATTATACGAATTCAAGCACATTTTAACATACAAACAGAAGATGAGTACTTATGAAATAAAAATGCTACCTTTAAATTACTACATATTAAATTATTATGGTTTCTTAAATTAATAAAATGTTTAAGTTAGGGATGTTTTAATGTTTTCTGAAATACTTAAAAAACGTATTTCAAAAGGCACTGAACATACATACATAATTTTTGTTGTTGGATGGAATATGACATTTTCTGTTAAATGAAAAGGCAATAGAGATAAATAACTTAGAGAAATATCCTTTCATATAACCTTACCAAGTACATATAGAAAAAAGTATATTACCACGATTTTACTGGAAACGTATGTTTCATACCGCGGAGAAGGTTATGCAGCATTCGGGAACATTGAGAGTCGAAGAAGAGAGAAAAGAGATGCTGAGGAAAGGGAGGATCGAACGGCATCTCCATCATCTTCTGTGCCGCTCTTGGTGCTCTTTTCTCGGCAGGCTCTGATCGAAGAGCTGAAAAAAGATAGTCAGAGTCAACTTTATTCTAGGAATTCGATTTGAAGTGCTACAAGGATTAGCTACTTTAAAGTTTTTTTCGAATAGTCATATAAGCATGAAGGAAGAATAAAATTATATGTATAAAAAAAAAAATCTACATTTGTTTTTTAAAATATAAAGAGTTAAAGTTGAATGCAGAAGAAATTATTTTAACTGATTAATTTAGAATCAGTTTTATTTTAATTATATTTTTAAAAATAAACAGTTATTTGTTTGTGGGTTTTATGATCAAATTAGATTATAAAATAATGCTGTCCTGTTTTTTCGCATTAATATGAAAGTTCGTGATCTAAAAAAAATTATCAAACTGAGTGAAGAAGTCTCACAGGAAGTTTGTTATTGCAGCTCTAATGGAAGCATATGTTGTATGCCTGAAGAATTTCTCAAATTGAGCGACAACATTGAATGAGATTAGAGTATAATAAGTATCATAATACGTCATTGATTTGATTTTCAAGCAGATTTAAGTACAGAAACTCACCCCAGAAATACATAAGGTGGCCATAATTAAAATTACACCGAATATAGCCATGTATAGACTGTTCTAAGGAACGTATCTATAAAAAATGAGTAGCACATACCATTGAGACATTGGGAAAATGACATCTAATAAAACTTCTGTTCAAAATCTTGCTTCGATATAGAAATATGAGACTGCATAGACTTATACGAAAGTACACTTTCCATGCTGAATAATTGTTGAAAAAATTTTATACCAGAAAAACAATACAATAAAGTTTTCAATGTCCATCTTTTAATTACTGCTATAGGAGCATTAGTTTAAAAAATGAACAATTTAAAATCTTAATATTTAATTTTTACTTTTATGTACTTTTTAGTTTTGTAGAGATCTTTTCAGTATGGTATCAATTCTACTTATACACGATTGTGTGAAGTTATTTTTATTTTTACTGACTCCTGTCTGATCTAAGAGGCTCCCATAGTATTATAACCATTCTGTATTTTAAAGTGATGTTTTCGTTATAATTAACTGCAGTATATGTAAGTTCTTACAATTCTAAGTTATTCATAGTCTCTGTAGTTTTAAATTAATAAAATTTCGAATCATAGGGGTCAAGTATAAAAGCAGCACAACATCGTTATCTCAGTGTGAAGTATATTCTTATGTATGCTTGAGTTATTAGAGACGAAAGATCATAACTTCACAGAAGATTCATAAGAAGATATTTTATATGGGTTTTGAGAATGCTTGATTAAATGTAAACGATAAAAAGCGTGAAGACTGTCATAAATGTCAAGGAATAAATTTAAAGAAAAGCACAAGAAATATTGATCTAATAGGAATAATTCTTGTAAATTTTTCTTAACTAAGCAAAAGTTATTTCATTAAAATTAGCAAGAATGATCACTGAGTGATATTTTCTGTGCTGTGTTAATTTTTAGGGTTTTTTGTGATAAAATTATATAAAAATGTGAAGTTTTCAATTACAAGCTTGGAAGATTTTGATAGAAAATTACGCAAAATAGATTAAATTCGTTTAGTAATCTAAGTTAATCAAGAATTCTCAAATGATATATTTATTATCAATATATAGTACTGTAAAAAAAGGTGATCAGCTTCACGTATTCAATGATATAAGAAAAGAAGGGGAAAAAAAAAAGAAAAAAAAAAACTTTTTCTATTCAGAAACTAATCTTCTTTAGTTTTTAAATGATTAAACGTAAAACATCATACACATCACAAACACATCAAACAACACATGAAAAAAAGTAAAATATGAACTGAAAAAAAAAAAAGCTGATAAGAAGATAAGAATCATATAACTTAAGGTATTTAAAGTTGTTATATGTGCAAAACTAGGTTTTAAATAGTTTATATGAAAAACATAAGTTATATGTAAAACATATGTTGGAATAAAGAGCACTTGATAGAAGGTTTTTGCTCAGCAAAATCAAAATTGAAGCAAATCTGCTAAACTATGATAACAAATATTATTTACCATCTCTAAGTATTATAAGTTTTCTTTTCAAATTTCTGGTTCTCATGATGTATTACTATTTTATGTGTTTATTGTTTCATGCGTTTATACATTTTTATTCACTATTTTAAGTTTTCTTAAAAAGATAAAAACATAAGATTTAATGAGAATTTTAAAGTTTGGTCTTTTGTTTTTTGCAGTCTTTTTATCTGGCAATACCTTATGAAGTTAGTAATTTTGTTTGGCTTTTAAGAAAGTTTTTTTTTTTTTTTTTTTTTTTTTTTTTTTTTTTTAAATGATTTTCAATAAAAAATTATAAGATATTGAAAAACCTAAAATGATGCATTTCTTTAAACGGCCTGTAACTAAATTTCCATATTTTCTATAAATTTACTCGTCATATTAAACTAAAATAAATATATTTTCTTAAATGTAATTTTTACTTAAATTATCATTTTTGTTGTGCGACTCAAACTTGAGTGTATACAATCTTGAATATGATATAACTATTGTATAACATCGCACAAAATGGAAAAGCAAACACTCTTGTAATATATGCTTAGTTTTGTAATTGCACTTCGAAAAATTATATTTAAAGAATTAAATATTAGAAGTAAAATTTATTGATCGAAAATCAGACTTACTGATTATAGTGATGTTATTGTTCTTAATTTAAGGCGATTCTGAATACGTTACATAAATTAAGATTAATTTAAATAGATGTATTGTGTTTCACATTTATTTCATATTTTACATACTTCAAACTTTTATTTGCATTAAAATATTTTGATACTGAATATTTATAATGTACGTTTTTAGAAGAAGAAATGTTCACACTACGCACCTGATAGAGGCGAGTGATTTTCAATATATTTTCTCAAATTTAAAATTTTTATTTACATGAAGACATTTATTTAATATTTACCAGTTTATAACTTTCTTGTTTTTTAAACGAATTTACAATTTTTAGTTACGGTAATGTACGTTTTTTGGAAATACGGAACTTCATACTGTGTACAACAGATAGAAAAATGGTTGCGAATATGTTTTCACAAATTTAATATAAATTTGAAATTAAACATTCGTTTCAAATTTGACTAGTTTAAAACATATTAGTTTCTATACAGATTTATATTTTTCTATACAGTTTATCAATAATACAAGTTTTTTTTAATAAATTGAAAATCGTATTATATGTCTTTTCAAATACATCTTATAAGCGGTGACTTGCAACTTTAGAGACACTGTTAAGGCTCTAAATATATATTTTTAATTTTAAGGTTATAAATAATTTTTCTACTTAATATGTTTCAATGATATTACTGTTTTGATATTAATTCAATTTTTTTTCAACAACCTACCTTCACACACAAGTCACCATACTTTCTAAGTGCGAAACATTATAAAAGCACTTTATTCTTGAAATGGGAAATCTCTTCACATAGGTATAAAAAATAAAGCTTTAATGAAATATTAAAAATTTCGAATTATTATTTGTTTCCTGAATAAATTTATATCCATTAAAAATGAAAATTACGTTTGGAACGTCACTAATACGTTTTATAATAAGTACTGAAATATTGAAAATGTGTTTCTGAATGTTCTTGACGTTCCATGTTTCCACATATTCAATGACACATAAATAAAAGCAATGATTAAAATTATACACATGTAATGTGAAAATGATTCATTTTAGAAAAACGTATTTTTTATTATGTTTTATTTTTTAAGGTGAATTAATTTAGTTTTCTGTGTTGTGTTGTTAAAGTTTACTTATATATATAAAAAAAAAAAAATGTGTGCGATTTTGGTAGAGATTATTATTAGAAATGTTTGCTAGGTTTTGTATTTCATGAGGAGGAAAAGTTAATCGAAAAAGAAGAAATATTCGGTTTAAAAATTTTAATAATTTACTTTTCATATGAAAAGCTTTATTTATCTTAGACATTGAGAAAAATATAAATTTTAATATGCTTCCAAAAGGAAAATAATTTTTCAGCTGCAACTTTAAGACCCTGTCTTGCCATTATAATTTATTTTTTTTGAGAAAGTATAGTGGTTTTCTTTATCACAATTTTACAGGTTTCTTTTCTGTGTCAGTGACTTATCAAATAATCGTAAAAATGGCCTGATATAAGCGTGTCTTTCAAAGCAAAGGTCACTTTAGTTCCTTGAAGGTGTTATCTCTGGTTTATCCCGTCTGCTTCAATGATGGCTGCCATAGTAAGTGACATTCATTTCAATCCTAGAATTGCATGTATTACTTTAACTTTGTATGCATAATATACATTATCTTATTATATTGAAAGTCGTGCATTTAAATGTACTGTTTTTGCAGATGGATTAAAGTACTTTTCATTTGAGCCATCATTCATTAATAGATTAGAATAAAGTTATGATACTATTTGAGTATATACTGTTTGAGATTGAAAAACGTATTGAATATGATACTATTTGAGTATTACATTATAGCAGAATTCGAAAACCAATTAGTAAAATATTTACGACTTTAGTCAAATACTGACTTTTCTTAAGAAAATTACCCTAATAAGTTTTCAATTTTTGTGCTATGTTATTAAATACTTGAAAGTTCAGATTTTTGTTTTGTGAGAAGCAAAGTAATTGCACGCATTATCCAATACTCATACAAGCACAAAATTTTAAAAACTAAGTAATAAGTTCAATGTGATTTTTCATGATGGCTATTTTAGCTTTATGTATGCGAAATTGAATAATATATTTAAAAAATAAATAAGCGGTATTCACTTTTAAATAAATTTAAAGACTTGTTTCAAATTCACAGAAAACATTTTTTCATTTGGATATCGCAGTCCAGTGTAAGATTCAAAACTACCAAAGAAAGTGAAGTAGACAGCAAAACGTCTAAAACTGCAATCTTTAAAAAAAATTCCGCTAAAAAAGAGATTTTTGGTAAATATTTTAATAAAAATAACAATTTAAGAGATGGGCGGCGTTTTTATCATTCATATGCTTGGAGTGTATATATAAATAACGCAGATGCTTTTTTAAATGAATAAAGCATTTATTTTTCAGATGAGGTATATGGCATATACTGATTATACGGCATGAAATATTCTGTATCTAATTTTTATAAGTTGTTATAAAACCTTTTTCAATAAAGATGAGTTTATTTGATTATTTAAAAATGATTATTGATTAACTCGTATGTACATAAGGATTAGGATTTTTTTTTATCCAAACCAAATTTCGTAACCATTAAAATTAAATTTAAAACTTAAACTAATAAAATATTGTTAATATTTTTGAATACATGAATGTTATATTGTTTCACAAATACCATCATATAAGATAATTACTTTACATTTTCTCTACTTTATTAATAAATAATAAAGGTTGAGTATTAATTCGACAAAGAGTTCACAAAGCTTTCTCTAAAGTATAACAAGCTTGATCTACTTCAGTATCTATATTATCTCGTTCTATAAAAATATCGCAATACATTTCATTATCTCGAAATATTTTGACATCAAATAAAAATATAATAAAAATATAATTGAAAACTTAATAATCATAGAATATAAATCTTACAATACATTAAATTTTATAAAATTAAGCAGCTAAGTTCAATGTATTTTTAGTTTACAATATATTTTTGTAAGTATATAATCTGGATATATGTTTTTTTTTGTTTAAATGTTTTACGATTAGAGAAGAATATAAGAATACAACGAATATGTAAATAAAAACTTTATAAATTTTCTTTTCTTATATTAAGGTTTATTTATGCAAATAAATTGACTTTTCTATTAGTTTAAAATATGGTTTGTTATCAAGATATATAGGAGGAATAGGGGACATTAATAATTTTGGATAGATTTAAAAAGTTCATTTGAAATTGAAGATTACAATATCCCTTCTCTTCAAAACACGTAACTAAAAGTAAGTCATCATAACCATGTCTTTAGAAATTTACGAAGCATTTTTTTACTATTTAGTTTGTACTTTTTTGTATTTTATTTAGAGCGTTAACACCTTGAACAATGTTTTCCAATTTATGATTAAATTGAGATGATGAATTAAATACCAAAAATATCAAACATTAAAACTATTTGTTGTTAATGGCGTATTAATATTATTTTTTTAAATAAAATTTAGTAAAACAAACTACTTATTACTATCTATATAATTTATTTTTTAAGAAAACGCTTTTGAAGTTTTACAAAATAATTTTGTGATTTTCTAATTAAAATAAACTGTTCATTATATATATGTAAGAGTTTATTGCTTTATATTTGCATTTTAAAATAGCTACCTACCATTTAAAAATAGTTTTGAGTTGCAAGTTAATTACTTCTATTTGTTCTTTTTAATATTTAAAACTTATTTATTCAAAAACAAAGTAAATAAACAGTTTTAAAAGAATTATTTCGATCAATTCATGAAAAATAAAGAATCCATCAATGTAAGCTGTTAATATAGTGAAGTTAAATTGTTATCAACTAAAAAAAAAAAAAAATACACTTAAGATCACAATCCAATAGCTGTTATTATAATACTGATGAAAAAGATTTTGTGTTTATATTTAAATACTATTTCAATTAAATTTCGAATATTATAAAACATTTATTTGAATTTTGAAACACAATTATTATAAATATGACCCTCTGAGATGTAATAAGAACCCCTTGACGGTGATTATAAATTTGAAATTTTTCTAAGTAATAATAATAGAAATTATAATGCTGTTTTACCCAGACATAAATGTATTAGTAATATTAAATAATTGAAAATTATTTTTAGTTCAAAATTACGACAAACCATATTAGTAACTAGATACTAGTCAAGTAATTTGTAACAAAAGCCAGAATAGAATTTAATATCTTTTATTGCATTAATGTTTATAAAATTCTCGAGCAAACGCTATCTAATCTTTGACGGAGTGTTTATATTTCGATTTAGCATCAAACGAACCGAAACTCTCTTTTCCTCATTCAGAATTGTGCAAATCTTAAGAAATGTTTTACAGTCCTTTGCAAACTTTTTATCTTTTGGTTTGGGAGTTATTTGAGTTATAAATAGATAGCAAGATTTTTATCAAAACTACGCCAATATTTTTCATGTTTCTTCAAAAACACGCAATGAAGATCACTCCATATAAATCATAAACCAAATTGAATATAAAGTAATAAAATAATAAACTGTGATAATTTGATATTTTTATAACATTTGTATTACTTATCTGTTAGAGTTATTTATAATGTTTTCCTAATTTCTTCTTTTGATACTAAATAAATCCCGTATGAAATATTTCTAGTATGATATTTAATATAGAATATTATAAAACGAGTTATTTGTATTCAATAAGTAATGTTCTGATTTCATGTGTCTCATTCTACAGTTTTCATTTTATCATACATTTAATGACATAAAATATTTATTCGAAAGAAACCAAAAAAATATTTAAAAGAAAAGAAAAAAAAATATTTTTGAATATTTTTTTGGTCTTTTCTTTTAAATATTTTTTTGGTTTCTTTCGAATAAATATTTTATGTCATTAAATGTATGATAAAATGAAAACTGTAGAATGAGACACATGAAATCAGAACATTACTTATTGAATACAAATAACTCGTTTTATAATATTCTATATTAAATATCATACTAGAAATATTTCATACGGGATTTATTTAGTATCAAAAGAAGAAATTAGGAAAACATTATAAAAGTTTATTTAATAAACATTATAAACATTATAAAGAAAGAAAAACTGAAAAAAATTAAAAAAGGTTGCCGTCCCACACTGAGGTATTTTCCTCTAAAAGCTTGCCAAAAGTCGATTTTCCAAAATTCCTCCTAGACACTTGAATTTTTGCACATATATACTTTATAAAGTGTAAAACCTTACCCCGTATCAATTTTTTTAATCTGAAATCCTAAATGTCATAGAGATTAATCGAAAGTTAACGTTTGCACAAAGTTTGCATTTCTCTTTTCTATTACCAATGCAAGCACAATATTTTAACAAGCATAATTTTAAACTTTTTGTTTCAATTTTAATTTCAATATGATATATGTGTCTTCTTAAAGTCTATATTTAAAGATTTTACCACTTAAAATATAAATTTATCTAAATTTAATGAGCAAATTAAATTTTGTTCAGTCACAAAACTCATCTAATTTTGTTTTGCAATATTTTATTTTCGCGAGTGGTTTTGTTATGCGATTGAGTCTTATTGGGTAGTGGTTTTTATACCATTTTAAAGACCACATATTCTAGTGCCTTATACCTTAAAAACATTTTGCGGATTTTTGCTGATGCAGATATTAAAAGTGTTGACGTTGATGACGTCATTTTGACATACTATCAGAAACTTCCCTTTTGAATTCTATTTATTATTGTTTATGATAATTTACGATGAAAATTACGTATGGTATTTGAAAAATACCATATAAAATCGTAAAACAACTAATTTGAAGAAAAAAATTTAAATATAATGAATATTTTAGATAGTTTTTTGGTTTACCACTGAAAATCATGTAAGGAAAGTTAAGATAGTAATGAAATTAAGCTTATAATGAGATTCAAAGTGTACATTTAAAGTAAGTTCAATTACAAAGAGTAAGAATTCTTAAAAAGATAAGTAAGAAAAAAAAGTATTGGTAAAAAAAAATATTTTTACCTTTCTCCTCTGAGAACACCGTTGCAGATGCTTTAGCTGAATAAATATGCAGGGTCAATTAGATAGCAAGAAATACACTTATACTTACATATTTACAGAAAGTTATAGAAACAATTAGTATTATCGCATTTAAGCACAGTTTTAGCAATATAATAATTTTGGCCAACTTTTCGTATCAAATATCCCAGTGTGCGTCGTTCTGAAAAATATAGTACTTGAAGATTGATATTTTAAAGCTTAATATGAAGTTTGTATTAACTTCAAAATAAGTTTCAGTTTGTCTCAATCTAAGCAAAAAGGATTTTAATGAATATTATTTTAAGTATTGTTAAATTGTTAATTTTGTAGTTGTCTTCTTAAAATAACTTTGTTGAGTAAAATCTTTTTTGCACAAAAAAAAAAAAAAAAAAAAAAAAAACCCTTCGATTTATTGTATAAGTTGGATTAGAGTACGAAATAGTACTACTAGCACTCTTAGACGAGTAAAACTTATAGATGAAGATTATTAAAAAGTAAAAACAAATTTAAGTTACGAAAGTACAGAAGGCATTTGATTTATTCAAATTTCTCAGGAAAAATTTTATTTAAAAAAAAAAAAAAAAACATTTTTTTTTTTTTCTCACGAGACAATTTTTTTTATTGTTCACAGTTGCAACTCACCATGGTAGTAATCAATTTACAGTAGCACTGTAATAGCAAATATATACATCTACTTAAACAACTTTTAACATATATATCTTATTTATACTCTTTGATAAAATTTAAATTTTTATACATCATTTGACACATTTGAAGCAAAAAGTTTTTGGTTTCGTATTTGCTCTCTGTAGTACTTTAAGCAAAGCAACTTCAGAGTTTATGAATATTTGAGGTGTTGAGTTCCAGAACGAACCATCCTTGATTTTTGCTATTTTTATCCCGTTTTTTCTGAACCATTCCTGCCAAAAGAGACTAAATGTGGTTTATATAGTTGTAGGCTAAGTTGGCCTCTAGCTTAACTACATTTGGTCCATTCTGACATAAATGGTTATGAAAAAATGAGATAGAAACAGCAAAAATCAAACCTTATGTTGGTCCGTTCTGGCACTCAACGCCTCATTTAAACACATAGTAAAAGATATAGCTTTCTAGATATTAAAACTTCATTTAATCTGAATGGGTGAAAAGTTTATGTGTTACATTTTATTATATTGTGGATTTTTATTTTATATTTCAGTTATACGTTATTATTATTTAAAAATAAATTACACTTATAAAATTTCATAGTAATAATGTTTTCTTCATATATTTTTCACTTCATAAGTTGCTTTTTTTGCGATACAAAAGTAGATCTATCTCAATTCCAGTTTTTGTTTGCAAATATATATATTTTTTACTTTAAGTTAAGAATTACATAAATAACCCTTATGGTTATTATCTAATATTATAAAACTTTTATAGTAAGCTTATTACTATTATATCGTAAATTGTTTTTAGAATACTCTATCATATTCTATTAAGTATATAGTTAAACTGAGTAGTTGTCAGATAAATGTATTATAATTTAAATACTTATTCGTTGACTTGTTGTCTGTAGTTAAAACTGCTTAGAAGTTGCTTTGAAAAGTAAATTTAAAAAAAAAATGCTAAATATTTAGTTTTTTAAATATATTTTGCGTGTTTAATTCACAAAATAATAAATAATTATCTTAACAATATTGAGAAATTATTTTTTCTTTGAAAATAAAGATTAAAATACATGTAGAAGATTTAGCATATTTTCTGAACTTGCTGCATCAGGCCACAAAAACAACTTGAAAATCGAGATGAGTTATTTCGATGACTGGGTACCTCACAGATAAAAAAAAAAAAAAAAACTAAAAACTCTAGGTTAATAAATAGACATCTTGAATTTTCTTCTCCCGTAAAAGGGATGAATTTTTAATTTTATTAGGAATATCTTTTAAATTTGAAAATTTATAATTTCAAAGTAGGAAAAATCCCATAAAATACCGCTTTTAGTCAGCATACAGAATAATGTACAGCTTAATTTTTTTGAATTTTTGAGATTTGGTCACCCTATTGCATTTGAAACAGTTCAATTTGAATTGTTTATACATTTCCAACACTTTCTTCCTCTTAGGCATTAGAAATTGAAATTTTAACTAATTCAGCTATTGAAGTGGACATTAATTTTGAAAGCAAAATCCCTTCACTTCAAGACATATCCGATTATGCATTCGTATAGGGAATGCACCCAGAATATATTGTTTCGTCTATTTCGCTTTCTCCGGGCATTACAGAGAAGAGGAATTCCAGTAATGGCTCCAAGGTGATGCCGGAGAGCAAGAGATCCAGCCAATCCTGGTTCGGATCCAGCTCCATTTTACGATGCAACATCACGGATGATCCCGCCTACTGAACCATCGTAAACGTCCCAAACACATAAATCAGCAGACTTTGTGAAAGTTTCTCTCTCTCTCTTACAAAGTCATGCCTCCTCGGAAACATTCCAGAAGATAAATCAGCAGATTTTGTAAAAGTTCCTCTCTGTTGCCTCAAACATCATTCCGAAAAAAAAACTTCTTGAAAACCTGGGTAGGGAGGGGAGGGACCTCTTTTGGAATCCCTAAATAAATCAGTGGAATGCTGCTTCTTGAAGATAAGCTCCCACCGAGGATTCCCAAGATTGCTTAAAGTTGCTTCCTTTGCAGATTTATGGGAATTCCCTTTTCTCCTTTATGAAAGCCTTCCGCTAATTGCTTGCCTTCCTCCACAAAGCACACCCTAACAATGATGTATTTTACTCTTGGTTGTGCTACCATGGTGTAATGTTACCCTTACAGTCTGTAATAGGTGTAAGGATAAGGCTATGCTGAGATGGAAAGGCAGTGAAGAAAAGAATCCACAAAAACATCCTTTGAGATGTACTGGCTTTTAAAGAAAATCTTGAATTGCTTATGAAAACGTACTGCAGAAATAAATTCCTCTCGATTGCCTTTTAGAACATATCAAATGTATTGAAATCTCTATGGAATGGGAAAGGAATATTGAAAAGAAATCGATCGCGTCGATGACAATGGTCCATTTATATTTCTGGGATTTCAATGAAAATGATAAATTGAATGCAAACTTGTTTTGCTTAATCATTCAGCCAAATATTTAAAATGGCACTCTTGATTTCTATTGATTCCTAATTTTAAACGGTAATAAAAATAAGTAACTGTAATGGTAATAATAATAGTAATTTATTGAACATTTTTTACACTCTTTATTTTTACAAGTCATAAAAAATATAAAACGCCCAACAATAGTATTATTCCAGCTATAGAAGACGTTTACTATGTATAGAATTATAGAAACAGCATTGAAAGCAAAAAAAAAATCATCATTATCTTTTCATTACTACGAATTTCTGTTAATTTAAAAATTAAAAAAAAAAAAAAAGTGTTTTCAGTATCATATAAAACAAATTGTTGACTAAACTTTGAATGTGCGATATTAATTTTATTTTACATTATAATCTCATATTATATATATAGCTATCGAAAAAATATTATATAATCATTGAATTTGCATTATTACTTTTTTTTTTACTTTTAATGAGGCAGAGAACTACATGTAAATATAATTTAAGAAAATATCATGTTTCAGCAACTGCGATCTATAACTACAAGTATGCAATATTTTTTTAACTATTGGCTCATATTCTTCTCAGCCAAACTGACGGCAGTGTGGTTTGCGCTGGCCTTGCTTGCCAAAGAAGGTGTTGGATTCGAATCGGGTTAGGCGTGGATGTTTCTTGTGGTTCGGAAACCACGTTAAGCAGTAAATACCGGCCTGATAAACAGTTATTGTGCATAAAAATTGGTCGTTGAGCGTACAAACCAACCAACCATATTCTTATCAGACATTATCACAATCGTTTTCATTATGTTCTTATTATATTATATTATAAACTGAAAAGGATTTTTGAATTTTATGCGATAGAGCTGAGATTTTGATATAGTTGTGATTTTTGAAATTCATAGTTTACTTTCAAACTGTGTCAATATTTGTTAACTAAGTTTACATTAGGTTTTCTACAGCGAAATTGTTCAAACACAATAAAATTTATTTAATTCAAGCGTTCAGTCAAAAGCATTGAATAAGTTACTATTATTCTTAAACTTCGTTAAATGGCATAAATTGGCTGTAATATAAAAAGTAAATCAATAAGAACTTTAATAGTTAAACTAAATTACATAAAAAATCAACAATACGTTTTAAGTTTAAATTAGTTTTAGTTCATTATGTAGTAAAAAATTTTTTAAAAATTAAGTTTGGATCCAATGCAGTTATAGATTTAACTGCATGTAAGCGATTCTCTTTTGAAATGATTATTTACATTTTTTCTTGTGCCTTAAATGACATCCCACGTAGACGAAGTGTTTCATCTCATAAGTGTAAACCGCTGAAGTATACGAAACACTGACAACACATACACTTTTATTGGCAACAGACATTAAGTATATCGTATTTTGGAACTTGAGAAACTAGTATTTCTTTTTTTAAAACGTAAAATTTCTAAAAAAAATGTGTATCAAGGTTTGAAAAAAGTCCATATTGTAATAAATAATACCTAAGATTTTATAAGAGTGTCCGGCCTAAGGAGACATCAGGATAAAAAAAAATAAACTCCAATCGCCCACATCCATCCTATCAAAAATGCTGCAAAATAATTATTCTTTCAAATAATTATATAAACTTTTAGTACTTGATTAACTGGATTGTGAATTTTTTTAATTTTAGACTGATGTACAGAATTAATTTCATATAGTTACCACCAACATTCAAATAATAGGATACTTTCATATATTTATAATGCTACTTTATCACAAATACAAATTTTTGCAATATTATATTTTAAGAGTTGAAATATTTTTTCAGTTAAAAGGAAAAGCATTTTTTTTTTTCAACTGACGCTTTTTATCAATAGTTCATTTCGTTTTGATTAAAAAAATATTATGCACAGTTTGTTAAAAAGAAACTTAAAATTATATTCTTAATATTATTATACCAATAATTAAAATTGTAAATTATCTTTTTATTAGCAGAATTAAAATTAGTCGGGTTGCTGAATATAGAATTATTTTTATGTTTTTTTTAAATAAAATTTAATCAGAAACTGTAATTGAAAAAAAATCGTCTTTAATACTAAATATGGAAAAGCTGATAGAGTTGTTTAAGAACAATAGTTAATTTACTTTTTGATTGTATTTTTAATCTTCTGTTTAAATAATCACATTTGTTTTCGAATCTCCAAAACTACAATGTTGTTTGGGTAAATATCATTTATCTATTCACATATTTTATTTTCACAGTACTATTCATGTTATTTATTCTCATAAAATCAGGATAAATGAATAAAAAAAAAAGCATTATTTTTGAGTTACTAATATCTCTTATGTTTGAAGTAAAGGAATGTAAAAATAAAAGCAGGAGTTATTAATCAATTGCTAAATTTTTTAAAAACAAATATTAAAATATTAAAAGATTACTGCCCTTTGGGACCTAACCCCCATTTTTCCACCTACATCCTCTGTTTGATTAGAAATATTAATATAAGAAATATATTCTCGGCAATCCTATTTCACTCAGGATGAATGATCACATGTCATTCTTTGAAAGACGGTGGAAATCGGACAACAGTTTGATGATCTCTCTTTTATGTGCATTTACATAGACGCCCTATGGTAATGGCTGACCGTCGAATAAGGTGTTGTGAGCGTACTTTATGACTCTCTTCTCTTAAAAAGCCATTTTCTCTTTATTGAATGGTCTTCATCCAAAGACTAGTTTAGTGATGTGAGGTTCACACACAGGTTAGGAAATGTCACATCTGGCAAAAGCATGAAAAAGTAAGTTTTTGAATTAAAATTTAATTTTGTTTAAAATTTTGGGGATGTCACCCTGCTCTGATTTTATAATTATATTTTTTAATTTAATTTCATAAACAAATAGATATTTTTAGGTACTTTATATATTGTTAAATGGTTGCGAGTATGGATTTCTTAAAAGAAGATTAAATATTTTGATATTTCATATATTAATCAATGAATTCAATTTGAGATATATTTGTTAAATATGCCATCGCTTTTTTTAAAAAGCTTCTTTCTAAGATATTTGCATCCCTTAGCTTTATAATTAATTTTGACAGAGTGACTGATTTATCGTACATTACCTTATTGGGTGCCTAATTCTTATTTTTAAAAACACGTATTTTGAACTCTGATTTTCCAAGTTTCAAACTTAAATTTTTATTGATATTTTTTCAAATTATTTCGACCCTAGTTTGTTTAAAATGTAGTTGGATAATGAAAACATAACATATTTTTCGATAATTTTACTAACTAAGAATAAAGTCTTGTTGATAGTTTTTATAAATAAGTAAACAAAAGGATTTTAAAATTTTATAGCAATAGAATTAGAAATTCGTTTCAGAACATTTTTGATGCTTTATATATATATATATATATATATATATATATATATATATATATATATACATTCAAAATTTTTTAAATTCCTTACTAATATATATAATGTTATTTGAATTTTACGCTACATGATTTATAATACAGGTTCAGCAGGTTATAAAAAAAATATTGAAATTTTGATGTCAAAATGTCCTTTTAGTGAAAGAAATTACTTCTTAAGGGGGAGGTTTTTTTTATTAAAAAGTCCAATTGGAAATAGAGCATCGCATAAATTTATTTTTTAATTCATTACTTTTTACAATACTATAAATTATAATGCTTATTTCTTCATCTTAATATATTTTTCAGTTAAAAGTTTTGTATTCAAGCTCGTTTATCTCATACAAAATATCGATATTATAAAATGTGTGTTTTTTTGTTTTGTTTTTAATCTCCTTAAATAATCCAAAGTAAAATATTATCCCAAGTGAATTCAAAACAATTATCATTCATTACAAATGCAAGATAGTTCTTGCATTTGTAAAGTCATTTGTAAAGTATTTTTAGACGTCTTTTTGAAATGTTTCCTCTCTAAATAGTTATAGCAGTTCTGTTCAAAAATGTATGATGAAAAATTGCAGTTATTCAATATAGTGTAAATTTTAGATTTTCTACAAACTAATTCCTATAATTATTTCTAAAATTTAGAACAGGTATTTTTGCATAAAGAATATAAATTAAAGCAAAATGATAAATCATCGGAGAAATATCATGTGTGGCAGTTTATTTACTAATGATACGAATTTCACACACATACATAACAACAACAGTTTGTAAAAGCAAAAAGTATGGTATCACCTTAAGAAATAAAATAATAAGTTGCTTTCTTTGCTATGAATATTCTGATTACTTACGACCATTAGACTTGTATGTGTTAATATGTAATTATGGTTGGTTGTATTCAGATTATCTGGCGCCGTCAGCAACACGAGGGCTATAATGCGCCGAAATATTCGACATTAGACAAGCCAACATACATTTACAAACACCCATGCCAAACACGGGACTCGAACCCGCAACCTCGCGGTCTAGAAGCCAGCAATATGGATTCTGAAGATCCATATTAAGTTAAATATTAAAGTTGAAAACTATCTTGAAATGGTCTTCTGTCTCATTCAGTTATAATTTCTGTCCGTGATTATGTTTCGATGGAAAATTATCTTTGTTTTTATGTCTTAGTCATTGTACCTCCCGATATTTCCAAAAACTCTGCCGACCAAACTGTATAGTGGTTAGCGTGCTGGCTTCTAGACAGCGAGGTTGCGGGTTCGAGTCCCGTGTAGGCATGGGTGTTTGTAAATGTATGTTGGTTTGTTAAATGACGAAATGTTTCGGCGCATTATAGCCCTCGTGTTGCTGACGGCGCCAGATAATCTGAATACAACCAACCAAATCCAAAAACTCTAAGAACTGTGGTTACTGATGCAACAACACGACAAACGTAAACAAGTTCTTAGCATTCAAAGTAATGTTTTATTTGATCAAATAGTGAGAAATTCTTCAAAACTCGAATTTGGATATCAACTGTGTTTCAAAAAGTTTGTGTTTGTGTTTTTCTTGTGGTTAAACCAATAACTACGATTTTAAAGTTCGTCAGATCATTAAAAGTTACAATGACTAAAGTCTTGAAAGCAAATTAATTGATGAGAGAAATTCTTTTGCAAAAAAAAGTCAATATTCTCCAAAAGAAAGAAAAGGACTCATCATGAGACAAAAGAACCTAAGTAATCAAAATAACCACAGATTTAATAGCTACAATGCTCAGTTACTACAGATATAGTAATATTTTTTGTTTTTCTTGTATATTTTTAATTTGGATAGAATAAATATGTATATCAATTTATTATAATGAAATAAATAAAAATTACTTTTATAAATGATATTAAGTTTTTGATAAAGGAATAATTTGTTTGAATTTCAATAAAGATAAGAGAATATTTTGATATAAATAAAACAATTTACAAATCAAATTATTCTTATTCACTTGAAATCTAAATTCTCAAGGAGCAAATATTTAAACAACAGTAATAAGTAAAAAAATTATCTAATGCAAGAATAAAAATAAATACTTAAACTTTTACTGCTTGTAATTTTATTCAAACCCCTTTCTGCTAAACCAGGCTTAGGGTATCTTGCTGTTGATTCATCATCAGATATTTTGGAAATGACTGAAAAATTATAAAAAAAGTTAATTTGAATTTTCTCACTGCATTAAATATTTATTTTTATTTTTATTAATGAAACATGAATAATATCAATAATTAAAATAATATAAACTTATTTGCTTTCAAGCACAGTGCAGGAATGTATTTTCAAAAATTTGGGAAATCAAATTTGTTGAACATATAATAGTGATTTATAGAAACCAATTTTATAAAAAAAAATTATATGGTAATTTTATAAAATATTTATATGGCAAAAAAATTGTCAGTGGATTCAATCGATACTAATTATTATTCACATTATTATTCTTTTTCATAAATTCCATTTATTTTAAACAAAGAAATATCAGCATCGATGTATTGTACTTTCTTTAAATTTAGTTTTTTACTCTATCCTAAATATTAACATCACCTAAATATCTTTAAAGATTTTATTCAGAAGCACTTTAAAATATTTATACAAGCTTTCTGGGTAAAGTAGTAAAGTATGGAGTTGTTGTTTTTATCAGAAACCATAAAACGTCTTTTCCATAGCAGCAAGTTCTTCTAGAAAGCTATAATAAAAAAATAAAAATTAAAAAATGGAAAATTATTTTATTATTCAAATTAATTAATTTAATTATTTCAAATGAGATTGATAATTTTACAATTTTTTCCTAAAATATATACTACAATATTTTTCTTTGATTCTCTTATTTAAATTTATATTCTAAATGATTTAGATAAGAGCATTTTACGCTTTGGAAATTAGATTTTTTTTTAGTTTACCTGTATTTTTTGAAATCCGTACTTTAATTTTACTTGTGATTAAAAGTATAGATAAAGTTTACTCGAGGACTTGAAGTAATATTTAAGAGTGTTTGAAAAATTCTTCACAAATAAAATCACGTGATTTATACAACAATTTAAATTATTGCAAAAAACCTCAGACATATTTCAAACAAACATAGTAAAAATTATCTATGTAAATGAAGGAATTTAATTTTCATATATACACGAGCAATTGAATTTAAAAAAAAATATTCAGAGTACATTTGGATAGAAAATTTTAAATACTTTTAAACTCTCTTTTACGCGTAAAAGAAATTAATTGAGTGTTTTAATTTTTTTAAATCTCAAAAGGAATCAATTTATAAACATTTAATGTTTTAAATATGTCATTCTGGAATTCAGATTTACATAATTTTTAAATACCAATAGTAAACTAAGATTAATATTTGATTCGCTAATCAATAAAATTTAAATTCTTTCAGAATACCACTAAATTTGTAGATATTTTACAATTAAATTTTTGATCCAACTTGCTTTAAATTTAATTACGTGAAAAGAAAATTTACAATACAACAAAGTTGCAATATTTTGAAGGTTAGTAATTTTTTGAATAATTTTATTTTTCTGATGTTTTGATAAAACAATTATTTTAGTATGTTTGGCATAAGATAAGCTTGAAATTAAATTTCTTGCAAAAATTTAATAATCTTCAAACGATTAAAAAATGTAATGATCATGGCATTCACAAGTTTTACCTATTTAATTGTAACTACTTGCTTTAATTTTAGTCAGTCAGTTAAAAAGTATCTAAACTACTCTTAACTATCTTATAGAATTAAAATGTATCAATATTTTTTCGTTACTAGGAATTTAAAAATTATTATTTTGAAAATCTTAAAACTTCTCTAATGTAACCAAACGTAAATGTCAACTTTTAATTATATTCCTGAAAAATAAACTTTTTGGTTGTATATTGAGCATGAAAATAATAATGTATCTATTTGATACAGATATTTCCTTTTGAAAGTTTCAAAGAATATATATTGAACTGCTAAAAATATACCAATAAAAAAAACATGAGTGAATCCAGTTTAGAGAAGGTATTAAATCAAATGTTTAGCTTTACAATCACTACATTTTCATATAATGCTAAATATATTTTTTTATTATTTATGGGTTCTTATCTATATCTACAGATAATTTGAAATAATGAAAACATAGTATTTTGAAATAATTAAAATATGCATTTATTAACTTCATTACTGTTATAAATATATAAAGGTATAAGAAAATTATATGATACATAATAAATTTTTCGTGGAACTTTATTATTTCATGACTAACTTCAATTCATTAATTTTTCAAATTTTAATGATTTTTGCTTGATTTTTTAAACCCTTTTAATGTATAGAACCAAGAGCATTTTGCTGATTTTTTCACACACACACACACACACACACACACACACACACACACACACACACACACACACACACACACACACACACACACACACACACACACACACACACACACACAACACACACACACACAAATATTAACTATAAACTTTGAGATTAATTGTAAACAATTTCTTCGGAGTGGAGGAAGGGGCATGTGGAAGGCAAACACTTAAATTAAAACAACCTGAGCTACAATACATATTAATGATTGCTGGATGAATTTTTCACAAATAGCATAATATCTAGGGATTTGGAACATCGCACAACTTTCAATTACATTATAATACTGATCACTACATTTATATTGGACATGGATAGTGTTATAACCATTGTCATATTTTTATTCATTCAAAGAATGGACTGTTTGACGATATTTTTGGTGATAATTCTTACATGTGCAAAAGGGGAAAAAACTCCAAATTAGTGAATTTGGCAATATACTTTTCGATAACCCTTGTATTATCCTTTTATGTAAGTGAAACAGAGGAAAGGGGAAAAAACAGTGGTTTATGAACGTTGTTCATGAGAAGAGAACTCTGAGTTAAAGAAATTCGTTTTTCAACTTTTGACCCTTTTTTAGTATTTTTAAGGGATTTTCGGTGGCGGAGGTATTTAAAACATCTTAAGAGGCAATTACCGTAGCGATTTTGATCAAAATAATCAGAGCCGCTTTTTAGCAGTCTCTGTAAAACATAATTTTTTTTATGTTTTTTCATGTTTTGCACATGGGCAATATTGATAAAAACCTTAACGACAGGTCCTATGACCACCAATAACCCATAAGCTAAATTTGAACAGCTTAGGTCAATTCGTTCGGGAGTTAAGCTGGCCAAGTACACATCAACAGACGACGTTTTTTCTAGGCCCCTTTTCTGATGTCTGGATGTTCCAAAACGTCAAAAAATGCACACAAAAAAATAAAAAAATACTGAATAAAAATTAAAAAAAAACCAACACTTTCATTCCTTATGTTAACATATCCGTAAGTGAAAGCAAAAATTTACCTTGCTTTTAAAAGTATAGCCAATACACCAAAATAACAGAATGCATATTTTGCCAGTACCGTTGATTAGGATGTATATAGGATGCCGATGACTTTCCGCGAAGAGTGCACAAAAGCGTTCTTTTATTTTTTTGGTGTGCTTAGTAAAAGTGCATTTATTTGAGAAAAGTTTAAAATAATTGTTAGTCTTAATATGCGACATGAAGTTAATTTCTCATGAGCCTAAGTTTTTTTTAATTAGTGTTTTATTTTTTATTTTCTTTAAACTATTTAACTTCTGTTAGTAATGTTTTGCTAATTCTTCCAATTTACGCTTGAAGAAAGGTCTTTGTCATTGAAATCCTGAAAATGAAAGTATATATGTTAGGGATGTGGTTTGCTGGCACAATTTTTATTTTTATTTATTTCCTATTTTCATTTAATGGTTTCTAAACCCAGCATGTAGTATATTGTTATGAATTTTTCCACTGAGGCAATGATGGCACAATTTTTAAGATAAAAACTACTATTTATTCACTTTAGAAAACTCACAAAATTTATTCAAAGGCAACAGTGTAATCACTCTTATGCTTCAACATAAGCTTCAACAAAAACAACTTCGAATACAGCGATTATACAAGCTCACTCCAATAGGTAAACAAAGCTATCAGCTTTCATCGAAGTCCGAAGTCAATCTGAAAACTTTCCCGATCTCCGGTCTTTATATACCAGGCGCGTGAGAACATTCCCGAAATTTCCAGCTAATTCGTCGAAAAAGAAACATCTCGAAATTTCTCGATTGCTTTAGGTGTTGCCATCTTTTTCTAACCTGTATAATCGCTGTTAATAAATAAAATAAGATAAAATAAATTACAATAGAGTTTTAAAATAATTCGTCACTATTTACAATTAAATACAGACAATTTGTGCAACAATATAATGCTAATACACACATGCAGAAGATATTTAAAATTATTTTCAAAACACTAGGAAAATCAAGTATATTGTATTTTATAATTCATTTAAGCAAAAATGATAATTACTTTAAAATGAAGTAGCTGAATGATACATATGTTGAAATGAAGTAGCATGATTATAAGTTGGAAAGAAATAAAAATCTTGTTTGAATTTTCTTTCTTGTCTCTTATTTTAAATCAAGGTTTTTGTTACAATAACAGATAGATAAATTACTGGCTGATTTAAAATTTCATGGAAAGTAAATGAGTGATGAGTGTCTTTCTGTTGACACTTTGGCATAGAAAACAGATATTTAGTAAAAACACTTTACTATTTGATTCCGAACAATGTCATCAACAACAAATTTACCAATATGATCTTTATGCATGTAAGAAAAATAACTTAACTTTGGTTGTTGTTTTTTTCTGTTTTTCAATGATTATTTGACACTTATGTATCATACTATTTAACTAGTTAAAAACTATATCTTTTGCATAGTTTTCTGTAAAGGTTTGATAAATCCTAATGTATTTAAGCAGACCAAACGGTACAGTGGTTAGCATGCTAGCTTCCAGACCGCAAGGTTGCGGGTTCGAGTCCCGTGTTAGGCATGGGTGTTTATAAATGTATGTTGGCTTGTCTAATGATGAATGTTTCGGCGCATTATATCCCTCGTGTTGTTGACGGCGCCAGATAATCTGAAAACAACTAACCAACCTAATGTATTTAGTAAGATTGTTATTAAAATTAGTTGTTAGATTAAATTAGAATGTTTTATTTCGTAATTAATTTTTGTTTAACTGTCGAACTTCTTTAAAGTAAAATATGTTATTCCTGATGTCTTTCGACATCAGGAATCACATATATTTTACACTAAATTAATGCAAAGAGTTCATACAAAGGTTTTTTCTTTCTGCTTGTAATAATATAAGCAAAAATGAATGGTAATTTATTAGTTAATAATTAGTAATGGCTAATATTTATAAATTTCAATAACTCAGTTTATGTAAAAGAATCATGTAAGTTTTTATTTGTGAAATAATTTTTTTCATAATTATTTAAAAAGTAATGAGTAGGCTTTTGAGAGAATCTTTTAGATTTTTAGCAAATACAGAAAACTCAATCTGTTTAGTATACAAATATATAATATTAGAAAGGAATCAAATGTTACTTGATTTTTATTTATTTGACGAAGATGAGAGACAAAGGGACATTTTAAAATAAGTATTTTGAATAACATAAGTAATTTAGTGTTAGAGGTTTCTTAGAGTATTTTAATTATTACTTAATGGAAATAAATTTAATATACATATCTTTTTTTATTTTATAAAAACTTTGAATATATTCAATACATTTTATTATATAATTAGGATTTTTTTTTTATAATTGAGATAGTTTATAACATGTCTATGTATTTTGATATAGTAAATAATATATGCAAAGTTGATGAATTATTTTGCCTTCTGTAAACAAACGTCTCTGTAGTGCTGTAAGATTCTAATTGCAACTATGATACAATAGAACTAGTCTTAAGCACAGCTTTATTCAAAGATGTTTAATTTATGTGACATCTTTTTAAAGTATTTTTTATATAGTGAAGAGGTAGAAGATTGGAAAAGACATGATAAAAACGTAAAACTTGGACCAATTTAAAAATAAAGGAAACACGGGAAAAATTATTTTTAAATAATTTTTTTAATTGTTTTCAATTTTAAAAAAAATTAATTATTTTATTTCAATCTTATATGTATTTTTTTTTTATAAATATAAGATATGCACCTATATTTAATTTAACGATTTTTTTCCGCAAAATATTATTCTTGCATATCTTCTAGTAGTTCCTACTAGTGGTGGTTATAAAAATAAAGAACATTTGATCTGAAGTAACAGTGTAATATTCAAACATAACTATTTGTTAAGAGTTTTATACATATATTTTTTCTAAAATGAATGTTCATAGGCGGATAAACAATGATAGAAAATTTTATAATAAATTGCTTATTTATAAAACATGTGAAGGGATAAGTTATGCAATTTATTGAAATAAGAGCTCTTACAGAATATGTAAACAATATATTCCCTCAATATTTCAGTATATTTACTTTCACCAAATTGATTGCTATGTACAGAGAAGCTAAATGATCATGGAAACAATACTGAATAGAACATTCAACATTGATTCTAATAACCCTAAATTTCTTTCTGTTTAAATTTCATTGAAAAGCTACTATACAGTAGAACCTCGATTAACCGTCCCTCTTTTATCCGGAACTCTCTGTTAACCAGCAATCATTTAGTCGACATCAAAATTCTCACAAATGAGTAATAAATCATTTGATATTTTTGAAACCGGAATCTTTTCCCTTACTGTAAAGTTACATAAGTAATGGTGAGACTTTTGACTGTTTTTCAAAAGAACTGTCATGGTTAGAGCAACATTCAGATGCAGATCAAACTGAACTATTACTTAAAAAAACAAAAAAAAAACCTCCGCGATGGAGCTGCGAAACAACGATTATCAAGACTGAGACAACAAAAACTCATTTCCAACAATTATGTCATAAAAAATATTAAAAGTCCTGTATTCAATAAATGAAAACCATATACTTTTTATCCTTTTTTACAACTCCCTATTATCCGGAATTTTAGCTTATCTGACCTACCTTTGGTCCGAATTAGGTAAGTTAATCGAGGTTCTACTGTATTCTATTTTAGTGTACATGAGATAATTTTTCAATTTTTACATAAATCTTGGGTGTCACTATTAAAATCTAGCATAATTATTCTGCTGTTTTACACCCCTTATATGTAATATTTCTCAGAGAACCTTGACATTATGCTATATTTAGTCTTGAAATTATACATTATTTTCCTCACGATCATATACGTTACATAATTTAGCGGCTTGAAGTTGTCTTCTATACTTAGCTATTTTACATATTAAATCAAATGAAAGTAACTTTAAGGTCGTTAGTTCTGGGATTTTCCTCTATAGACTAGGCTACTTACTTAACCATCGTACTATTGTGTTCAGAATCCCAATGCTCTAGAAACCATAGTAATTATTGTTGACTAGCTAATTCTTTTCTTAGAGTGATTCTGTCGATTCAAGTGTCTACCGATTCAATCTCACAAATATGTCACCGTTGTCGTTACTAATTTTGAAAAAATTACTTTTACTAAAACTTTTCAGAACTCACCAAGTAGATGTAAAGTTCCACCAAGGCTCTTCCCAAAAATCCAACTCTTTATGGAATGGTAAATTATGTTCCATTCACTTCAATAGTCAAGAGAATGTACAAAATATCTTGTTCTCTTGTTCTCATACTTTCGGTCAAATTTTGGCATTCGAGATCTTCGTTTCAAAGTTACTAAAATATGGTTATCTCTGTTAATTGTCCTCGCATTTTTCCAGTGGTCTTTTTTACAAGTTTAGATTAGTTAAATTTAAAAATTCCAATTCAGATAGAGTATTATTTTGCAAAATGAAATGTAGAGAAGTCAGGAACAATAAAATGGTACATGTTTTCAAGTTTAAAATCAATAGAGAATGCTCAGCTAAAATTTGCTTGCTTTTATTCTACTCAATCAGACCACTATATCGCTTGGTACTATAATTGATTGAAGATGATAATGAAGTGTTTTTTTCAGACTGTGTTGCTTTGTTTTCAGTATTCTCCAGAACCCAAATACAATATATATATTGTCTCTTAATCACCAGCATATACCACCAATATTCATATCGATCAGATATTCGGAAAATATGTGGGAAAATTTATAAAGATACCAATAAAAAAAGTGCAGTTATAAACATATATATTAGGCCATACAAACTGCCAGGCATTTGCTATACGGCATTAATAAAAATTCTGATAATCAGAGAAATTCTTTTATTCTGTCACTCAGATATTTTTTCTATGATAATTGATGAGAGACAACAAATTGAATGGAGGAGGATATTGGAATCAAGAAATCAGCATCCGAAGAATGTTGGTATTTTATGCTTCTCTCAATGAATTTTTGTCTCGTTGATTATACCCTGAGCTAATTGAGGGGACAAATTGTAAGGTTTTGGTCCTTTTAGTAATGGAATATTTCAACATTTCAAAATAAAATTACACCTGACTTTGATTGTTTTAACTTTCCCTGACGTTTCAAGCAGTTAACAGGTGCATTAAACATCCATCAAAAAAGTGTGGTCATGCAACAGAAATAGGTACATTTGAGCAACTTTGTATTCAAGATCTTAGCTGCCAAAATTTGACTGAAAATACAATTTCATGATATTTTCTACACTCTTTTGACTGTCAGTTGAAAACCAATATAATGTCTCACTGTGTAACTCAATGAATGATTAGAGGGTTTGATAGTGGATGGTTGATACTCAAATTGCAGCCATATACCTCCGATTGGTGAGTACTGGCAACCATTAAGGTACTATTTTAGAGGCGAGAGGGGGGGGGGGGAGTTTGTAACTTTGCTTTTAAAACTTTGTGTCTCTTGGCGAACTGATGATTAAACTCTGGAATTTTTTTAATTTTTTTTTTTTCTTTTAATTTTTTTTATTGAAGCTGGGGAATTTATGATATTTCCGCACTGTTACAATTTGATATGTGAAAATCAAATATGAACTTAAATTCGTTAGTTTTTTTTTTTTTTTTTTTTGTGAAAATTAGCTCTTTTTTTTTTACCCACCCAAATGATGACCATTGTACATTGACAGCCATTAGGTTACCAATAAAAGTTTTAGTTTAATACTTTAACGATTTTAATTTTATTATGCTTAGCAAGTTTATACAAACTCACTGAAAACCATTTTTGAGTATTTTTTATTATTGATTGACAACTTTTAAATTAAAAAAAAAAAAAAAAAAAAACTTTCAACATTTTTAAACCGATTTTAAGAGATATAGAAAAAAAAATATCATTGTCTAAAAATTTTGATTGATAATATTTTTTTTTTCTAAAAACAAAACACTGTAAATGAAAATGCTATAATATAATAATACATGGCATCTACAAATTAATCGAGTAATGCATTAATAACAACGCCTTATAAACCATTCTTTTTCCCCAATTAATTTATGTTCACCATGTCATTCTATAAACAAAAACAAATTGTTTATTATGCCTTGTTATTATGAGTTATACAGATCTATTTGAACTCCATTGTCCAACTAATTCATGGACACCATGTATGTGTGGCAGGTTAATCACGAATATGTGTAACTAAATAAAAAACATACAGTTGATGGACAATATGAATTTGTCTTAAATCCTTCAGTTTAGAATTTTTTAACTCGATAAAAATTAACATAGTCTCCCTTTTAGCGTCTGTACCCCACTAATGCAGTTGAAAGCTTATACAAAGATTCTGCAATTCGGTATTTTTGTCATTCGAGGTGAACATTCCCAGGCATACTTTAAACACAACATACACAAGTGAAAAGTCACATTGACTCGAATTTTCTTACTGTAATTCAGCAGGTAGTACTTCAAAGATTGTCTAGAAGAGGGCTGTCATTATAAATATCGAAAGTTTACAGTTTTTCTATAAATAGAGATATTGGCCTGCAATTTTGGTATTAAAACATTCTCCCCAAATAAAGACAAAATTCACTAATTTGACAAAAATGTGTCTATATAGTCCTTATGTACTATATTGTGAAGATGGCACACAAATCGAAATGTGACATTCACTGTCAATATCATTTTGAGTTGTTAGAGATAATAGTCCGAGAGGCGACTGCAATTTTTGGACCCCATCGAACATCATTCTGAACCTTTTATATAGAAATTGGAGAAAAGTGAGTAGATTAGGAATCCACTGGTCTGCCTTGGCAAAAATGGCCGAAACTGATCAATAATCGACTTGGAATGAGTTGAACTAAAATCCGATTGCCAAATATGTCTTAACTTGCCAAAAATAGAGCAAACTTATTCGTCTGGCAACCCACTTCATTTTGATTTTCAATGAGAAAAAGCGCAAACGATTTCTGATATTTGGCTCGGAAAACTTATATCTTTTAAAAGTAAGCCAAATTGGCGACATCAATTACGTCATAAGTGACGTAATATTTTTTGCCAACTTGGCTCCCTTTTAATAGATGCAAGTAGACCGTCGCCAGATATCTGAATCGTCTGCAACCTTCTTAATTGAAAATTAAAGAGTGAGGGTTACCAAATAAAAAAAAAAAAATCATTATCTGGCAAGTTATGGCGCATTTGGCAATTGGATTTATTTCAACTTATTAAAAGTTAATTTTTGACCAGTTTCGGCCATTTTTGCCATGGCAGACCAGTGGATTCGTAATCTACTCACTTTTCTCTAATTTCTATAAAAAATTCTGAATGATGTTCGATGGAGTCCAAAAATTGCCAGTCGCCTCTCAGTCTATAATATTATAAAATGTATATCCAGAATAATAAAGTGTTCCTTTAAGACACAAAATAGAACATCGATTTCATACGAATCCTTTTTCAAATTCAGGTCCGAAAGTCCATGTCTAAGTATGTAATAGCTCCGAATACTTCCCATGACCTAGTAAACAACAGTGGGAATTCATTTTTGGTCATTCATTAATGAGCAAGCTCATACATTTCTTAAATAAGAACATGCGAATAACTAATACTCTTTCATATCGCTACGTGCTTGATCATTTCCAATGTCCAGAGAGATTGGCAACAAAATTAACTTCGTTGCGAGCATTCATTCCACTTTCTTCACTCATTCCACTTTAATCCACGTCACTTGCAATATTGAAAAATTAAACAGTTTAGAAAAGAAACTAAATGTGATGATGTAACTTTTAAGTCTAAGAGAACAATATTATACAACAGGAAAACTCATTCGATAATTGAAAGAAAAAATCCTTTATTTTTTTTAAAAGGTGGTCTGGTACATGAACATTTTTAGATTATTAATTTTGAGTTAATTAATGTTTATTAAAATTTAAAATTCTTCTTTTTACAATGATGCCACGTTTGTAATTATATCTTGTTTCAAAGTATTTTTAATAATTTTTTGAAGAAAACAAAATGTAGGTATTTAATGCATGCTTTTTAACTTCAAAACCGAATTTCTCAAAATACCGTTTTTTAATGTTTGGTGGCTTAAAACCTATTTGACATAAATGCTTGAAATTTTTATACATGTTTCTATATTGTATTAAAGTACCTTAACACGAGTAATTAATGTTAAGTAGCATACTTTAAAAAAAAAAAATTAGTCTAAAATTTAAACATTTTTACTAAACATATTTTTAGAAAATCATAATTATTTTAATTTTCAAAGACTAACAAAATCTCGTGCCAAAGTATTCAAATGTATCCAAATATTATACTGTGAAAGTTTCATAATGAACTGGTTATTAAATGAGATGCCCCCTAAGTTGTTGAATTTAACATGGGCTCCTAGGGAGATGCCGGACCCCCTTAAACTCTTTCGAGAATATGAGATACAATACTTCATTTATAAAATAGATACAAGGAGAAAAAAGTAAAAGAGCTCTTTTTTATCTTTTATCTCCTACTTATTCAATAAGTGCTGTACGATTTTTTTTGTACTGGTGTCAAAAATATGAAATAACATCTATTTTTAGAATTTGCCCGTAGGGTTGTTTAGAAGATTACATTTTACATCTGATAACATGAAAAGTCAACAATGAACGTATCCCCATGTCTTGTGTTCGAGTATGAAACAATATTTGCTCTGAAAATAGATATGAATCTGGCATTACTAGCGTTCACGCTTAAACAGAAAGGAGTTTAAATAAGTTGTAAAAAATTTCTGCGTGTCTGTTTGTGACCAGGTGCTCTAAACATCCCCAACTACGAAATTTTCATAGAAAAGTCTTAAAATGAGGAAAAATCAAGGTCTTTAACAGAATTCTCTCCCCTTGAGCATCACCCATCAGCGACTGTTCTTCTCGCACTTACAAGAAAGGACAATGTAATACATATAAAAAATCATATCGCCAACCAATATCGAAGTTCTGGTGGCGGTTTTTGAACCAATGTAATATTTATTGCCAAAACTGGTCATATTTTTAAAATAATGAAAATAAGAAAACAAAAACGGTAAATTACACCAATCCATGATAAATTTAAATGAAGTGACCAGTATTATGTGTAATTGAAAGTTGTGTGATGTTCCACACCATTGGCTTTTTTTTCCATCTGTATGGAAATAAATAGAAACAAATTAATACTCTTCTATTTTAATACGCAAAAGATTCCTTATATTTCAATTGAAAAGTTTATCTCTAAAAGTTCGAAATTGGCGTTCTCAAGGATAAAATCTTTAATGAGAAACTTGCACAAGTGAGGAAAATGAATATTTTTTGTATTTTCTAGTGTTATCCAATGAATATATTTGAGTAGTGCAATTATTTTTTATCTTTATGCTTTCAATTAATCAAAAATCGAGTTGGAAATTAGCCGAAATCACAGCAAAAGTCACGTGACCAAAAACGCATGAAAAAACAGTGACGTGGTTACGCAGAGATGAAGTCGCAAAACGAAGGAGAAACCACTGTCATTCCTCGTCTAAAACAGGTTTTAGACTGATTCATTATCTGCGCGTTGACGTTTGACGCAAAAGTGGCTTTTTTCCCGCCAAATTGCAAAGTGAAAAACTAATTATTTTTTTTAACTGTCTATCCGAGCTCAAATTTTTGAAAGAATGGTATTGTTTTTCATGATTTTTTCTCTAATTTTATTTAAAAATAAAACCAAAAAATGTGAAAGTTCCTCATTATGTATTTTAAGCTTTTTGAAATCATTATTTTTCATTTAGGTCATTCCATGCTATTTTAATATATTTCCTAACTCGAACTTCGTTGAATTTAATGAAGCTTTGATCAACTATTGAAAATTTCTAGTATCATATTTGAAATTCATTTGGTTTTGAAATATACGTCTGCAAAAATTTAACAAACACGTGGATTATCACATTTTTTGCTTTACAAAATGAGCCACATTTTTCATAATTCTCTTGAAAATCTTTTTTTATTAGAATTTATCATTTGAAAAATACTTTGTTATAGCTTTTATTTGATGTATAACATATGAGTATTCATGTATTTTAAAAACTTTGCTACCCAATTCAATCTTGGCCCTTTACAAATTTCAATAATATTTTGATAATTTAAAAAAAATTAAACTTAATTGTAACATCAATTCGTGATATTATCTTTATGTTTCACGTTGGCCCTTTTTGGCCATGGGAGTGCCCTTTCTCATTGAAAATCAAAGAGAGGTGGGTTACCACATAAAAAAGAATGCTCATTATTTGGCAACTTATGGCATATTTGGCAATCGGATTTAGTTCAACTCATTCAAACTCTATTTTGGATCAGTTTTGGCCATTTTTGCCATGGCAAAGCAGTGGGTTCGTAATCTGCAAACTTTTCTCCACATTCTATAAGAAATTAAGAATGATGTTCAATGGCATACCCAAACTTGCAGTTGCTTCTCGGACTATTGTGGTTAACGAAATTATGCATAGTTTTTCTGTAAGAACCTTTATATTAGACTGAGAGGCGACTGCAATTTTTGGACCCCATCGAAGATCATTCGGAATTTTTTATAGAAATGAGAGAAAAGTGAGTAGATTACGATGGTCACAAATGGTCGACGGGGTGGTGCATAAGTATTCATTATTGAGACTTTCAATACCGTAACTTTCATTTGGTATTAAATTCAACATTATTGTAAAAAAAATCATACTTGAATTTTTTTTTTTTTTTTTTTAATTTTCTATGTCAGGGTATCCATAGAAAAATAGAAAGCTAAATTATAATTTAATCTCTCTTCTAGTTCTCTTTCAAATAAAGTTTTATGGTACAGTTTACTATTATGTCTTATCGAGCCAAAGAAGGTAAAAACCTCATAACTTCATTTATTACGATTTAACGTTACGCACACATCTGTAAAACTTGAACATGTATACTTTGTATTGGAATAGTAGTTGCATTTAATATAAATTTCATAAGGGAGATATTGAAAAAATAATTGAACAATTTTCATCACTTAATTAAACAGTGATTATCAGTATTGTAGTTGTAGTTGCATTATATAAAAAGTAGCCCTAAAAAGGGCTATTTAGATAAGATTTTTCTTATTAAATATTCTTTTTTTGTGATTATTGTGTTAATTATATCAATTTAATTTTATTTAATTATATCAATTTCGTGTAGTTCCTATATTTCGCTTTAAAAGATTTGAATTCAAGTATTACTTTTAAATATTCGAAGAGTTTTCTTGATACAGTTAAGAGGTGTTTAATTAAGTAGTTATACATAAAACTAATTAGATTTTCAGTACAAAATGCACTAATTTTTAACAACAATGCTTTATTGTAATCAGAGATGTGTTAGTTTAATTAGACTGTGTAATACGAACTTACAGTAATAGTATTTTATTATTGGGTATGTTCATATAAAGGTTAATTTTAAACTTAATTTTCCAAGAAGTGTAGGTAATAATTTAAAAATCGAAGTTGTTCAAAGTAGTTCATGTCGATATCTTTACTTTCTTTAATTTGAAACATAACACGGCAAGAAAAATATCAACCACAAAAAATAAATTATATCGTCATCTTCCTCCATAACATTTCTTATCTATTTCCTCTTAGTTTACTACGCATATCACACCATGCCTAAGCCATCTTCTGTAATCGAAATTTTTCCACTCTCGCTTCACTCTGATTGGCCATATGACTTTTTAACGACCCTTCTGTTTACAACCCATTTTGTATTTGGACCCCCGAGAGACATCCGTTGCTTTTTTTACACGAAAAAATATACAGTTCTGAACAAATTTGAAGTCTCTTTCTTACTTTTTGGACGCATGCAGCCGACGATTCTTATCTTTATGGCTCTGTATCTCCATCGTGCGCGGCAAACCGTGTCATCGGAGCTTATGCTCAGACTTTATCTTTCGTTCGATCCTTTTGATGTTTCATAAACTTATTAGTGATGAAAGACGTGTCTAGCATCTGCTTACACGTTATTCGTCCTTAGCGACAAATGTTGTGCCTTAATTTTGAGTTCTTAGGAGGAGGGCATTATTTGAGAAAAATCTATAATTAAACTGTATCCTTACGCAGTCAATCGAAATGCCTTAAAATAAGACACGAATGTAGCATTGGAGATTGAGACACCAAATGGAGTCTTAATTAAGGCACAAGTATTTTTAGAGCCTGTTTTGAAGATTCAGAAACAAGTATTTTTAGAGTCTGTTTTAAAGATTGAGACACCAAATGGAGTCTTAATTAAGGCACAAGTATTTTTAGAGTCTGTTTTGAAGATTCAGACACCAAATGGAGTCTCAATTAAGAAACAAGTATTTTTAGAGTCTGTTTTGAAGATTCAGACACCAAATGGAGTCTCAATTAAGAAACAAGTATATTTAGAGTCTGTTTTGAAGATTCAGACACCAAATGGAGTCTCAATTAAGAAACAAGTATTTTTAGAGTCTGTTTTAAAGATTCAGACACCAAATGGAGTCTCAATTAAGAAACAAGTATTTTTAGAGCCTGTTTAAATTCCTGAGAGAGAGATGAAAAATGGTCAACAAAGAATTATATTATCATAGTGTGCATCATACTGGACTGGTGAAGATTTCTAACCTACCTGTTTGAAATACTTACCAGTCTGAATAAGGACACCTAACCCATTTAGACATTTCAAATGTCTGAAAATGCTCTCAATAATAAACATCACAAATTCCTTAAATATTAAGACTCAATTTATACACGGAATCCAATGCCACTTTTGTGGGTTTTTTAAGACATTTCAAATTGTGCTATCAAACTCAACTATGAAGCTATCAAACTCGTAGTTATAATACTCATTATAATATTAATACTTGTAGTTATTGAATACAATACTTAGGATGCTACCAAACTCATAGTTCTTAATACAATATTTAGGGTGCTAGCAAACTCATAGTTCGTAATACAATATTTAGGGTGCTATCAAACTCATAGTTATTATAACAACTATGATTTTGATAATAAATACATAATACAATACTTAGGACGCTGTCAAACTCAAAGTTACTTAATACTATATTTAGAGTGCTATCAAACTCATAGTTACTTAATGTAATACTGAGGGTAATACGTTAGTAAATGGAATTTGTGTTAACCGAAACGCCAAAAAGAATGATGGAAGGGATCTTATGCAAATAAATGTACCATACCACTTAGGTACGTCAATGTTTTGTAGAATTACTGCACATATACATCTGTATATATCTGTGGGAACTTCTAGAGCTGATTTTTTATTGGATTGGTCAAGTATAGTTGTTTAAATGATTTTTAACGTTTAGTAATACTTGGAGCTCGAGTTATAGGATATAATATTTGGGAGTTAAAAGAGAATTATGGAATACTTGGAACACTCTCTTATTGAATGGGGCACCATACCTAAAAGAATTCCGGCAGAAAGGATATTTGCGAGGGCAGTTTGACCATTTAATGATAATATGAACAAATAATATGCACAGACGGTCAATTAATTTCATTCTATATGAGTTCAAAACTTGAAATTCGAGTTCAATGCTGAGTCCTATCTATGCATCAATGGAAGCACTTTGTAATGCTCCGTCCACAATATGAGATTTGTCGCGTGTCTTGATAATCATTGAAGTCCTAGATTACATTGTCAGTTTTTATGCTATTTCAATGTATGATGCAACCATATCCTGAATTTCAACTACTTCTCGAAAGAACCCCAAATTAGTTGACTCATGCGCGCTTGATTAAATTGCATTAATCGCATTCAAGAATTTGGCCAGTCATTTCATGAAAAAGTTTATACTCTGGCCAGTTTCCTTCAGATAAATCATAAAATGGTTGATTAATATTTAAAATGGCAATTTCTGGGCTTTGTCCGTAATGTACAAGAAAAAATTGAACACACAGGAAAAACTTTAAGAAACATTTTTCTACATTGTGTGGTTAAGTGAATAGATTATAAATCTATATCATTGAAGTCAGTTTTGATTGCTTACTTTTTAAAAAGAAATGTTGTGTGATTATTTGCATTATCTGTGATAATTATACCACTATTGTATTTAAAAGGGGGGAAAAAGTATCATTTGAATAAAAGTTTTTTCAATTCAAAACTTAAACAATATGTAGTTGAATTTTTAAAGTGCTCATTTAAACTTGTTATATGCATTACATAGATTTTAATTTATGGGTAGATGATAGAGAAAATAATTTGAAATCTAGTTAATTGTCTTCAAATGATGCAATTCGAGTACCGGTAAATAATTTTCAGCTGTAATCATTGATCCAAATTTTAAGGTATAAAAAGTACATGCCATATAATTTTAATAAAACATTTCAGGTTAAATAATGAAATAATTTGATGAGCCATTAGTGTTGGTCATATTTTATATATCACGTTATAAAACCAGTTTTGATTTTCTTGCTTCATTTCAAAGGATATTCTTGATTTTTTTTTACAAATACAAATTTTAAGACCAACAACAGGCTCAAAGCTCTTCAGGGTTGGTCGAGTACAAAATATACATATTCATGTATATAAAAATAGAATTTGCATACAATAGTTACAGAAATTGATGTGTAACCTAATAGAAGATACAGAATTTGTAGAATACAATATAAAAACATTAAAACTGTATATTACATAATTTATAACTGTGAACAATGAAATTAAAAGCTAAAGCTCTTTTTGGAACTTTAAAAGAAAAATAAACACTCATTGCAGCATAAATATAATGATTTTGTCAAACTGTATGAAAGTAGATACCGTAAACACAGAGGATTTCAATATTATGCACTAGGTTAGATTTTACAGATCATTCTTAAAAGTAAGTATTAGTATAATTCTTAAAGAGTAAATATTAGTAAAGATCTAATTGTTTCTAAGACTAGTGCCGGAGTTGAGAAGACTAGTTTTATTTTTTTAACCAAGTATTTAAATTTTCGTACATAATTCTTCTTCAGCTTTGACGAATTAAAATTGCATTTCCGCTGATGATATTGAAATAATTTTCTTATAATTGAGTGATACTTATTTTTAAAAGGTATCACTGAATTATAAGAAAATTATTTAATATCAGCATATATTTATATCAGAACACACACAAGCAAATATAATTTTGAAAAACCTTTTTAATATTGAAAATGATTGCAATTGTTAGCTTTGTTTTCAAAAAGTTTAAATATTATCATTTTTGTCTCCATTTCATTTTGATTGAACTATTTACGTGGATTATAGACAAAAAAATTTCTTTACAAATTAAAACGCACCCAATTTTTCCCAAATTATTAACAATGTAGTTAGTTTTATTTTTGTAGTTTATTTTTTCCAAAATTTTTTTTTTGAATACCGAAGAAAACTATAAATGTAAATAGTAGATTTAAAGGAATTCTATAGTATGAAGTTTTCATAAAGATATTGCAACAAAGCAAAAATAGTTTCACAACTCTGTCAACTGATATTGAAAATTGTCTTATAAAATTGTTTTAGAATCTTATTATTTTTCCTAATGAAATTTACCTGAACTGCACACAAACATGATATTCTACTTTCAAATATATTTTTAAATAGTATAATTTCTATTCAGACAAATTTTTAAGAATGAAGCGTGCAATTTTGGCCATATTGGCATTTTTAAACATTTATTGATACTCATAAATTCAATCTAAACCTGCAAAATTTGTTCTTGAAATTTGTAAAATGGTTGACGTACTCTTGAATTTAAATAATCAATTTCTGAAGAAAAACGTACCAAATATGGTATAATATATATATAAATCTCTTGAATACTTTGAATAACATCTAAAAAATTTCATTTTAGAATGTCTATCACTTTAACTTTGAACAAAGAAGAATTTTTCAAATTCTGTTTCAGAGGACTATTTTTGAATAAAAAGTCTAGTATTCGTGAGATATTTACTAGACTTAATACAATTAAAATAATTTTCTTGTATAAAAATACATTAAAAATTATAGTAAATTTTTTTAAATGCATCATAATTAACTTTTAATTTGAGAACAAGCAAATATAAAAACGAAATAATCGAAAAAATTTAAAGTATATCATCAGTAATCTAATATAGGAATATATATATATAAAAATTCTAAATAAAAATGAACGTCGACAACATTTTTGCAAATTTGTACAAATAAATGGCTAAAGTACATTTATTTTGTACAATTTAGAATTTTTATTTTTCTAAAAAAATCGTAGTTTTCACTAAATACGTAAAAGATTTTTCACATCGAAAAAAGTAAATAGTAAACAGTTATGTCACTTTATTAAACATCTGTAACTTTCTCACAAATATTATGAATTATAGAAAAGAAATACTTAAAAAAACCTTTAAAAATTGAATAAATCTATACGTTGTTGAAAAATTTCTATCAAAGTAAAATAAAGTATATACAAAATTGATTTCAATTTCTTAATATCTTTTAACTTCTGAAAGAGATAGTTATTTATAACAATATATTAATAGGTCGTAGACTATGCAAGCTATAATACATACAAAATACATCTGTTAAGGAGTATTAACAAATATTTGAATTTGAAAAGAATATTTGATAAAATGCTTCAATTAGGTAAATACTGATAAAAATTAATGCACAAACAAATGTTATTATTGTAATTTTTTTTTTAAAAATTTGGGATAATCAGATGGATTGTAATATTTATTTTCTCTTTTGAAAGATGGTAATCCACAAACTTTATTAAAAATATTCGATTTTTGCATATTTGTATTTTTATATGAATTTTTGAAATACATTATTTGTTAGTATATGAAAAAATATTCATACCAATTTTGCGACTTTATTGGCTCAAGATAAAACATGTTGCAAAACTGTATTTGCAAATCAATAAATTCAAATTTAAAAACAAAAGTAATAGCCTAATTGATTTAATATAAATTTTATTTGGTGTTTGGAGTATATTAATGCAATGTGCTAATTTGATTGTTAATAAGAAGAACTAAAACAAGCTACTTTGTATGCTAATTTTGGAGAATATTCATACTTTAAGATTTTTAGAAAAGTATAGTAAAATTCTGTTTTAAAGTATAAGATTTTTATTTATTTGATTAAATGACTTAACGAAGCACGTAAATAAATATTGATTTGAATAGTGTATAATAGTATTAAATTCAGACTTTACTGTTACTTGAAAAATTTCATTATAACTTGAAGTAGTATCATATGTATTACATGAATGTAAAAGTATTTATTTATATTTTTATATTATATTTATATAAGCGCTTTGTTTGCGTTTTCCCTGACTATTACTTTTTATTTGCTTACATATACATCCAAACATAGATCAAGATATAAAAAAAGATTAATGCACAAAAGGTAATAAATATCAAATCGTTTAAGAGAAATAAATTGTAGTCATAGACGTCATATTTATACAAAAGATATTGAACTATTTACATGAACGGTATTCATACGTATTTCTATTACACAATACGTGATACAAACAGAGAGAAAACGAGATTGATATCACATAAAATATGATATTTATTACTTTACATAATAATAAAGGAAATTTATTAATACCATAAAACTGTGTGTTCTTTCGGATTTCGTAGGCTATCACTATGCTCTTTGTAAACAGATTAGATGAAAATTACTTGTTAGAATTACCATAAACAGGAAAAAGAATTAAAGTTTAAGATCCTCTTATATTCACAACTTAAAAGAACATAAATTATTGTTTAGTACATTTTTATATTTGTCTTATTTTGTACATTTCCAAATGAATATTTACAGGAAATTTAATAGTGAGGAACAAACTTGAAACTTTGTGTTTTTTTACGATGTGGGATGAACATTCTGCTGATAATAATTAAGACTTAAATTTATTAAATAAAATGTTTAATTTTTAACACTTCGCTAATTGTAAAACAGTCAACGAGTGCAATAATGCATAACACTTCGCTAATTTTAAAACAGTCAACGAGTGCAATAATGCATAACACTTCGCTAATTTTAAAACAGTCAACGAGTGCAATAATACATAACACTTCGCTAATTTTAAAACAGTCAACGAGTGCAATAATGCATAACACTTCGCTAATTTTAAAACAGTCAACGAGTGCAACAGACCAAAGAGGGCACTAATTTAATGCATAGAGTTAATGACACGACCAACTGTTGCTAACAAATGAAATAATTTTAACAATGTATAAAAGCATGAAGACATAACATTTAATTTTGTAGAAGTATATATACTTGATCGTATAAATTTACCCTCCTTCAATATTTGGACCAGAATTATAACAACACTATTCTACGAGAACTATTGAAATCACATAACATATTGTTTTATTGATAAACATAAGTCAGATTTTCTATTCGTTGAACCAACAAATATTAGGCAAACAACACTTTTTTATGAATACAACATTTTTTATTCATTGCATGTCTTTCAGAATATATCTATAATTGCGAAACTAACATTTTGATTCGATAGAAAGATTAAACTACTATATTAATTTAGCTTGCAAGTAATAATAAATTCAATTGTATAATTCTTGAAATTGAAACTTTCGATTCTTATTACCTAGATCAGCGTTAGCCACTACGCGGCCCGCAGGCCGGATTTGGCCCGCGACAGATTTCTGCGGCCCGCCGGCTTCACAGAAGATTAAAAAAGAAAAAGAAAAAAAAAATTCATAGTATGGACTTTCTCTTTACATAAATTTAAATCATCCGAAATAATATTTATTAATTATGTAGAGTACAGTTCTCCATTACGTACCCGAAGAAACTAATCAAGGTGATTTTCATCAAGAATTTGAAGCAGTCAATTGACTGCAAAAAATATTCCAAAAGACATCTATTCTATCATAAAATAAACTGAACGATTTCGACCCCCATCGTCTCTCAATTGATATCAACTAAAACGGAGTAATCTGGAAGTACAGTTTAAATACTTTTAATAAAAGTTAGGTCAAGTCGCATTGTCACGTTGAAACAAAATTTTTGCTTCTTTTTTAGACATTTATGTACTAACAATGAAAACTATTATTATTATTTTTTTTATTGTTTGAGAACAAATAATCAATTATCAATAATAATTTCATTAAAATAAAAAATATTAATATTTTTTTTCTAGTTTTCAGAAATGGTATGTATTATTAAATCGATAATAATTAAAGATACACATTTTGGTGTATCCGGCCCGCGATAAGCTCCAACATAAGTCATACGGCCCGCCTCTAAGAGTTAGTGGAGAACGCTGACCTAGATAATATTATAGATTTCTTTACTTTTCGCTGACCTAGATAGTATTATAGATTTCTTTACATTTTTGATCATGTAAATATTTTTATAATCCTTAGTTTTAGAATAAAAAATGTTAGACAGTTTCTCCTAACGTCTAAATCACCGTATCCTACTGTCTGACAACGGTATAGTGGTTAGCATGCTAGCTTCTAAGCCGCGAGGTTGCGAGTTCGAATCCCGTGTTAGGCATGGGTGTTTGTAAATGTATGTTGGCTTGTCTAATGACGAATGTTTCGGTGCATAATAGCCCTCGTATTGCTGACGGCGCCAGATAATTTGAAAACAACCAACCCTACCGTCTGACATACTGCGAAATTACTCAGCAGCTAGGACAGCAATCGTGCTTGGGCAGTAAATGACCAGAAAAGACATCACACATACAAAACTGGGTGAAAGTTATTTGGGATAAAGGATTTTAAAATTTAAAGATTTACATCCAAACATAATTTTTTAATATAAAAAAAGTGGAAAACGTCATAAATATGAAACAGACATTGAAATTAGTTACAGTAGTTTAAACTAATAACAATAGTTTTATTTAAAACTTATTAATTTACATCAAATAACAAATAAGTCAAAATGATTTCTATTTTGATATTTTGTGCTCTTTAAGAAACCTTTGATATTTTGAGCTTCCAGTTCAGAAACTGGTCTTACACTATGCAGTTATTTGTAAAAAAAACCATACATCAGAGTCTTTTCTATTACTTTGCTTTTTGTAACTGTTGTTATGTGAATGTGCCTTATTTGCTCTATATTAGGCTATTAGGTCAATAAGGGCAGGTGTTTAAATAAAACTTCGATTCTAACTGCTATATTCTATATCATTTATATGTTTATTGATCAAATACAGTTAGTATCAATTTAAAACTAACGTTTATAGCTTTGTCTTGCACAAAACAATTTTACCCGCCAGTAATACTCTTTCATACAGGTGGTGGTAACACGTGGAAAACTTACAACCGCATATAGATTTGGTGTAAGTAAAAAATAGAAGACATCCCATAAGGATAAATTCTTCTTTTTGTGCTAAAGCACATGATTGAGTCATTTGTTGATTTTAAAGTGTCAAAATGCCGATTTAAACTAAATGGATTGTTTTACTTATTTTGATATTAGAGATATTTTAAATGTACTTTTTTTATCACAGATAAATCAAAGTACTTTGAAATATTATAATTAAAGAAAGCTTTTTCTTGACGTGTTTTTTCACAAGTCACTTACCTGAAGAAATGATAATTGAAGGAACTTTTAAAGGCACATAACTTCTTTGACCTTATATACCATTTACAAAACAAAACAATTGTGCATTAGGAACATGATTTGTACAAAATATTCCAGGAACAATTACGCAAAATTTTTTAGCTTAATAAAAGCACATTGATAATTCTGAAATGCAACCAAATATAAAAGTTTCCACTAACATTTTTTTTTTTTAATTCTAATTTTAGTAGTGTGTTTAATTCAATTCTTATTATTTCAACAATACAACATCCATTATTTTCGTTTTTTAAATATTATGCAATTGTCAATTAATAGTTTTGGTCACGTGAATAAATATTACCACACATCATTATCTAATATAACATATGACTATACAGAATAAAACATTTCATATATGAATACTTTGGTATATAAATTAATTTGAATAAAAAGATAACTTACTCGCATCCTAATTTGCATTGGCACTAAATATTTGAATGAATTATTTTTACCTTAGAATCTCCTTTCCCTTTTTAATATAAACAAACGGCACCGAACATTGTATTTGCTAAAAAATCCAGATGATTCTAAAAGTTTTCAATTGACTACAATCTATTCCCGTTTTCGATTAATCGTCATCGTCTTAGCTTCAGTAGCTCCTCCCATTACACAATCCTAATGATCGTGTGTGTGCTTGACATAACTTCTTTAATTACAATGTTATGGTCTTGTAAGCAATGCCTCGAAGGATAAATCACAGCCAACCGATGATTCGCCAACAATTGCCCCCTACACCAATGCGCATTGTAAATTTTAAGTATCTGTCAGCAACTTGTTCTGAATGAATGGCAACACCAACTGATCATTAAGTTTTTACGGCACCATTTGCATATTTTTATGCCTCCTAATATCTCAAAAGATGGCGTTTAATGGTTGTTTCAAACGTATTATAATTTAGTTATGAATATTTTGAGTTTGTTAGTGTTAGTTCCTTTTTGCTTGAAAATATTTGAATAGTATTAAACATATGTTTGTACTTGATACATTTCGTTATATTTTAAAGTGTTATTCTTCTAGTTATTAGAGATTTTTTTTTAATAAATTTATGTAATATTTTTAAAATTGTGAGTAATTTTTTTTTTTTAAAGTTGCTAACACATCTCAGAATAAACATGGTGCTATTCTAGAAAACTAAATAAAACTATTTCCTTTATCGATATTTTATCGAATTGTTTTATAACCGAATACGTTTTTTTAATATTTTTTAATACTTTAGAGAGTTCATTTCGATGAGTGAAATATTTTAAAAACACAAATAAACTTCAGTAATATATTCTAATAAATACAAACTTTTGCAGGAGAGATAAATAGAAGACAATTCCGAAACCTGTAAAAAATAATAATACACAATCAGTGAAATAGTTTCTTATATTAAAAAAAAAAAAAAAAAAACACTTTTCTTTGAATTTTAAAATTTACTGATATATACAATTTTCCAAATTAAAAAATCAAATGTTTATAAACAACTTACAACATAATTTTCTATGTTTTACAAGAAAATACTTTTCTTTTCCTAAAACGTCAACAAATATTAAAATTGAGTAATTTATTTGCTATGTAAAAGAATAATGTTATCCCGTTTTTCAACATAGGTTATTCATCATCTGCCTTCATTTTTCATAACATTAACAATTTCTAATTTAAACACTATAAAAACTTATAATTTGAAATTCCTGATGAATAATAATTTTAGATTGAAGAATAGAAATCTCAGTAATTTTTTTAACTTAAAATAATTAATATGTTACTTTATGGAAATGCTAAAATTGCTTTTTTTATTGCATTGCTTTTAAACTGTTTATATCTTGACACTACCAGTTATTTTCTAATGAAATATTTAGTATTTTATCATATTTAAATAGAAGATATTGTGTATTGGTGATATTTAAATGAATATTTTCTAATATTAAAATAGTCAAAGCCAGATTTTCCATTTGAAAAGTTACTTTGTGAAATATGTTAACAATAGTCATACTATTCTATTTAAATTGACTAAAAGTGCAATTAAGAGCAATAATTATATGTGTTTTGGTATTTGATGGGCATTTCAAGAAAATGATTTAATATTTGCTGAAACAAAATTATACATTCATTTTATGTTTAATATTTTAACTAATAATAATTTTAATAATATTAATTAATAATAATTTTAACTTCGTGTGCATCAAAATTTAATATTTTATCTTGTTAGAGGTAATTATTATGTTTTAAGTAAATATAAAAGGAAACCATTTTGTAAATTATTAACTACTTGCGTGATAATTTCTTCAAAAAATAAGTAGGCATTGTATTTATTAAAAAGATTTAAAAAGAACCTAGTCTAGGTTGAATTATAATATTTTCTAATTTCTATTCTACTACTAATTATTTCTACTAATTATGATATTTTCTTTGGCCAAGTTTAATCTTTTGAATAATGAGAGGTAAAATGAAGTACAAAAATATCTTATCCAATAATATTCTTCAATTTCAGTTGTAATAAGCATTTAGATACTAAAAATTCAATTTTCAAAACTTTGTAAGAACTGTTACATTGCATTTGCATTGTTCATATGGCAGTGAACAATATGTCACTGAAATGAATGTAGTACTTTGATATGACACTTTAGAAATAATCTTTTATTGCACGAATCGTAAATAGTAAAATATTACATCAGAGGTATGTACTGTATAAGAAGAAATCTTACGTCAATGCGTCTAATGTTAAATGTGCACTACTTCTATCAAGCTGAAAACTTTGTACGAGTGTTCTTTCGATATTAAATTGGAATAGGAAGGTGAAAAACACTCAGTTTTATCAAAACTAACCTGAATGTGACATGCATTGCGTTGCATTCCAACTGTTTAGATAAAATAATCATATTAAATATCATATATATTAAATCATTGACTTTTAAATATTAATTTATGTTGCGTTTTAAAAGAAAAATATAATTAGCATCAAGAGTGTTGGAGATTTGCATTTAATACCTTTTCTTAAAATTCTAATGGGATGATAAATTTCTTACTTAACTGCTATAGTTGATATTATAGTTTAAAAACTATCTGTGTCTTTGATTTCTTGTATTCAATAGTCTTTTAATCTTTTTTTCCCCGTATCTATTTTACCGCCGAATAATTTTTTTATAACAAAATATTTTCTCTTACACTGATTAATCTTCAAAAAGTATTTATTAGAAAAATTAATAAAATAATTCAATTCAAATAAAAAACATAATCAATTTCACGTCTCTAAATCAGAATTCAATCTTACCGGTGTATTTAAAAATTAAATTTTATTAAAGTAATTTATGAAGAAAATTTTAAAAAATCTCAAAGCATTTACTTATAATTCTTAAAATTTTTTTTTTTTTTAATACTACTACATTTCTTTCTCTCTCGTTCTCTCTCACTCACTCAATTTCTTTCTCTCTGTAATAATAAAAAACCCATTAAAATATGAAAACAAACTGTTTTGATTCAATTAAAATAGTACAATAATGAAACGATAAATGAAATAAAATTTAACAAATAAAATTTAAGCTCTAATATGTTTATAATTTATTATTTCAACGGTATATATAAGTAAACCTACATTAAATTTGAACAAATTTAAATCTTGTTTTATTTGAGCTGGCTTAATTCTTAACAAACCATAAATATAACTGAAATATATCGTTATTCTGATTATTTTATACATTTATTATAAAAATTGGATGACTTTATACAGATTGAAGGGTACACAGCAATCATCGGATTTTTAGGGAAATGCGTCTCAAAGTTTTTCGGAGTTTCTCCGCAATTTAAAATACATTAATTATTCTATAAATTATTCATCTCTAAAAGTAAAATCACACAACATAATTAAGTATATCAACCATCTGAATCCAACCATATAGAAACTCATTAAACGCATTTACGCAGAGTCATCCAGTTACTGCTCACTTTTAGCATTTGTTACAATCTGATTAATATTTAAAGTAATTGTTTTCTTAAAAGCTTAAGAATTTTATTTTAGAATGTTATAGGATTTTTTAATTGCTCTCTTTATTTCTTGCAGTAATGTTTGCGTAGAATAGCGAGTAATTTAATCTTCATTTATTTTAAAAAGCCTAATACATATCGATTAAACAAGCGTTTCACAAACTGTTGTCTGGTGTCTTTCGCACAAGTTCATTTAAGAATATTTTTAGCAAAATTTAATTTAATAATATTTTTTTTTTTTTACAAAAGCTCCTTTTCGGCCCTTCTTTTAAAAAGAACGTATGCTGCTCATCTTTGAAAAAAAAAATCAATGGCTAACGATTTGTTTCTAAAAAGTTGGTCGCAGTGTTAACAAGTTTGATATCCCCTGTTTTAAACATTAAATGCATTTCTTAAGTTTTCCAAGCAGTCACTTACTCCTTAATACTTATTCACACAGAAAAATTGATTGTAAGTAAATTTTTACTGTAAACATATAAAATTTGACACCGACTATTTGCTTTCAAATAAATCTTTTTGAACTTTTCACATTGCAATTATTTTTCACTAGTCTTGACAAATTATAATTCGTTAAATTAATATTGGAGAAACTTCTTGAATACCTAAGTTTTGCTTCCATTCAAAAATAACTTGTGAAACTATACGAATGGTCAATAGAGTTTGATTTACTGCAACAATTTTTTATGTGGATTACTGAGATTATATCAGGATAAGAACAATAAATGATTGTGATATTTATTTTATTAAACCGGTGGTAATCTGTCTGTGTTATGTGTTACTTTGAGATTTCGAGAAATGTTTTCAGAGTCATTTAAAGTGTTAATCTGTCAAATAACAATGAGGTTTGTGTATTTTTCGATGTATACTGATTTACCGGTTTTTAAATTAGCATCTTGTGATATATTTATTAACTACTTGACTCTATATCGATAAAAGTTTACAAAATATGAATACAAAATAATTCTGTAAAACATCGAATACTTTTAATTACGACTCACAATTATAAACTAGACATTTAAAATCATTGCGTGGTTTTTAACGAGAATTGTATTATTCAATTATAACAACTGTTAAATTTAACTAAATACATTACAATCTTTATGTTATAGTAAATTAATAAAATATCACTTAATGTGTTATATATCACTATAAAGTTTAAAATATCCCATGATTATTTTTTGTCTTACATAAATTCTTGGTAGTAATTTCCATTTTAATGTATTTCAAATTATTTTTTATTTGAATATAAAAATAACACTTAGTCGCTATAAATTATAACTTTTTAAATATCAAGAGATTTTAAATGTTCTAGATATATATTTTGAATTAAAAAAATAAAATTTCAGATGTATGAAAGATTAAATAGTGTCCAATCAATGTTTTTCACAGTTAAAAAATTCTTTCTAGACTCTTCAACTCTACAAAAACTCTTAAAAACTCTTTTAACATTCTAAAAGATAAAGAAATGTAGTTTATTTTAGTATTGAATTAGCAAAAAAAAATATGCATTTAATATTTAAAAACTAGATAATTCTTTATTTTAATGTGTGTGCTCAAAGTACGAATTCGCTACCTAATCTAAAAGAGACCTTTCAAATATTGCATAGGATATTATATAGGAATTATATAGGAGTTACCTTTGTAATTTCGTATATTTATTTATTTTTAATAATTGTTTTTTAATAATGTTATTTAATCAAAATTTCTGGAGCTTCCGATTGAATTTCGATATTGGAATTTTTCTTCACAAGGTTCTTGTAACGATGCATAGTTAGTATATGATTTAAAAATGGACTTCTAGTTAATTATTACAGCTTGTGTTAATTTCAGTTGCATTTTCGCATTGGAATTTGTTTGAAAGAAACGTTTAACATGAAATACAGCATGGGTAGAGTTTAAAATGAATTCCTAGATGAAATTTCAAAGGTTTAGTGACAGAACACATCACAAAGAGTCCTTTTATTTAACATATTGCACTCATATTTATCACGCACAGTTCGGCTGAGATTAGATACACGGATGGACGTAGCATTCGTATAATGTTTTCACTACTATCTACCATTGAATTCAAAACGGGTAAATTCCAACCCGATAGAATGAAAGAAAGATGATTTCACTAAACACAACGTTTACAAAATTTTAAAATTAGTGTTATCAGATTATGAACCTTACACTCTATCACCAAAGCACCGTGAATCTTCGCCATCGTTTGTGAAACGTAACATTTGGAAACTTCATTTATCAATTATCTATAAAACGCCAGGTTTGGTAATTTGTTCACTTCCATAATGCATTTTGGCAGTTTTGTATAGCTTATAAAGTAAAATATTGCTTCGTAGACGGTTTGATTGTGCCACAATTATTGGGGGAGGGGGTCTCTCTCTATGAAATTTTTATATCTTTGAACTTATATTTATGTCTTGAATAGAATTTTCATAAATTCTGTCTTCAACATAACATATTAATGATCATTATATCGATAAACTCGAATGAAAATCTATGTGATTTAGTAAATTATTGTGGTACATTACACAAAAAAAGCGAGTCTAAATTGTGTTGAGAAATATAATTATTAAGCGGTATTTAGGATACCAGTTTGTAACCCGATGGTCTCATGTAAAACTACATGAAACTAAATAACATGTTTCTCATTCTAGGCCATCAATATATGGAGAGTCCAAATCAAATGTCCTTATTTTGAGGAGACCACTATACTTAACCGGAGGTTTAAAAAAAGTAAGAAAAATGTAAATCGGGAAAACTGGAATCACAAAGTTTTTAGATAAAAAAAAAAAAATAGTGCACTTCCGTATGGGGTCCCATAGTAGTCCTGAGGATATCTTGAAGGTAGTTCATTTCCATCAATGTTTGCTCTAGTTTTTCCGTAGTCACAGTATCAATAGCAGCTGTTATTAGGGCCCGACGTTTGAAAAATAGTGAAAAATGAACATGGTGCAACAAAGGACTTCAACATCACGGATGTTTCTTGAGTAGACTTTGTCTTTGATGCAGCCGCAAAAGAAAAACTTAAATGGAGTGACGTCTGGAGATCTTGGGACGAAAATTGGATCTTCCTCTCCGGAACCGCGGGTCTCTGGAAGCTCAAGCCGGCATCTCCGGAACCGTGGACCGGAAAATAAAAATTGTCGTAGAAATCTAATCTAAGAATTCAGCTAGCAATTTTGCCTGATACCGCCAACGTATTTCTAATATTTTTTCTTCTTTTTTTGATTGACTGCTGAATTTGGGAAATGTGATTGGTACACCCAGTATAGTATGTTAAAGTTGATTAAGATTATGAAATCTATGAACTAAAGAATAATAGGAGGATTACTATATTATATTGTATAAAATATTATGATTATTTCAATACTGATAAAATCTGAGGATTATTTCTCAATGTTATATAAAATTAGTCGATTTAAATTATCTGTTTTTGTTTTCTATTTGACTAAATTTCACACTATATTAAGTTACTACATAGTATAAGGTTAGGATTTAATTAGTGGACATTTTTATTAATAAGATATTTTCTTGCATGGGATTGAAATTAACTTCACAGATTCTGACATAAAATTTATTATATTTGTAATATGCATATGCCTATGTTATATGCTTAGATTAAATAATAATTCTAAGTCATGGGGAGGAGTTTGAGTTCTACAGTGATAAAGTAATTTTTAAAATTTTCCAAACTTAAAGACATTACATATTATAAATGTTGAAATTTTTACGGTTTTCTGCCTCTAAGTATGTTGCTTTTCTAACATTTTCCCAATTTTCTTACACTAAGTTTAGTATCAAAAACCAAGACGACAAATTTTTCTATTAATTTCATATTGTAATTTATATTTAAGAGAAAAATTCGTACTTATTTAAAGTTATGAAAGAAAAGTTTTTTTTACGAAATGAGAAAGTTTATAGAAAATCCGGGGAGATTTATTTTCTTACAGTTCTTCTAATTTCTTTCCTTTTCATACCATTCCCTGGCATTATATTAATTTGATTGATTAAAGATACATTATCATAACGGAAGAAACCACAAAAATAATCACAATCTTTTAAGTTAAAGTAAATGGGTGTTAATTCAAATTTGCTTGACTTTACTTAATTTCAAATTGTTTGTACTCGTGAATTAACTGTCATAGTAGTACAAAGAATTGTTACAGATTACCACAAAGGATTTAGAGTTTGTAGAAATTTTACTTCAAGAACATTGGATTAGAGATATCCAGACGTAAGAGCTACAAGCGGGTGTATAATAAGCTGTTACAGGCATTACTCTATTGTATTTTGTGACAAAGGGAAAGTCTTCCGTGAGGTCATGCAAGAGCATTTGTGTTATAAGTGTTATAAGTAATTAAATACGTCTAAAGTGATGTAAGTAATATATGTTTCGTCTGCCTTGAAACGAAAGAAATTTAAAAAAAAAAAAAAAAAAAAAATACAACGCAGCTCGGTAACCAACACGAAATTGCCTTTCACTATCACCAACGTGTTTACTCATTTTGAGGAGAGACAACAGAGACCTGATGAAGTTCAAACGTTGTCTGGAGCATTTTAAGGGTAATTTAGTCAAAATATACGAACCCATGTATATGAATATTACGTTTTAATGCATGTGTTATCCCGATAGTTATTTTTTTAATGTAATCTAGAAATACCCTTGCCATTAAATATTTTTGACTAATTATGTGTCTTCATATAGTGATTTTCTAGAAATACAGTCAAACCTCGTTAACGCGAAATCGAATGGGGCTGTCGAAATTTTTGTACGTTAACTGAATTTCGTATTAACCGTCTAAAAACTGTTTCATCTAATTATTGCAGAGTTAAAACTACTAGCTATATTTGTATTTAATACTGCTATCGTTCAAAACATTTACATTGCAAGGCTTATATTTAGTATAATAATTTAGGAACAAAAAAAAAGTATATGTATTTACCAGTAACTTATTTTTTATTTGACTTATTAAGAAGTCTGTTATTGATTTTTACTTTAAGTTTTTAACAGAATATTTTTTCAAATGTTTCTACCTCTTTAAAATTATTTAATGCACGTGAGGTATTATCCAAAAGCATTAGGAAACGTTGCAAGGTTTCGTCTAAAAAAAAAAAAAAAAAAAAAAAAAAAAAAAAAGGATTTAAAGAGCAAATTTTTTTTTACCCTAAGCGGGATTTCGCTGCGTGGGATTTAGTGTTAAGCGAATAAATTAACGTTAAGTTTAATCTCCATTGTGTGGAAAGCTCATATTTCACTTTAAACGGAATTTTGTGTTCAGCGATTTTGCGTTAACGGGTTTTGATTGTACGAAACTTTCAACCTCTGAAATGTAATTTTTGAGAGAAAAAAAATTACTTCTTGTGTATTGTAGTCAATTGATAATTTGCTACGATAAATAATAACAATTGTGCAGTTTTCCTGAATTTCTTTAGTTCTTTAGAAATTACTGTGTCTTCTTTTGAATTAAAAACTAATTTTCGTTTCAAATCTATCTAAATTTATAAAAGTATTAAAGTTTTAACCTGCTATTATGTTTATATTTTAAGTCTTTGGGATATTAAATAAAATAAAGTATTAGTTCCGGCATTAGAATTTAATTTTTTAAAAATCATATACTACTTATTTTCAATATCTGCTACCATGATCGATGATTTAATTTAAACTTGTAATTTTTGGTTAAAAATTTGACTTGTTTTATAATCATTAGACAAAGGCAGAAACAATTTTTTAAACTTTAATTTATTAAGTCATAATAAATTTAATTGCGATGAATTTCATTCATTCCCTTAAAAAAACTATTTCATGTTATGAAAAACAGTTTTTTGAAACGGATGTTAATTAATGGCGAAGATTTTTATGTAAACTTTTATTCTGAATCCCAATAAATCATGTATAAGTGCATGTGATAAAGGTATGTAAAATTAATTTTATTAACGAATCACGGAAACATAATAAGTCAAAACAATACGATACTTAACACATTAATCACCTAAATTCAAATTTTTGATTAATTTGTTAAGTATGGTATTGTTTTGACTTATTATATTACTATGATTCGTTAAAAAATTAATTTTACAAACGTTTATCATATGCACTTATACGTGATTTATTAAGATTCAGCATAAAAGCTTACAAAAATTTTCGTAATTAATTAGCGACAGTTTCAGAAAACTGTTTTTCATAACTTGAAATAAAGTCATTTTAAATGAACGAATAAAATTTATTGTAATTCTCTTTATTATGACTTACTGGATTATAGCCAAAAAAAATTGTTTTCCCCTTTGACTAACGGTTATAAAAGAAGTCAAATCTTCAGGAAAAATTATAAGTTTAAATTAAAACAAAGATCATGGTAGCAGATATTGAAAAAAAAAGTAGTATTGATATTTAATTAATATTCTTCAACTTGCACGAAACTACAATCCATGCTACTGAACAAAAACCTCTTAATAAATGTTTTGATATCTACAACGAACCTTTGTAAGCATTTGAAAAACGTCTTAAAATTTTTCTAATGAAACTTCAGAAACTAATAGAAAATGAACCAAAAATAGTCTATTTTAAAAAACTTTACCTTCATTAAAAACTTCTAATTGTGGTTGCTAATCAAGTGTCTAAGAAACCAATTTTTTAAATTTCAGAACGACTTCGATTTCGGGTATCAACTCGTTTCAATCTTTACAGAATATTGAAAGAATTTCATAATTTTTACGGATATTAGAATCGATTTGAAATCTAACCTACATAAAAAACCTCGTAATAACACATAAAAACAAAGTTGCAAATTTAAATCTTTTACATGCATTGCCAATTGTTATATTCATTAACATAGTGCCGTTTCTGTTGCCAGCGTGTGCTTGGTGTTTGCATCTCATTTTAAATATTAAAAACATCTCTATTAGCTACTACTTTTCAAAATTTAATCACTAAAAATGAATGTGAATTTACTCACTTGCATCCAAAAATCTTTTATTTATTCTGATTAAAACAATTTTATTATTTATTTATTAAAACAGTTTAGGCAACAGGAAAGAGTTTCTACAATAATCGGTTAAATGCTATTTTAGCGCAATTGGACGAGAGCAAGTTGATTTATTAATATTCTGTAAAAGGGACCTTTTAAAGACAATCATAACCCCCAAACTTTGAGGGCATGCATTGTCATCGACATCGAATCTATCTGCCAAGATTCAGGCCGATTGGATGACGGCAAAAGGGTTAATTAGGCCTCCGCAGATTTGTCCGCCATTGACAAACATACACACAAAATAGAAGTTAATATAAAGGATTCAAAAATAAGTAATTTTGAGTGTTGAGAACGATATAATAAAAATTGTGCGATTTTGTCAAAATACAACACTGATGAGAAAATATAGCAGTGTACTTGTGCGACTGAGGCGTTATTGTAGGTTAAATACCATACATGCCTGTACCAAAAATTCATTCATTTTTATCATTCACGTTATTTGTTTGATGTTCATTTACACATACATACAAAATCGAAGTTAAAATAAAGGATTTAAAAAGAAATGAAATTCTAATATTTCCATGACTAGTTCGAAGAATAGAGACCCGTAATTTACCAGTACTTCAATTTCAATGTACACTTTTCGGAACATCGCTAAGGAAAATTTAATGCACAAGGGTGCAGTGGTAATTATGGTAATCAGTGGTAATTTTTTGGTGGGGCGACTTTACTTACCACCCTAGTTGTTTTCTGTTTAGATTACAATATAAAAAATGTTGATGTGAAGTGGTGTTTTTTTTTTTTTTTTTTTTTTTTTTTTTTCCAGAACGACATCGGAATTTCGGAATTGTTCTTTTTGTGATCAGGGAATTAGTATCCTTTAATTTTTCAATAAAAAGTAGTTTTGTGGATGAATTTATTTATGCATAGCAAGAAAGCTGTCGTGTTTTTTCACTTTAATATTTTTTTTTTAAATCTCCTATAATATAAAAATTGTGAATTTTTATATTAACATCTCAATTAAACTAATTTATACAAAACATTTTTATAATAAAATATTCTAAACCATCACAACACCATATTTGGATTCGAAAACTCACCATTTATGTTAATGTTTGGAATGCAATCCACTTAAGGGCCCATCCAATCTCACCTTATTGGGACATGCAGAGAATGCATTTTTTATGAATCTCGGTAGGCTCCATCTCATTCGACGCAGTAAGAGGTTCGAAACCCCACGCATCCAATCAGCAGCCGTACAGAGCATCACGCCATTTTGAAATGGGGGGTCGACATTCCATTCCACTCGCCTCCCACCCACCTCCACACCTTCTCTTCCATCACTGGGATCAACGCTTTCATCTTTCATCATCTTTCTGCTTCATCTGCGACAGCTAGAAAAAAGGTGAGAAAAATTTCAACTGTACAATAAATGATTTTTTAAATAGAAATAATTATCTTTCTACGCGTTTATATTTTTGTAAGCGTGATCAAAAATACTTTAAGTGCTAACACGTTAAATTCCAGAACTCGAACTTTCAACTAAAATCTTTTTACTAAATTAGAAAAAAGTAGAGCGTATTTTTTTCCATTAATCTGAATAATTTTTATAACTAAGAAAGTTAAACTATCTGATACACTTAATTCTCCAATCATTATTTTTTTTCATTAATTAGTGAAAAAATTTACTTATATTTTTAAAACTATCCTAATCTTTCTTCATCTGAGATAGATAAAAACAATAGAAATATCGTAAATTTTAGACGTATTATTTGCAAATAAAAGGCTTATAAGTATACGTATGTATACTTATTCTTCCTTTTAGAATGAGTTATAAAAAAAAGCCGAATTACTCAGTAAATATATTTAATTTATTTTGAAATTACGATGTATCTACGTCTATAACTTTAAAAGGAAATGGGCTATCTTTTTATTCCCGCGATTCTCTAATTTTGTTATTTTTAAACTTTATAAATAACCAAATTTTATTTTGAAATATTCCCACCCTCAATTTGTTTGAATTTTGTTGATCTTATCGTTAATATGAGATTGATATTGAAATTTTATATCTTAAATATGAGAAAAAGTGCTGACAGTTTTTATTATTTAGCATTAAACTAAACTACGTTGCAAATCATAAAAAAGTATCTCCATAAGTTGCACAGTCCTAAATTACCTATCTTGCATATTTTTATCTTTAATATACCTGAAATTAATGAAAAAATATATGAAGTAGTATATCTGTAATATTTTAAAAAGATATCTTGAATTATACATCAAAATCTCCATTTCTGTTACAAAAAACTAATTTCCATAAACAATAATTCTAAGTGGTAAACATATATATATATTTTTTTATTTAATATTTTTGAAATTATTAAAATATTTTTGAAATTATTAAAATAATTTTGAAAATAAAAAATTACAAATTATTAAATTTATTTTGAAATTATTAAAAAAAGTTATTAAATACTAAGTTAAGAGATGATTTTAAAATTAAATTGAAAGAAATAGTTAAAGTGTCAAATATATTATATAATCTGAAGCACTTTAATTTTTTTTATAATAATAGGTAAAGCACACAATTTATTTATAAAAAATACTTGGAATTCATTTTTAAAATAAAAAACTACTAAGCATTTTTAAAACAAATTATAATAATTGAAGTATCAGATGTATTATCTAATTTAATACACTTTAATTTTTTTAATAGTAATTGGTAAAGTACTCAACTTATTTGTAAACAATTCTTTGAGTTCACATTTAAAGTAAATGAATTCATTTCTTTGGAATTGTTAAACGGTAAATTGAGAGGAAAATTTAAAATCAAATTAAAAATAATAGTTGATGTATTATCTAATTTGATACACTTTTATTTTTTAATAACAGTTAAAAAAACACTTAACTTATTTTTTTAAAAATACTCTTTTTTTTAAAAGATTAGCAATCCTCCTAGTGAAAATTGAAATTAAAGTTCATCATTAAAGATTCCCCACAAGCACAAAAAGGTAAGCATTTAAAAAATTCTTTCGATTTTAGTATTTGAATACCCTTCAATTTTTTCTTGTTATATTCCAGCTTAAAACTTTCCTTGAATTAAATTTTGGTTTAAGTATGTTTTTAAATTATAAGAACATTGTTGAACATTAATATGTTGAATTTTATGTTAAACTCTTCCGTCCCCAAACTTCTTCCCGACCCCTTCCCCTCTCCCCCTCACCCTTCGTCCTCACCCAAAAAATTATGTACTACGCTTAGCTTTCTCTTTACATTCAACGCACAATGTCTCATGTTATGAGAATATATACAATTAGGACCAAACGAATCTTAAAAATAAAATTTTGATTTATTTCTTCATCAATGAGAGTTGAATAAAGCGAAACTTAACACAATTTTAGAATTTTTTTTTAAGACAATTGAGTTTCATCATATACTTGATAAGATCTTTAATGTTGAAATTTAATTTTTTTAATATTGCAATTTTCTTTTTAATATGTGAACTATTTTGCTAAATATAAAATTGTAAATTTATTTATCTCTAATTATTTAAAAAATATATTAAACATTCAACTAAAAGATTTTTACCGTAACTTGACTTTTTAAGATAAAATTTTAAATAGTTAATTTAAGATGTAAATTTCAATATTTCTTTAAGTATTGGAAGGAATATTGTATTAACATCTTTATACAACTTTAATTTGTCCTTTATGACAAGTTGACATATTTAAGTACCCTAATTATAATTAAAAGATATTTTTAAAAAATGAATACTAACAGTACTGAGATAAATAGAGGTATATTTCAAAGGATGGAGTATCACTGTACAGATGCATCCATGTTAAAAAATCCTGAAACTCAAAGAGTTTGTGTTTTTAAAAAGAATATGATCGCTCCTACCAACTGTTCTTACTGAAATATATGTTCACAGACTTAACACATGAAATTTTTTATGAGTTCTTATGGGAACAGTGTTTTCTTTATACAAAAATAGAGAACTGGTTGCAATTTATATTTCCCAACCCAAGTAAGCATGTTATAAGGAGTCTTTATTTTTATAAACCCTTCCAACCAGTTAGTTTTTAGCCGACCGAAGCCAAATGACAGAGAAGAAAGTAAACAATCACTATGGTGAACTAATCACTAAAATACATTATACAGTGTTTAAAATACATTTTGACTAATTCAGAATAAGCACACATGTGCTTACGAAGCTTACTGAGAATCTCTATAGAATCCAAAATTAATAATTGTTTTTACAACGGCAAAATTGATTTTAAAAGAATACAATGTATGGCATGTTAATATCAAAAAAAAAAAAAAAAAAAAAAAAAAAAAAAAAAGATTTTTAATAGAAAATTTATACCAAGATTTTTTAAGAATGCAAAAAAGATAAGAAGCTTCAGGAAACTGGCCAGTAAAATTCAGCAGTATTGAATAAGTAGTTGGTGCAATAAAATAAAAATTACTATAGAATAAAAACAATTTCTAGCACATTAATCTAAGTAGAATAATCAGTTATTGAATTAAAAATGGCAGAATTGAAAACTAGGAAACATTCCATATGTGTTCGCATGGAATTGTAGTCCGATTTAATAACATTTAATGTCGTATGTATATGAGGTATCTCCTCGCTTTTAATATTTTATTCATATCCAGGTTACACAGTAGTATTGACCAATGTTGAAAACAATGGTTTTGAAAGATTGGCCAATTATGGCCAAAACTCAAACATCATCTAAAATGCACGATTTTTTGATTTTTTTTTTTAAATAAACGTGTCAAAAACATTATACAAAATATTTTTTTTAATTCTCTATCCCATATAAATATTTTAATTTTAAAATTGTGCATTAGCATTTCAGAACTTCTAGTATATTTTTTATCTAGAATCGAGCGAGTTTGGACAAGAACCATAGCAACGGCCGGCTTACAACGGTTCACATCGGAATTTACTAATGTCGAGCCATATTGACCAGCGTTGTTGCACTACAGGGGTAATAATAGGGAACTAATGTTGCAATCACTGTGATTTCTTTTATTAAATTTTTTAAAAACTTTCTTAAATGTGAAAAGTACAAAATTTGATGTACCTCTTTTGCTAAACCTACATAACTTGCTGAATCACCATTTTTGCTATCCCAAAATAAGTTATCAACCTAAAAGAGCAAACAATGTAAAGGTTTGAATTTATTGTTATACTTGGTAAAAAATAATTGTTGCTTAATTATTTTAAATAAATATCAAAATTAAAAGAAGTAGTAACCATTTTAGCATTTTGCTAAAAACAAATCGTTTACTTTTTCATTAAAAAATTTTTGGACCCCAGCTTAAACACTGGTTGGGATGGTATGAAATACTTTATGGTTCACTACAAATACGAATTCTAAGCGACATCTCCCATTACAGTATAGTTAGATAGAGACAGTATACTTAAATACAGAAAAAAATATAGTTTAAATATCTCATGCGCTCATGGAGTGTTCAGTATTGCAATCTAGCATATTTTATCCCAAAACTAAAATTTGCTTACCATAATTAAATTTTACTTATTTCAAAGTATTTAGTCTAATGATAAAAATTTAGCGTCAACTAAACAAAAAGAAATTTTGAATATAATACAAGCTGGTATGCGTCGCTGAAATCTATTTGATGGCAGAATTTTTAGGTTTCGGGTTGCAATATTTTTTCGGATTTGATTTTGGATTGTTATACTGCGATCTCCATGAGACGCATGATGGCGCAAAATGAAATATTTTTTTTATTGTAACTATATGTCCTAATTTTATATAAGAGGGTATATGACACAAAAGTTCAAAATTGCCAATTTTAAGTGATTGAATTGATTGATTCTTATGAAATTTTTTGATAAATGCGTTTTAGTAATTGCAATCGAATAAATTATTTCATTGTAAATTAGTGGAGTTTCTTTTTAAATGTTTTTAAACTTAAATTTGTATAAAATTTTGTCTATTTCTATCATTAATATTATTCAAAATTTATTATTCGATTTTGGTACCGAGTAATCAAACAATTCATGAAATATTTTTTTATTAATTATCCTAAAAATTTTTTTTTTTTTTTTTTTTTTTTTTTTTTTTAGTTTAAAACTCTATGTAATATTATGACAATTTTCGAAAACAATCTAGATTTTTTAAAAATTCATACATAAATAATTCAAAATTACAAATTATACAATTATGTTTAAAAAAATTTGCCCCTACAAATGTTCAAGTATTTATAGTAAACAGTTCTTAATTTATATCGATTCAAACTTCAATAGACGGAGTAAATATCATTGTCAAGAAAACTGGATTTGAAATAGCATGGTTAAAAAGTAATGATCATGGTGCTAAGTATTCAATATTCAAAGGTGTAATTCAAGTAGAGTTTAACTTAGGATTTCTTTCAACTCAGATTTATCAATATTATTTTTTAAAACAACGAAAAATATTACAAAAATTTTGCGAATTGCCATATGTCCTCTTGAGTATAATTTGATGATAATTGGTTTAAAAGTTTGTGTTTGAAGTTGAAAAAATCAGGCATTTTTTCTATTAGCAATAAAACAGTGAAATCAATAAAAAAAATTATTTTTTATTTTCTAACTAATGATTCACTATTATTCACATTTCACCAAAGATATATCTGATATTTCACGTCAATACTTCCTTTTCTTTAAACGTAGGGATTATTTTATACCTTCTCCAAACGCACTTCTGTAATAGCACGAGAGAATTATCGCAATGCTTGACTTCCGCAATGAAGCATCTTCTTCCAATGTTAGATAACACCTGTCCTTGAAAGTAACAATGAATTAATATTTTACACAGTGATAATAAAATACTAAAACATTACTGCCGTAAACACGCTAGTCAGTGAAACAGAACAAGTTATTTCACTCTCCGGCAACGTTTATTAAAACAAATCTTACGAAGAATGATTCGGTGATGATGCACCGTGATACACGTTCGATGAGAGTGAAAAATATCATTTTCTTCCTCTGTTCTGCGTTGTGGTTGCATGGGAATACTATAACTAATAAATCAGCAAGCAATACCTGAAAGAGAAGAATTTTAACAACAAAATAATTTAATGATTGAAAATACCATAAAATAAACATAAATATTAAAAATATGAAAATTGGTGAACAAAATTATGTGATAAATGCATTATTTCGTTTTCTAACAAACATGCGATGAAATTTTTACTTTAAGTGAAATTAAGTTTCACAAGAAAATCTAGGTGCACGTCACTGCACCAGCCAAGTTCACTGCCAGACACCTTTTACTGGAAGCAACTCAAAAGTTGTCTAACCCTTTCGTATCGGCACATTACAGCATACCTGAAAGATGAAAAAAATTTACGGGTAGCTGTTAACCACTTTAGTAAGACTCCTAATTTTCAAGTCTCCAGTTATTGATTGTCTTGATAATCGAATTAAAGACAATGAGAAACGGGATATTTTAAAAACCACTCAGTCACTCACTCAGTGATCATCGATATATTAAAGTACTTCTACTAGAGCTAGAACTATTAAATTTTGCATGCTGGTATGGTTTTAACATGTATACAAAAGGAAAAGTATCAAATTTTCTCCTCCAAATCCCCTGAAAGGGGTAATATTCGAAAAATATGAATCTTAATTCTAACACACATCGATTGGGATTAGAATCAGGCGCGTACGTAGGGAAGGGATATGGGGATATATTCCCTCCCGAAATTTTTCTGTTTGCTAGTAGGACACAAAAATCAAAGGATTTGTTTTGTTTGAAATTGTAACCTTTAAGAGGTACAATTTTTATTTTTTGAATTTTTATTTCATATCCCCTCCCGAAAAAAAATTCTGGCTACGTCCCTGGCTAGAATTATAAAACTTAGTATACTAGTAGCTATTACCATATATAAATAGAGAGATATTTAGAACAAAGCCTCTAAAATCAAGAAATAATAATAATAATAAAAAGGTTACTTAGCGCTATACAATCGACATTTGGCGATATCTTTTATCGACTACGAAATTATCTCTAATTGTTAGGTTTTTTTTCCCCTTTTGACACCTTTTTTACACATGTGAATAAACTATTCATGTAAAATAATTTTATCATCATTCACATTGAATGCATAAATATTTTATATACTTCCTTTTTAAAAAATTCCGCTAGCTAAACAGTGTTTAGAATGTGGTTTTTTTTTTTTTTTTTTTTTAACTTTCTGAAAGCCAAATAAATTGTATCAATAGCAACCTAGGAAGTTTTCTTGCAAGTTTTAAAATTATGGAAACTAAACATTTTTAAACCAGCTATCGGTATACAATATCTATATACATAAAACTAAGATATCTGTACGTCTGAACCTTATACAAATCCACAGTTTTGAACCTAGAAGTACGAAATTTAGTACATAGAAGCTTTAGTACATGGGCATAGGAGATAACAACTTTTAATTTCGATTAAAAGTTGCTTTCTTTTAAATTTAATAGCATTAAAAAAATTCTGGGAATGGCAACGATATTTTTTATTAGATCAGAATACAACCAAAAGTTATTTTAATGGGTCCCCCTTATTTTTATGATTATTTTTATGTATTGCAATCGTCTGTCCGATAAGCAGTTCGAATTTAATTGAAATATTTCAATATATTTGATCAGTCGATACCGTAAACAACTTCTGCTCATGTGCAATTTTAAAGCATTATTTTTTTATGCATCGATTTGTTTTTCTACGTTTTAAATTCATCCTGTTTTTGTTTACATTTTGGGTTGTCGTGAAAGATGTATTATGCTCAGCGGGTATTGACCTCTTGATTTTATTTAATGAGTATTAATAACATTTAAACAAAATAAATTCGTTAAATTCCTTTGTATTGGCAAATTTCTTCTGCATTACAGTTATTATATATATCTAATATCGAAAAGTTCGTTTACCAACCAAATTTACCACCATATGTTCGTGTCGTTATGGAATGTATGCAGTTGGATTCTGGTAACTTAATATATCTATTACATCTTTTTTCCAAGATTTGTCCATTACAAGATCAAATGTGAGAATGCCGTCTAATGTGAAACACCTATGTATATAATTAGGTGTGTTGTGTGGCCAATAGAATGTGGGCGTTGACCAATATTGGTACTATTACGTCATATCCATGTCACTTGGCAATAATCTTTCAGTTGTGGAACAATTTGGTAGATAACGCTATCGTTTCAATACCTGCCAATTTTTCTCTTAGTACATATTTTGTTTTATTTTAAACAAAATTAAGAACTTGACACAATATATTTTGTTGGTTATTTTCAAAACATAGGCTAGATCTGCTCTATAGACACCTGGCATATTTTGTTGAGTATGTTTACCGGTGTTTTGCACATATAAAAAAATATGCAAAATTTTAAATGGTAAAATTTTTCTGTCTGGATTAATTTAAATTAGGGTTCATTTGATAAGAGTGAGTCAAAATAAACATGCTAGATGCATAGCAATTATTCAGACTCAGTTTGACTTCATCACTTGCAGCCTTAATCGTAGATTCGACGATTTTATTGTTCCCACATAGAATAATAGAAAAAATATCCAATTTTATTACTTTAAATAACTGATATACAATATCGAACAAATCGAGTATTGTATTAAGGAAAAAAGTTACAAATTGTGTAAGCGTATAACTGTGTGTAAGAAAGCACAACTCCAGAACGAACTAGGATGTCCAAATTTTATTTATAAGTTCATTAGGCCCATTTACATGACAATAAGAATTACATTAAAATAACGTATGCCTAGATAGTACCAGTAATTAAAACGAATTATGATTCCCAGCAATTACAGAAAAATGGCCCAATGATTTTAATTGGAATAGTTTCGGCAACACTGCCGGGATAAGCACAAAGGTGACCTTCGCATTTTTTGGTCAAACTGAGTAGTTGTTATCAGGAGATTCTCTATAATTTATTCTAAATAATGGTGAGGTTCAATAGTAGTATATATAAAGGAAACATTAAAAATGTTACTAAATTAGTCAATCTTAGCCATCAAGTGCAGGAAGTTGCTGAACTTTAACCTACCATTTCTCATTTTGAGCCTATAGTTGCAGATGTCATTTCTGTACTTAGCTAAAATTATGGTACAAATATTAACTAAAATCTAAAGATTTTGTAGATGCAGCCAATATTTGGTGAACAGTTTCATCCCTTTCGGGGTTCTACTTTGTGCACAAAACTCATGGTGAAGAATTGAACCAGATTTCACTTATATCTCTTCACCAGTTTCTGGATTTAGGTTTCATCATTTTTTTGGATTTAGCCTTCATCACATTTTGGATTTGCCTTTAAGCACTTTTTCAAATTAGTTTTCTCCTCCGGATTTAGTTTTCTGTCTGGATAGTCTGGATTTAGATTGTTGTAATATTTTCAAATTAAGTTGAACGAGTTTTTTGGTAAAATAACTCGCTAGATTAAATTACAAAAGATTTCACCAGTAATTTATCAACATAAAGTTGAACTTTTTTTTTTTAACCACGCAGAATATCTCTGTATTGTTTCTCAACATTGATATCACCGAACGGAACAGTGATATTTTGAGGTGGCGTCTATCAAAATGAATGAAAATATGATTATGCATGTAATCAATCTAAATTTTTATTGTTTAGATAGGAATAAAAATATCTAAATATAATTTTAACTTTGCACAAGCTGTAGAAAAGCTTTCGCAAAGCATATGTCATTATTTTTGCATCTTCTATACTGTTTTAAAAAAATTCCTCCTTGCACCAAAAATCGGTTCCCATTTAGCTGCAACCAACATTTAGTGGTTAGTTTCAAGATTTCTTACGGTCCGAGATAGCACCATTAAATCGTGAAACCAAGTACCAAATGTTTGTCGCGGATAACTGGAAACTAATTTTTGGTGCAATATAGTTCCAAATTTTGACAGTGTAAGTTTGAGTCTGGATAAATCTTTTCATTCACCTTTTGCTACCAAAATGGTTCTCAACTGAGCAAGATTTGTCAAAAATGTATCCAAAGTGGGTTGACTTGCTACTTTCAATTACCCATATGCATAAATAGGGTAATGAAAGTATAGAATTAGGAAGGGGAAAAAAATCGATTTATTTGAATTTCTCCATGTTTTTAACATCCTTATCTCAAAAAAGTGATCTAGAAAAAATGTCTGTCTGTGTGTACGTGGTTAGAATAACTCCCGAACAAATTGACCTACGATGTTCAAATTTTGTCCGGGTTGGTCGTGGCCATGGGACCTACCATTAAGGTTTTTATCAAAATCACGCATGAGTATAAAGGAAGCCGCCATTGAAAAAAAATCATATTTTTCAGTAACAGCTAAAAACGGCTCTTATGATTTTGTCCAAAATCGCTGTGGTAATGCCTCTTAAGGTGTTATAAACATCCTTCTTCTTCTTTCTTTTTTTTAATAAAGACCCATATTACAATTATCGTAAAAAATATCGCCAAACTGGCAATTTTTTCTAAACGAATGATGGAAATATAAAAACCGTAAAGAACACAAATCCACATCAGTATTATGGTGTAATTGAAAGTTGTGCGATGTTCCATACCCCTTGTTTTTCCGTTATTTTAATGGAGAAAGAAGACGCAAACAAAAAATTGGGCGAATACATTTCAAAAATATAAAGCTAGTAACTAGCAGAGTGAAATTTGAAGTTGAGATTTTTTATTTTTTTTACATTTAATTAACTGGCCAGTAATTCATTAATGAGATCTGAAATTTAATTTTTAGATGTAATTTAAGGTTAAGTATTTTTTTTTTACTTTTTTTGTATTACAAATTATAAAATCTTTATTTTTCCAGTTATTTGAAGCCAAAAAATTAGTGAAGAAAATATTTGAATGCATCTTTAAAGAGACCCAAATCTTCGAAACGGAAAGTTATTTGATAACCAATGTTATCGGAAAATTAACTTGTTTTTATGTATCGATTGAAAGAGGGAATGACTGTGTAGACAATTAAACACTAAACTTTGTAAGAGTAAGCAAACAGAATGCTTACTAAATTTTGTACCCAATGAGAAATATTTGTTTTGCGTATTATTCAGAGAATCGTGTGCAAGTTTCTATCCAAATTCCTTTAAATTCCTGTGCTTATTTTCTTTGGGATTAGAATTTTTATCAGATGGGATTTTATTTTGGGATTAGAATCTTATAAAAGGCTCTAATGATAATGATCACAATACTTGTACTAATTATTTGTCTTTTGAGAGATCTTAAAATCTAAGTGATGGAGATTCATACGGATATCTAGAAGGAATTTCAACGTCAATCAGGGCTTGAAAATTTTATTGCCCAACATGCCTGGGACATATAAAAATTCATATATGGCATGTATTTTTTCCTCATATATACCCGACTGGGCATGTAAATATTTAATCAAAAATACCTTTCAAAATATAAATATTTTGTATTTTCTATTGAGCTTGTGCAATTACGACCGAATCGTGATTTTCGGTCGAAGGTCGCGACTGTGTTTCTCACAGTACGTCTGACTGCGAGGATTCAATGCCGTGAATCATATAAAGAACCCATTGCGATGCAATTTCTCCACTGAAACTATACATAATTTAATGCGAATAGGCATTGATGGAGTTGAGCCACAGCAAACTTCAATCCATCACCAGCAATTGCAAACTGATTGTTTGATTATTTGCAACTACAGGAACATGACATGTGAAAGGGTATGCAGTTCAGATCATTACTAGTCCAGAATTTTTTTACTTATATCAGAACAAAAATCAGTGATTTTGTTGTGTAATGTGAAATTTTTTTTTAATATGGTATGTTATTATAGTGCTTTGTCTTTATTTGTTTCATTTTAGTATAAGTATGGATCAATGTCAATGTTCATATTACAAATGTGTTGTTAACGACAATACTTTTTCGACAGGTCAGTACTAGATACATGAATATGAATGAAATGTTCGGGCTTGCCAGTTTTATTCCGGCTTGTATTTTCTAGACTAACATGCCCGACAGGGCATGTAAAATTTTTAAGATTTATCGGGCCCTGATGTCAATAAAAAAATGGGAACTTGCATATAATGGAAGAAAATAAAAGATTAAAATTATTCATTTAATAAAAGACTAAAATTATTCAATATTGCAACAAAGATGTAGATGATCACGTAATGATATACATTGAAGTACAAAAGTTATAGCCAGTTTTACTAGTGTTTACAAGTCCAATTTTTTTTTCTCCATAAAAGCGTATTTAGTCATGCAATTTCAATATCCGCTCGTTATTGCTTGGCTGTTTACGTGATTGAACTTAAGCCGGAATAAATATTTTGATTTTATCTTAAATAGACTCTGAGCAATATATGTCTGCGATATATGTGGCTAAATCTTGCTATAACTTGCCGGAATTTTCCTGAATTCCTGAAAAGTCTTAGTTCAGTAGTTAAACATTTTTTTTTTATCCCGAAATGTCTTGATTGTCGAATGATACATTAAATAAATGGAAAGTCTCAAATGGTTGTTAAGTAAATAAAGTTAATAATTCAATACCAATTACAGTTTCAGTTCTGTTTCAACAAAATACCAAAATCATGCCACACAGATGACATTATGGAGCCCCCTTAAGTTGTACAATTCATATCTGACAGCTTAAGCTCACTACCTTATGACGGGTTTTCGATTCCTACTTCATCAGTTTATATCAAATGGAATTTTCACTCACTGTTATCAAATCAGCTACAATTTTGCGATAGTCAAGAGTTTAATCAATATTAAGACATGAACTTTTTTTGAGAGTGAACTTTTAGTAAATTCACTCTATAGGTTTTCTACTGACACATACAATCAAGGGCGAAACTTTATTACAAGACCAGATTCACATTTGGAGATCTAATTGAATGAAGTGGATTTGTGACATTTTAAAAAAAAATATGAGTTTCCACAATGAATGAAGGGTTGCGTTTCAGGCTAAATTTTACACTTATCCTGGATCTCTAAACTACTGAGTGACATATATTTTGATTAATGAAAAAGGTACTTTACGTATGAATTAATACAAAAGTCAATACTTTAAGTAGAAATAGCTTTCAGAAAAACTACTTTTTGTTACATACATCCTTTATCCACTTAGGCATCCATTTTTCTAGAACGCTCGACTTTTAATCTATGTGTGGTTTGACAGAAAAAGTTGTTTATAAGATAGAATAAGATGCCTCTACACTGTTAAAAATTTGAAACCTTTATTGCACCAAAATTTGGTTCCAATTTAGCTGCAACCAACATTTGGTGCTTTGTTACACGATTTAATGGAGCTACCTCGGACCGGAAGCGCCATTAAATCGTGAAACTAAACACTAAATGATGGTTGCAGCTAAATGGAAAACAATTTTGGTGCAAGATGGAACGAAATTTTTAACAAAGTATTTAGAACAGCCAATGTGATATCTATCGAGTGTTTATTAGATAGGATAAGATGTCTCTATTTAGAACAGCCAATGTGATATCAATTATGTGACGTTTACTGTCTGAAATGTTAAACGTTTAGAACACCATTGATATTAGGGTTCTAAAAATCCATATCTAGAAATTGAGAGGCTGATTACTTTGAAAAATAGAATTTTAGTTTGTTCAACTATATTATTCTACATTTAAACGTTGATATTTGCTGGTATATAAGGAATGTTCACGTTTAAAATCAAAGATTTTTCACGTTGACAATATTTGTAGGAAATAAGTGATACTAAAATATATTTGTAAAAGGAACGTCATACAAGTTTTACTTGAAGCAAGAAAATTAAGTGTAAGCAGCCGCTCTGTCAACTCTACGCAACGTTACTAACCTCGACCACAGACGTCCCCATTCAAAGTTATTTGATTTGTGACAGTTGTTATGTCCTAGAAAGTATTTTTGAAAACTTCGAATGACGAATCTTACAGGTTGAACACACACTGTGGCTCTATCTGTGATTTCATATAGAATGAGATACTGCAACTGCTGTATTTTTGCTCATTTTTTATTTAATTAATTCCGTATAAAGCACCATTTTACGTCTTAAAGACTATAAACAGACCTTCGAAGACTTTAGTTTGTGGACATGGAAAATAAATGTCGACGATTGAAAAGTGGGCATATTGGTGTGATGCGACGAACAAAAATACTTGGATTTATTTTAATTTTAGATTTCTAAAGTATTCGGTGAAAATGTTTTGAGTGTAGAATAAAAAATGTATTTGGTTAGAAAAGTTATTGTCTACTGTTAGTTTAGAATGTAAATTTTTTAAATGTCTGTAAGCAGTATTTTCATTCCTAATTAAGTGAGGTTATGTTAAAAGCATGGGATAGGGACGAACTTAAGTTTTGATGATCAATTCTAAACTAATGCATCACACTGGAATTAAATTTCCCTGCGACAAGGATCAAAGGATCATTGGCAATAGGCTTCTGAGTGGAATAAATTTTAGCAAGTGAAGGTACCGTGTGAACATTACTTTCATTATTATTATTGCATCATATAATAAATATTGAGTAATGTAAACTTCCAAATAATTCAGCTATATTTTTTGAAATTTTTAGGTTTAATTTAATCCGAAAACTCAAAAATATTGTGGAGTTCATCTGTTTATTTTTTATGTAATCCATGTACCAAAATAGGTAAATGGATTGGAAGCTTACATAATGAGATTTTTTTTGTTTCTCAAACAATTGTTTTGTTTCTAAAGCATTGTTTGGTGTCTGAATCAATAAAGAATGTTTCCCATGACGATGGAATTAGTGAATGCTAAATCTTCAGTTCTTTCAGGAGAGAAAATTATAAATCTTCAATTTCAGTTTTATTGATGGTTGTCGAGTCGAAGTCAATACACTTTAAATGTTTCATAACAAATATTTTAAATTTCCTTTTTAGCTTCTGCAGGATAAATTGTAAAAGTAAAAATTTACATATGTTAATATGAGGATACATTTGCTACACATACGAGGTTAAAATTGTCAGAACTAGGAATTCCCTAGTACTTTTAAAGTCAAACAAGGAATTGACTAGTACATTTGATGTCAAACTAGGAATCTACAATTACTTTTGATGTAAAAACTGGGACTTAACTCTCTGACTTTTTGATGTTAGTGTTATGAAATATTGCAAAATGTATGTCTAACATACTAAACTGGAGACTTTTGTTAGTTGTTTCCATCTTTTTTGTTCATGTTCTTCTTTCTATATCTTCTATGGTAAGAAGTTCATAGTTTCTACACATGCCAATTTTTTCTTCGATAATCTATTTTCCAGATTATTCGCATAGGCTATAGAATGTTTTTTAATTCAATTGCCTATTGTAATATGAGTAAATATTTTTTTTAAAGTGATGCTACTCACAACTGATTGAAACCACTTTTATAGTGACTTTGCTTTAGATTTTCATTTACAGGGTACACTAGATAAAAGCAAAATGTCGTTTTTGTTAAAACTGATATAATTATGCCATCGAGTAGTAGCCTAATAGAATTATTGTACTTCAGTAACACTTTCGAAATAAATTCAATAATTATGTGATAAGTTTTTTCTTACTGCGAAAAAGCATAACTTTGGTTGACAATGCATCTTTATTCACAGCATCCCTTATGTGTTCAAATAATTAATGGGCGGAAATTTCAGACTAAAAAGTAGTGTCATATTGTTCTATGCTCGAAAATTTTTTCATTCGGACAAAACTTTTCTAATTTGTATGTACAACAATTGGGTACATAATGGTTCCTATTTATGTGTTGAGATTGTAAGTCATTTCTTCACATGTCTATCTGTTGTATTTGAAAGTGGTTTCTGCAAGTGTTTTATAAAAGGCATTTAGCCAGTGTTGCAATAGATAAATAAGTAGATGTTCAAAAATTGTTTCTCTTATAAACATTTAAGGTTTTCAAAGAAGATTTTTTTTTGGTCATACAACTTCTACACTTACGAGAATATAATGTTTTCAGGGCTATTACCCTGATATGCTGTTACGCTCAAAGAACTTCTACGGATCTTGTATTTGTGGAAATAAACGTTAAAAATAATTGTAATTAAAAATGAATTAACTACTGAAGAAAATTATACTTAAAGAGAAGTTTTATCTGCTTAATTTCTGTTAAAGTCGTTTTTGAAACTCACATTTCAATTTGTTTCACTGATGTAGATGAATACAAAATTCAAACACTTTTCGAGAATAAAGATGAACACTGGAAGTTTTGACACACTTCGAGTCAAAACAATGAAAAGATGGCTTTTAAAAAATAACATCTTATTTATCAAATTTATTTTTATTAAACTATCGCATTAAATTATAATTTCCTGACCTTTACCTTTTAGAGGTAATATTTAAAAATATAAATCCAATTTTTTGCATTATTTTTCTATTTTTTTTTTTGAGTTTAAATTGTACTGGACACAGATGTCTTTCCAAAAAACATCTGTATTAGAAAATTTAATTACATAATAAGTTAGCTAAGATTAAATTTTCCTAATTACATTATTTTCACTTTCGCTGGTTAAATTTTGATTTATCGGAACATTACGCATCGTGATGATCGGCACACTGCAACAGATTCCTGCCGACTCTGAGATGGTAAATATTATTTCCCCTTATTTTCTAATTACGTTCTGCATACCACTTTAATATCAAAAGTTGTACCTTTAATAAACGTGGCTTTTAACCTCAATATGAGCCAAGCAGATAATTAGTTTTCTGGTTTATTCAAAATCAAGTAATGTTGTTCAAATAAAGCTTTTAAAATAACTTTTGTTAAAAACATAAATTTAATCAAACTCACTATATTTTTCTTATCTTGAATTTAATAATATTTTTAGAATCCCAAATGTAAAAAGTAATTTTGAATTATAAATTCATTTGAAATCAGTGTTATCAGTTTATAATTTATTGAGCTTTGATTTTTAACCAACCAAACAATCACTGTTACGTGACTTAAATGTAGACCAAATAACTCTGAAAGCTCGAATTAAAAAAAGCTTGATTTTTCTACGAAGAGATGAATGAATTGGTTAACTTAAAATTATTTAGTTTATAGAGAAAATTGAAATTTGGACAAAAACAATATCCAATGCATTTTTTACCGGTAAAAGCATATGTGTTCATAATTCTTACAAATATTTAATGTACTCAGAGAATTTTAATTCTGTTAAATTATTGGGAATAGTGAGAAATAATATATTACCACTTTTGACTTGCATTATTTAATTAATGTGAAGAGAGTGAAATTGTTGAAATTTTTCATCAGACTAATTTAGAGATTCACGAATGAATAAAAACTGTCATTTATATATCTTTCTCTTTTTCTACGTTATTGCAGTTTATTACGCAATAAAGAGCATTTGCTATTAAATATATTTCATTTTAAGAAAAGAACTGCACTTAAGGAAAATAAACATACACAATATACAACCAAATGAATTTATTGAAATATATATAACGTTATAACAAACATAACATAAAAATAAAACTTTAAAAATATAGCATATTAACACATTTTATTGCTTATTTTTGAAAAACATAAAGTTACAATTCAGAAGTAAAGTATTGTAGTACTAATAGAGGTTTTATTTTCATTTCATTCACCATAATTTAATTTAGTACAGTATATAAATTGATATAAAACATTCAAAAATGTAAACGACAATTGTACGTACATATTTACAATTTGAATAAAAAAATATGAAATACATCTAACACATTTATGGATTTTGATAATTTTCTTAATTTGGAACATTTGATTAGAAATTTTAAGGTTTCTGAGGTTCAAAAAAAAAAATATAACATCATTAAAACGTTCTGTGATTGCATATAATAGATACATAAAGGATAAAGTGTACTGGTTCGTCTTGTACGGTGAAATTTTATTTCTATTACAGAACGAATCACGAAACATTCATTCATCTGAGAGGTTTGAATATTTGTATAAAAATTTTATAATAAAGAAACGGTTTTACTTTCCTATATTTAATGTCCTTTCGTCCCGTAAATACCCAATGCATGTATAGCATAAAATTGGGTAAACTACTAAAAAATTTTTTTACCAAAGTTCGTAGTTTTTAGGCAATGAAATTACATTTTACATTTCTTCTACATTTTACATTTTTACATTTTACTTAGCAGAGTTTTCAATATCTCGTGATTATAAACATAGCTTGTTAATCGTGTTGTATTAAAACTATGTATATATTGAAAGAGTGGTACTTTTTTTTTCATTTAAATATTAATTCCATATAGTTGAATAATTCTTATTTACAAGGGTATTAAACTTGGAAATGGCATTTTTTGAAAATATTTCATGAATTTTTTCATTTCGTATATATGATTACTAAATAATTCTAGAATTTTTCCAAAATTTTAGAGATTATTTTCCCCCATAAAAAGGTTTATGTATTTAAATTTTGAATGTACATCTATGCACGATATTTTACAATACTTCACTTGGCAATTGAACATATAGGCATTTGCTTAAATAATTTTTGAAATGCAAAAGTAAATTTCAAATTACATAATACGAAAATCTGTTTCTTTTCATTTTGCGAATTATCACTCCATTTCATCTTCTTATACATAATATATGCATTCCTTTTATTATACATTCTTTTTAAGTTGCTCTCTCTATGTAGTATGATCTCTATCTATGCTATCCCGCTGTTATTATTTATTACAACTATGTAACCTAAAAATGCTTTAACTTATTGTAAATTAATTTTCTAAAAACAATTGAAAATCTGCAAAAATATCTCTTCCTTCAACGATTAACTTCAATTACATTTCTTAAAAGTGTTACTTTTGAACTATAGCACTTAGGTATATCATCTAGGACTTTTTCTGTGTACTATTTCTTCTTTTTTATTCTAATAGAATACAATATGAAAAAATATATAGAAGTTTTGGAGTAAATAGAAAAAAAAAATATTGAGGGATATTATTTTAAATTAATGATATCGCAAAGGTCCATGCATGAAATCTTACTTAATAGCAAAATATGTGTTATTACAACTCCTTGCTTTATTGTAAGCATTAAGGTATACTATTTCGAGTTACAGAAAAACTGTATCTATTGTAAGAGGCCGGAAATTAATGATTTCCAGGGTTTTAAGTAAATACGCAGTTTATTAATCGTTACTTTCTTTTAAAACATTCATACAAACACGTATTTTACAATAAAATATAATGCTTGAAAAGGATCTGGAAAATTGTAATATATTCAAAAATAGAATTTTCTAAAGTCCATCTCTCTTTTTTCCCCATGTTAAATTAATCTTTCTGTATTGTATAAATATTTAGCAACAATGAAAGTTTGGATCGAATAAGAAAGATTGCCAGAAAAAATGAGTGAAAAAATGCGGCCATCACGTATTAAAAGCTGGAAACGATACAAATTATTTGTAATGTACAAAAAACAAGCAGCTTGATCTAAAATTTCAAAATTGAAGAAAAATATTTTGTACTTGAAAAATACGAGCAAAGCAATTCCAATTTAGATATACTGCTTAAATCCATGAACTTAAAAACTAAATATTACTCATTAAAACTTATTAACTTATATTAAAAATTTTTGACTGGTATTTGTGAATTTTTTACTGGAAAATATGTTCTTTTGACATTCATTCACAACAGTATATAAGCACTCATACATATTTTATTTCTCTCTTTTGATGGGTGTATGCTCGGTGGCTGTTGCTAGGAAGGCAAACCGACATAGGGGAGGGGGGCTTCCAATTTATGCAAATATGTGCAACCTTTAACCTCTCCGCCCACCCTATATTTGCTGCCATGAATTTAACATAATGTACCTCTTCTTTCGTGGTTGGTCCCTTTTAGATGAGTGGGAGGGGCCTCTGTGATTTACGGTGAGTCAGGAGCCTTCTTAAAAGAGCCATAAGATTTAAGTGCTCCCGATGCTGCCCGAAGCGATTTTCTCAAGTACAAAGAGATTCTGGATTATTTGCTCAAGGGAAATCGAACTGAGCGGGTTCCCTACATTTTTTAAAGGTTTTATTTATAAAATTAGATTTGTTTTCATAAAAATAGGGCTGCAAATTCTCTGGTGCAGTTATTGAATATTTAAGTATGTTGTAAGGATTGAAGATGGAAATATTTTAAAACGTCTATAAGGACAATAACTGAGCAACGCAATAAATACGAATTTATGATTCAGTATGGATACAGTTTCTATATTCATAAAGTAAATTAGCTGTTATTCAACACTATAAAAAGTTGATTGTATTTTCTTTCTAGGATACATTTAAACCCATTTGTCGAAAGTCGATTTGGATTTTTTTTACTAGCGATACTTTACAGCTCAAGTGTAATTTGACATCAAATATTTATTAATAATACCATTTCAGATATTGAGAGGCTAAAATAATTAAACATTTACTAATAGTAAATTAACTATGATAAGGGCAGAATTTAATTTCTGTGTAATGATATTGCAAATTAAGTATCTTATTTATATAAGATATATTATTTCTAAAGTGTCAATTTAGTGCATGAAATTAGATCTTTGAATACTTAGTCACTACGATTTTAAAACATATTAACAAATAAAATAAATATAATATGCTATAAATGAAAGAAAAACATAAAAAAATTTCTTTTAGCCTACATAAAGAGTTCTAAAAATTTTAAATACCATATTTTACCACAAAAAAATAATGTTTTAGACAAGAAAAAATATTAAAAAAAACACCTATTTGTAGTTAAAATCTCTTAATGCTACAAAAACAATTTAAAAATAATTAATTATTTTTCACCTCAAAATTTTCTGATATGAATATTCATCAAATATTGTTAATCAAATATTGGAAAGTTACTTAGGATTAATTTGAAACCCCAAATAATTTGAGTAGCCAAATAATAAATAATTAAATAATTGAACGCCAAATAATATATCAAATTGAAGAAAATAACTTAAAATTAACAAATTGAAAAAATATTGCAATAAATAAGCATTTCTTTTACCTGAAAAGGTATTAGTAAAACATATGCATGCTTGGTATTAGTTGTGTTTGATTTTTCATTGCAAAAGTTTTTCAGTGCATTTCAACACTGAGTAAAACTATTACAATAATATATGAGCTACATTACAAAGTTTTGATGAATTTTCTCGAAAATTTGATTATTGTTGCTTATCTTATGATTGCATAAAACTACATATATTTAAGATGTGTTAAGTTTTGTCCATTGTTTGCATTCATCAATGTATATAAAAAAAAAAATACAAGTTATATGTACAAACAAAAGAATATTACTCTATTGCCACCATTTAATTATGACTTTTATTTTACTATTTAGAATAAATACTTTATAACATGCATGGATATATAAAAATGCTGCTTTAATTACACTGGTCGCGCAAATAGATTTAATGAGTTTTCAGTATAAAAAAAACTTATGTTTGCGTTTATAAACTTGAATAATGTTATGTAGGATGGAGAAAATGCATGCAATTGTTTTGCAAATTGTATGCAATTAGATATGTCAAAGATTAAGATTTATTTAAAATCAAACAAAATCTAATTTATAAAAAACAATGTCACAAACTAACAAATACTTTTATTTCAATTAATCTGTAAAATTTAGTCTAAACTTTGTGGAAAATGCATATAGCATTGATAACTTTAAAATATACTTCTACACAAAATTAATCTAAAAAATTATAATTCAAGTTAAACCGAATTTTTTTTCCAAAAAACCATGCTCTAACATGCTATTATAATGTGTAGCAAAGATAAGACTTCCCTTTGACTTGAACCGGAATCATTGTTTTAGTAAGATTTTTGAAGCTGAAACTTCTATCTTCTATTATCTTTTACAACTTATTCTAAAATCACATTGACCTTTCAAATTATATTTATCACATATTTGTGGCACTTGTAGTTTCAATTGAACATGTAAACGAGCTTACTGTTTCATTTTCTGGTACATTCGGCTAAAACTTCTAAAAAATTTTAGAATGCACTCAAATATCACTCCGACCTTTTAAATGATATATAAAGCATATCTGTGCCAGATTAGTTTCGACTATGTTGTAAACAAACTCCCGGTTTCATTTTCTGGTATTTTTAGTTAGAATTAGATTATATGCTAAATTTTGAGAAACTATTTTGACTGCGTACCTTCTATTTGGGCAGTACAATGCTACAACTTTAAAATTATATATTTTTAAATTTGTGCACGATGAATCATAAATTATCAGCGCTTATTAGATACCGCAAGTGGATAACTGTAGAAAAGTTCCATTATTTTATATTTATATTGCATCCATTTTTTTGTAGTAGGATTTCCATGCTTTAAAAAAAATTCAAAACTATGGTTTTAGTTACCTAGTTGTAGCATTATGTTGACTGTTTGATATACGTGTGTAGCACTTCAAGTTTGGGCTGTGAATCATTACTTTAGACATATGGGCGGGTGAATAGAGATTTTGTATAGCTTACTAAAAAAAGTATTTTTGTATAGACTACTATATCGAAGTTGCAATTAAATTTCTCAAGTACTATTAGTTGTTAATTACTAAGCATAAGTTTTGTGGTTGTACCAAAATTAATCATTGCCAGTATATGCATATAGGGACTCAAAATAATTGGCAGAATGATAAATATGATAATATTTGTGTATTTAAATATTCAAAAGATATTTGCTTTACTAACTGTAATATAAATGATCACTTAATGTCAATAAGACGCAAAGTAACTTGTCGAATGATAAATGTAATAATATTTGTGTATTTGAATATTCAAACGATATTTGCTTTACTATAATATAAATGATCACTTAATATCATTAAGACTCAAAATAATTAACAGAATGACAAATATGATAATATTTGTGTATTTAAATATTCAAAAGATATTTCCTTTACTAACTGTAATATAAATTATCACTTAATGTCAATAAGACTCAAAGTAATTTGTTGAATGATAAATGTAGTAATATATTAATATTTGTAAGATACATTGTAATATCAATGCTTATTTAATTTCAACACAATACGACTTTTCTTAAGATCTTTGCAATAAAACTAAAAATATCGAAGATATATAAAATATTGAAGATTTATAAAATATCGAAGATATATAAAATATTGAAGATTTATAAAATATCAAAGATATAGAAAATATTGAAGATATATAAAATATCGAAGATGTATAAAATATTGAAGATATATAAAAAATGCCTAGTAAAGAAAACAGCTCTCAAAATATAATGCATCTCAAATTACCTAATTTATATCTCTAAGATTTCTAATTAAATTAATTTTATAAACACTGGTGCTTAGAAGTACTGGGAACTATCTAATTCTGGAAGATATAAACGTACGAATGCGCACAGTTTAGATTTTTGTATTGAAAAATCTAGAATTATTAATGAATTAAATATTGCGATTTGTTGTTATTTGAACAATTCTGAGAGTGGGAAAGAATAACAGAAAATGCTATACTTAGTATTATACTAATCCGTTAAGAAGTTCTGGTGTTATGAAACGTGCTTCTTCTATATTGGTAGACAAACTCCATTTGATACATATATCATTTAGTTTCAGAATAACCTTTAAGTAAATTAATATAGTATTTATGATAATATTACATGATTGTTTTAATCATCGTACTAAATTAAATGCAAATTTAAGAAAAAATAATATTTTACCCACAATACACAGATTCAACGAAGTGTTCGGGGAATTGCAAATTTATACTTATTGTTTCAAAATATAAACTTTGAAAATGTGAGGAGTAAAGCATAACAAGTTTATAAAATATTATTTAATAAAAAAAATAATAATAATAATATATATTGCTTGCATTTGTACGTAGGAAATGAATATGCATTTTCTGAAATTGATAAACTTTGTTTTTTGGAGAAATTTTTCAAAAATAAACTATTGCTGTTGCATGAATGCGCAAAAGTTATAACACCTAAAATGTTTGTTAATAAAACGGGAGACATTCTTACAGAATTGAAATACAGTGAATCACCATGACACATTGCCTTATGTTCTTTGCAAGAAAGCAAAAAGTGATATAAGTTTCAGAAAATCAGAAATAAAAATATAAAAAAAAATAATTTGCTGCTATTGCTCTAAATCAGCGTTCGCCACTAACTTTTAGATGCGGGCTGTATGACTTATCTTGGAGCTTTTTGCGGGCCGGATAGACCAAAATATGTATCTTTAACTATTATCGATTTAACTACAAGTAGGCTATCTGGAGGCTGTTAAAAAGTACTATTTTTTTTTTTAATTAATAAAACTACAACTAATATTTGATTATTATTATTATTATTATTATTATTATTATTATTATTATTATTATTATTATTATTATTATTATTATTATTATTATTATTATTATTATTATTATTATTATTATTATTATTATTATTATTATTATTTCAAATAATTTAAAAATAATAGTTTTCATTATTAGTAAATCAAAGTTTAAAAGGAAGTGAATCTTTAGTTTCAACGTCACTTGACCTAACTTTTAATACCAAGTTTTTAAATTGTACTTCCAGATTATTCCGTTTTAGTCAATAGCAACTGTGAGACGATGGCGGTAAAAATCGTTCAGTTTATTTTATGATTGAGACGATGGCTTTCGGAGTATTTGTTGCAGCCAATTTTAATAAATTGTCCAAATGAGATTCAGTTAAGTTATTGCTGTATTTATTCCTAATGAAAACCACCTTGCTGAATGCTTCTTCATATAGTTTCTTTCAGCAAGTAGGGGAGAACTCTGTTCTACATAGTTAGCACATATTATTTTGGATAAATTACAATTATGTAAAAAAAAAAAGTCCATATCGTGAACTTAGATTTTTTTTAAATCTTCTGTGGTACCGGCGGGCCACAGTAAAATCTGTCGTGGGCCAAATCCCTCCCACGGGCAGCGTATGTGCTAACGCTGATCTAAATAACAATTTTCAGACATTTAAATTTTCACTGGACTAAATATATCCACACTTATGATCGATTGTTTGAACAATTCTACGAGTAGTGATGGTCAACAGAAAATATTATTACAGAAAATATTATTGCCGCAAGTGATCAATAATTATTAGCAATACAGAAGTTACAAATTTATTATTGAAAATAATTATACTTATATAATTATGAAACAAACTTTTAGTAAGAGTAAAGCGGATAAAAATTCTCAGATGAGAAATAATTAATTATCTGTAAAGTTATTCATAGTATTTTTTATTCATTTGTTCGAATTCGCCAGAACATTTATTTTTCAAGCATCCAACGGAAGAAAAAAAGTTTGAAACGATATACGACAAACAATTGAAAGTTAGTTCTCTAACACGGCTCTTTAGCTCTTAATTTATCTTTCACTAGAAATCTGCCTCAGACATCTTGAACATTCCTTCTCTTCGGCTACTGAGGAGGAAGATGGTGATAGACAAGCATGTCGTCATGGGAACAAGATCCCAGATGCACAACAAAAGAGAGAATCTAATAGGCCGGCGCTATTTATCAGCAAAAGAAGCGTCTGTCAATGTCACCGAACTCTCACAAGGCCTTGAATCGGTCGCTTTGTACCATGCCGACCCTTTTGCTTTTTACGCTTAGTAATTACCAGTTCCTGAACTTGTCTGGGATGAATGGTGGCCAAATTGACGCCGTGACAGCTTGAAAGCAGACACTTTTTCTAGAAGTGGGGCCTTAGTGCAAGGAAGGTTTCCAGCCAACCAGCAAGGACTTCAAGATTTCTTTGATGGCACTGTGACCAATGGTATCAACCCGTGCATTATCTTTGAACACTTTTTGAGAATTCTTCCTTATAGCCCCAATCCTTCCCCCCCCCCCCCCCTCCTAGTTTGTTATCTGGTGCTCTCATTTCTCCCACCCGTGGGATAGGACAAATTTCCACGACTTGTTCAAAAAGTAAAATAGCTTTTAAGCGTTGTAAACACTGTCATTTGTTAACATTTTCCTGCTGTCATCCATTAATTCTGTGGACGTTTACGAGATCGGCACGTATGACGGGTAGTGGAGAGAGGGGAGAGGAATGGTTTTGAAATCGATAAGTTGGCTTGTTTTATATGATACACAAAAATCTTTGGCCTGATATTGTTGAAACAAATGTAGATCTCACAATTTAGTATGAACCACTTGTCACAAGATTTCTTATCTGCGATTCGAACAAAAAAACTTTTTTATCTCTCTCACAAGCAAAAACTTAGAAAATTTAACGAGAATCAATATAGTACTTTGTGATATTTTTTTCAGATAAGAGATAATATTACTAACAAATAAAAATTAATTTGTCTTACATATAAAATCTGAGATACACCAGGTAATGTTGAGAAAGGAAATTTTTTCAATTAAAAGAAAGATAAGCAGCAAAAATTCTTTAATGAAGAAAAAAGAACAAAGTCGTAAAGATATAGTTGGGGAGGGTAGAAAATAATCGATGTGCATGATTTTGGAAAAATACTGTACTAATAGATTCGATTTTTCCAATATAAATAAATAATTTTTTCCAACTTACAGCATCCTTCAACAAATTATACGTTTAGCAGATGATTTTTTTTTAATTTATATTTTGCGTTTTAAGATGCATACATAGGCACGATTTATCATGTAGCCTTCATGATTAAAAATTTAATGTAGAGGCATATGGTAAATTTGACTTTAAAAAGTTGTTGGTGTCAAACTTTAGATGGAACGATTTTTATTAAAATTGTGTGGCACTCCCTTCTTATTGTGCAGGACGGAAGCTCCAGGCAGGAATCGATCCTGAGTCATCCAGCATGCTAGGTCGAAACTATAATCGTTAAACAAAAGCAATCATTAGTATCGAAGGGAAGTTTCGGAGTTTTGAAGTGACCACCACATTATGATTAAAATTAAGATTTAATTTTGGAAAAACAACTTTAAATTAGTGAAACATTTCAATTAAACAAATTTATGTAAAATTAGGAGCGCATCAACAAGAAGCGTAAATTACCTAAAAAGTTAATATTCTTCTGTAACATCGTCACATCCAAACGAAGCCAAAGAATTAACATATTATATTCAAAGATTTTTAAAAAGATTTATTATTTTAACTATTAGGAGATAGGACTTAGTGCGAATTGCAAAATATTGTAAGTAGAAAAACATAAAATGTGTAAATGATTTTAAAAGTTACAGAATTTTTTATACTCATATGAAAGGAAGAAAGTCATTTCCTGAACTGAAATTCAATAAATGAAATAATAATAATAATTAGAATCTATATTTAAAATTTACTGAATTAGAATGATTTTAAAAATAGATTAAATCAATCCTTATTTAGAAAAGCAAATTCACTTGTGAGTGTAGCAATACTATAAAATATGTTCAATTATAACTAACTTTTTAAAACTTTTAATTAAAGAAATACTTTAATTTACAACTTTCATTCTTAAATAGAAATAATTAATAATAATAGAAATACGCTTTATCTGGAAATAAAATTAAAAATACCGGCCTTATTTTCCCATATCATACTTCTATCTTCTGAGTGGGGTAAGACACATTTTTTAATGCATTCCCTTTTGTTTAAATGTAATAAGGAGAGAATGCAAATGTTATGTCGGGAACCCTTTAGAAATTGCATGTTTTTCCCTAAAGGGGCTGCATTTAAAACAAATTGGGATTAAAAACTAATCTTTTTACGATTCCTTTTATTTTGTGAATCTAACACCGATGTCCTATCACTAATTGTTAAGGAAATTAACCACATTACAAAGTGGAAGACTACACCTGTAAAACAGTAATACATTAATTTATCGTAGTTTGAAGTAGGACGGGAAAAGAGGGGATAATTTCTGGACCGAGTGGACACATCGCCTGCATAGATTTTCTCCCTCATAGAGTTAAAATATATCCTCCATATAGAATCTCCTCTCATAGAGAACAAAAGTATACGTAAATCTTAACAAAATATATTTTACATAAAATCTCCAATCAATGAGTACAAAAAAATATTTTTGATTTTCAACGAAATAACGCAATGTAAGTAAACTATTTATCAGAAGCTGAGTTTTTTTTTTAGCCTTTAAATTTGTATATCATTTATCAAGTTTGGTTTTGTATGAAAGAACTAAAAAAAAGATCGTCACATAAAAAAAAAAAAAATCACTACCAGAACAGAATATAAGATTATTAGAGTAATAATTTCCAAGTTCAATTGTAATTTGTATCTACACATTTTCCTAATTCACCTTCTAGCTGTAAATTGAAATTTACGCAGTTATTCGAAAATTCCCTCCAAATTTATACTCTTTCAAATTCGTTCAGCAGTACGTTCAAATAGAAACTTAACTCGAATAGTGTTGTTTGAAATCGAATTTGAAAAATTATCTCTAAAGTTAAGTGAAACCACTGATCTCTAACAACTACTTCTGGAGGACTTAAAAGTAATTTCTTCTGTGCAAGCAGATGAAGCCAATTGAATACTTCTCCACATAATGCTATGTAATCGGTTGCCCTTGGTTACAAACAGGTTTTAACTAGTTTGGGGGAAAGTTGCTAATATAGATCTGTATGGTGATTGCTAAGCCTTCTTCGGCATCAAGACAATAACCAAGCATAGAATGTACGATCCTAAAGTGAGACCACTGAATAAAACCCAAGAATCCCTATTTATCTCAAATTCCAATAAATCGCTACGATTCGGATATTTTACCAATGCTTGAAACATTGTTCGTTAACGATATTGTGTGGTTTGAAACTTTTGAAATTAAAGAGTTTTTTTTTTTTTTTTTTTTTTTTTTTTTTAATTTAGATGTCTAAACTTATAAGGTTAGAAAGGTTTTCAATTAAAATCTTTCTTTCTTATCACGCATAATTAAATATTTATGAAACTAAATACATTAATGTTCAATACTATAAAGGGGCAAACTTTTTTTACTGTCCCATGTCTACAAAACCCATAATAAAACATTTTGACGAATATTTTTTTAATTTGCTCTTAGCATCTTTCAATAAACAAATTAAATGCATTTTATTTGTTTTGTTTTTTCCTCTGAACATCTTTTAAAATCCACATAACTAATACTGCAATGTCATTACCATCCACTGTCCCTTTTTATAAATTTGGTGTTTCATATTCCGTGTATAAAATTTAATATATATTTTGAATTGTCATTTTTTATTATGCATTAAAAATTTAATTAAAAAAATTTAGACATTCCTTTAAAAATAATTAAAAAAATATTATAGAATTTTTTTTTTAAAACTTGTTACTTGCTTTTCGTGTCATTACTATCTATAAGATTTCACATCTATTCATGACCACTAAATGATATACTAAGGGAACCGCACCAATTAGATTTGGGATTGTAATAATAATACTGCTCAGAAATATTTTTATACTTCTAGTTAGTTTTGCTAAATAAGAGTAATTAGTAAAAATAAGTTTATTGCTGTTATTAACATCTTAATATTGTTTAACTGTATTAAATTCTGTTTAGTCTTATTATATTATATATTCTTTTGTCAGATGAATTTATGTTCTAAGTTATTTGTAATTTTTTTAAAAAGTCATAATTCTTAGCTTTGCGATTGATAAAATATAGGGAAATGTCGTAAATATCCATATCATTACCATCCTCACAACTAAATGTTGATGTTTTTAATTCATTTGTTTTTGAATATTTTATTGGTAAACTTTTAAATACTCATTCCATTAATATTTTGAATAATTAATTATATTTTGAATATAAATTTTTGTATAAAATAAGAAGACAACTCACAAAAATAATTTTTTTTTTTTTTAAAGTTAAGCTGAAAATAACTGTTAGATGTGTTTATCTTATTATTAACTATTATTATTGACCTAAAAACTTAGGCAATGCAATATTTATATGATTTCTGCATGATTAAGGATGATAAGTTCTAACTAATTTCCATGTTTAAGAATAATTATAGATAAAATAATGTTATGAAGATAGAGTTTCAAGCTTCTTAAAATATCCTCAAATATACCTTAAATGAAATCTTTAACGTTCGAAAGTTTTAAAACCTAAAACGGACGTTTCCAGAGAATAACCTATATGTGCTGCATTAGAAAATCAAACAAATATTTTATAAAAAGGTAAAAAATACTGGAATAAACCAGGTTTTACCTTTTTAGTAAACTATTTTAGCTTCTACACTACGTCCCTATAGAAAAGCTTGCACAAAAGTTTGGTCCATCTGTCTTTGAGGTAAATATATAAAGAAAAATCTTCAAATATGCAAAAGACTCGTGCGCTATGTCAAATGACGAGTTCTAAAGCTCTCACACCAATATTCAGCCACAAGAATAGTAAATAGCAACGTAAGTTAATTTCTATTTATTTGCACATAAACTATAAATTGCATAAAGGTGTGTCACATATTAATTGAAAAGTCACATGATCAGCGGCGTTGCTTAAAACTTAACCAGAAGTTCCAACCAAATGTGTTTTAAAATTTGATCGAAGGAATGATTTCTCACTAATTCTACGGGAAGTTCACATAAATTTGCATATAGATATCGGACGTGGCGAATTTTCTCTCTAAGTTTGTCTTCAAACTCGACAACTTGGCAAATTCTGTTTATTTGAAAGAAGAAAAAAAAACCTTATAATTAACCGAGTTTTTGTAATCATTTCTCCTCGACCACAATAGTGGAGGTTTTCAACTATTAAATGTCTCAGAATTTTATACATGATGAACAGCAATACAAATATGTATAGAAGCTCTCTTTTACTGACAGTCACTAACATGACCCATCATAGTTACTTTATGGATATTTGTATTCATAAAAATGTTATCTCTATATAAATAAAAAGCAAAACCCTCACTAACTTATTTATTCACTGAATCACTCATCGCTAATTCTTTCACTTCCAATGTTGTCACAACTCTGAAAATTGGTACAAATATCAACACGGGTAAGTTTATAAAGAAAAAGTAAGCTATTCAGATCCCGATAAACTAACTTTAAGAGGTCGAAAAGGGGCCAAACGTCCCAAAAGAGAGATACCCAAATGTCTTACTTCTAATGTAGTCATAACTCTAATATTTGATAACAAAATTAACAAGGGCAAGCAGAAAAAAATTGCAATATTTCTATGTCGATTAATTTATTTTAAGGGGTCGAAAAAGAATCAAACATTCCTAATGAAGGAATTTTAACTGTTGAACTTTCATTATCAACTTTTATTTTGGTACAAATGTCAACAAGAGTAAGCCTAAAAAAATTAAACTGTTCAAAAATCTATTAACTAATTTTAAAAGAGCGAAAGGGGGACATTTAATACGAGGGATATTCAAAAGACTCACTTCCAATATAGTCATATCTCTGAAAATTAGTACAAAGAGCAAGCTCAGATAAAAAAAAAAGCTATTCTGATCTCGATTAACTAATTTTAAGTGGTCGAAAAGCCGTTGATACGTTCCATACGAAAAATATTCCGATGTATCACTTCCAATATAGTCATAATTATAAAATTTGGAACAAATATCAACAAGGGTAAACATATATCAAATAAGGTTTTCCTATTTTAATAAACCAATTTTAAGGGGCCCAAAATGGAACAACGTCCAAAATGTGGAATGCATTAATGTCTTTTGATTGCTAAAATAAACTTGGTAAAATCTCATAGCGAAGCACGGTTATTCAGCTAGTGCTTTATATAAGGAAAGTATAAAATAAAAAGTAACTCTGCATGATTGCTTGATGAAAAAGAATAAAAAATGACCTCCTGCACAATTTAACAAATAACAATCAATTCATTTCAAAAACATATTTTTAATATAATAGTGAAACTTGTTATCTATTAAATATGAGACTAGTTTGACTGAGACTGAGATTTATTACATACTACTAAAAGATGTAGTGGTATATATTATTTAGCAAATGAAATTTATTAGATCACTGCCCTTCTATTTGAATTACATTGTAACGTACTCAGTATTTTGATGATAGGATATATTTTATGAAGCAATGAATAAATATTAGACAATAATTGTAGATAGAATAAAAAAAGACGGAGAAGAAGAAGGAAGAAAGAAACGTACTTATCAATAAAGTCATGTTAGTTGTCATTGTAAAGTAAAATAATCTGATGAGCCTTTCAATTACGTAGTTTTGTTTGCTATACTTTGGTATGTTAAAATTTAAACATAATGGCAGTTCAAATGAGACGTCAGTGGGCCATTACCCCAAATCCACAGAAAATCTCTATTAGTTTGAAATTAATGAGTAACATATTAAGATGAATACATAATTGAAAAATAAACATGGAATATTTAATATAAGTTTATAATTTTGACCTTAGTAATCTCAACGGACAATATAATAATCCTAACGATCATCTTATCTATTTAAAAATTTTGCATAGGTACTAGCTTCAAGGAAAGTAATATGTTTATTAGAATTTGAACTGAATATTTTAGTTCAAAATCAATGTATTAAAGTGATTTTTGCGTGTAACAGCAAATCGACCTAAAAAGACAATTATGCTTGTTCTTGAGGTGGACCTGACAACTGTAAATTTACTTGAAATACATAATCGAATTCTAAACCTTATCTTGAAATTATGAAACAAAATTCTAAACGATTATTCTAAAAAAAATATTAAATAAAAATACTTTAAAAAATTACACTGATTTTGTATGCTTATTTGTTTTCTTTAAATGTAAACTGCTCATGTTAATACTTAATAAGGATTTAAAGTTAATCCAAAACTCTACTTTGAAACTTTTTCACATAATCATAATATTCCACAGAATTTTACACATGATTTACAGAAATAAAAATTCAAATACGTATTTAAAAATCTATATATAAAGTACATATTTTTTTCCAAGATTTATGAAATTCGTCAAAAGATCTTTAAAATTTAAATTTCTTATTTGAATTTTTAATAAAAATGTCAAAGTAAGTAAAAGTGTTTGAATATTGCCAGTGAAACTTTTTAAATCACTGTTAAGAGTATATTCTGAGAAAATAGTGATTGATAAAAAAGAAATCAGAAAAATAGATGATTAAAATAGTTTTAAGGAATATTACTTCGGTTTTTAAAACATTGTTAAATAAATAAAACGAATCGCTTAGTATTCGAAATATCTAAAATACGACATAGGTTTATAAAACGGCTGTTTATTAGGCCGGATCAGAAAAACGCTTTTTTCCAAATTGGTTTAGAATTTACATGTAGAAACTCATATGTAAAAAACTTGCTATATATGTTTTAAATAAGGTATATAAAATTTAAAAAAAGTTTTGGTCAGTATCTCTAGGTGTCCATCGACACTTACATACAAGCAATTTTGTGCTTTTCTGAGATTTTTGTAAAATATTCATTTGGAAAAATTTTCCCCTAAGAAATATTGTAATATGTTTAAATTAATTATACATTTAGTCGTTTATTTTGTAAAAAAAGAACTGATTAGAAATTTTAATGTAATCTTTATTTCGGTACAAAAATTTAAATTTGATGACAAAAGCATCTATGATGATCTCTGTAGAATAAAAGTTAAATAAAAAAATGTTTGAACTTAAAGCACACTGGATCTCATTGTAACAAAAATTACATTTAAATTTTGTATGATTTCACGAAAATGGAGTTTTATCAATATCATCAATAAATTAGAATATCTTGCAAATTTTATAGATAATAGTTTTCGTAAAGTCGAAGATGATTTGAAATATTATCTTTTTATTAGAAATAAAATGCGAAAGAATCAAACAATATAATTAAATCTTTTTTGTACTTTTCTATCAGCTTGGTAACCAGAATCGAACAAAATTAGGAAAAAATGCACCAAAAAGCAATCTAGAAAACGAATCATTCAGAAAATTATCGATTATAAATACATCTTAGTTGTTTATTAAGTAAGAAAATAAATAAGTATTTTAATTGTAATCTTCACAATGTTAAAGTCACCGAAGAACAAAAATCAAATATCTTGGTATGGACTTTTTACATAATTTTAATTTGCTCAAAATACAGGGTGGGCCAATCAAATGTCCCTAATTTCAATAGTCAATTATAAAAATCTCTTAGCGATACTTTGGCAGTACATATTAGGCAAAATTGACTGAATGCTTAGATTTTAAAGACAATTTTTATTTTCCGGTCGCCTTAATCCGTCCTTAAGTCTGCGGTAATCCATCAGTCAGTTCCGGTCGTGGAAACCGAATTGTCTGGTCACTTAAGATCTTCAGACGTTACTCCATTGAAGTTTTCTTTTGGGGCTACGCCAAAGACAAAGTCTATTCAAGGAACATCCGTGATGTTGAAAATCTTCGTGCCTCAATAACCGCTTCTATTGCTACTATGTCTACACTGTTAAAAATTTGGACCCACCTTGCACCAAAATTTGGTTTCCAGTTAACTGCGACCAACATTTAGAGCTTAGTTTTACCATTTAATGGTGCTACCTTGGACCGTATGAAACATTAAATCGTGAAACTAAGTACCAAATGTAGGTTGCAGCTGAATGGGAATCAATTTTTGGTGCAAGGAGGAACAATTTTTTTAAAAGTGAATTGAAGAGCTAGAAGCGAACATGGACAGAAGTTTACTACTTGCTATATATCCTCAGTTTACTACTTGCTACTAAGGAAGCCCAAGAAGAAGTATACTGATTATTTTTTTAAAAATGTTGTGAATCCTGTTATCTAATTTTATTTTATTTTTTATGTTTTTAACTTAACGTTAAAAATAGCGGCCTCTCTAAATAAGAGCTATTTAATTCAGATACCCTGTAGTAAGTGTTTGTCATCAAAGAACAGCTTCTCCCCTTAGAGTTTTCATCAAAAATACATACAGGAATAACTTAAATGACGTTCATTTGGACGATTTATTAAGAGATTCGGTGCTATAAATACTGTGCCAGACAGTGACTCCATCATAAAAGGAACTGGACGATTTCGACCGTCATCGTAGCATAATTGTTATCGACTAATACTGGTATGGTTCTATGAATCTGGAGGTATGGTTTAAATATCTTTATCAAAATTTAGGTTAAGTCACACTGTCAAGTTGGAACAGATTTACTTCTTTTTTAACTTTGATACATGCAATAATGTATATTATTATTTTTTTTTTTTTTAAATTATTTGAAAAGAAATAATCAAATACCATTGTAATTTTATTAAGATAAAAAAAAAAAAATCAATATTTTTTCTGTTTTTAGAAATATCCTGTAAATATGCCACATTTCTAAAGGATGTTTTTTTTACTGAGCAAATGGAAAGATATTTCTAGGGGTGATACGTTCAAACTTTACCCTTGGTAGTGTTTCACATTTCTTAAGCATTTTCTCTATTGGAATGGAAAAGGAGTTAGATCCGTCTGTGCCCTGCCTAATTTTTTAAGCAAATGACAAAGACATAATTCTGCCAATTAACAAATAAGCTACCGTAAGGCTCAATGTATCTGCTTTGTAATAGATGTATCACACCACAGGGGAAACCAGAATTATATCGATTCCTCCACAACCAATGACTACTATCTGCTGCAGATTAATTCACTTTCATCTATACTTAAATAGCTGTATGAAAATGTTTGGTAGACCCACTGGTAGGAACAACGGAAAAATTTATTTGCATCCCGTGGTTCAGAAATATGGAATACATGTTCTTCGACTATGAATTTTATGTAGTTCCCCTATCTCCAACTTGTTCAGAGTTCAGTTTTGTCTCTTCTTCTATCAAAATTTAAAAACTTAATTTACTAATATCGTCTTTCAGTACAAATTTCGTATCGTCTTTCTTTCTCTGCGAAATTTTGAACTATTTTGGAGTTTGTGTCCTGCTTCATATTTAATCCTACAACCTCTAACATCGCTGAAACAATCTATTAAATTCTCCAGTTCTATCAAACGATTTTGCAAGAACAGTATATTTTGTATACTTTGTACAAAAAATTCAACCAAGCACTAGAACTCCCGAAATTGTATAATTTAAAGTTTGGCTGATTGACATTTTACTTACCTTTTTGATTTTTTAATAATTTTTGGGTAGTTTGAATGTCAAGTCCATAAATATAAACATTTTATGATCTTTCTGTTCTCTGATCATATAGAAATGGGAGCTTTGGGTTGGGAACTCGTCTGGCATTTTTTTTTTTTTTTTTTTATTTTTTTTTTATGAACATCTTGCATAAAACTAGAATTTTGCTGAATGCTAGATTGAACAATTTTCAATATTTTGTTTAAATATATTAACTTTAGTGAGAGTACATGGGCATTCTGAGTCCATAATGATTTAAGGTGTTATGTATATATCCGAGAACTTTTTTGAATAATTAGGTCTTCAGATTGCCATGCTTTTTTTCTTAATTTTTTTTTTTTTTTTTTTTTTCAATTCTATTTAAATATATGAACATTAGTGAATGGTAGAAATTTTCAAAAGAGGTTGACTTTTGTTTGGAAGAAAATTTCTTAAATGAAATTTTTACAAAAGTGGCAAAAATTCAAAATTGCTATTACATAAGGTCCAGTGGGAACCTGTCACTAAAAATTTTCAAATTTTGTACACCGAGTTTTTACACGTATTACTAAGCCTAAATGAAATGGAATACTATTTGAACCTACCCAGTTCAGATATCACTTCTTCCTCGAGATCAAGGAAATTGTATAACTTTTCATCAAAATATGTTTGTGTAAAAGGTCTTGTTAAAAGATTTAAAAATTCAAATTATTTTTTAAATTACATTGAGAAATAATGAAAGTCTACGGTCATAACACTAGGGAGGTAATTGGATTATTTCTTTATAAAATAATTAGTGATCAACGAATATGTTTCCAAAATATTTCTGGAGAAGAAAAAGTTTACCTCAAAAATAAATTGTGGCATGAACTACTTGCGAAATTTATGCGTCCTGCCAAAAAGCGTAAACAAGTACAGAACATTCAGCGTGTCATACTTTACCGACTCTTTTATAGTCAAATAATTTTTTTTATAAATCAATAAAAGCTCTTTTGGGAATTGCGAAAATTCACTTATAAATTTACATATTTTTATCGAAAATTGAACAAGAAAGAAATTGATAGCTGCTAATAGTTAACATCAATTGTTATTTTAGGTATTTTATCTTTATCTCACTGTTTTAAGTAATGTATCTAAAACATAAACAAAAATACATTTATATTTATCTGAAATAAAATTGAAATTTTAATATCTTCTTATGCAATTTCATTTTACTTTAGGTTAACCAATTAAATAAGTGATTTAGCGAAACATCATAACGTAGCAAATTATAACAAAATTCTGGTATCATAATTAAAAAAAATGAACTAATAGAAAATAGACAAATATTGTAAACATACTTTCATAGTTTCCGTGGGAAATTTTCAAATTATTATTTCAACAGTTATTTTTAAAAAAAAAAAGGCAAATGTTTTAATTTTTACGTCAACCATAAGTGTTAAAAAATACACTTGACGAGGCTTTAATTGCTACTTAATACTCATTAAAATGTAATTCAGGTTGAACATATCAAGTGAAGTATTACCATTTCCCTTCTTAAGTATTACAGTAAAAAATTAATACCTTTATGTCACAAATATTTTCTAAACAAATCACTTATGAACCATGGTATAATGATTTATAATAATTTAAACAATTAAACAGTGTAAATAATATTAACACTTACCTTTAGTTACAGCATATTCAGATGTAAATATTATTAAAAATAAGCAATTTTTCAATATGAACAGAATAAAGTAGCTCAACACACCTAGATATAAACAATTGAAGATTAAAGTTTAAGAAGATTCCAAATTCCATGTCACACTTTCCTGGATTCCCCAAGCAATCAGTAGTTTCTGATTACTTTTACAAGCTCCGCCTCAATTTCTAAAGGTCGAGGCAATAAAGCAATCAATCAATGAACAGTGTTAACATGATGCCATCATAAAAACCAACGGTTAGGAACAACTCTAAAGACCAGAAGGCTAACAGGATAATTGGGATCACGTGATTCTGGAAATGTCACGACCCAATTGCACCTACAAGTGACAAAAAAAAACTATATGTTAATTTTAAAAAGTGACATTTTGATTTATTAATGAAACTTAAATTAAATCAGCACCCTAAAGTATTTATTCTTTAATCAATTCGATTTTATATATCTAAATATTACATATATCAAATTATTTATAGAATAATTTATTTACATAATTAATATTTTTATATTAACTGTAAAAGAAAATATATATATATATATATATATATATATATATATATATATATATATATATATATATATATATATATATATATATATATATATATATATATATATATATATATATATATATATATATATATATATATATATATATATATATATATATATATATATATATATATATATATATATATATATATATATATATATATTTTCCTTCAAAAGAAATATTTATAAAAGAAAAAATATATATTTTCCTTTAAAAGAAATATTTATGAAAGAAAAAAAATTATGTTTTCCGATTCTTTTTAGTCTTATTTAATTTATTATGCATTTAAATTTTTTATTTACTAATAATAAAGAAAAATTTGATTAAAATCTCGAAATTGATATATTGTTTAATCACTGAATGTTCAAGTAACATAATTAATCTGATGAATAAATGAAAATTCCTTTTAGATCATTTTGTGAACTTGATTGACATTTTTAAAAAACTTTTCAAAAATTTAAGAGCGGTAAAATCTGTGCTTGCATAATTACATTTGTAAAATGTGATTTTGATTGTAACTATTTCATTTTTTTCTCTAATATTTGTTTCACTGTTGATATAAAGTTTTTGAAAAAATATTTTTCACCAAGAAATGTTATTTATAAAATTTTATAGAGAATGAATTATAAATGGTTTTAACATTTTTTAATAATATATACTTCTCATTTAAACAAGATAACCTTCAAACATAATTACAAGTTTTGGAGATTGTTTTCCATGATATGAAAATTTTGAAAATTAACTGAAAGCATGGCAAGTATGGATGACAAGAAAGAATATAATTTGCAAGAAGTTATAATTATTATTTTAAATAATGCTGCAGTGATCATCCTTTTAGTCTTAAAGCCATCAGAACCTTTAGAGAATTTATTATTTAATAGACTGTACTTTCTCACCTAAAAACGAATGAAAAGACATTATTTATAGTTGTTAGCTTTTCAGATAATTCCTCTTACCAAAATTTGTTCTATCTTTCCAAATTAAGGATTGAAAGTATTACACGTACGATTGTCTTTAAGAAAAAAAAAATTCTAACGGTTGCTTGAATGCTAACGTATGAAAATGAAAAATGGCCATTAATGAATAATCAACCAATATCAAGTATATGTTGTTGTTTCACTTATCTAAAATATATTTATATTTCTAAATTATTGTTAATGCATCTCTCGCTTTCAACAATATCTCAACATTAAATGTAATAGAATTTTATTTTCTGGTTTCAAAAACGTGTTTGTAAAAATTGCTTTGATACTGAAATGTTCAAGTGTTAATGCAAATTATAATTTTATATTGTTATTAATGCAAGAAATAGAATCTTCGTTGTTTTACTAATTTATTTTTTTTCGGTAAAATAATTTTTTTTTTATATATATTTATGTATGTTACTAACTAAAAAAAGAGATTGGTTAATCTCGCTAGAAAAAAAATTGTTTGAAGTCTGAACTATTTCACAAAGCCTTATTTACAACCTTTAAAATTAACCTACCGGGATATTTTTAAGTAGATAAAAATAACCAACAAATTCTTGAAGATTTTAAAGGAATTATCATACAAGGGTTAATTAAAATCGAAATGTTAAATTTCAAGTTACATTTTTTTTTCACAAATAAATTACAATTCTAAAAAAAATATCGTTAAAAATTTCAGCAGATAATTACTAAACAATTTTGAAATATTTGAAAATATCTATTTGTATAGCTTTGTTTCATTTTTCTAATTAAGGACTTTTTATGAAATACATTACTTATAATTAACTTGCTTGAAACAATATTTCTTGCAGCATTCAAGTGTAACATACAATCATTAAAAAATTAAGCAACATAAATCATGTTATTAGACAAATTAATAAAAGTGTATTACCATAAATAGATTCGAACAGTTTCCCTGCTGTGCACATCATATGATTTTATCAGTGCTTTACAGAACAGAAATTGTAAAATTGATAATCATTAATAATTGATAGCGAATTATTTATCATTAAATTCAGATACACATGAGGAACTGCGTATGTAATAAAATGAAAAAGATTATCATTATGCTGACTTTCTTTAAAAACTTGGACATATTTTTTGCCACTTTTTTAATTTTTTTAAACAAGTATTTTTTCCTATTTTGTTTTTTATTTATTATGAATATTTTATAATGTATAATTCTTATAAATCTAGAAACTTTACTAACTAAATTACATAGTAAAGAAATCTGTTATTTCAAAGCTTCAATTAGCGATGTATGAATTTCTATTTAGTTTTTGTACTTTTTAAGAGAACTTTTAAATAAACTAAATTAATTTCTTTTCAATTTCTTAGTAAGTGTTAGTTCTAACTAAAATGTTACGTTTTATATTATACTTCGCGTTTGGTGATTGAACTCTGAATAATGATTTTTTTTTTTTTGGATTCGATGTTGCAGAAGTTGTACATTCTACTGATATAAATCTTAAAATTAACTAAAAGTGTTAAAAGGGCTTGAACTAAAATATAAATATAATTATGCAGACACTTCTGGTAAACATGCAGTGTTATTAACTACTAAATAGTAATGCATGATTAATAAAACAATTTTTCCATACATACATACATAAAATATGAGTCAATGCGTGAATTATGTAGAATGGTAAAATTTTATTTGAAGATAAGATTTTCACTTGTTTCTATATGTCTTTAAGTAATCTATCATCAAGAGAAATGTATTTATATTTTACTTTAATATTTACTTTTAAAGCAATCAGTAAATTGGGGACTATTAAGGGGCTTTAAAATGCATGATTGAAATTCATGTTTAAGAACATATTTATTTTGTTTAAATAACTGATCAGTGCCTAAGTATTGATCATACTACTTTCAGTTGCTGATATTTTATAAAAGAATATAAAATTAATGCAAAATAGCAGAAGTAAATTGTAATAGAAGTAAGAAGTGTTCAGAAACGCTGCAAGATTTTCTGGACTTTTCTGACTTATTATTTTAGTTTAAATATATATATATATCAATATAATATCAATATAATGACAAGATAATAACAAACAAAATACGCATTTAAATATTTTATAACTGTAAACATCTGTACTGTAATAGAGGAAAATTATTAAAATCTTTATTCTAGTTTGGTTCACTCTCATAATAAATTTTTGCTTTCACAAATACAGCTAAATGAATTTTAATTTTTACGATAAGATTATCTTTTTATTTTTATTATTTTCGGGAGTTATCAGAAGAATTTTATTTAGACTTCTTAATTTAAATTTTATGTTATTACTAGTTTAGTCATAAACATTTAGAAAGTTATTTTTATATTCAGTATCAATGAATTTCACACGAAACGATTTGTCCTCTCTAGTCTGCGATGATTTCTCACCATTGTTTAAAAAGAATTTGGTGAATTATATTTTTGTATAAAAGAAACTTTACATATTTAATAATGCAATAAGTATTGTGGAAAGTTTTATGTGTGGAAATTTTTTGAAAATTCTATTGCTTTGATGCAATTTCAAATTAAACCAATCATAATTTCAGACTAGAATATTGTTTATCAGCGGAAAAAATCATAAATTTACTGTAGAAAAAAGTCTATTTTTTTTTTTATTATATATATATATATATATATATATATATATATATATATATATATATATATATATATATATATATATATATATATATATATATATATATATATATATATATATATATATATATATATATATATATATATATATATATATATATATATATATATATATATATATATATATATATATATTGTAACTATTCAGAAAATTAAAGCTTTATACTTAACAGTTTTAGAAATTTAAAACCATATTTATTTTAAATAGTACGTCTTTTAAATGAGGGACTGAAAAGCAAAGGGGTCTAAATGACTTTTTTTTTTAATTTTCGAGAAAATACAATTTAAAGTTTCTTATTTATATTTAATTCTATGAAAACTAGTGATATCTTCATTCCAGAGGTTAGTATTTGAACAACAAATAATGTCTATACAAATTTAATACAAATAAACAAACTTTAAAGTGTATTTTCTTAAAAGTTAATAAAAGTCACTTGACCCCTTTGCTTCTCAGGCCCCCAAATTGCATCGAATAAAAAAAATTAATTTAAGGATTGATTAAAATATTTAAGGATGTTCATATATATATATATACTGTACAAATATTTACTCAATGTCTTTATAGGTACAAATATGTCTTTAAACATTATGTCCTCTTTTTTCCTTGAATTAGTTTGAATATTCAAAAGTTCTGAAAACCATTTTCTGGAAATTTAATTTTTGATCTAATTGTTTAAGATATGATGCAAAGTCATCAACTGGAATGAGGTTTGTGTTGTTTCTTTCATGAAAGAACCACAAGTGGAACTAAAAGTTAAATAATATTAAATATTTACTCAACCGTCTCAATAGGCAAACTTTTAGAAACAAGTTAGTATTTGTACCCTATATAGGAAAATAATGGATATGCTCTGATTTATAGTCGTCCCACTTACACCCATCTTAAAAAGTCTTATGAAAAATGTACTTTCATTTTTTTTAATAAAATTTTCTAATCGGCGTAGTATAACTTTTCTATCAAAATTTTATTTTCATTGACTCTAAATTGTCTGGGTTTCAAACTTTAAGGCTTTATAATTGAAATAAATATTTCCTCCTTAAAATTCTTAACCCTGTTGCATTTTTCAGAGTACCTCGTGTAGCTGTTTCTCAAAGAAAGCCTAAATCAACAAATCCACGAAATTGAAAGTAAGTTCAATTTATGTTCAAAGGTAATTGCCTTTATACAAATAAAAGTATTGGGTGAGTTTGACCGATTCGCTTGAAAACATCTAATTTATTCTCATATACCTTAGCTTATAGGAATTTTAAATTTTATAACAGTTGTTTTTAAACATTTAATATTGAATGTTATGATTTTAACTTGTCTATAGAATAGTATTTAATACACATTTTTCATAGTGTTAGCTAAAAAATCATATAATCAGAATTAACTGACAAAAAATTACTAGTTTTAGTTTTGCTTTAATAATGCTTTTTCTTCTACTTTTTTTTTCTTTTTCTTCCCCCCTCATTAAATAATAACATCACCTCTTTAACTTTTAGAATTAATCCTATTTTTTACACCTCTGTTACATATTTTTCAAACATAAAACAAAAAGTGTGATTTGCATATACAACTTTGCATATATATTCTTAAAATACAACAAGGTGAAAAATGGTAAAATCTAAATATATCTAATTAGAAACGCTCTGTATGTATTAATCTGTAGTACATTATTACCAAATGTATCTATATTTTTATAAGTTGCAGTACACTGTAAACATAGAATAGATAGTATAATCTCTTGTACGCATTTTACCTCTTTCAGAATCAGCTACGATCGTGTGGTGTGAGAAGAACTCGTAAAACATGATGAAACCTGTTACTTGATTTCAGAAATTTACTTGAAATTAAAAGAATGTCTTCTTCTGATGTGATGGGAATGGTGATTGCAATTTCTCTCATTCCAAATGGCAATGGAAATTCTTCTTCAAAACTATTTCAGAAAACAAATTTTATTTTTAAATCTAAAAGGAAAAAAAAAGTATTAAGTTTTCTGATGGGAGTTGAAACTATTATTTGAATTAATTAAAAAGAATTATTCACTTCTTAATAAAATAATTATTTCAATAGATGCTATATGCTTTTTTGATAAAATATTAATTTAAATTAAAAACAATGAGAACAAATCCACTTGACTAATTGTGTGATCCAATTCAAAACTTTAATGTTAAAGTTTATTTAAATTCTTTTAAAATATTTAAATAAAATATTCTTTTAAAATTTTTAAAATAGTTTATTAAGTATTCTTTTAAAACCCTTGTTTTAAAATCTTATTTTTTTTTTAAATTAATAAAAGCTTAAAAGTAATTTTTCGTTAATATAATTTTAAAATATTAATTATTGCTTATTTTGGTTTAGTATTTTAAAATATATAAAACTATAATACTATAATTTTATTGGCATTCAAACAATGCTAAATCTTGATTAAAAATGTTTGTGTTTTATGCAAAGACTACACAGTGAACTGCAACCAGCAATGTAGTGTATTAAATAAATTTCATATAATCTTGAAATCAGTTGTAAAATTTGTTGAAATATTATCAGGTGATCGTCGAAACTAGCATTTACTTTGAATTTAATAACATTTAAGAAGTAGGAAAAATTATGATACATTATTTTCTAATTTTTCAGGTGTTTTAGTTAGAAGTTTAATATGTGAGCATGATAAAGTTTAAGAATTAAAAATAAAAAAAAAATTACTAATTTTCCTTTAAAATTTTTATTTGTGGATTCCACATATATCGTAATGTTCTTTCGTATATAACGTTTAAAATACTTATATGTTTTGTTTTTATAATATTACTCCTTTATCAAAAAATAAAATGTAAAAATAAAAAAGTCATTTTTTATTTAATAAAATTAATAATATCATGAATTATAATGAATCAATTTGTCAAAAAATTTATTTTAAGAAAAAAAAAAGAAATTATAGTTTTGTAACGCACATTTAAAACCTTATAGAGCATCTTTAAACAAAATTTTTGAATTTAACATTATACAAAAAGGTCAAAAACCAGAAAGAAAAAAAATTTCAGCATTTTGAAAATGTTTCGGCATATACAAAGATAAAAGGAAATATTTAAAAATGAAATTGGTATTTTCAATATTAATGCAATGAAACTTGTAGAGTATGTACTGAGTACCGGTAAAGATCTTGAGACAACTGTTCACACACATGAAAATTTCCAGTGAAAATTTCGCAATCTTAAACCATTTTAGATAGAAGATCTGCGAATGCTATTTAACCTTCAACCGTTGTATGCGGTCTGACAGACTGCTAGTCATATTTTTGTGGAACACTTCCGCCCCTTAAAATATTTCATCTTTGACTTTTTTTATAAGTTCTATGCTAAGTTGCTTAAATTTTAATACTATGTTTACCAATTTGTTGGGTGCAGTTTCACCCACGTGTTGCCAGATATAGTTAACCAACCACAGCAGTTAAATGTTCAAATAATTCCACTTCATCAACTTCATCAATAAAAAACCTACTATTGAGAAGTTTATAGGTTAAATATATCATCCTTTTTTAAATTCCTAAAATAGCTCTAAAAAAATCCTGAATAATGCATAAATTTCAGCATTTGGTTAATCATTTAAGGTATTTGATTCAATTAGCGACTTTTATCACTTATTGACTTATTGATGAATACTTTCCGAACAAACTTTTATTCTAGAATTTTTTTTTTAAATTTCGAATGAAATATAACTTATTTGAAGAACAATCCACAAGGATTTTTCCTTCCCTAATAAAGGGATGTGTTTTTTTTTTTTTTTTTTGTTTTTTTTTATTCACAGTAATTAACCAGAATTAATAGTGTTGAAAAATTATAGTAATATTGATTAACAGAATGTAAGTTATTTAAACTAAGACCGACATGAGTTGACCGATTCATGAAACCATGAATTAATTCAAAAAAATCATAATAACACCAAAGAAATGCCTAACCATTTTGTAGAATGTAAGAGGAGTAATTTATCATAATTAATTTTGTCGAACTATTTTAAGAAGAAAAAGAATTAAAAAGTGTACATTAATATGGTCACAGCTCACGGATAATATGAAATAATAAACCAATAAAAAATAATACTTATATTTACAGAACTTTATCTTACTTAGATCAACTTTAGTAGGCCAATTGACGTATTTTATAACCCATCAAAATGCCTATTCTGGCTTTGACCTTAACCATCGTTAAATATTCAAACACAGACTTTTGATCATTTTAAAATTTGTAACTCCACTTTACTCCCAGCACAAGCCTTTTTCCCTTTATAATCCCTCTACTGCATTCTGGTTTGTTTTCCCACATAACCTTAAAAATGCATTGAAATTATTTTTTTAAATTGCAAAGATGATCATAAAATACTGCCCGGATGATTGTATAGAACCTAAACGGTATTTTGAGCATTAAGATATTTGTTTTAACGTCTTCTCGTTCAGTTACCGTTAATTAGTTTTTACAATGAAACCTATTCTAAAATTAATTTTGTGTTGTTCTACCAGCTAAGCCATTTAGACGAACCTGAGGCACTAGTAAATTTGCGCCGAAACTCTATTCGTCAGGCAACAATGATTGCTCTTACTCGAGGAAAATTTCGAGGTTTGGAAATGATCACCGAAGTTTAGTGATATAAGAACACACACATCTACAAGAAAATTTATAGGTGTATGGTTCTTTTTTCAATTAATTAAAATAATTCTAACATTAAGTGTAAATTTCAATATAAAGGCAATTAATGATCACCGAAGTTTATTGATACAAGAACACACACATCTACAAGAAAATCTATAGATGTATGGCTCTTTTTTCAATTAATTAAAATAATTCTAACATTAAGTGGAAATTTCAATATAAAGGCAATAAATGATCACCGAAGTTTAGTGATACAAGAACACACACATCTACTAGAAAATTTATAGATGTATGGCTCTTTTTTCAATTAATTAAAATAATTCTAACAATAAGTGGAAATTTCAATATAAAGGCAATTAGTTTTTCGAACTTGGGAGAAGACCTCAAAAATTTGAAATTTAAGTATTATAAAAAAAAAACTTAAAACAACAATAAATATTATTTAAATCTCGCATTTTGCAAAGAAAAAATATATTGCTTCAACGATCACAATACATTTCGCCCCCTCTGATCCACCCCCATTACATTCCTTTTCGCCCCACCTCCCACCGAGAGGGGAGAGGCGGTCCCTTCACATTTTCCATCGTCCACCCAAGGTCAAGCAAACAATAAATCCTCCTCCTTCTACAAAAGATTCCCCTAATCTCTATTCAGATCTCGCCGACTATCGTCGCTTATCGATTCGTCCGAATCCTCACAAAAGGCATAATCGTCCAGCCAACGACAAACCGCTCCTTCCCGACATGCACCGCGACACCCCTCCACAACACTCACAGCCGCCATATTGCTCGACAGTCGACTCCCAGAATCTTCTTATCGAACAAACTTTGACTCAATCGAATCTCTTCGAACTTTGGAAGATTATTTGTGCCTACTTCAAGATGCGAAGGGTAAGATATTTTTTTTTAATAATATTTTACGATGCATTTTAATTTTGGGAGTGGAGAAAGGAATGTCGATTGGTGTGTTGTTTTGGGAGTTTTTGTTTATTGTTCACCGGCGGCGTAGTGATACACGCGGTCGGGAGTAAATCGGTTTTTCATTGAGAGTAGGTGTGATTGTTGAAAGGAGTGATTGGGAATTGCTGCTTTCGTATTGTCAATCGAGTAGTGCAATTGTTTTCCAGAAATCTATTTACAAAACATTAAATTATTTGAATTGATTAACACATATTTCACAAAAATGATTTGAACAATATTTACTTCCCGCTGTATTTATTTTGAAATATATATAAAATTTGTAATTTTGAAGATAATGTGTTTAATACAGGCTATAAATATGAAAAAGATAATTTTAATTGGATATGTTTGACATTTTGATAGCTGTAAAATGCATTTGGAGTAAAACTTATTAACAGTAGCATATCATAGTTTGTTCTGTAAATATGAATACATAAGAGATGAACCTATGCTCACAAAAACAATTTTAAATTAAATAAATTTAAGTGAATTTTAATTAATAGCATCAATAATGCGTGGATTTATAATTGTTAAAAAACCATACGGTTGCTAGCAATAAGTGTAAACTTTACTACTCAAATTCACACTGGCAATTTTATTCTAGTTAATCACGTTACAGTTTTCCCTCTCAAACGAACTAGAGGAATTTTATTCACTTTTGTATTTTTTTTTCAAGCAAGGTTTTAAATTCAATTATTTATTAGTTATGTATATCAAAATAGGCAATTATTTTTTTATTTAATATTATTCATAGTATTTTATAACCATATTTGGTAATTCAAAACTAATTTCAGTATTCATATTTTTAATTTTATTAAATAAGTATAATAAATAATTTTAAAATATAGATGAATTACTTTATAAGTATATGAATTTATTAAAGTACACATGAATTTATTAAACATATGAAAAAATACATAGTTCAAAATTGGGCGTTATATCTAAACTATATATTGTGTTTGTTATAGTATTTTTAATGTGTATAATTAAGGACATACATTTAATCAGTATGTATAAATAATCGTTACCCAAGGTACATAAAAATGTGTTGGGGCAGATTTAATCACAAGAAAATAAGGTAATCAAACACAATGAGAAAAATATAAGATTATAATTAAATAAATGTTTATTCATCAGAACGATTTTCTTACTTAGCAACAATTTAATATTTTATGGTATTAAAAAATTTAATTGTTATTCTAACTTTTCACAGTTTAAATTATTTAAAAACAGTTTTAAAACATAATAATAAATTCAAAAGATGATAAGAAAAGTACATATCACCACAAGTGTTGGATTAATAAGAAACAGAAATATCTGAAAAGAAAGATAGGAATTAATTCATTATTAAAACTATTTTATACAATTTTTTCATATCAACACTCAATAGTTATTTTCAAAATAATAACATTTCTACTGGAAAAAAACACTAAATTTCTACTGGAATGTTGAAAACAAATATTTGATTTTAATTGATATTGAATCTTAAAATGTGCTCTTATTTATAAAAAATTCTTTAAGTATTTTATAAGGAATGTGCAAATTTTAGTCGAATTAATATGCACTCAAAAGCAGCATATATATATATATATATATTAAAGTTCTTTTATAGATCAATTTTATGATTTCAGTAGTGCATTTCTTTCATGAATAGTAAATTAATTTGAATATTATTTTCTTACCTAATATACAGGTTGTAAGTATAGAAATTTTAAGAATGCGTTAGTCAAATAAAAGTAATAAATAAGTCTAATAACAGATAGAACATAAATATACAATAAGTAAAAATTGCCTTTATGTATAATATAATAAAAGAAAGTCTTTCCTTTGGTAACATTTGTGCATAAATGCATTGTAACATCAAAAACATTTCATTTGTGCTTCAAGTTGGTTAGTTATTCAAAAGGATTACACATGATTTTATTTTACCAACTTTGTTAATATTACTCTTCACTCTTTATTAAAATTTAATTTATTTCTTTAAAAAATGTTAAAAAAAATTGTGCTATTAATTCAATAATTTTGAAATGAAAAGAAAAATATCAATGTCAGTGCTAAAACCAATGCTATTAACTCATGTATGAAACTACGAAAAAATTTTCAATTGTCCTATTCATTGGAATTTAAATATCCGCTTAAACAAATATGCATTTCTTTCTCACTACTCTTTTTATTTAATTTTCGTAATGAAGTAGAACAAATAAGTTTTTTTTAAAAAACTTTGGTATGATATTGTCTTGTTTATTGATCAGTGTTAATAATTGTTCAATCAATTTTGATTAATTATATTTGGTTGTTGTAATACATTTGAACCGAACAAAGTTCAATTGTGTTCAAGTTGCTTCAATAAAATGCGAAGTACATTTATACTGAAGAGGTTAAAACACATAAAAGATATCTTAGTACCTAAAATACGTATCTTTCATGGTAAATGCCCATGTTTAATAAAACTTGAATTAAACTATAGATTCCTTTTCAAATATAATTTTATAAGATAGAAAATTCTAATCTTATTATATTCTTAACAACGTTAGAATTATTTAGACTTGTTGTGATCTGAACACTCTTTTAATAATCACACTAAATGGAATATCTGTAACTGATGCGTAAAAATAAAATAGTAATCTTAAATTAGCAGTTTGATAGCAATAATAATTTTGGATAAATAAATACTTAATTTTTCCTTTTAAAGGTAACCGAGTATGTGAGAATAACTATCTTTCATGATATATCTCTATTGTTTACAGGAATTAAAATATAAATTCCGTTGAAAATATAATTTTAAAAATTAAAAAATTACAATTTTAGTTTATTCTTAATGACATAAGAGTTATTTCGACTTGTTGTGATCTGAACACTCTTTTAGTAATCTCACAAAATAGAATATCTGTAACTTATACGTAATTATTTATATTATAAAATAGCTCATACAATTGCTATTACCAGATTCAAAAGATGCAAACTCACTTCAAAATCCTTTTTAGATTGCATGAAATCAGATTACGTCTTTCTTTTTTAAGCGTGTTAAAAAATGAATTCCAACTACTGAAAGAATATTTTTTCTACTTGCCTATTATTTTTGTACTTTATTAACTACCTTGCAACAAACTTTCAAGTAAGTAATAATGAATTAGAGTAATATTTTTTTCTGATTAGTTTTTAATTTACTGGTTTTCCTCATGAAATTCATAAATATTTTCATACTAACTATAATATAATAAAAGTTTATTGAATATCGTAGGGCTAGAAATTTGCTATCAAAAATTGAATGCTCACATTGTCTTTCAGCTAACTGTGAGTGATAAAGAATATAGAAGCAAAAACCATCCTTAAAAGATCCCTGCTACGTATACTGAAGGTATACCGGAAAATTGAAACTCAGGATACATTCAGTGTACGAACAGGTATCCTCAAAACATCTTCAGATTCCTCACATGGCAGCTATTTTCTGATGTCAGTTGAAAATGTTCTGGCTTTCATCTGCAAAATTTTAAAGAATGAAATAATACTGAAAAAGTAAGTTTGAAGTAATTTTAGTTTCAAATATTTGTTTATTTCAGATATACTTCGGTAAATGAGTTTATGGTTTTGATTCTTTCGTGCATTTTAATGTGCTAAATTTGTTTTTAATTTATTGTACATTTTGATTTACTAAATTTGGTGCATATTACCTTGAAAATAGTCTTTTTTTATGTAAAATACAACCCTAAACTAGAAAATAGCAAAATTATGAATAGTATTGTGTATATTTAAATTACCATACTTGTTAGCAGTCAAAAGATATAATTACTAAATTCTAAAAAATAAAAGATCTGATTTACATACAGTGCGTGTCTTACGTTTATATAAAATATGTAATAATATTTTTAAAATATTTTTCTTGGATGAGTTTATTTTTGTTTTCCTGGTTAACTAATGTATTAATAATACTAAAGGACTCTCTCTCTGTTGTCTTTCGTTTAACTATCCTTGAAAACAGGATATTAGTGTCGTTCCCAATAATCGTAAAAGCACGTACAAATGCGAAAATAATTTGGCCCATTAAAATGTTTCTTTAAGGATTTTATCATTCATGTCTTCAAATGCATTCAGGAAGATACATATGCATTTCATATAACTCATACTATTTTAATACCAAAATCATGTGCAATCTATTTGTTATGACTCAAATTTAGCCATGCGTAATACCTTACAATAATTTATAATGAAAAGAAACAAAAAATACAAATATTTAGTGTGTTATAATTATACACATCTAAAAAAATACAAGTAGTTAATTGGCGTTTTTTACATTTCTGATGTTGAATAAAAAATAACACCATTTATATTTATTTATCCTAAGAATTTTCAGTTGTTTCCTGTAGCTCACAATCTTATCGGAAATCATTTATTAATTGCATATTTAAAAAAAAATATATCTATTTGCATATATTGCAAATAAATTATTAGAGAGTAGAATATGTGCCACGGGGTATGAAATATGTAGTGACTGAAGATGAAAGCGTAGTTTTTATTTTAAAAGTAAATTTTACAAAGATACAAAAATATTAAGTTGTTTAATTATAAACCTGATTATATAATTTTTAAGTAAATTAATTTTAATGTTCAGGTATAATACTATTTATTCGGGAATTTATCATAAGTATATATTCAGAAAAAGATTTTGTCCTCTTAAGAATATTTACAATGTTTATAAAAACAAATATCCAGATTTGATTTATTTTTTAATTTGAAAAGTATTTTGAAGTCTTAAGCAGTAAAATACTTGAGACTGTGTTTTAATTTTAAGCCTTTTATTACCATTATATATAGCTTGTTATAAATGCACCAGAACATATTCATTATAAAATTTCATTTAATTCTTTCATTCAAAAGATGATTCATATTTCCCTTCATTAAATTTAAATTCATACTTTTGTTTACTATTATAAGATAAAAGCATAAAACACGTCTAAAACGACATTTGAAAATTATTTTATTTGATAAAAAAAAAAATTATAAAAAATGAGTTTTTACTTCTTTCTTGGAATTAAACCCAAATATTATTTTTTTGCTTTGTAAATAAATACGTTTTCCAACAGATGACATTGAAAATAAAAGTTAAATTTTTTTTATACTTTATATCATGACTTTCTACTTTTATCAAGTTATTAAATGCTCTCAGCTAAATATTACGTTTGTCACCATCAACGTTAAAGTGTAATAGTATCCCTTTGCTTGACACTTCAACAATATATTCATCTATCAGAAAAAAGTTTTATTGAAGCCAGTGCATATGACTTTAATAAAATAACTTTAAGCATAAAAATAAAAATTGACTACTTAAGGTGACTTTAATTTTCTCAATAGTTACGCATTATATTTAGTTATCTTAGAAAATAAACAAATGTGAAAACATCTTATATGTGAAAAGGATAAAAACAAGAAAATAAAAAGTAATTGTATTATAATTTATACTTTACAAACAAAAGAATGTGGGATTGAGATGGTAATCAAATATAATTGTTTATAGTTGTGTATAATAAAGTACATGAAACTTATTTTTCTGTGGTAATGAACTCATTTCTAAGGTGGAATGCTTAATACTTGGTTTCGGCCTAAATTTGTTTGCTAATGATTTTGCTTTTGTAAATCAAAATGTATAAATATGTTTCCTTAGTGAAAACAGATATTTCTTCCAGGTTATACGGTAATACTTAAATTTACCGTAAAGCTGTATGTTTACATCAAAATAACATTGATAAATATATATACGATATTTCACAGCATTAACAAATAAGATCTCAATGATTTTAGGCTGTATTCTTTTTCTTCTTGGTATGAATTCTTTGTATAACAATGAGTTTATACTTTAGTAATAAATTATTAATTCTAGAATGTGACCACCTAACATTTTGATAACTATTAAATAATTAATAAGTTTATTTCCTCCTGAATAAATATAAATTTATACGTGCACATTGTGAAGTAACTGGTGCATCAGTTCTCAATTCAGTTTTGATTGTGTTATTGGCTGTGCTGAAGAGAAACCTGGGAAACATAATTTCTCTTTAATATTTTTGATAAAATAATTTTCTACGTATGTAGATTTTTTCTTCTTAAGATTAACATTTAAAAAAAATTTTAACATTGAGGAAAATTGAGAACTTACCATTAATTGATATTTGGTTTTTGTGTGGCTGTAAGGAATATTTTTGTATTATTATTATTACTTTACATTGATTCAATTTTATGTGTGCGTTGGGCTGGAGGGCAAATCTGTGGAGATCTAATTAAACCATTTGCCGTCATACAATCGAGCTGGATCTTTACAGATAGACCTGTTGTGGATGATAATGCATTCAGTCAAGTTTTGGGGTTAAAAAATGTTAGTAAATAGTTAGTAGTAGTAATAGTATAGTAATTGTTTTTCTTTGTAGTGTGCAAACACTATGAAAACTCAATCTGAGATCTTAAGTTGCAATTACACATAAAAACTGTACAAAAAGAATTTTTATGAAAATGTTGTTTTTATTGGTTATCAATAATTTAAATCTGCATAGTCCTATTTCAAAATAAGCATTAGTATATATGTTTTTAATTATTAATTGAATATCAGGTGCTAAATTACACAAATAAAATTAAAAAAAATATTATCATGTAAATTGAAGGGCTACGATAAAGAACGATCAGAGTCCAGTTTTCTCAATTCTCAAGAAAAAGATATTTAAAATTTCAAGTCTCAGTGCTTGCATCAGGGTTGTGGTAAATAGTTGTTCAAAATCTCACGTACCATGATATTTATTTGCCAGAGGATTTCGCGTTGTTAAACTATCTGCCTATCTGCCTGTATCTATACATTGCAGATGGCGGGAAAACATCGATTTCGAAAAAATTGAACTCTGATCGTTCTTTGCCGAGGTCCTTCAATTAGGGACTATAAATAAATTGAAACAACATAAAATTGTAATTTGTATTGTTTTAGCTAAATTTCTTTTGAGATTCAACTAGAGGTTTATTCCACTCAGAGTTGGAGTTCATTTTAAGGATTTCATTGTATTGTACTTCATAATTTCCTTTCTTTCGTTCATTTGTGACTTTTGATGAAGCGATTTATAACCTATAAAATCATATCAATCTTGTAAAAGTTGTGATAATGTTAAAAAAGTACGATTTATACTATTTCTCGTGTATAATGTACAACCAAACCTTTTTGAAATAAAACTGTTTGCTGCGGGGGATTCAGCCCCGAGTTACAAAGATGATTAATTGTTTTGCATTATTCGAATATTGCGATAGATTAAGAAGATTGAATCTGTACACACTGCAGGAGAGAAGAATTAGAGAAGAGTTTATTTATTTATTTATTTATTTATTTATTTATTTATTTATTTATTTATTTATTTATTTATTTATTTATTTATTTATTTATTTATTTATTTATTTATTTATTTATTTATTTATTTATTTATTTATTTATTTATTTATTTATTTATTTATTTATTTATTTATTTATTTATTTATTTATTTATTTATTTATTTATTTATTTATTTATTTATTTATTTATTTATTTATTTATTTATTTATTTATTTATTTATTTATTCGAAATTAATAAACATAATAAGACTGAGATTTTTCTAACTTATAACAGAACGAGGTTTTTAAATTGTTTAAATCGTAATTTAATATAGAAATGAGAAAACATTTATTTCAACAATAGGGAGATTCATGAATGGAATGTTTTGCCTGTGAATATAGTGAATTCGATTTAAGAGAAAATTGGATATTCATTAGAGGATATTTAATGGTCATTGATTACTTTAAACTGGACCAACCTTGCGGGGCATTGTTCTGGTAATTGATCGACTTCGTTTGTATTGGTATTTATATTTCTTTGCACATCTGCTTAGGTTATGAAGACTTAATTTTTCGGAGGACACACATGAAATTTCAGGGAAAATGTAGTTTTTATTTATAAAACTACTGTATTTAAAGTCCTAGTTTGTAATTTGAATGTATAAGAGGAATAAGAGATGGCAGGCTATTTACTGAACTCCGATTACAAAACTGTTGATATACTTTATAAAAGCAGTTATGTATCTTTTGATAGAAGAAGAATATTCAAGATATGATTTTTAAATTATACTAAATCAAAATGTGTTAACATGAGGATAAGTTATTTGTAATTATAACAGTCCTTATTTCCATTTAATTAAACGAATAAAAATATGTTAGTAATTTACTCCTTTTAACTAAAAATCTGACTTATTATTAATTTTATTGATATAACTTTAGGCAGTTTGAAACCAGATTCATTTAACTATTTTCGTTTTAACTCGTTATAAAGTGATGTCAATAATAAGTCACTAATCTGTTGCTTCTTTATGAACAACATGTTCATTATGTTGCTTTAAATAGTTGTCATGTATTGCAGTCTAGATGTTTCTAATCCTGAATCCCTGTTGATTGGTGCAAATGATCAAGCAAGCCCCTTCGGGCCCACGATTCGAATTCCGATGACCCCTGGGGTTCGATCACGAGCACTGAATCCTACTGCGCATGCGTGTCCTTCCACATCATCCCGGATGCAGCATTTTTTTTTCTTCTTTTTTTTCTATTCTCTTCATTGAAGCTCCCCTCTTGTAAAAAAATGATTTACTACCCTTCCCCCCTGGAAACCGGTTCTGTGTAAGAGAACACGCCATTGCATGCGTAATGAACTCACCCAGGCAGATTAACATGGAACATTTAGCCGGAGATAAGCAGGCCATTTATAGACGGCATGTCCGAGTTGAAAGAAGATGCGACACGCTAGAAGGTGTGGCTTTCTGGAAAGGTGAATGGCTATTGCCTATTATGGAATACATATCTTTCTGGCTGGTGCTCACTTAATTAGGCATCGCCGTGGGCTGTTACACAGTATTAGGTTTTCTGGTTAAACTAGAGCAATCAAAGTTTTCTTCAAAACGTACCTCTGTATAGTTTGTGAAGTTTGCAGATGCCACTATTCCAGCCCTTCTTCCATTTAAGTAGTATTATTTAGGAATTGGTATTAAAAAATTCATTGAAAGCACTATTATAATAAATACTTTAAAAAAAAAAAAAAAAAGTTATTTAGTTGCAAAAGATAATATTAACTATACTATTTTTAAAGAAATATTTATTTTTTAGACCAGCTGTGACATGACTATAGGCTTTCATGTCCACACCACATTTTGAGGACAAATGCACTAATGTGGATATTTGTTCACTTTCCAATCTCAGTTAGGGAACCTTGGGAAAAAACACTCATCATTGCAAGTGGTGCATACGGTCCTTTTATTTCTTCTAAACATTTCATTAAAAAGTACGATAAATTTAACAACTATTTTCTTATTCAATAATTTGAAAGGTATAAATCTTTTTCAACCATATTCTGTAGTTGAAATCATCCTAACCTGACATTAATACCCGGATGAAACGCACATGATAAAGGCTTCTTACGAATTCTTTGCAGCCAATCAAAGCTTTCAGGTTGTGAGTTTTTATATAAGTACTTAGTGTTAAGTTAAGACGATTTCAACTCTATAAACATAATTTAATAGCTTTTTATTCTTTTAAGAATAATGTTGACAGATATCTTTTGAAGGTGACTTAATTATTAATTTTATAGTATGTGAATTTTTATGAAATTTTCTTTTTCTTTTGTTAATCGTATAAAATGAAATAAGCACAGTAAAAAACTTTAGAAAATATACCTGCTATAAATTTTATGGTTTTAAATTACCAATAACATAATACTTTGCTATATATTATTTAAAATTTAATATATAAAGTTTTACTATTCTTGTATGCTCGCTAAAAGCTTGCCTTATATTAAATTATCTATTTAAAACAAGAGAAATTCAGTCTTTTCTTTTTGGAGAAAGGACACCTTGAAGTTATCTCTAGTATTATCTTTCTTTATTTAAACAATTAAAAGCTCCTACTTGTCATTATATGTTTTTGTAGTAGCAATAAGGTCTGTTAATTGTTGGTATTATTAAACTATTCTCTGGTATTTTTTATAAAAATTACCCAATCTTCCCTTAGATGCATTCTCCTTATTTGAAAGCAATGTTTTGGGTGACAAACGTATGCTTCCCCGAAAAGTGGTTTTTGTAGCGTGGGCAGTACGCTAGCCGTAAAACTGTTTTACAGGATATTTTTAACTTCGAAGAGTTTGGCATTTTTACTTGTTAACAAAGCCCAAAAAATGTTTTATGAAACTTTGTTCCACAAAATTCCATTTCAAACTGTAAACAAACTACGGTTCTACGAACTTTTTCTCAATAATTGAAATTGCATCAATTTAATGCAGTATAACAATTCGATTGTTATTCTACATTAGATTGGGAGATGAGAGTTGAAATCTAGTGAAAAAAGAAACCAGTTACGTTTAACAACGTTGGTGAGTACATTAATTTCAATGGATAAGTTTAAAGTTTTTAAAATTGTGTAGAAAACTATCAGTAGGTTTGGCTCGAACGCAAAAAAAAAAAAAAAAAAAAAAAAAAAAAATCCGAACGATGGCTATAACTTCGGTTCTAATTATCAAAAAATCTTGTGGTTTGCACAAAAATGTTTTGTTTGCAATTTTCTATAAGTCTGGTGTAATTTTTTTCTTAGGGGCCGTATAGTAGGTAAATTTAACTCTATCTTTAAAAATTTCAATACAAACTCCAATTTTGTAATTTTTTATTCGATTTAGAATACTTAGTTTACCCTAGATACCAAATTTCAGTTCATTACGTCGAAACACGTCTCTTATGAAAGAAAGTGTTTGTTTAAGAGAAAAATCAAACGTTTTGATTGCTTCAAGATGCATTCTATTACACGGTCTCTTAATGTGAGCTTTTTTACATTTTTTTCTTAAACATTGGGAACCAAAAGTCAAAATGGAATGAAAAAAATTCTGAATGGGTTTTCGACCACGATAATTCTAATGGAAGTAAAAAAAAAAAAAAAAAAAAAAAAAAAAAAAAAAAAAAACATGTTTCTATTTAAAAAAAATTAAAACTTTTTAATTAATTTTTATTATTTAATAATTAATTATTTAAAAACTGTTTAAAACAAGAGTTTCATGTTATTTATGCATGGCCTTTAATAAACTATCGTTTGAAATAAAAATTGCTAAATTATATTAAAAGTTAAGAATTTATGGCTAAAAAAACACATTTTCTTTTTAACATTAATTTGCCATATTTTTGACATCATTTAAATTGCTAACCACTCATTGGAAAATTATGAAATTTGGTATTTAGACGGGTGTTTTTTTTTTATTCTAAATTTAAATATGGTATAATATCAAACTTTTGCAAGTTTAGTTTAGTTTCAATATGTAGATGATTCCTCATGATAAAAAATATATATATATACAATTAATAAAGACCTTCAAGGATTTACAACGGTACTTGACTTTTGCTATTTCATCTCTTAGAATGCAAAATATAGCCATCGTTCGGATATTTTTTTAGTACTGTACAATGTTAATGTAATATGGGGAAAAAATTTATGAGAAAAATCTTTCTTCTCTTACAAAAAGCTCACAAACTGTTTCAAGTCCATTTTACATATTTATTACATTCTATTAACCAATTTATTTATGTTACATTAGTAAGTATTAGATGGTAATAAACAAAATTATCACGTTAAAAAATACAATTCCTTCAAAATGTGTTATTTTCTTTTTTAAAATAGAAAGGCAGAAGTATGTATTTCGATGCACATTCTTCAAAACAATTTGAAGGTGTTCTGGTTTCATATGAAAAATCAACTGTTTGCATTCTAAAGAGAATTGAATTTAAGAGTTTAAAATGAAACATTTTCACGCGAAGAAAATGCCTCTCGTGCTTTCCAACAAAGCATTTTACCATCACACCACTAAAAGGGATGTGTATGATTTAACCTATTTAACGTTGGTTGGGTTGTTACTAAAGAGTCTTTTGATTTTAATATGTGTAGTGGTTAATTTTAATTAATGGGATGCATGACCCTTCAGACAATGTGATTTGTATAAATCTGTAGCAGAGTTATTATAAAGACGTACATCGATGGTTAGTTTTCAGGTTTGAAATTAGATTTCTGAAACAAAAGATAAATATATTACTGAAAAAAAAGTGGAGTCGAATAAGAAAATAATGGTTTACGTTTGTTTATTGACTGTCATAAATATTTATAAATGATTTCTATTTTATTACAGCTACAGATTCTAATAAATGCATGTGACTCAACATAAATTATTTTTTACCAAATTCACAATATTGTATGCATGTTCGAAAGCATCTGGCGTGTATTTCTTTACCGACACGACCCAATGGCCCCAACTGAATGCGACTGATGATGTCAAAGAAACGAAATCCCCAATCGTATTCTGGTGTCACCTTCAATCAAATTCTAAAGCAGAGAAATGAACTCTTCATAGTTTCATATCCATTTGTTAAATGCTTGCCATCACACTGATCATGTAGAAGGCATAGTGGAGTATGCTCAAGAAAGTGCATATCATATGTCTTCCCACCAAGTATATTCTGTGATTGTTCAATACTATAGATTATGTAAAGGAAAGTTTGTGAGAAATAATTTATTTCCATACACTGTTAAAATTTTGTTCCACCTTGCACCAAAAATTGGTTCCCATTTAGCTGCCACCAACATTTGGTGCTTAGTTTCACGATTTAATGATGCTTCCTTGAACCGTATGCACCATTAAATCGTGAAACTAAGCACCAAATGTTGGTGGCAGCTAAATGGGAACCAAATTTTGGTGCAAGGTGGACACATTTTTTTAACAGTGTAGTCATAGGATGTGCAGGTTATAGAAGATTGGCTTTTATGTTTCGATTTAACATGGGAATCAATTTTGAATCTTATTTTTATTTTATTATATTACTCTTCGTGTCTTTCACTTCAATTTCAGTTCTCAAGAAACGGAATATATTTTTTTAGATTTCAATTGCCTTATTAACTTGAAATTCGCATTTTGAAATAGCTCTCCGCCATTCTACAGATTTGCGATAGTAAATGTTTTTTGGACTTAACATTCACCAACAAGAAAAATTCAAAGCTTGGGCTCTTTTCAAACTTACTGATGTCCTCAAATATCTTAGTAGATTAATTAAATATAAATGTGTTATTCATAGTAATGTATAAGAATGATTATTTTTGGGATAAAGAAACATATCTGAAACGAATTTAGTAGGGAACTGACTGTAAAAAATAAATGCGTTTACATTATCCCACTTTAATAAAAAATTTTAACTACCAGTTTTCATACAAAAAAAAAAACTTAATTATTTTTTCTTTTCTATATGACGAAATTAAGTTGTAAATGCCATTAATTTTTATATGTTTAGATTTTTTAGAAATAAATTGTTATTTTTTTAAATGTAATAACCGATGTATAATCTAAATCTAAATCTAGCCGTTAATAAGATTAACAAAGGAGAAGCCATGTGAATTTTTCTTTTAAAATACACTTAAAGAATGCACTTCTATTAATGAAAATATAAAAATTCTACTGAATTAATCCCCACCCACACACACATGAATTTTTTATTAATTATAATTAAAGAAAATATGATCCCCCTTTCCACCTCAGACAAATTAAAATAGTTTGACTGTTTTGTCAACAGCTGCATGCAGTGGAAGTGAAGGCAACTGATCACAATAAATCGTACAGGCTTCTGATGGCACAAAAAAAGTCGTGTTGTATTTTCCTTGAAAAATAGTTTTGCCAGCTTTCATTGTCAATGATTTGAAAAGGAAGTAAAAGAAAGGAAGGTCTTTCGATTGTTTCGCCCCCTGTCTAATTGTTACCCTGATATGAATGTGCTCATTGTGAAGGCGTCCTTCTGAAAATGTCGTTTTGTTTGTGTCTTAACCAGCCAATGGCTGAGCTGGGAATAGAAAAAAAAATATATTTGTTTATTGCTTAGCTGTGAGTGTTTGCTTTATTTTCTATTTTTGAATAGAAAAAAAAATGGAAAGGATAACTTACAATGTATATTCATAATAAACATTTGTTATTTATTATCATATGACTGATTTTTTTTTTTTTTTTAAATTGAATTAAAAGTCCTTTCTGTTACTAAATCACATATATGTGTTGTACTAATGTTTTTAAAAATACAAACCACTTCCCAAATAAATCAATGAAACATGAAAAGAAAATAATTAAAACAAATTTTAAATAAAAATCAAATGTATTATCACACACAAATTTCATCAAAAAATAATTCCAGAAATCATTATTGATCTTGAAAATAATACAAAAACAACTATATTTGAAACAAATCTCGGAAAAAAAAAGACACATTTCGAAGTATTTTATTTTTTATTTATAAAAATAATCTTACATTTAGCAATATTTATGAAATAATAATACGTTTAAATACTAGCAAACAATCATGAATCCTAAATATATACTCATATTTAATATTTAGCCAATTAAATATTGATTAGCCTATCAATATTTAATTTGACTCTAAAGAATAAATTGCAAATTGTTATTTAGAAAATTATACACTCATTGAAATATTGATATCAAACTGAATGCGCATGAAAGTTACTTTTTAAAATCCTTTTAACTTTGATTTTGTTCATGTGGCTAATCATGCCACTGATCAATTGAACTTAAATTTGGCAAATAAACTTTTTTTTCGATGAAAATGCATTCTATCAAGTTATTGCCTGTCACTAAAAGGTTGCATTTGCACATAGTACATCAGATCCAGATACCTATAGTCTAATTCACGAATGTACAATTTGGCGACATTTAATGACTGAAACCTTCCTCAATTTAAGTTAAGGATATATTGCAACTGAAAACTTGCCATTTTATTGTTTTAAGTTATTTATATTAATATCTTTTGCAAGTGCCAACGGAAGGCGCGAATCTTTAGAGGGCTAAATAATTTACTTGCCGTCATCCCGTCATCCAATCAAGCTGAAACTTGGCAGATAGACTAGCTGTCATTAACAATGCATTCTATCAAGTTTTTTGGAGAAAAAAATTAATTAATACCACTGAATCGATGGCTTTTTTCATAGTGGTCAAACACTATGAAAACTCAGTCTGAGTTTCAATCATTAAATAAGTTGCAAATACACATAAAATTTGGCAATGCACATAAAGGTTTTTAAGTAAAAAGATTGCTTGCATGGGTTAATTTTTTTCCAGAATACCAGAAACAGGATGATTGAATAGAATTAAAAAAAAATTATATTTTCCTTACAAATTGATCCGTAATTTAAATTATAACAATACATAGCTAATAAAACAAAATAAAATACTTTGGACTAAAAATAAAAGGAAAATTTTTAATAATACAATTATATTTTCCAAAGTTATATAATGTGCTGTATATTATATACAGTTGTATTACTTAGTATCGATGATAGATTTATTAACAGTAAAAAAGGTTTTACATAACACTTCCAAGTGTGGCAAGAATAGTATTACATATATTGTTGATTTGAAGGTTTTTACAAAACAAAAATCTAAAAGAACAGCACTTTTTACCTCTGTATGGGAGTTTTGCTTTTAATCCAATGGCAAAACAATATAATATAGAAAATTCTAAAGAGCTACAAAAATGTATTGTACTAGATCCCTAATTAATTTCATAATTATAACAATTTAAAAAAGCAGGCATAAAGTACTAATATAATACACATTAAAAGACATCAAGTAAATTTTAATTTATACAACTAGTTGAATACCTGTAATTCACTACGAAATTTATTTAATTATCATCGTTATTATTATTATTATTATTATATTTATTATTATTATTATTATTATTATTATTATTATTATTATTATTATTATTATTATTATTATTATTATTATTATTATTATTATTATTATTATTATTATTATTATTATTATTATTATTATTATTATTATTATTATTATTATTATTATTATTATTATTATTATTATTATTATTATTATTATTATTATTATTATTATTTTAACTTTCTTTCTTTATGAAAAGTAGAGGATCGGGATATTTTTATTGGATCTTTTTATCTTTTCCAAAACTCTTTGATAGTTTAGTGGAACCTGTAATGATTCAGTTTTTCAATTAACAGCTTTAGGGACATGTAGTCACTCTAAGAACATGCGTACATTTACAGCATACTGGCTTTCCGCGAAATAGGACATTAGAATATCCCCTGTTTTTATCCCATATCCAATATTTATCCCATATCTTTCTTATTCTTTAAATATTGTTAAAATCATAGAAGTTTAGTTATATTATGAACAGCCATGGAAACTCGTGTAAAAAAATTCACAGTTTTTGTTTAGTGGGAACTATGGCTTTTGTTCTTTCCCGATTTTAAACGTGTTACCTCTTTTCAAACAATTAAAGTGATTATTCAAAATCATGTTAGTTTAGTTTTACTTTTTGAAATTTTGGAGACATGGAAACCTAATTTTGCTACCTGGTTTTGTAAAAATATATTATTGTGATATTTCAAAAAGTCTTCGATTTCTTTTTTACCTAGCACATATTCGGGACCCCATGTTCACTGATTTTCAGCAGTTTGGCTTTTTCGGAAATATATCATTGGAATTTCCAAACTTGTAACAGTTAACTCCTTTCTAAATACTTAATTGTGATTAAACAGTATTGGTATATAGCTTACGTTATCTAGGCTTATTACTTTCAATTACCCATTTGTATATATAGGGTAATGAAAGTATAGTATACGCTAAAAAAGAAAATCGACCTTTTTACATTACTCCACGTATTGGAACATCCTGATTTCAAAAAAGTGATCTAGAAAAAATTTGTGTGTGTTTGTCTGTAATCAGAATAACTACCGAATATATTGTCCTACGATGTCCAAATTTTGTGTGCGGGTTGGTGATGGTACAGGGACCTACCATTAAGGTTTTTGTCAATATAGCGAATGCGCATAAGATAGCTGCTATTAGAAAAATCATGTTTTTCAGTATTTTCTAAAAAAACGGCTCTAACGATTTTGTTCAAAACCATTGTGGTAATGCCTCTTAAGGTGTTCTAAACGTCTACACCTCCGAAAAATGCTTCAATGACGTAAAAAGTTGAAAAACGAATGTCTTGAACACGGAGTTCTCTTTCTTTGAGCATACCTCACACTGCAAAAAAAATCCCGTCAAATTTACGGTTTTAAACTGGCAGCTGGGTCGCCAGTTTAAAACCGTAAAAAATACGGAAACATTCCGTATTAAGTACGGTTTTTGACTGATTGCAACAGTATTTCCCCGTAAAATGAACGGAAACTTTCAGTAATAATTACGGTCATTCCGTACAAAATACAGTATTTCCCCGTAAAATGAACGGAAACTTTCAGTAATAATTACGGTCATTCCGTACAAAATACAGTTTTCTCCCGTAAAATAAACGGAAGCTTTTCGTATTAAAAACGGTTATTGACTGGTTGCTAACATTAATCCCCGTAAAATAAACGTAAACTTTCCGTATTAAATACGGTAATTTCATGCAAAATAATTTACTCCCGTAAAATAAATTAAAATTTCCCGTATTAAGTACGGTGATTCCATACAAAATGCAATTTCCACCTGTAAAATAAACAGAATTTCTGTGTTGAATAAGGTCAATTCCATATAAAATACAATTTCTCCCGTAAAGTACACGGAAACTTTCTGTAATAAATTTCATATAAAATACACAGAAATTTTTCTGTATAAGAAACAGTTTACCCCTATAAGCGAAGTTTTTCTTATACAAAAACTTCTAGTGACAAAAAAGGTTTACAAATGTAAGTGAACGGTTTGCTTTTGCAAAATATTAAGAAACTTTACATATTAAAAGTAGTTTACAATTGTAGATGGAAAAGCTTCTGCCACAAAATATATGATTAATTTTAGTATTAAACAGTTTACAATATCAAGGAGGCATTTGTGTTCTGCTAAAGGTTTTGTTAGTAATAATGACCATATTCAATGGATGAAAATCATAAAAATTAAAGTACGATTCTGTATCACAGCAAAATATTCTATGTCCCATTATAAATTAAAGCGAAAAAAATTTCCGAAGCAATAAGGTAATCCTTCAACATAAATAAAAAGGTAAAAAATATATCACAAAATGAGCATGTCACACAAAATAATTTATTAATAGCTATCAGTCTTTTCTTATATCAAACTATAATAATAAATTTATTTGGCTATCTATACTATGATTACCTAGACTTTTAATTTGATTAAAACATTAAAAAAATGCAATAATTTACTAACTTTCAAAATATTTTTTAACGCGACAGGATTTAAATGTATTTTATGACACTGTGTATTAAGTAAAAAAATTAAATTTGATAAAAATATAATTTTATTTCAATACACATAATATAAGTATACATAATTATAAAATTTCAATACACACGAATGAAAAGTGGTTCAGATTACTTTATTTAATAAACAAAATATTAAAAAATTTCTAGGAAGTATCTAGGAATAATTAATCATATCATTCAATACAAGCTACGGCAACTTTTAAGGCCATATGAAAGTCATTATTAATTTTTCAATTTAGAAAAATATGCAAAATATACGAAAAGGAAAAATTTAGATTGCGGAATGTACAAATTATTGAACACATCTAATAAATAATAATTTTAAAATTTCAATACACACGAATGAAAAATGTACAAATTATTAAACACATCTAATAAATATAAATTATAAAATTTCAATACACACGAATGTAAAGTGGTTCAGATTACTTTATTTAATAAACAAAATATTATTGAAGCACATCTAATAATTATTGAACACATCTAATAAATTTTCAAAGTTGACAGTATAAAAGTATACATAATTATAAAATTTCAATACACACGAATGAAAAGTGGTTCAGATTACTTTATTAAATAAACAAAATATAAAAATTTTCTAGGAAGTATCTAGGAATAATTAATTATATCCTTCAATACAAGCTGCGGCAACTTTTAAGGCCATATAAAAGTCATTATTATTTTTTCAGTTAAGAAAAATATGCAAAATATACGAAAAGGAAAAATTTAGATTGCGGAATGTACAAATTATTGAACACATCTAATAAATTTTCAAAATTGACCAATGCAAGTTATATCTGAATAATTATGACTCTACAAAATCACCATCTTATAAAATGTCCAATTTACCACAGTAAACATACTTAAGGTATTTAACTGCTGCTGGAGAGTCTGAAGAATCATTCTTTCACTTACTTCTGTGTGTGGGAGCGAGTTGCCTGTTGTTGTTGCTAATCCTCACTGTTTGACGGAGTGAGACAAGATCCACGAGTTCGTTGACTAAAAGGTAGTCGAAGACTAGGAGAGGATTGCTAAAGAGACCCTCCTTAGAGAGTCCCATGTAATCCAAGAGGTGCTCAGGAGAGGCCTGATGATTTTGGCACTTGGTGCAGGTGGCGAAAGTTTTCCTGCCCTCGTTGAAAGTGAGGCACTTGATGTGACCGCTAGCAAGCCTTGATAGAACAGTTCGGGTATGTCTGTCACACGGGAGGTCAAGGGCCAAACCTGGTTTTGAGCCCTTGTACCAATTATGGGTTGGGGGTGTTTTCCACTCCTCCGAGATCTTTGATTTTTCCAGAGAGTACAATTCCAAAAAAATAAGTGTGGAAGAGGGAGATGTTGAAATCCTGCAACCCTCCTTAGCAAGGATATCGGCCTGATCGAGTTGCCTGGTCTGCAGGATACGCCAGGCGAACAGTTGCTCCCTCAATGTACAGTAGGTTATACACAGGACGGTGCTGGCGGTATTATGCTTTAGGGGACGTTCTCTTGGGCGTCTCTGGGACCCGTGGTAGTGGTAGAGCAGACCATGAATGCTACAGGGTATCGGAACATCATTGCGGTGACTGAGCCTTTGTCTGGATTCATACCCAGAAGCACCTGTGATACAGATCAAAATAAAGTTTTTAATATAAATCCTTTATATGCATTGGCAACTTTTATGTGCAATTACAACCAGTGTTTAAGCTTTTTAAATGCCACTAGCATAGCTCTGTTACAATACTAATGTCATAATTAGCATTCACAAAAGCAAAACTATTTTTAAAACAAACCTCAAATAGTAAATGAAATAAACACTTATATGTAAATGATAGCAGATTATCAAAACTACTATTACCGGGTGGCCACAAAATTTACGAAAATAAGTTCCCTGATTTTACTGCAAACTTTTTATCCAATTTCCACAACTTATCCAGAAGTGTAGACATCCTGATCAAATAGAACATGTATGCTAAAGAGATAACGTACCAATTTTTTAAAAATAGTTTTGGCGGTAATGAAAAGTTCAAATTATTCAGAAACATTAAAATTTCAACGATTACTGCCACAGTTCTCTGGGTAAATGGTGCCAAAATGTGGATGAACAGGGAAACGTGCCTTCAGAACAAAGAAAATTTCCCTGATTTTTGTGAAATTTAAAAAAAATTCCTGATTTTTTCCAGAATGAGAAAGTTTCCTGACATTTCCATTTTTCCAGGTTTTCTGGCCACTCTGTATTAGTGTCATTTAAGTATAGCACTTCTAACAAAGGTGAAACAAGCAAGTTCTTGTAAAACTTATCTTCCCACGGAACGTTGCAAGAAATAAAAATGTTTAATTCTAATTATAATACACTAAGTAAATTTATTCTAAAAGCACTACAATTTATTCCAACAGTATTCTCACTTCAAATAAATAGTGTTGTATTTGTCCCTAAATCCTATGTATAAAGCAGTGTTGAAGCTGCTGTACAAAATTTTTTCAGCAAAAAAGCTTAAGTCACAATTTTCATTTCAGCAAAATGCTAAAATGGTTACGAGCTACATCCCTCGAGATGTTTAATTTAACTCAATGAAAACACTTTCATTGAGTTAACACACAGCATTTTGTTAAAACAGCACCCACAGCTTAATCCCAGCAACAAAATAAAATAATCTCTATAGTTTACCTGAAAAGTGCAGAGAGCTTTCGAAGTCTTCAAGGCATTCAGCACAACTGGTAGTTTCTTTTGGAAAAATTCCAATAAACTGTACAAAATATGAAAAATATTGTAAAATTTATCATCCTTATGTACATATATTTACACTCGTGAAAAGAGTCAAATGAACTAGCTAGCATGAAATCGTCTTTTAAAAACCTTATTTTAAAATATGGATCTGCACATCAGGTGGGTAGTCTAGGGATGGGATAAATCACCTTCAAAAATAAAATTTAAGTTTATCTCCTTAAAATAAAGACTCAATATTTCTCACAACAATATATCTTATTATATCATTAGGTCCATGGCGTTTAATGTTATAAGTGATAAAACGATAATTTGCAGAAGGAATGGATTAGAAATTCTCAATTACTACTATCCGTTAACGCTAAAAAAAGAAATTTATCGAAAGAAAATCTTTTTTCTTTGCTCACAAACGTAGGCTCATTTTTCAGCTACGCTTTTAAAGAATTTTACATTAATTCAAGTAACACATTTCATAAAATGAAGAGGTCTTTTAAACCCTGCATTGAAAGGCTATATCACCACACCAATGTTATAGTACTTGAAAACAGCAACATTTTAAGTATCTGTTTTGCGATTAATTCAATCCCAAAGATCACCAGCCCTTCCCTTACTTTTGCCAGTGACCAAGTACGATAACATTTATGACAGATGATCTTGTCTTGACAAGCAAGCTATATAATCTTGAGGAAGTCAAAGTCCTCAGTCGAAGGCGGTGGGTGCCATGTAAAGACTGAATATTATCCCAAGTGATTTCTAATGCAATCCCAACAGACTGATTTGAAACAATCGCAATGAAACTGATGTGTCTTTTGACTGAGACTTCACACAATGGAACAGATGTAGTAGGACATTTGGCGATAAAAAAAATCAAAACAAGATCAAAAACATGGTAACTGAATAAGTTAAAACATAAACAATAATAAAATCAAATTAAAATATAAGTAATAAAACCGTTATTACATAACTAAAGAGCACATTTCTAAATGATAGCCAATGCAGTTACTTAAACTTCATTTAGTTTTACAACTCTTACAAACTCGTGAAATATTACGTACAATATTCTATATCACACGCATATGTTTCAGAAATGCAATGAAACAACAATTGCTGTGTGTTTTCCCATTAAATAAAAGAATAACATTTTCTGATTCTGATGTAATTTTATGTACATACATTAATTTAGAATTTAATACTAATGAACAAATTAATTGTATAATGAAAAGAAACTTACGAAGGAAGCCACTTTCTTTCAAAACAAAAATGCCATCCTCGCCGTTCGGCGTCTATTTTGAAGATGGTATAATGCGCATGCGCAGAGAGCGATTTTTGGTGAATGACGGTTATTAACCGTAGTCTTGCCTGTGAAAACTGCTTTAAACCGTAAATTCAGGTTTACGGATTTAAATCGTTACAATTACTGGGAATTTCCGTATAAGTGACGGGTTTTTTTTACAGTGCATCAACGATCGTTTTTTCTACTCTCCCCAGTTTCAGTTATAAGAAGGATTATATAAGAATATATATATATATATATATATATATATATATATATATATATATATATATATATATATATATATATATATATATATATATATATATATATATATATATATATATATATATATATATAAGATATATATATCCTCAAAGAATGTTGGTTAAAATATACTGGAAGTTTTGAAATATTGATGCAGATTTTAAAATTGCAATATACTTTTTTTAAGAAAGGATGGTGGAGTAAAATATATGGGATGGAATTAGCATGTTTAATTTTTTAAATCTTGTATTTTGAATGATGTTCGAATTTCATCATGTATTAGTCAATCTTCCCAGAATCCCTGTTTGCGACCAATTCCGCTATGCTACCTGGAGTATTTCAAAGTTTGAAAGTGAAAAAATAAATGAGAATCAGGGCGGTGCATGAGTTTTGGTTTTTATGTATACAGATAGGGTTAGTTCTACTCCGTAGAGACAATCAGATATTTATCTAGTGTAAGCAATTTAGTAAATGCTATAATTGCAATGCTTGCTCAGGTTGCGATACAGTATAAATTAACATAATGAATATTTTTATATCAATTCTAAAACAGATATTCTTTCAATAAACTGCAGATTGCTGTCTCATAAATTTGAATATATTTCAAATTAAGGATGTAATAAACATTTAAATAAATAAAATTAAATGATAAAATTGATTTCATAGCTTGCGAGTCTCTTGCACTTCTGGATACATTTCTTCGCTATGTGAAAAAAGATATTATGCATTATAATTTCTAGTGTAATCTGCGCATGAGATTATATAATTTTGTCATTTGTTCTCCGAAACTCAGTTTTCAGTTCTGAGTTCAGAATTTGAACTCTTAGTAGTGCAAATGTGTGAAATGTGACGTAGAATAAGCAGAGGCGTACTGGCCATAGGGTTATCCGGTGCAATCACCGGGCCGGTCAGTGTCTGTAAAAATTGGACCGGTCGGATACGAAGTTTTTTATAATAATTTTTAGATATAAATAGTTGCTTTCTTTAACGTTTTCTTAAAAAATCCAATGCATTCAAATGCCAATCATCCCCCACTCCCTCCAGCCTCCAGATGAAGCCGTTTTTCATTTGGTAGGTGTAGTAAGAGGTTCTAAGAAAAGTAGACATACTAAGATTTATGTATTATCATATTACTTTTCAATTATTTTAAAGCCTTTATGGTTAAATATTTATTATCAGTTCGGATGTCAATTTCTAATAAACCTACTAGTTATATTCCTGGAAATTCTTTATTTTACTATTTATATTTCTGTTTTTGCAACAAACTATCAATGACATATGAAAATTAAGTTCACTCAAAGGAGATGTAAATACCAGCGACAGAGAAGATTTTATTTAATTAAACTAATTATTATAACAATTCAATTTTTAAAATTTATAAATAAAAATAACTTATTATTGAAATCAATGATTAAATGCGAATATTTAAATATGTTAATTATTAAAATTATTTAATTATTAAAAATTAATTATTTAATTATTGGAATGATTTTATTAAAATTTTATTAGTGATGATAATGAAAATTTGGGCCGGAACAAATCTAAAATCACCAGGCCGATTTTATGTCCCAGTACGCCCCTGAGAATAAGTGTTCGTCGTTTATTTCAGAACTGGAATTGAAATTCAAACTTGAAAAAGTGTTACTTTTTTAAGTCACATTAATTTAAATAATCTAAATAGCTAATATAATATTTTTCCAGGTTCTATAATGTTTTAGTTTCGAGACTAAAATTGAAACTGCTGGATGATACAAATCATACTCTGCAATTTTTTTTATAATTTAACTGTTTTGTGATTTAATTGAAATTTGAGATGACATGATTACAGATAAATAATCTAGAATGAGAAATTATGGATACTATGATTATACAAAAAGAAAACAAGCAAATTGTATATTGCATAGTAAAAAAAGTTTTTAAAATAAATTCACTATTAAAATCTTAAATAAATTAATTGATGATATAAACTAACTGCTGAAACGTTGTTAAAATGGTGATATTCGTTGCCATAATTATTAATTTCTTTCATTCCTTTTGGGTAAGTGAAACAGAGGAGAAACAGTCATTGCTGGAAAAAATACAAGAGATGAGAATTCTATCTTAATGTCTTAAAGACATTCGTTTTTTAACTTTTTACAGTTTCATCAACTTTTTATGGAAATTTTGAAGTTGGGGATATTTATAACGCCTTAAAAGGCACCTTAAAGGCCACAGCGATTTTGATCAAAATATTTAAAGCTTTTTTTATCATTGCTGAAATTCCAATGACTGCTACCTCATGTGCATTCGTTATTTGGTGTAACGTGTATATACGTTATTTCGTGTAATAACGTGTCTCATGACCGTCACTGACTTGTTTGCAAAATTTAAACATTTTAGAACAATTTCTTCCGGAGTTATAGTATCCACAGCCATGCGGACGGACATACATTTTTTCCCGACTACTTTTTTTTTTAACTCAGTACATTTCAAAACCTGTAGAAATACAAAAAAATAGATTTTTTAAAAAAAGTTTTTAACCAAAAGCAATACTTTTACTACCAACATATGGGCGATTGAAAGTGAAAATTTGTTGTTTATTAATTTCTTTTTATATTATCGTATTTGAATATTTTATTTATATTCGTTTATGATCCTTACGAGTTTATAAGTTATGTACTTGACGAACGTAATTTAGATTTTGAGTTATGAGAAATCTCTCAAAGTGTTTCCTTTTAATGTTTTTACGGCAATTAAAGTGCACAGTATTCTCTAAATTTATAAGTTAAAAGTTAGATTAAAAGTTAACTTACTGACTCTTTACTATAACTTCGCATACAGGCACAACTGTAAAATTTGGTACAAAAGTGTCAATAATAACGAATTTAGAAAAGTAAGATATTCGCATCTTCAATAAGCAGTATTAAATAATCAATAACGGGCAACAAATTCAAAATGTGGATGTTCCAATATCATATTTCTCATATTCATCCTATTCTAGTCATAAAGCCGTTACGCTGAACATAGGTAAAAGTATTTCCAAACCTATGCATTAAAGCATAGTTATAAGGTGAAAAATAATTGAAATTAAAACTGAAAAAAAAAAAAAAAAAAAAAAAAAAACATGACTTCTGTAAACAAATTTAAGTAAAAACCTACTAAGTTATCGACACTAAAGCCACACGACAGCAAAGTTACTGCAAATAAATAATATATGACAAAAATATGCACAATTGGTAAAAGGCATACTTGTCGATTATTGTAACTTCGTCAGGGAGTGACTTCCATAATCGATGCCAAAGTACGAGATTTTTTCTGTATATGTTATGGCAAAAGCCTAAATAACACAAGTTACCCCAAAATTCTCGTTCCATAAGGTTTGAAAGTCAAAAACATTTATATCTTTTGTATAAAACCTGTGTATTTTTTTATTTTTTTTTGTTTTTTGTTTTGTTTTTTTGTTATTTAGTAATTATTTGCTGTAGCATTGTTATAATTATTTCGAACTAACACCCTTTTTGACCACATAACAACGTTAAACAGGTATAATTAATTTCAGACTTCAATTAGTTTAATCAAAACTATCGCAAATTCATAAAACAAACTTATGAAGAAAAATGGGGAAATTTTAATAAATGTGAAATGTCCCATCGCTGTATTGTCTATATCGATAAAACTATATTGCAACTACTCTAAGAGATGTGTGAAAATCAATTCTACGTTTTCAATATGGGATAACATATCACCAATAAGTGTGATGAATTACTACTTGAATTGATAACTTCATATAAAAAAAAGCTATTTATTTTTTTAAAAAAAGAAGCTATTTATATAAAGTATGCTTGTTTATAACTACTGGTGAAACGAAAGAAACATAAATGAAATAGGGGTGTGGAACACCGTACAACTTTCAATTACACTATAATACTGGTCATTACATTTAAAATTGACTTGGAATAGTATAATTTATCATTTTCATATTTTCATTCATTCAGAAAAACGGCCAGTTTGGTGATAATTCCTTTTTGGAGAAAAATAACTCCTCTAAATTGGCGAATTTGTTGATGTACTTTTCCATAATTTTTAGATTATCCTTTCTTGTGAGAGCAACGGAAGAGAAAAATGATCTTTGATGTGCGATGTTCAAGGGAAGAGAACTCTGTGTATAAGTTCATCGTTTTTCGACTTTCTATACCTTTATAGTATTTTTACTGGAAAATCGGGAGTGGGGATGTTTAGAAAACCATAAGATACAATACAATAGAGATTATGATCAAAACCGTTAGAGTCATTCTTTAGCAATTGCTTAAAAACTTTATTTTTTCAAAGGTAAGCTACCTTATAGACATGTGCAATTTTGACGAAAACCTTAATGACATTTCCCATGGCCACCTCTAACCCATATAAAAAAAGTTGAATTTCGTAGGTCAATCCGTTCGGAAGTTATGATGACCACGGACATACACACAGATACACCCATAGACATTTTTCTGGAACACTTTTTTGAAATCATATCTGTTCCAAAACGTACAGAAATGCAAAAAAAAAAAAAAAAAAAAAAAAATTTTAGACCGAATGGTAATACTTTTATTTTCCTACGTTAACATATGGGTAATTGAAATTAAAAATTATGTTAGAAGCCTTAATTATTAAAATAAATTTCATAAAAATTCCTCGAAAAGAGCAAGTTTAAAATTCTTAAAAAATAATTATGCGAAAAGTATCTCGTAAATTATATAAACTTATTGAACTAAATACAATCATAGTGTAATAAGTCTATAAATTCCACACCTGTAAACCCCAAACACAAATAAAACACACTTTTCATGTCTTTAAAACTAAATATAACAATACACATTATCCTATTTTTCAACTGAGGAGCTTCAATTTGTTTTATTCATGTTCTCCATTTAATGCTCTCTAAAACTAGTTTTATATCCATATACGACCAGTTGTCTTGTATACAACCGGTTACCACAGTTGTAAAAAAAAAGAATAACAGTTATAGACATTTTATTTTCAATTCCACCAGCCTTCTATGGTTGAGCAGTTTGATGGAGCCATTTTCGGGGTGGTTTAAGACCTACTAATTTCAATACTTTTCAACTGTCACGTCAAAAAATCCCCCCCCCCCTCCCCTCCAGATCGCGCATTCACCACGAGAAGCCATAAAGAAGTTATTGCCAGCATTTGCCGCCTAACGGCCATTGGAGAATTGAAATTGTAACAGGATATAAAATTTTAATTCGTTTTTAAAGACGTTAAAAAATGATTTTTCTATATCCAGTTGTGTTTTTCTCACCGCCTTACTGACTGATATTTTATTCCCTTCTCTATATGCACGGATGTGAAGTGATAATAAAGGTTGTTTGATTTCATGTAAGGATAGTAGGTAAAAGAAAGAGAGAGCTCGTAAATTTCTCTTCCCTCGTTTTATGTTGAACACCAATATGTGAACGAGTGCTTGTATAAAATCAGGCATTCTTATGACGTCACAAAGGGGAAATCATTTTGCGTAGCCATCCATAGATCGTTTAATGGTGCCGTATTAATATTTAATTTTTAATTAGGCTAAACCCAGCAGGTGGGGATATCTTCCACAACATTGGTATCTCTTAAAATAAAAAAAATGATTTTTTTTTTTAAAAATCCGAACACTTTTATTGGAATATATAATATCTCCGACAGTTAAAATACTTAATATAACAATTTATTATTTTTTTTTATTTAGTATTTCTAATTTTTTTATGTTAGAAAACATTTATTTATTTATTTATTTGTTTGTTTATTTATTTATTTGTTTATTTATTTATTTATTTATTTATTTATTTATTTATTTATTTATTTATTTATTTATTTATTTATTTATTTATTTATTTATTTATTTATTTATTTATTTATTTATTTATTTATTTATTTATTTATTTATTTATTTATTTATTTATTTATGAAATTTTACAATTGCTCTCTTCTTGCGTTAGATTCAAGTGGTACATGTTTTTATTTAAGTTTATTACAGATAGAGTGTACTCTCCGTAAATGTGAAACTATGAAGCGACTTGAGAAGAATGTATGATTGGCTTTATGTAATTACTAGGTATTCAAATCATAATTTTTTTTGTATTTTTGTTTTTTTGGAAGCATTTAATGACGTTCATATTAAGTTAGTTATTAGTTGAGATTTTCCATCAATTATATGAGTAATTTACTGATCCCATAAGAAACTCTATTTAATTTAATAGACCTTCCCCAAAACACCTTCCGACACATTTTCCAAAAAGTTAGACGATTGTCTCTCACATATCACGTAATTACACTATAGTTAGAGCACAGTCTAAAGTCAGACAATTTCTCTATTTGGTTGTCCTGTTAATAAACTGAACCACTCAAGATCAAAGTGCTGTAACTCTATTTTAGCCACAATAAACTGTTTAATCTGGACACCATGACCATGATTTATATAGTAAAATTATGCTTAGAAATAATGTGGTTTCACTGGGAACACACACTATAAATATTGCTCATTTGAAGTACTAGAAATGCGTGAGTTGAAGAATATTTTTTTTAAATTTATTATTGAACATGTTTGCTTCTTTGAAAATTTTCCTTCTGCATGCTTTATAACAATTTCTTTCTGTTTAAATTAAATTACAAATTTAAACCAAAAAGAGTAAGCAAAATTTATTTAAAATCAACAACATTTAAGAATGTTTGTTTATTTACAAATTTTTCTTTTACATGTTTTATAATAATTTCTTTCTTATTAAATAAAATTACAAATTTAAACCAAAAATAGTACGGAAATGTTTTTTAAATCAACAGTATTTCTTTTATTCAATCAATATTGAGTAATTTACCCACATTTTGAACAATTAACCATATAGGAATGGTTAATAACTGATCCTATCTTTACGTTTTCGTACCTAAATGAATATGTAGTGCACGATCCATTTGAATATCAAAGATGAAGGGGTCTTCTAAAGAGAGATGAAAATTTCAAAGGAAAAGTGTTCTTTTTTTTTATAAGAGAGTCATGTGTACGCTTTTGTTTGTACCTCGGTCAATCGTGGATGATTTTCTTTCGAGACACAATTCTTTTCTCTAACCCATTGTCCCACCGTTATTTTTCTGTTTGACTCGCCGGAAGATTTACACCCGGAGGAATAAATAAATATTTTATTTATTCAAAAAATTTCAAAATGGCAGGATAAATATTCGGAGAGAATGAATCTCGGGAAGTGAATGTATTTCATTAGTGCGATATCATTCTCTTCCACTCGGGGCTCCGTCATCAATTCTTTTGTTTCCAGAGGATGGTTTTGTTCTTAGGCGTGTACATTAGTCACAGAATTTCTTTGTTTTCTCCTCCCTCTGCAACAGCTGGTTGCGAAACCATTGGACAAGACGCAGAGAACGTGCCTCAACAAACGTGGTTACTCTTATTTATGCTTTGAGGATAAAAGGACTTATTGTACCTACGTTCACTGTTTTAAAATAAAGTAATTTTCTCTAGTGTCAATATTAGTGACACCCATTCTTTCATAGACCTAGGAGGATATAAATGTATGTGTGTTTACGTTAGTTTCAACATAAATCGCTTTAATTTTACTTACCCTTATATTATATTTAGATTGCAGTCTATGACACATTGAGTATAAGGTATATTATTATACTTTGCAAAGGAATTTAATTACGTAATGAGTATGGAGGTTTCAATTTGCATTAATATTTTCCATTAAAGAATTTAAAGTTTTATTTCCCCTTTTTGAAATATTGAGGTTTGTCTCACCCATAAAAATCTTTCAATAATGGACTGAGAGGCGATTGCAATTTTTGGACCCCATCGAACATCATTCTGAATTTTTTATAGAAATTAGAGAAAAGTGAGTAGATTACGAATCCACTGGTCTGCCGTGACAAAAATAGCCGAAACTGGTCAAAAATCGACTTTTAATAAATTGAACTAAATCCAATTGCCAAATGCGCCATAACTTGCCAAATAATGAGCATTTTTTTTTATTTGGTAATCCTCACTCTTTAATTTTCAATTAAGAAGGTTGCAGACGATTCAGATATCTGGCGACGGTTTACATGTATCTATTAAAAGGGAGCCAAGTTGGCAAAAAATATTACGTTACTTATGACGTAACTGATGTCACCAATTTGGCTTACTTTTAAAAGATATAAGTTTTCCGAGTCAAAGATCAGAAATCGTTTGCCTTTTTTCTCATTGAAAATCAAAATGAAGTGGGTTGCCAGACGAATAAGTTTGTTCTATTTTGGGCAAGTTATGACATATTTGGCAATCGGATTTTAGTTCAACTCATTCCAAGTCGATTATTGATCAGTTTCGGCCATTTTTGCCACGGCAGACCAGTGAATTCCTAATCTACTCACTTTTCTCTAATTTCTATAAAAAATTAAGAATGATGTTCGATGGGGTCCAAAAATTGCACTCGCCTCGCGGACTATAAGCAAAGAAACACTACCACAACTCCTATATGGATGTCTTTTACATAAACACAGAAAATTTTACATTTTTATAATGAATGGATTATTTCAGTGATGTTGTGTACCACTACCTAAATGAGGTTAATTGATGTATATTGGAAAGAGTTTTTGCACTATCAGTTTTGCTGCAGGGAAAATATTACACCTTAAGCCAAAAGTATCTTTGTCTTATATCATTTACAATCCAGTCCAACTTATTTAAAAAAAAACGTTACTACAACAGTTAGAGAATTTTCCACTAGATATTTTCACCAATTACAGCTAAATTGTAAAGAAAAATGGCCTGTAAGCGCCTTAAATGAAATAAGACATTTATATTTTTTGTCTAAAATACAAGACTCCATTACTCGAGATATTTCATAGTTTTTAATTTTGAGCAGTTATTTTTACTTATATTCCAAGTTTTTGAAACTGTTTATTACTTTAGAGAGTTGTAACACGTGTTAACGACGAAATTAGATTGTGTAGATAATGAATGGTTTAATATAATATAATAATGGTGGATAAAAAATTTGAGATTACATTGTATTTTTTTTTTGTACATTTTAAAAGCATTGCATATTTATCGCCTTTATTTTTCTTGATCGAGAAAATATATCTCTAAGAAATTTTAAAAATTAAAATGTTTTATTTAAAAAACGAAATAAAAGTATTATAAAAAAATCACACACAAAACAATTCCTTTAAGAATATAAAACATTTGCTGAATTAAGAAAATTTTATTATGAATTATAATTTGAAGTATTTGTTAAACAATCAAGGACATTAAAAGGTTACTTTAACATATAGAGTATTACATTCAGCAATCAACGTTCATACGTCTAAATGTCCTCTTGTTGTTATTTAATACGTTTGTGTGCTTGGAGGGAGTTCATAAAACATTTTTCCATATAAACATTTACATTTCATTGAACTTTGATTACAAGTTTGGCAGTGAGGAATATGAAATAAAAACTATTCATAATAATTTTTTTAATGAAATTCAAAATAAAATTTAGTGTAAGTTTTTTTTTTTTTTTTTTTTTTTTTGTTAAATACAAAATTACTCAGATAATTAGTCGAGGAAGAATGCTTAACTTACTGATGATATTTTTAAGCTTCTTCAAAATTCTACTTAAAAGTTATACCACATTTTGTGAATTTAATGTAAAGCTCATCGTAGCTTCATATATAAGCTATAGAAAATGTACTACAATACATACATTATTATTTAAAGGTATGATTGCATAAAGTCTTTATTCTAGAATGAGACTAATACTTATTTATAGTCATTCATTGTGCTAAATGATCTTTTTTCTAAACATTTGAAATCATAATATAACCAGAAAGCATATGATGGAAAATAAGCAAAATATACTACAGGGTCCTGATATTATATTGTTAATGCAAATGCTACTCAGTCCTGTAGACCTAGACAACTCAACTTATCCTTTTACTAGCATAAACAACTGTTGAAGTTCACACCTAGGGCATTGCTAGTCCGGTGGTTAGCGTATCGAGTTTATGATCAGAAGATTGTGGGTTCGGTCATCGACTGTCGCCAAATATCAGTGTATATACAATGGGGGCTGGTGCACATTAAATCTGTCGTGGCCTCAATATCTTCTCGTTGGTGTGGTGGGGTCGGAGAGAGGGTTTACAGTAGAAGATTTTTATCTCGTATTCTTCTGGTTGGTTGGTTGGTTGGTTGTTTTCAGATTATCTGGCACCGTCAGCAACACGAGGGCTATAATGCGCCGAAACATTCGTCATTAGACAAGCCAACATACATTTACAAACACCCATGCCAAACATGGGACTCGAACCCGCAACCTCGCGGTCTAGAAAAGCTAGCACGCTAACCACTATACCGTTTGGTCGGCCGTATTCTTCTGGATACTAAAAATTACGAGACATATATGGCTGTGTTAAGCACTTTATAAGTGGTAGAAATAAACAGACGAAACTTTCAAACCGAATCAAAGTCAACACCAATATAATAATAAAAACGCAATGCATTTAAGACTTGTTGTTCATTCTGATCCTCCAACAAGAAGCCCGATAAAAGCGCAGCCGCGGCAAAGAGAATTTCAAGATAAAAGCTACGTGAGTGAGCTAATAAATTCTACCCATCGAGAAGGTATGTCAAGAACAGGTACAACTTCTGAATTTAGTTCTGAAGTGAATGACTCTGCTACTTATGGGATGAGATAGAAGCTATTCATGAAAACAAATAATATTCCTAATAAGAATAAAGTTTCCGTATTTATTATTGGGCTGGGCTCGAAAGCCATATTGCAATTTTAATTGATTTAGTCAGTCCTGAAGTGTTAGATGGTAAAACCTATGAAGAACACAAATGGAGTTTTTTTATTTTTATTTTTAATAATTCAAAACAGAAAGATAAACTATCTCTAAACGAAATGTATTAAATACAAGAAAAACAAACCTTCGGATTCTCTGAAAGAATATATTGTGGTATTAAAGCACTTTGCTTCTACTTGTGAATTTGATTACTTTCTAAACCGATTATTACGTGTTAGACTATTTAGTAGTGTGGCAGACGAAGAATTGGGTCAAAAATTAATTGTAGGTGAGAAAACGTTCTTGCAAGCGAACGAAATTGCCAAGAAATATAAACAAGCTTAAAAAAATATGTTCCAAAAGCCTGCAACTTTCATACAAAAATACATTATTCGGTGAAAAGGGTTACAGTGGGGAAAGCCACTTAGAATCCCAAACAAGGTTAAGTTTGAATGCACACGGTGTAATTCTAAATCACATTCCCAAATTTATGCCGATATAAGATATTTAAATGTGACGAGATGTTTTAAAGTAAAACACTTAAAAATTTCGTGTTGGTCTAAATTTAGACAAAGTCCTAGTAAGAATCATTCCCAATGCCCGCTATGTTACAATCTTCTAGCCCAGTGCATTTAAAAACTACTGAGTATAAAACCTTGACATTTGGTGAGTAGGTACGACAAAGATCACTTAATGAAATGACATTAATTAAAAACTCGAAAATAAGGTCTAGTATATTTTATTTTATATTTGAAATCATTTGGTCAATGCATATGCAGTGGCTCCAACTGGTTTTGTCTTTTAGTAATTTAATTTTTATTTATAATAGATAGACATTGAATGGAAAAAATTATGTCACTTCATTCATAGACTGAGAGGCGACTGCAATTTTTGGACCTCATCGAATATCATTTGGAATTTTTTATAGAAATTGGAGAAAAGTTAGTAGATTACGAATCCACTGGTCTGCCGTGGCAAATATGGCCGGAACTGGTCAAAAATCGACTTGGAATGAGTTGAACTAAATCCAAATGCCAAATGCGCCATAACTTGCCAAATAATGAGCATTTTTTTTTATTTGGTAACCCACACTCTTTAATTTTCAATTAAGAAGGTTGCAGACGATTCGGATGTGTGGCGATGGCTTACTTGCATCTTTCATAAATGAGCCAAATTGGCAATAAACATTACGTCACTGATGATGTAACTGATGATGTAACGTGATGAATAACCAATTTATCTTACTTTTAAAAGATACCAAGTTTTCCGAGCCAGAGATCAGAAATCGTTTGCGCTTTTTCTCATTGAAAATCAAATTGCTGTGGGTTGCCAGACGAAAAAGTTTGTTCTCCTTTTGGCAAGTTAAGACATATTTGGCAATCGGATTTTAGTTCAACTCATTCGATTTTTGATCAGTTTCGGCCATTTTTGCCACGGCAGACCAGTGGATTCATAATCTACTCACATTTCTCCAATTTCTATAAAAAATTCAGAATGATGTTCGATGAGGTCCAAAAATTTCTCTCGCCTCTCGGACTATAAGTAATCTTTTTCGTACCTGCTCACCAAATTCGAAGGTTTTATAGAAAGTAGTTTCTAAATGCACTGGGCTAGAAGATTGTAACATGGTGAGTATAGGGGATGAGCCTTACTAAGAATTCCTCTTAAAAACTTATCAAGTTGAACATCTATAAAATAACCATCCGGCTTCAAAATATTCAAAATTGCCACATGCAAATGATTCTAATGTCCAATTGTAATTTTAAAAAAATCTCAGTATTTTTAAGACGGGTTGTTCATTCCGCTAACAAGATTAAGTTTAACCTTGTTAAACTTTACCTTGCATTAAAACGCGACGTATGATATACTTCCAGTCAACCTTTCTTGTTATTATGAACCCGTATGTAAACATGCTCAAATTGGATTAGAATTTTTCAAAACCAATCAGAATGTGGACTTAATGTGCTTACGAATAATTATTGTCATTTAAGGGTGACCACAAATATAAAAGTATTCAAATTACAGCCTATTATTTCTGTTAAAAAAAATAATAGGCTAAAAACAATTCATGGGAATCTTTTTTAGCAAAAGCCGGTATAATTAAAAGCACTGCAGCTTAAAGTCGTTCAGAAGAAAGCAAGAATTCAACATCTGAAAACGGCTGCTATAAAGGAGACGCCCATTCTCCAGGATATTTTTCCTGTACCTTATAATTAAACCGAAATAAAAGGAAATAAATTCTTTTCCTCTCTCCCAATCAGACAGACGTACGTGAAGTAGCGGGAAATCTTACGTGAAGAGAATTCTTCGTGCACTCACGATTTCCCACACAGAATTTCCTCATCAGCCCCATTCCATATTCAAGGCGTGTAAATATCATTTAGATAAAGATCACTCACTTCAACCTTCTGAAACCTTTGTAGCAAACATCTTACCGATCATGGAGTGATGTTATTCAGTAAAAATAATACACATAATTCATATCTCAGTTATTGAATCGTGCAAACAAAAATTACGAAAACATTATATAGAAAAATGCTACTTTACACATGTGTAATACAAATAACAGGAAAAACATACTAGTGCTTTAATTTTTATCCAATGCTACAGCTAGATATAAAAGAAACAATGTATATTTTTATACTGCTTAAATGATTCGACAGTAAAAATATACTACCACTAAAAATCATGTAAAATGATTTTAAAAAAATTAAATAATATTTTTTTATTAAATAATTATAAAAAAATATTATTTAATTTTTCTTATTAATAATATTATTATTATATTGTTAATTATTCTTATTAATAATATTATTATTATATTGTTAATTATTCTTATTAATAATATTATTATTATATTATTAATTATTCTTATTAATAATTTTATCTTTTTTTATTAATAATATTATTTAATTTTTTAAAAAATTAAATAATATGTTATTATTTAAAACATACTAGTGCTTTAATTTTTATAAAATGCTTCAGCTAGATATAAAAGAAACAATATATATTTTTATACATCTTAAATGATTCGACATTAAAAATATACTACCACTAAAAATCATATAAAATGATTCAAGAAAAATTAAATAATATTTTTTTTATTTGATTCAAAATGCAATATTTTCACTGGGATTTTTTTTTCTTGTATACTTAGAGAATATTAGTATGGATAAACCGAAATCATAGCAACACATTTGGTGACAATTGTGATTGGTGAAACTTGAAACTAACTACATTACATAAATCACATCCCATTACGTTAAAATCAATACATAATTCCAATAGAGCACATCACACGTAAATAACTTTTATGCGCCTTGTTCTACGCTTTTTCCTTGAGGCTCGCGGAGCGTTGTCACTTGGATGACATGGGAAGGTAATATCTTAAGGTGGATAAATCACTATATTTTTCCATTGTCTGCAATTTCCAAACAGGACAAATGTTTTTTCTGAAATTTACGACAAGCCTTAAATGGAACTCTCAGCTCACTAAAACGTTTGAGAAGTCAATTTACAGTTTAGAGTTCTAGATTGTCCAAGTACAGTGACGTCAGAACTTTAAATATGGCGGAAGATCGAAAGTTGTGACGTAATTTTTTTCTTTCTTCTAGGTTTTTCTGTTTCTTTACATTCTGATTTGGTTCAATTTAGAGTCTGGAGTCTATAACAGGAGATATATTTTGAATATGTGTTTAAAAAGGAGAAATTATTATAACTTTTACTGTGGTTTAGTTAACAATTATTTTATTTGATTATCAATATTTCCATAGTTGTATTAATACACTGAATTTGAAAGTATAGTTATTTATTTTACAGATTTCAATTCCAAAGTACATGCCATGCGCATATAGTCTTTGAAATCTGAGTTGTTTTTCTGCTTATTTACCCAATGTAGTGTACGAGAGAACATTTCTGAATTATAAGAATAAATTTATAAAATAAAAATAATCTTTCAACATAAGATTACACATGCGATACGTTCTATGTCTTATGCTTCTACTTTGCATCTAATTCTAACATATTAGAAGGTAGGATTAAAGGGAGATTTAACGCAACTTTGTTTATGCAAGAAATTCAAATACACTTAGTCGAAAAATAAAAGACATTTTCTTTACATAACCATCAAATGAAATATAGACTGATAAATTTTCTTTAATAAGTGTTATAACAATTCAAAGTGTTTTTACGCTATTACTATGAAAAAATTTTATGAAACGAAGTTTTGACAATATCTTTTGATACACCCTAGCTAGCAAAATGTGCATTCAAGTATTTTTACACAAAATATCTTTAAAGATTTTGAAATTTGTTGTGCCACTTCAGATTATTTTATTTTTTGAAGAATTTTTTTCAAAAAGTAAGTTATTGAAAAATATCATTTTTTCCCCTTTTTTATAGTAAAAATGCTTCAAGTTTTCCGTCAAACGTGGCACCAATTCAGATTTCGTTGAAACCGTAATAATACCTTGTTTCAAAATCCTGAATTATGGGCGCCAAGAATAACCGCCAAATTAATCCATGTCTAGCATTGTCCGAGATGTGCTTTCCACATAATTTATGGTCGACATAAAACCTTGAATGGCGAAAGTTCTTTTTCGCCTCACAGCAGAAATCCCCCCCACACCCAATGTAATGACAAAAATGGATTCTCGTCATTTCGTCCTCGGTTTCTTCTATACCCGAGAAAAAAGAGGAATACATGCATTCAAAAATATAAGGCTGAGTATTATTGGAACTAAATAAGTGAATTCACTTCTAATACAAAAATGCACAGAAAAGCAACGTTTTTAAATTAATATATAAGGAAATTTTTTTAAGGAGGTCCAGTACCGAAATTTCTTCAAAAATCCCAAATTTTTTTTCTGATTTTAAAAAATAGTTCATATATTCCTGAAGAGAATGATGTTTTTATCTTATTCCTCCCGTGATTAGAACGCCACAAAATTACCTGTGATTTAAACATCACTAATGGGCGTAATACATTGAAGCGTCTGCTTAAAGTACGTTTTTCGAGCACTAGTGTTTTTCACAGATGTTGCATATTCAAATCGATATATCTCCAGAACCATTAACAATTGGCTATTCAAATTTTTGGAGCATTTATTTATATAGTTTTAAATATTTTGTCTTCACAGAATTTTAATTTTTTAATTCTGTTTTAAAATATAACATTTAGTGTAAAAGATAACATAAAAAAAAGCAAAAATTTCAATATTTTAACTTTGATAATTTTTCTAATTTTTTTTTTTAATTCACCTATCAAAATTCTGTGAAGAAAAAATTTTCTTTATATAATTATGTATTACAGAAAGCTTTCACTATGAAAAAAATTTATTTTTTCTTGACTGATAACAAAATATGCAAACATCAATTATTATGGATTTTTCTTGGTTTTTAAATTTTTTTTAAATAACTAAACACAATATTTAAAAAAACATTTTCTCAAAGATATATAAATAGTATATCATACATAAAATAAATTTTTTACATAAAATGTACATAAATAAAGTTTTTTTATTTTTATTTTCGGTACCGGACCCCCTTAAGTTATACTATTCAGAAAATTTCGTTAAAAAAAAACTTTTGAAGTATGGACAATTAATAGAAAAAATTTAAGATACTTCCACAACATAATTACACAATTTCTTTAAATTTTAAATACATTTCGAATGATCAAATGATATTGGTATCGCTTAAATAAATAATGTAGTCTTTGTTTTCAAAAGAAGCATTTCTTCACAACAATTTTGTTTGTTGATTTACTCATAAGGTATAAACTAAATAATAATAATAAATCTTTTTCAGAAGATTATCAAAATATTAAGTGCAGCTGTGATCATGATAAGTTGGAGCCTAAGGCCCGGACACTTTTAGGGGTCCCTTCATCAAATGCGAGATTTATTGGAAATGAGCTTGACTCGTTGTCAAATGAATTAACATTAAATATAGAACAAGTTGATAAATTAATTCCATATATTGCCTTCTTAAATTTTTTTTATCATAAATAAAGAAACAAGTTTCAAATGATCAAATTTATAAATCAAAACAGATAAAACTTTGTAATGTGGCATTGCATTTCACGATCACAATGTGTAGTAATATGCGTGACAACAATATCTGCATCATTATTCACAACTTCAAAACCGACATTTGCTGATCTCGCAATTAATTTATCAAGACTTCCTTTCAATATTTCTTAGAGAAATATTGTTTTTTTACGCTTTTAAATGATGGTTTGATGCATTTGAATAAATACACTCTGAGATACTAAAGACGGTTCAAGATCAATAAAAAATTATTTTTATGTAAAAATTCTTTTATAGAGATTGTAAAAGATATTCACAAAAAGAAAGAAAAGTTATAGGTTTACAGTCAATTTCGGGGCCCCCTAAAATAATATGCCCAAGGCCCGTGCCTTGTGGGCCTAGGCAGTGATCAGGGCCTGGCTGTGGTAACTGAGCTATAGGCTGTGCTTTCCAAAACCATAAGAGCATTTAAATCTTTAACAGTAGGAAGTATTACAGGAATGTTTCTTTTATATTAACCGCAATTCCAATCTTCTGTGTACCTTTGGCTACTGTAAAAAGAATATAACAAAATTGTGCTGGTTTTTTTTATTGAAACATTGCAATGGGACTGTAAATTTAGCAATTTGTAAATCCTGAAGTTACTGTTTAGGTCATGTTTGTGCACTTTAACAGTGTTAAAAAAAATATAATTAAAAATGATATACTCCATTTTGTATATGTATTCCATAAATTTTGAAATTAGGATAGATGGTCCTGTTACCCTAAACATTGGCTTTTACGGGATAACTGGATCATGTATCAGGAGTAACTTGATCAGGTATGTAGTAGTATGTAATTTTTAAGTTTGCAGGTGTAAGTTCCAAGCCTCTCAGATGATGAAGTAGAAATATAGGCTATGCAGTTGTCGCTTAAGTCATAAAACTAGCCAGAAAAAGTTGATAATGTGAAGTATGGCTGAGAGGACGTCATTGGTAGAAAATGAAGAACCTAAAAGGAACTGAAGAACCTGAAGCTGAAGAACCTAATGCTTTCCAAAAGCACTTTTTTTCATAATAAAGAATTAAAACATTTATGGGATGTCTTAGAAAAAAGTATAGGCCTCTATGTTTTTAGTTTTAACTCTTTATTTAGTTAAATATATCAGAACTTATTTATTCTTTTATTTTGCAACTTAGATTCTCAATCTTGTAAAGCATTTAATATCAAAGTTTTTTTTGTGGTCAAAACGTAGCATTACGTTTCATTTTTTTACAAATAAATGAGCAGTTACATGTGAATTGAGTTGTAGTAGGACACAAACCTCGACTTAGTCCCAGCGAGCATTTTGCATTGATTCTAGCCGCATTTCAATTAATATTAGGGATTTTTTTTATAAAAATATAAGTGTATATAATCAGGTACAGACACCTAACGTCTAACTATTCATGCTAATACGATATTTAGTGGCCGATGGTCTAGTTACCCCAGTCTTAAAGAGTAACTGGGCCAATCGAACATAAAATGTATTAATTTATTTTTTATTACTAACAATACCAACATCAAAATTAATACTCATATACATAAATATCATTAATTTTATCTTATGTTCCCAAGTCTTACAATTCAATAACACTTATAATTTGACTATCAGATAGGTATTAAGGTGAGAAATGCTTATTTTTATTGTAAACACGACCTAGTTATCACAACCGACTTTAGCCTTGATTTTTGTGAGCATTTAAATATAAAATAATAGTTTTAAAGAAAACACAGCATTTGTCTAAAATTACTGTTTACAAAAATAAAGTATTCAAAGCAAATTTTTAAAACAAAAATGCTTTCAAAAAGGTCCTATTATTTTAAAAAGGAAGAAATCATTAAATTAATATTCCAATACTCATCATTGTTAACAAAAGATGTCTATTGTAATTGGAGTTTAGACATGATTTTTAATATTTTGCTTTTATGTGTTTGTAAGGAAAGTAATATTTGGTTGAAAGAAAAAAATAATATAGAAACATACTAAACAACTTAAACCATTATATATTTAAGTTGAATTGAGCTTATATAGTTAACGATTGAATACTATGGATGGACATTTTACATTACACTGACTAAGGTAAAATATATATAATCAGCAACAAAAAAATTGGAATGTGAAATATTGCACAACCTTCAAGTACACTATAATACTGGTTACTACTTGTAAACCTAAGGTGGAACAGTGTTATTAACATTTTCATATTTTCATTCATTTGAAAAAATTGGCATAAAAAAAAATTGACCATAAATACCAAAAGGTATTTATGGTAATAGTTCTTATTCTTACATAGGCCAAAAGAAAAAAAAACAGAAAAAAGAAAGAAAAAAAAAAAAGGAAAAAAAACACGTCAAAGGGCTTACCACACTGATTTTCATCAAAATCGTTAGAGCTGTTTTTTGACAATTGCTGAAAGACATGTTTTTTTCAATGGCAGCTTCCTTATACGCATGCGCAATATTGACGAAAACCTCAATGACAGGTCTCATGGCCCCACTACTAATCTGTACACCTAATTCGAACATTATTGGTCAATTCGTATGGGTCGTATGCTGACCAAATACACACAGACAGACAGAAATTTTTCTAGGCCTCTCTTTTGAAGTCAGGATGTTCCAAAACTTGGAGAAACGCAAACAAATAGAAAAAATGACCAAAAATATACTTTCATCACCCTATATTAACATACAGGTAATTGAAAGTAATAAATTCGTTATCAGTCCTTATGTGACCGATTTCGAAATTACTTTCAATAATAGCACTAATACTTGTAATTAGTAATGAATATTAATTAGTCAAGATGATTTTTCATAAAAAATAGTTGCGAAATAAAAAGTATTGATTGAAATTCAGGAACAGTTACATTCTTGAAATTAAACTGCATCCACCTAAAAACAAGACTGGAAAGGTATGACGTAACACACATTCAATCCCAGGATTTTTGTTTTCTTTGATCTAATGACGATATATCCATATTTACTCCTAACATTTCCATGCACCGCATCCATGCATTTAATTTACCGTTGTTCAAAATCAAACGCAATCTATAAGTAGGATATCAGAATGATCTAAAAGAGTAGATGGGAAAGAACGCGATGTAAACAAATCACGGTTCTGGAAAATTACTGGACGAAATGTCATTTCTGAGCGGTCTGCTACACAAATAAATTTGAAAGGACACTGACATATGTTCCATAAATTACGAGATTCTTTTTTTATTATTATTATTTTCTCTATTTTCTCGTCCTCTCTGCAGTCACGGTTCGGGGTAAATCGCACGGTACGCAGGATGGACCTTTTTTTAATACTGAGAATTACCCTAAATAAATAAAAATTGCATCACGACAAGGGAAATGACCTTAAGAACCTTTTTTGGATTTTTTTTTTTTTTTAATAAAGCAGATGGATACACCTTTTAGAAAAGAAATAGGCAGAGCATTTTTACAAACAAATAAATTGTTGTTGGCGAATTCGTAAATGTGTGTAACATATACTTGGTATGAGGTCGACTTTTGAATTCTTTTACTATTTGATGTTTCTTGAGAAAACGTGATTTCTGCTTTTAATAATAGTTATCCATTTCGAGAAATCATGTTACACCTTACTATGTATGTTTTCAGAACCCAAAATCCTTAAATAAAATCGTTCTTAATGTGGTTATGCGAAATTGTTATTTACGGTTACTGGTTGCATTTACATTATTGATTTACAAATGCATACAAGGCACATTACTCTTGGAATATTTATATTTCAAACCTTACTTTACGAGTTGTTTTAGTTATAGTCATTTCAAGAAAACATATGCATTTTCATTTGCTCTTACTGTATGCCTTACATAAATTTAAACAAATAAATATATTACATAATTAACTTGCAAATTATTAAAATGAAATAGCTACCTAGAATTCAATTTAAGTATTTATGATCCTGAAAAAGATTGGGTACTTTTTTAATCTACTTATAACTTTCAAAAAGTTTTTTTTTATCACACTCAGTTTTAATGTTCAGATATAACTTACGGCAGTTTCAATCAAGCTCAAAATAAATGAACAAACCATCCTAGAGGAATTAACATTTTCTGTATCAAAACTTTTTAAAGAGAATAACCATAACTTTAAGAAAAAAAAATTCTCCCGGGCAAATTGAATGCGTAATGAGAGAGAGGTGGGAATTCTTAAAACTTCCCCATATACCATCCGAAAAAGTACAGAAAATGAAAAGACTCTGGAAAAGAGCGAAAGGAAATTCAAATTTTTACAACCGTCTCAAAGTAAATTTCTTTCCCCTTAACTACTTTGGTGCCTTGAGGTAATGAACGTTGAATTTTATTTGCATCCCCTCCCCCCCCCCCCCACACTCTCTTCTTCTTCTCATTTTGCCGGAACCCATTGCTTATGCAACAGCACACGCTAAGAAGCAAATTACTTTAAAACACCCAAAAGGAAATAGGAAAGAAAGAAGAAAATTCAGAGAAACGACCCCAAAATAAATTCACCTCTTAAAGAATAAATAAATTATTCTTCGTGATCCCCTTTTAAATACGAAGGGAGCCCTGCAGCTATCTCACGTTTAAATAAGAAGGCCCTCTTTTATACGAGGCCATAAAATATTTAAGGCCAACTTCCACTTAGGAGGTCCTGTCCCGAAGTTGTTGTTTTTCAAGGCACCACCGAAATTCAATCAATGGTAAGTCAATCTCACCAATGCATAAGCACAAACAAAAGTGAAACGGGGTTTGCCACCGGTGGCATCTCTTTTTTTTGCTACAGGAGGATGACGATTTGCCACCATTTCTCTGTGTTTTATGTAATCGCAGATAGAAATCTGTGCCCCGTTTTGTACGTACGGAAGTTGTTTGTTTTATGCGGCTATGAAATGGCCGTCCTCAGACAGTTATCGCAAATAAAGTGGGGAAAGAAGAAGGCCTCTTCCTTGGTGTCATTACCCATGCTGGAGATGGTTGGTTCTGCATCTTGTAATGGTGGTCAAGTACCACAGATAAAACTACAAGGGAATAAATGACACAAATAAATTTTATAATGGTCGTAAACGATTGATATCTTTGAATGGTATGCGACGTATTTATTGGGTTTTTAAGAGGTCTGGATTGGTGATCATGTTTTTAGTGCGCCGTTAAGCGTGGCTGAGCACCTTTTCTTGAGCGAGAGCGCTTAGCGTAATCGCAGCACCTCGTTTGTTGAGCTTTTTGTTGCGACAAATAAAAAAGAAATTGCCATGATTTAGGGAAATCTTTACTTGTATTGACACATTGTTTACAGACTGCAGACTGACAAGTTGTAGTGACTAAAGGGTGAGATAGAAAGGATGTTACATGGACATTATAAGTTTTGTAAAAGTATAAAGAAACCGTTTCCATTAAGTTTTGTAAGAGTATAAAGAAAGCGTTTCCATTAAGTTTTGCGCATGTGTATACGAGGAGAAGAGTTGGGATATTTATTTTGCTTCATAAAAGTGGGGAAGGCTCATCCTGTTAATCATTATACCCAGTGCTAGAAGTGTGGGTAGACGCAGGGTGACGCTTCCCCTCCCCCCCCCCTACCCCTTTTAAAAATACTAAATCCTTCTAAAAACTCTAAAGAAAATAACATTATCCTTTAATTGTTGTGACACTGAGAAAATTTAAAGTTTTCAAATACATAAAAAAAAAAAAAAACTATTTAAGGTATATATATACTATACAGTTATAAAAATGTATTATACTACTTTATATAATAATACGAGTAACTTTGTATAAGATAAAATAATTTTTATTGACAAATACTGTTACACTTGATCAAATTTTAACTTTGGAGGAACTTTCTTTTAAGTTCAATTTCTATCCTTGTTTCATATAAAAACAAGCTTTTAAAAAAATAAAATAAAAATGGAGTTCTCTATTAATTTAATTTCATGAAAGTATGCACCTCTAGAAGCCCTCTTTAAATCTAAATAAACATTTATGTATATTATGTTGAATTATTACTTCACTTTATCTCTTACTACCAAGTAAAAAAACTAAATCGCAGAATATTCATTAAAATAACAATAAATTTTGGACCCTAGTTCAATGTTAACGTTAGGAAGTGTGCATTTTTTCCTTACTATACTAAACTTCAACTTAACTAGACATCACTTAGACGGTAGATCGTGACAGTGCTCATAGGTATTTAATCCATTTTGGCGGAGTGAAGACATAATTCTCGCCAAACCTTATAGCCTTTTGTTCTGTACAGGGTTGTGGTTTGGCGAACATTATGCTTTCACGCCGCCAAAATGGATTAAATACCTATGAGCACTGTCACGATCTACCGTCTAAGTGATGTCTAGTTAAGTTGAAGTTTAGTATAGTTAATATTTTTATAATAAATTACGAAATTATAAAATTTATCGTAGGAGGGGGCGAGGATGGACATTCCCCCACTTCTTTCCTCTCACTTCTATCACTATTTATACCTTAACAGATACATCTTCTAACTAAAAATTCTTTGGTTTAAAATAATTTATCTGTGTATCTCAAACAAAGAGCAATCGAGAAAATAATCAGCACATCATTGTACTTTGTATTTAATGAGGTATATTTGCCTTTTTCTATTGGGTATCTCTCACTATGTTGAAATATGCATGAAGTCATAGCTCATTTTCAAATTTGGCAAACTTAATCAAAGGGAGTCATTTTATTCTGAATTCTAATTACGTTCATTTTACGTTTATTTGGATTCAGAAATAAATTCACAAATAAATATCTTTTAAAGTTTTTATTTTCTATTTTTAGTTGAAACAAATTCAATTTTTACTCTTCATAGTTTAGGTATAAATCGGTCCCCCCCCCCCCCTAAAAGGCAAATCTTTAATAAGCTTGAGCAAGTTTTATAGTGGTTTTGAAACAAACTATTCAGTGAATCGATGAAAATAGTTTAAGCGTCTATAAAATGCTTTAGTGTCTACACGTTTAAGCGTCTATAATAGTTTTAATTAATAATAATTTGTTTAAATTTATCTCATATTCTTAGAGAAATTATTTTACTCTAGTCTTAATGAAATTCATTAAAAAAATTCATTTGAATTCGATAAAATTTTCCCACTAAATATTGTGATTTGAATTTTTTAGAAATAATAATATACCGAATAAAGCAATAATTGGATTACAATGGCCAGGTAAGTAATTTAAATTTTGTGCTACAAAACTTGTATATATTTAATTTAGGTTATTTATTGTACTATATTTGGTTAATTATGTTGGCGTGCTGTTGGATTCTATAAAATTTTTCAGCTTGCATTGTCTATAGTATTTTTCCAGTATGATTGTCAAACGCTGTGTCAACTTTATATTATATTGTATTGTATTTTATTATTATGTATGATCATATAACTATTGTATATTGCATGTATGATCCTGTAACTATTGTATATTGTATACATTATTCTCTAAATATTGTAGGTATGATCCTGTAATTTTTTGAATTACAAGCTATATGTGGTGTAATTAAGTTAATTTTGAAAAATTACCTATCTTGCTATCTTGGTATATTATGTAATATATATATAAATATTTATTTATTTATTTATTTATTTATTTATTTATTTATTTATTTATTTATTTATTTATTTATTTATTTATTTATTTATTTATTTATTTATTTATTTATTTATTTATTTATTTATTTATTTATTTATTTATTTATTTATTTATTTATTTATTTATTTATTTATTTATTTATTTATTTATTTATTTATTTATTTATTTATTTATTTATTTATTTATTTATTTATTTATTTATTTATTTATTTATTTACTCGACCAACCCTGTAGGGCCTTGAGCTTGTTGTTGATCTTCAAATTTTTATTTTTATTTTATTATTCGTTCATAGATAATATTTTTCGTTCACTTCATCTTGGGCTCCAGTATAAAAAAAATCCTAAGTTTTAACTGTTAAACTGTATTAAATTACTAAACTATTACGCTTTTTTCCCCTTGAGATTAATGATAAGAAATGATCAAACTATCTGAAAGCTTCCAATACATTTTTTAAAACGATTACATTTTTAGAGAATTACATTTTTAGAGAGTACATTTTAAAGTATTTCCATTTTAAAATTTTAACAACATTTTCTTTTAACAAAAAGTAGTTAAAAAAATATGTTACGCCTGAATCAATCAAAATTCCAAAGTGTTAAGTATTAATGAATTACATGTCGTACATAATTGCATTATTTTGCGAAAATAAACTAAGAGAAAAGCTGCTATCTAATAAACATATATATCGGCACACTTTATTCATTTATTAACTTTCTTTGTGTATCTAAATACCTTGTATTAAAAGGAATATTAAAGAAATATTTTAGAATTCGTGATAAAATTCGGGATATTATAGCAATCAGTAAATAGAATTTCAAGTATTTTACCTCTCAGAAAGTAGTAGTTTTCTGGAAGAAACAAACGAAACGTCAAAGGAACAGTGGGAGGAGTTAACAGCAACCAATGAAAAATGTTTTCAAAGTAGAACGCACCTGAATTAGTTTGTCATTTATTTGGAGTTATATCAAAATTGATAGAAGACTCACATTAACAATCTTTTTCTCTCGTGAAACAGCACATTTTTAAAGAAAGGATTAGCATTGTCGAGAAAAAGAAAGTGCTCTCATTATTTTACGAGGCATTCATTTTTAAAACCAAGGGTAAAAAAAACTACTGAAAATACGTAAATACAATGAATTATTTTCACTATACCTAAAGAATAGTGATTATAAAGCCAAGAAAAGTTCAAGGAATGTTGAAGAAAAAGACATTTATAACACATTTAAAAATTCAAATTCATTCTTAGAACATATTCATATACCGATCGTAATGCAAATTCGACAATTAATAAATAACGTGGTCAAAAATTAAGTTACTTAATTTGAGATTTTCTTTAGGAAATGACTTCAACCTGCATATTAAACAATAAATATGCAAATTAAGGACGAGTTTTAAACATTTTTACATCAAATCGTGCGTTTATGTTTAAAATACAATTGTAGGTTCGTAATTTTTCAAAAGAACGCAGCATTTGATTCAATACTGCCAAATTTAAAATAAAACAACTCATAATATCACAGTAGTTTTGTTCTTACTTTTTATTGATACCTATGTATGTATAAGTACTAAAGTACGTATGGAATTTCTGTTAGATAAATAGGAATAGTACAATCTAAATGCAATATTTGAACTAAGTATATAGAAGTTATTTGATAACAGAAAGTTTATCATTTTTTTTTAATTTTGTTCCAAGCAAACAAACATAAAGTAATACATGCTTTTGTACAAAAATAAAGCGTGTTTAAAATTATGGTATTTTTTTTTTTTTTAATAAATTAAAAAAAAAAAACAAGCTTGAAAAATTAAAAAAAAAATTATCCAATATATACAAAAATATGGCTGTTTGTGTAAAAAAAAAAAGGTTTCAAAATAATATGATTCTTTAGTATTTGAAACAACACTATTTTTAGAAAACGGTTTTTAAAATATAAAAAATCGTACGTTTTTACCGTGAAGATTTTTTTCTAAAAACAATTAAAAATACTTTTGAAAGACGCACTACGCTCCAATTTATACCATTTTGTAGATAACATTTCAAATATTGTATTACAAAGAAATAATCAATAATTTTTGAGGAAAATTTTGCCATCCGGCCCCCTTTAATACAGTATGAAAGACGAAGTGAGCATTTCAAATCGGATAGAAGTTAAACATGGTCACAAAAAGAAAAAAACAAGAGTAATCTAAAGTACGCGGCTTTCTAGATTTGAAAGTGAAATAAATCTCTCCACTAATAACTGCCTCTTGCCTTATCTTGGCAGGGGCGCACAAATCGCTGTTTTGACACGAAGAATTCCCTCGTGTAAATCAAGACGGGAGGAAACTTGCGTAATTGCGTCAGAAATGCTGGCGACTTCATTCTCCAGGGGCGACCCCCTGATTTATTCAGCTTTGAAATTAAATATTTAGAGGGGGCTCCAAATAAACAACCAACACCCAACGACAGTTATGAGAAATTCTTGCTCCGCTATCATTTCAAAACGTAATTTTGCCGTAGACATAAATTAGGAAGCAAATTTGGGCTGCGACTCGAGGCGGTGGCGATGCCGACCAATCACTGAAGGTTCTGGAAGGGAGTGATAGGGGATCGTCTCAACATTGAAAACAAAGAAAATGTATATTTTCTCGCTCTCAATACAGGTACGAAATAACTAATATTAAATTTATATGATTTAGGTAGATGTACGGAGTTTTAAGGGGATATACAGGGTGATTAAAACTGAAGTTCAACTTTTAAAAAATGTAAACAAAAGTATCACTTGGTCAAAATGACCTGAAATTTGACCTGAATGGAAGAAGAGGAAAAAGTATGGTAGAAAAAGAAACTATTTCCGACTAATTTTTTTCCTTATGTCATACCATTTCTCTCTTCTATTCAGGTCAAATTTCAGGTCCTTTATACAAGGTGGTTCGTTTGTTTACACTTTTTGAAAGTTGAACTTTAATTATATATATCCTATGCTTCTAAACTCTAAACTGTTCTCTAGAGCATACGGAAGATTTTAGACTAGACCGTATGGTCTGTGCTTACTTGTTTGGGGATTGAGTTTCAAATATCAAAACAAATGCAAGTAGTTAGTTTTGTATACATTAATAAGAAACTAAAGAGATTGAAAATAAATTAACCAGTTTAACACGCAATAATTTCATATTTCAAGTTACATTCTGTATGATATGCTTTTCTTAAAAATGATTTTTCTGTGAGAATGAGGTAGTATATTTATGCTATTAAGGGACGAAGTTGCGAAAATATAAAGCATGTAACATAAAGAATATGCGAAAAGCGAACGAGCATCTTAGTCAGATACACTTTTTCTTCATCTGCTCTATTGTGTTTTTAAATTATAGATTTTAGAAATTGATATTTCGTTAAGTGAGGGCAAAGACTAATAGTCTTACTTAACCACCTAAAACTTCAGAGAGTATAAATTTAGTGGAACTTGGATCATCATCATTAAAATAACTCATAATGAGATGAAATATATTTAATTGAGATGGACCATAATGAATCAACTGTTGTGACGGGTGATTCCAGCTATATTCGAATAGACCGGTGTTTAGCATGAAAAACATCACAAGGAAAAACGGTTTAAAGTAAGTTAGAGTTGAGTGTCTAAAAATATTGTTTTTTCTAACAGAAGAATCTGCCATATTTTAAAATTCACCGGGTTGATACGATTATAAAGTTCTAAACAATTTTAAGTTTTAACAGAAACCTGAATATCAGGACATCAATTTCCCTATTTTACAATGTTGAGCTAAAATAACTAAACCAAATTAATAACCATTTATAGTCATTTTAATAGTTTTATTCCGATTATTATTCGATAAGTTATTCCAATGGATTTATTCTAATTATTAACAACATTTTGTTACTTTGTTACAATATTTAGAAGTTTATAGCCATGGTGATAGTAATGAAAAGATTTTACTTAAAATTTTAAAGACATTAAAACTCTAGGAACAATGAGCAGAAGCACACTGAACAAAAATCAATTGATAACGACATATTTTTAATAACATCGCATTCTATAATTTAAAATAAAACTCGATATCTTGTATTTAGAAGAAGGACAAATAAGCTTTTAGTTAATAGATACATATTTCTGCTTAAAACTGCGATAATATTACGCTTAATAAATGAACTTCATAAAACACGACACAAATATTCGCTAGTTCCAAAGAATTGCTTAACTTCTACATCATATCAAAATTTTACCAGCTGTCTTAATTCACATGTTCAAGAATAGCTCAGTGAAACGCTTACGAAATGCACGGCGAAATGATGTCTCAAGATTATGATTCATTCATTTGGTTTTGTAAAACTATCAATGAAGGAAAAATATGATCATAAAACTGAAAAATATGATCATAAAACTGAAAAATATGATCATAAAACTGAAAAATATGATCATAAAACTGAAAAATATATTGTATTATTTACAAAAACCAACAATTTTTAAAATTTTGCAATAGTAGTTTTTATAACTTTCACAAGACACATAACAATTCGATTTTCTAATATCAAAACCAATGACACATGTACCATTAATTGAGAATTAGGAATGGAAAACGACCTTAGTCCAAAAAATAATTTTTCAGGATAGCTGAAAAAGGATCCAATTTGGTACTTCAGGCAATTGTTAAGTACATACTTCAGATTGAATTTGAACTATTGCTACTGGAGTTCGCAATTTGGGAGTTCTCCACTTGGTTTAGCTTGGTCTTTAGGACATTTTTCCGTAAAAAAAGATTTTCGATTTTTTTTGGTACTTAGGTCGTTTTCCATTTTTAGTTCTCAAATATTCCAGAAAGAGTTATTTCGTGGTAAAAACAGAGACCAAGGTTAATTTTTATAAGTAATATTTTTAAATATTTCCAAAGTTTTCAAAGTATAATAGTACTTTTTTTTTTATATATAAAATATCGCATTAATGACTTTCAAAACGAAATCGTTTGCTCTCTAAGTGTGGGAATCAAAATTAATATTCATTAAAGAGTAGCTAGGGTACAGAACTTCGCACAAAATGAACCATTATTAACAGTTATATACCAACAGTTGTACATAAAGGGTCAACTAATAACTGAATATGTTTGGAATTAGGATAAAACATAGGTGTGGGGAAAAAACGTGTCACTATGTTTATTTGATTATTGTTGAGCGTGTATTTATACGACGGTAAATATATTTACGATTTCATTGTTTTTCTTTCTAGAATAATTTAGTGTTAGAACAATAGGTACGTTCAGCATTTTCCTCAGCAGCTACCTTATCAGGTTGGAATTCTACAATGACAGAAACTTAGAAAATGATGACATTTTTATTAGAATTTAATAATAAAATATTAATTTGTATAAATATCCTTTGGTCAAATTAAGACAAAATCCACTGTTAGGATTAACAATTTTTTTTCCTTTCCTGTCACTATAAATAAAATTTATCATTCTTCCCTACATATTAAAACATAGGCACCAGGGAGTGCCAAGGAAATGCACTTGTACCACGAAAATTGATAAAATTCACAGGAAAAAAAAGTATAAGTGTTTTAATTTATATAAGAGTACTAACATTATTGCATAACTATTAATTAATATTTCAGCAAGAAATACAATTAAATTTTTGAAAAGTCATGGTTTGAAGAATACTTTAGGCAACACCCTTTTATCTGCAGCTGCACCCCTTGCCAGCACCCATGTATTAAAATCTACTAAAATACAGGGTGGTCATAAAATAACTTTGCCGATATATGAACCTCTATACTAAACTTCAACTTAACTAGACATCACTTAGACGATAGATCGACACAGTGCTCATGGGTATTTAATCCATTTTGGCGGCGTGAAAGCATAATGTTCGCCAAACCACAACCCTGTACAGAACAAAAGGCTATTAGGTTTGGCGAGAATTATGTCTTCACTCCGCCAAAATGGATTAAATACCCATGAGCACTGTGTCGATTTATCGTCTAAGTGATGTCTAGTTAAGTTGAAGTTTAGTATAGCTTCCGTTCCGTTCAACCGATCGAGATGAGTTTTCAGGTATAGTTATTCAGAGGTTAAGCTCGGGATTCTGTGAGTGGCAGATGGCAACAAAATGGCGCTCAAGGTTACGGTTATAGTTACAGAAACTCGAAATTTTAGAATAGCAACACCTACATTTTTCTATTGCAAAATGATCAGTGCATGCGAAAACCCTAAAAAGCATTGGAATGGTACATGTATCACAAAAAAACGGACACGTTATACCCGCACAAGAAACAGCTATGAGAAAGGCCAACAAAAACACGATCTGGGCACCGTATTTCAGATGTTCAGAGTAAAAAGCCGATAAAATTGCAAATGGCACCCATGTGAACTTTGGCCTCTGTCACATGCAAATTTCCATAGTGAGACCCGATCGTGTATTTGTTGACCGTTCGCAAAAGCTGTTTTTTTTTTTTTTTTTGCTTTTTTTTGCGTGTATAACGCGTCCGTTTTTTGTGATACACGTACAGTTCCAACTCTCTTTAGGGTTCTTGTATGCGCTGAGCATTTTGCGATAGGAAAAAATAGGTGTTGCTATTTGAAAATTTCGAGTTTCTGTAACTATAACCGTAAACGTGAGCGCAATTTTATTGACATTCACAGAATCCCGAGGTCATACCTCTGAAATGCCTGAAATCTTATCTCGATCAGTTGAACGGGACGGAAGCTAGTGGTCCATATATTAGTTATTTTATGACCACTCTGTATTTGATTCGTAATGATTTGAATCTCACACTGGAAAAATATTATTTTTTCTTAAACTCTTCAATTTCAAGTGAGTATTTGGAATAGTTTCTGCAAAGTTTTATTTTTGATCGAAATACTTTTAAACACAGAATTACCTCTACGCCTATCTACAGTGTGGTTGTAATGTCAGTACCTATTTGTAACAATGAATATTTCAAAGAATAAACAACCTATACTAGTTATATTTCAATTGAATACATTATTAAGGTGTAGCATTTGGTTATTAAGTTTCATTTCAGGGTATGCACCCGCATTTTCCACACATTTCTGAAATCTTGTATGAACAGAATTCTCAGCTCTTCTTAGCATCTCAACTGGAACATTTGCAAATACTTCCCGGATACTTTGTTCAAGGCTGATAATATCCCTTGGTTTTAACTTGTTCCTTAGCCGAAAGTATACAAATTAAAACCCAGGGATATTAACAGCCTTGAAAAAAGTATCCCTGAAGTGTTTACAAATGTTCCGGTTAAGATGCTGAGAACAGCTGAGGATTTTGTTCCTAAAAGATTCCAGAAATATGTGGAAAATGCTAGTGAATACCTCTAAAAGTAACTTAATAACCAAATGGTACACCTTAATAATGTATTCAATGGAAATAAAGCTGTGTTTGATTGTTTATTCTTTGAAATATTCATTGTTACAAATAGGTAGTGACTTTACAACCACCTTGCACTTTTCCGCACCCGTAGTACTTCGCCAAATCTCATTTCTCAATGTGCATTCGGCCCCTTCGAGTGGTTCGATAATGAAGAAAATCTTGGCCCCCGCTCAAAGCTTCGACGGGCTAATTGTATTGTCATTGTTGGGGAAACTTGTTATCGGATCCATCCAAAGGGACTTCTGGTTCTGCCTAATCATAATAACCGCTCGATATAATAATGCGATCGTAAAACCGGAGACCTTATCTATCGTCTTCATTTTCTGGGCGGTAAAGCACAGGCAGATAAAAGCAGAATAAAACAAAGCTTTTTTTTTCCCCTCTATCTCTCCCCTTTCTCTATCTTCTCTTCCACGAAAATGTTTTCTTTCTTTATTTCGCGCTGATGAGCTTTGTTCCTTAACACGGCGGCCAAACTAATTACTTGTTCTGCGAACAAATTGAGTTTTTGCTTCCTTTGGGCAACGCCATCTTCATTCATCCAAGGCGACTAAACGCTCTTCTAGCTTACAGTGCTCGCTTCGAAACGATGCGGCATCGTGACGTCAACAGAAGCAAATTTGAATGAACAAACGAAAACTTAACACCAATCACATCTCTGATTTTTCCCTGGAAGGACTTTTTAATCTTACTTTATCTCGTAAGCGAGACATTTGTTTCTAAATTACTTTTACGCGCTTAGTCATGAGTCTTGTGCGCAATGAATGTGACCGCAGGCTCATAGTTATGATTAAAGTGGTGCAATTCCTCTTTTCATGCCATTCTTTTAAAAAAAAAATAGCAATTACTTTGTGTATCGTAAGTTTTCGCTATTGTTATGATAGTAAATGTTTTGATGTATTAAATAATGGAAGATAGCCAGTTTCGCCTAAATCCTTTCTTATTTATATTTTTAAAGGTCCTTCTTACAATCAAATTATAATTTTCATTATAATTTATTGTATGAAATTTTCGTTATGGGCAACATCCTCAATCTACAATGCAAACGACGATTTCGATTAAAATTCCGTGGGTGTGTTTAGCATTTGCCGCCAACAATAATATGATTTTTCAAATTTTTTAAACAAGCATCTGTATATAATAGGGTGGTTCGAAAAAAAATATTTTTTTTAATATTGAAACGCATTAGTGAAAAGTCGAGCATCTCCTCAAAGTTTAGAGGGAAAAAAAATTACTATTTTTCCTAAATTTTTTTTAAATGTCTAAACGTTATATATTTGCAAAGCAGTTTGCAATGTGTATTGAAAGGGTTGTATAACAAACGAAAACACTATTCTATGCATTTTTAAAAGATATATTAATAATTAAAAATACTCAAAAGTAATATGTTTTTTTTAAAAAATAATGATTTTTCTGTAAAATGGGTACTAACGCTATTAATTAATTTTTTTTTTCAAACACACTTTTCTTCATTTGGTTAAGTTTTTTCTCGAGCTTTCTATCCCAGTAATGCACTTTAAAGGAAATTAAAAAGTCGGACATTACGGATCTTAAATAAAAGTTTTCCTAACGTCTTTTGTGTCAGCGCCACCCACTTTTTGTGTTTTCTCTACACAAGAATTCCACAGCTTGTGAGTGACAAGGAAACGATTTGCAGTCTTATTTTAGCGGTCTTCAGTAGCACAGAAACGTTGGCCAATTTCACCAGACATAAACCAATTCCGATGTAGAATGTTGTGAATCGGACGTTGGAAACAATAATGGCCAATCTCGCTCAATTTTGGATAAAATATAGAAGAAGTTTTGAAATATCGATGCACAGTTTAAAAATTGGGATATGATATTTATGAGAAAGGTCGGAGAACAAAAATATGTGGTGGTTTGGACATGTTTCTTTGTTTACAAAAATCGTGAAAATTGCAACTATGTTCAGCCAGAATTGGTCAATCTTCGCGTCTTCTCCTGTTTCCTCCGATGCATCTGTGCTACCTCAAATGATCCAGACTTTTCTAATCAAAGTTCGTTTGTTACTTTCCTTAACAAAGGAGGAGTCCTATTACAAGCATTCCAATTAATTATGTCCACGTAATCAGCAACAATAAAGTTAAGTTTGGTTGGCATGAAATGCCTGATTGTCTTTCTCTAGGAAAGTTTTTGAGATTTCAGAACCAGATGACCCATTTCTTTTACATCTCTTCTTTCGTCCAAAACCATTGACAAAATCCTATTTTTGGAGTGAGGGAAGGAAGCATTTCGTTCAATAACCGAGTATAAATCTTCTAATAAATATTCAGGGTGACAATCGATTTGCCTCATATAAGATCTTAGGTTCTTCAAAAAATTAACTTTTTTTTTTTTAATTCGAAATCCATGTGGCATGTAACAATTCAAAATAAAGAATACCAATTGCTTGAGTTCATCCAATCGTTTACATTCACTCACATATAGTTTGAGAGCTGAAAAGTCACTGGCCTGATCTAATCGTTGCAAAAATATCAAGAAGATATAACTCATCTGTGTTCGGTACTTTCATCTCAACTTGAGGAATTGAACATTCAACGTGTAAAAAATCAGCCTGTGGAAATTTTTCACAATTCTTCAATTTTTTATCCATGTTCCCACTGAAAGATGTTGATTCTGTTGTAGTAATATCTACGTGTTTAAATAGGCGTCTGAATGGTAATTCATTGTAGTACAGGAGACATATATCCCACTGCAGGCGTCTCCCAACGTGCAATTTGCTATGTCAAGTTATTTCCAACCAGTATTAATGGCAGTCACAACCACAGCCATGTGCGCCAATCACTATCAATCACAGCCATATGCACTATGATCCAATGAACAAGCAAGTAAGTTTATGAGCTTCAAAGGAAGAGAAGGAGACACGAGAAAGGCCACCCAGATTGAAACCAGCCAAAACAGTTTTTATAAATGTTTCTAAGGTTATGCGCGAATGAATATGATTGAATAATTACTAATTTGATTTTTTCCCCATGATCTATCTACTTCATTCCATACAATGCAAACAAAATGTACTTCGATAATTTAGTGATTGATGCATTCTACAAATTGATTGAATTTTTTTTAACTATTCAAAACTTTGACGTGAATGCTTGATGTAAATAAAACATTTTAACGAAAGTATGTAAAATAACGTTAGTATCCATTTTATCGAAAAATCATTTTTTTTTACAAAAAAATTTATTTTCAAGTATTTTTAATTATTAATATATGTTTTAAAAATGCATAGAATAGTGTTTTCCTGTGTCAATCACTCACATTGCAAACTACACATTACAAACACACATTCACTATGCATTGCAAAAACAGATTGCATATTGCAAACTATTGCCTTTCAAATATATAACGTTTAGAAATTTAAAAAAATTTAATTAGAAATTTTAATTAATTAGTCTTTGTATTTTTTCAAACTTTGAGGTGAATAAGCGATCGGAAGATATTATTATTATTATTATTATTATTATTATTATTATTATTATTATTATTATTATTATTATTATTATTATTATTATTATTATTATTATTATTATTATTATTATTATTATTATTATTATTATTATTATTACTATTACTATTATTATTATTATTATTATTATTATTATTATTATTATTATTATTATTATTATTATTATTATTATTATTATTATTATTATTATTATTATTATTATTATTATTATTATTATTATTATTATTATTATTATTATTATTATTATTATTTTCATTTTTTTTTTTTACAGTTTTTTTTATCAAGATATGTAACAACTTTTTTTACCTTATGCGTTTCGAAAACAATTTTTTTTTCGAACCTTTTTAATATGTAAGTGACCAGAAGCTCAGTCCCTAAACGCGACCTCGGCAATGGTTTTATATTTAAAGTTTTTTTTTTTTTTTTTTTTTTTTTTTGTGTTTGATAACCAGAATGTAAATGATTAGATTAAATTAAATATCCCAAGTAGTGCTGTCTAGAAAAAATTGGGGAGGGGGGGAATCTATGTTTCCAATATTTGCCACAAAATACTTTTGCATTTTCAAAATTGGTACTGAGCTTATCTTATGCCATTGATGAACTTTTGAGGGAATCATCTAAGAATTATACTGTAGGATTGTAACATATTTTATGCAAAGGGTTGTTATTAGTTTCATGCAACATTCAAATACTTAAACGTAATAAGCAGGAATTACTTTCAATGGAAATTAAATACAAACTATTTTGAAATTAAAATAAAAGCCCCATTTTTAAACTACAAAAATATTTTTATAAGATTCAGATTATTTAAATTAAAAATTATTTTCGTCTTTGAAAGTTGCTATAAAGGAAATTGATCATTTTGATTTTGAAAATATTAGCAATTAATGCTCCAAACATTTTAAATTTAGTAGGTTTAATTTTTTTCAAGTGTAACTACATTTCTTTTCTATGAACGGTGTCGAAGTAGCTTGTTTATTTCTTACTTTACTCAATTATGGAAAGTGAAACTATTTTAGTGTTATTAATCAATTGGTAATTTTATTTGATCAATTACGATGACTAAAATAGTTTCGTGTTATTATTAATGCATTTTGATAGCAAAAATAGTTTCATGCTGTTATTATTAATAAATTATGATAGCTAAAATAGTTTCGAGTTATTATTAATCAATTAGGATTGATAAAATTATTTCATGTTACTAGTCTAATGCAATAGCTAAACTATTTTGGTGTTTTTGTTAGTACTTAATTACTGCCACGTAAATTATTAGATATCTATACTACTTATTGAAAGATATAAGCTATACGTCATGTATATTTTTCTCGTATGTTAATAACTATCTGCATATTCAATAAGAAGTACTCTAAGATCGTAGCACAGATGAAGAAAACATTACACAGCAGTTGAAGCAAATAAATGTCAACTCGTTTTTCTCTCTTATCTTAAATGATGTATAAAAACGTCATAAAACAGATAAGGAGCGTTCAATAGATAAGAAATAACATATCACGCGTCTCATTCTATGGTGGAACTCCTAAATTTTAAGATTAGTATAAAACTTGAACTTCCAGATATTTTCAATGTTTACGTTAATAACAAATATCGATATATTACTCGAAATTTAGCAAGGAATTAGTTTAATACTTTAATGAAAAAAGCAGCAAGAACTATATATAAATTAATAAAACATATAATTCTAATAATAATAATAATAATTCTAATCTTAAAAATTAAATGCCTCATAGAAATAAACTAATTTGAAATTATTGTTAATTTTTAATGGTTAAAATTTGTTTATTAAAGGTTATTGTTAGTTTAAGTAAATTTTTCATTTGTTGTTTGGGGAAGTTTGTAGATCACCTTCAGAAGCATCCTTTTACATACAAATTACGTTACCAAGATAAAATGAAAGACAAAAAGTTCAGTTTAGATTGGTTGTTTTCAGATTATCTGGCGCCGTCAGCAACACGAGGGCTATAATGCGCCCAAACATTCGTCATTAGACAAGCCAACATACTTTACAAACACCCATGCCTTACACGGGACCCTTCAAGTTTAGAACTTGGAAAATTATGTTGTTTGAATATATACGAACTCGTGAATTTGAATTTCATCACTGTATCTTTCACAGCATTCAAAAGATGAATAACAGTTGCTTTATACCTAAATTCTCCTTCGTCGAAATTTTACATATCCACATTATTTAAAAATAATAATTCAGATTACTTTTTATGTAACACATGATTTCTTGTATTGAGTAACAAAATTGCAAGCTTTAAAAATTACAGAAGAAGTTAAGTTTCAAAAGAGTTAAGCAGCTCAGAGTTCTTTCCAAAGTACACGCAATCCAACTTCCCTTCATTTCTCATTTTCAGTAAGGAAAAGAAACTCCTTCCGGGAACAAATTCCCATCAAGGGGCGAAAGTAGTGAGCGGATATGAAAGCCGAGAGAAAAGATGATGAGATAAATATTCCAGAAATATCCCCGTTTTCCCGGGAAAAACATCCCTCTCCCCCCCCCCCCCCCGCATCAACCCTGACGATGACAACCCGCTTTAATTTATGGCCTCGACAAAGTTCGGAATTTCACGACTCATAGTTGGTAAATACCTTCTCGTGTTTACGACGGAATCTTCTAACGGATTTGCTGACCAGGCTCCCCCCCCCCCATCTTCCCCATCCCATCCACCCACACACGGCATCACATTTCAGAAATAAGGCTACTGCCTGAAAGAAAGTGCTCTCGTACCCTTGCAAAATCCATACTTTTCCACAAAAGTTTTCCAACTCGTAATTTTAACCTTAAATTTCGGTATTTGATAGTTATTTGATAAGGATATTATTTTCTTGAATATAGCCCTTTGTGTTCAGGAGGATGAATAGAAAATTTTATACAATTGTTTGTTTAAAAAAATATACTGCAATGTTTCAAATTACCTTAATTTCAATATTTTGCTTTCGAAAACTACACTTTTATTATAATTTAAATTTAACAAATAAAATAATTCTTTACAGTTGTGTTCGATTGAAATCGAAGGATTTATGTCGAATCGAAATTTAATATTTAACACGCAAATTATTTAAAACTACAAACATCTTTCATTTGAAAAAATATTTTCGAAACATTTATTGATATTTTAAATATATAACTCTGAAATTCCATTGCAGTACATAGTTTACTTTTCGAGCAAATCAATTATGGTTTTAATGAGCCCCTTACATTATCATATTTTCCAGTAATTTTCTGTTTTGTAATACTATTCAACATTTTTATAACGAATAACTTTTTATTGGATATAACAATAGATATTAGGAAATTAAAGGATTATTTTTTTTAATAATTTATCATTACATTTCTAGTCTACCTATTGAAGAAGACTACAAAACAATAATAGTTTAAATATTATTTAAAGCAGCATTCACCACATTCGATCCGAAGAAGCTTTTTTGCAGTCGCAGGATGCACAGACAAAGGGGGGGGGGGACATTTTCCCTTTTTTAGATATAAATATTTTCCGTTTTATCCAAAATGGTAAATGTGTTTACTATTCAGATATTCAGCCAGTGTTACAAAACAAGATGATAGGAATATATAACGTAACTGATTCATAAATCTTCACAAAAATATGTATTGAAAATCGACAGTTTTTTTTTTTTTTTAATTATCTATTTCATGTCCATTAATGATAGGAATCATAGTTGACTTCATTTCGTCTGTTACAAAAACATATCTTTTAAATCGTGGACTTTTTAGTGAAATTTCTCATACAGATAACTTTTTTATGAATTGAACTCATTTTGTTGATATTGTTTCTTAAATAGAATTTCGATGGTAAAATTCTACTGAGGTTCTTCTACTTTAGAAATATTACTCAAAATTTCTATTTAAATTGAAAGATAGTTCTGAGGAATAATAGCTGTACACTTTTAGCATAAGTCATTTTATATTCAGAGAATAAATCAAGTAGTATAGTGTTAGGATAGTTAAAAATGAAAACGCCTTTTTAGTTAGCACTTAGTTCGTCCATCCAAAAAGAAAAATATTTTTTGACTTCCCAGTTATAATACATTTCATGTTAAAACATATATGTCTGCTAAAAAATCACTTTCGTGCAAAGAAGATAATATGTGCTCAAGCAACTTGAAGAAATAAAGCCTGTTTTACTGAAATTGAGTAGTATATTTAACTGCCTTTGTAAGAATTTCGTCCAATGGATATAAGAAATACTGTTATGACAAGCAGTCCGAATAGATACTTTGGTATATTCAGGTTGATTTGTGACAGACATCTACATGCATAGTAAATACACAAACATAGATTCCCTCAAAATTGAACTTTTATATATACAAAATGTTGCCTAATTTAGAGATACAAATTTCAATTTTAAAAAACTCTTGATGAATGAAATATTATCAGAATATTTAACTAACCTAAATTTAATTTTTCACTAAAAAAAATCTTGTGCAAAATGGTGCGGCCCACGCTGCTAACGCATAACGGCCTTTTTACAAAATTTAGTGGAAATCACTGATTTAGAGTTAGACTTAAGAGCATTACCTTAATTCTATGTTTTCAAAAAATTATATATTAAAAAAAAACAAAAAAAAAACCTATTTTATCAATGCACTTGGGAAATAAAGCTCTTGCAGTATATTAGTGGGAAAAAATGCCGATTAATCACATTTAATATCGATATTTAATTTTTAATAGTGATGGAGTTTCTGTGTCATTAAGGCTGTTAAATGTGCCAAATATATAGAATCTATGTAATTTTCGTTGAAAAAAATCACTGCGATCGTGTCAATAAATGTACGTTCGCATTCGATTTTGTAAACTTTTTATTATATTTTATAATCTAACATTCTTATATTATTTTTTCATGTACACGGTATAAAGAGGTAATATATCGCTAACTTTCGACACTATTTGTAAGATTTTATTTTTAATGTGTTCATGATATATATTTCAATTTTTATTTTTTTCGTGGACTCAAAAGTGAATGGAATGTTTCGGTGAAAATAAACGTTTCTTATTAGAAGATTTTCCCGTCATATTATTATAATTTTAGGTTTAATATCATGTTCTTTAATATTTAATTTTATTTTTCTTCTCCGATAAGGAATTTAATTGTATTTGTACAAAGCTACTTTTTAAAATTTACACTTTTAAATGAACTATTGCTGAAATGAAAAAAAAAAGAGATTATTTTTTGAATAAAAAGATGCTTTGTAAACTTAGCTTACTTTATAAATATTAGAGATAAATATATGGTGTTTTGCAGAGGGGGGGGGGGGGGGTTATAAAAAAAAACTTTTTTTTAACTTGAGTCTCCTACCCATATTTCCGTATCATTTTAATATATGTTCACGTTTTTTGTTCGGATGTATATTTGAATTCAACAAAAAACGTGTTTACAACGATATTTCGCTGTTATGTGTCTCTTCAAACTGTTTGTTTAATTGAAACACTGAACATTGAAATGTATTATAAGAAGAGAAAAGTGGCGCTGGATTCAGACGCCAAATGGAGTTCATGCTTAAGATCCTCAGATAGGTGAAACATGGTCAGTAACGAATAGTATTGTGATATACTAAACTTCAACTTAACTTGACATCACTAGACGGTAGATCGACACAGTGCTCATAGGTATTTAATCCATTTTGGCGGCGTGAAAGAATAATGTTCGCCACACCACAACCCTGTAGAGAACAAAAGGCTCTAAGGTTTGGCGAGAATTATGTCTTCACTCCACTAAAATGGATTAATTGCCTATGAGCATGTGAAGATCTATCGTCTAGTGATGTCAAGTTAAATTGGAGTTTAGTATAGTGTATATCACATTGGTAAATGTTTCAAACATTTAGATTTGAAATGAGTGCCACATTTTGTCTTATCTCAAGACATTTCAATTTGCAGTGTTTCAATTAAACAAACAGTTGGAAGGCACGCAATTATAGCAGTGAAATAGTGAGTGCAATTTATGAGATCACCTACACCTTCATCTCGCATCCTTATTTCCGAACCACTTTGAAAGAATTCCTTTCCCTTCGCATTTCCCACTTCGCATTCTTCGAATCGATTCGAGTTTCGATGCAATAAAGATGGCTTCCATCTGGAAGAAGGGAGAATTGGTGGAAGGAAAAAAAAGGAATAGATATTTTTTGTTTTTATTTCTCTCCGTGGGGGGGGGGGGGGAGGGGGCTTTTGGAGGGATGGGATATATTGGTGCGTTGCCGCTTTCCATAATTCATAAGAGGACGAGGGTGTATACGACAACTGGGAATGTATAAATAATGCTGGAGAGATGAGATGGGATGACTCGCAGGGAATACGGGTTATTTTTGTTGTACGGAACGTGTTTCCATGACAATTTAATGTGACTTTAGGGGCACGAAAAGACGAACTTAACTGCATGTTTGCTAAATTTGCGAATTGTAAAGCAGCTGTTGAAAAACAAATTATTTGAAAAACAAAGTATTTGAAATCAAATTATTTGAAATCAGTTTATTTGAAATCAAATTATTTTAAAATGAATTATTTAAAAGCAAGTTGAAACAACTTTTTGAAAGGAAATTTTTGAGAAAAAAATTATTTAAAAACGAGTAATTTGGAAACAAATTATTTGAACACTAATTATTTAAAACAAATTATTAAAACACACATTATTGGCCAAAAATATATAAATAATAGAAATTTATATTAAATTAAGTTATGTGAAAAAAATTATTACAAAACAAATTATTAAGAAATAAATTATTAAAAAATACATTGTTTTAAAATGAATAATTTAAAAATAACTTTTTAAAAAAACTTTTTTTTAAAGCAAATTACTTGCAAAATTATTTAAAAACAAGTTAATCGTAAAAAATATTTGGACATGAGTTATTTGGAATGAAATTATTTGAAGGCCAATTGTTTAAAAAAATTGTTCTATTACAAATTATGTGTCCACATATAATTTAAAGGCAAGTCTTTTTTAAGTAAATTGATTGAAAATATATTACAAAAACAATTAAAGATATCTAATTAAAAAATGTACACAAATTATTTGAAAAGGTATTATTTAAAAAAGAACGTAAACCAACTATTTAAAAACAAACAGAAAATCAATGTGTTTCCCAGAACATTATATTCTGTGAAAAAAAGGACTTATTTGATATATAACAACAACAAAAATAATATTTTTTTGCTATAAAGAAACAATAAGTTAGATTCCAGTTTTCTTTCATATGTGACTGAAAAAAATTGTATGGTGAATGTATGGTGAAAAATTATATTGAAAATAGTATATTTTGAGGAGGAAGCTTGGATTGTAACTAAAGGTATACGCAGATTCACTTAACTGTCTTAGCAATTTTCAAAAGCAGAATTGCCCTATATTCACATTATAGTGAATTCAATAGTGTATTTAGCTATTTGATTAAATAAAAAATAAAAGTAAATAATAAAAAGGATTTTAATCAGATTTGAATTGGTACTTCGAGCAAGTGCCTGTAGTGAAATCTTTACAAGCTTTCGAAATTTTAAATCAGTATGATTGGTCCAAAAGTTGAAAAACTAGGTCATTGATTTTTTTAATGTGTACAATTAATTACTGTAATAAATTCTTAAAATGGATGCCTTTCAAATAAAGAAATAAACATAACTTAAAAATTCAAAATAATTAGATCATGAATTGTAATTATTTTTAATTTTTTAATTAATATTTTGAATTTTTAAGTAATCTCATGAACAACCTTTTCATATTTTTATCATTAAATTTTAATGTTAAAGTGAATTTGCCTGTATTTATTTTATGCTATGTTTCTTCGTATGCGAAACATTTGTTATATTATTTTAAAATAGTGGTGATTTTTAATAAAAAAAACCTCTTAATTTAAGTTTAAAAAAATTGTTTAAAATTCCGATTTTACAACAATCATTGTTAGTTTTTAAGGTTTTGTTTGCGGAGACATTTATGAATTTGTTATTGAAACGTGCAGTCTAAAAGCCCCGAAAAAATTAATAATAATTGTATACCTTTCCGTTAAAAACATTAGATAATTTAAAAACATTAGATAATTTAAAAACATATTACATTGTGCCTGATTAAAACATAACTATCGAATAAGACCACAAATCAAAAGTTACTAGAAATATTAAGAAAAACATCAATATCACTTATTAAATAAGATTGTTATAAAGCACTAATTCAATGCATTTGTAGCATTGTGAGTGTCTGAAATATGAATTATTATAATTTGACACGTTAAAAATACTTTTAGGAATGTTTATAATTAATCGACATTACAAACATTAGAACCATGGTAAAAAATACATACCCTATTGGAAGAATTTTTTTCTGATTTAAATCTACATTTTCCGTATTTTACCTGAAAACCACTCACACAAAATATAAAACTGAAACACAATCCAATTACATTTACGAAAACACAATCCGTTCCGTTGCTTGATAAAATTCCGTCTGTTCACTCGAAAACAGCAACGGTTCAAATACCTGGAGGCACACCAACTCCATAAACGTCCATTGAAGAATAATTACCACTTCAAAGCCTGTCAAAGCTGTATGACACTAAAATCTGTCGCCGCCGATGACCGTCCACCAATCACGGCAGGCGTAGGCGATTGGTCCCAATCCTGTCACCATATCTTGACCAATCCATTCATAAAATCCTGCAACAAAAGTCATGTTAACAATGTTCTAAAACCCGAACATTTCAGCGTCGCACTTCTTAGACAACAATAATTTGTTTCCGTAAAGAATGCTGTTGGTTTCATTGCACTTTAAGGATTTATTGCGACGATAAAAATTTTATTGCGGGTTAAGCGTCGCTCTAAAATATCCCCGCTTTTTGGTGCAAAACCGCACCTCACCACTCGGGAAACTTAAAGGGGGTGGGATTAGGATTTCCGATTTTTTGCAGAAAATTATCTCGTATTAAAAACATTCAAATGATTTTGGAAATTAAAATATTTTTTTTTTTTTTTTCGTATCACTTTCCAAAATTCTCACCGGTAATGTGAGTCGAAGAATCATCTCCGTCTTCAGTGTTTCAAACCTATTTCTGCGGGAGCCGTAATTCTGCGTTATGGCCCTTTTAAGCGATACTTAAACGATTTATCATGTCAATAAAAGTTTTACTATATATTAAAATATGAGAAGCACCGCCGTTCAGCAAACAACACGGAGAACTGTTACCTGTGGCAGAGGGAGACATTTTTTAATAAAGAAATGAAGGTGTACTTTGACTTTTTGAAAACACGTGTGTTCCCAATTGTGTGAAACGTGTGTTTTCTATAACAATTTGTTCGGTATCAATGTTTTTAAATATGTATCAGTCTAATGAATGACTTTAAAAAAAAGAAAGAGAAAAAAAAAAAGTTATTGTGCGTTATTTTATATAAAAACTTAAACAAAAAATGGTAATTTTCATTGATTGCCACTCACTGTTTGTACATTGATTGGGATATTTCATTAAAACTTATAATTTAAATCATACAAAATTTTTGAAGTAAAATACATATTTACGGGTATAACTGAAATACTGACACCAACTCAAGAACACCTTTTTATAATTTCATTCTATATTTTAATGTACCTAGTTATATCAAGAGATCTTTAGCTGAATACACTAGTCTCCGTTGAGTTGTTAACTTTAAATCCTACAAAATTTTTGAAGTAAAATATATATTTACGGGTATAACTGAAATGCTGACACTAACTCAAGAACACCTTTTTATAATTTCAGTCTATATTTTAATGTACCTAGTTATATCAAGAGATCTTTAGCTGAATACACTAGTCTTCGTTGAGTTGTTAACTTTAAATCCTACAAAATTTTTGAAGTAAAATATATATTTACGGGTATAACTGAAATACTGACACTAACTCAAGAACACCTTTTTATAATTTCAGTCTGAATTTTGATGTATCTAGTTATATCAAGAGATCTTTAGCTGAATACACTAGTCTCCACTGAGTTGTTAACTTTAAAACATAAAACATATCTGAAGAGTTTGAAGTACAACTTTAAATATTGCTCATAAACAGATTTTAGTTTGAAATGTCCAGCACTCTTAAACTTCATTTTATTTGAAACTGTAATAAATGATTATTAATTGATTTCAAATATCAAACGTAGAAAATGTGTTTCTTTTTTCAACATCTTACTAATACCACGTCAAACTTGATCTTGGATTTTCATAAGATCCAACTTTTCTGCGTATTTTCTGCAGTTTTTACTTTTTTTTTTTTTTTTTTTTAAAGATTTATGCTTAATGAATAATACTTTTAAATTGCGATGAATGAATATGAGATACAGTAGCGACCATTACATCAGCCTAAAGCGCAGCCAAACTCATGTAAATCTTGGCAATAGCGAAAGTATTAGTGAATTTCAAGAGTAATCGCAAAAAATTAAGAAAATATATTTCGTGTTCTTTAAGTTTAAAATAAGAAGAAAAAAGAAGAAAAAAAAGTAAAATCCTTAAAATCCACAGAAAATCAGTAGAAAAGTTGGCATCTCACCTTCGTTTAATTTTGACACCGGTGTCGGAGAGTAGTATTTGAGATAGAAATTTATGAGTATTTATATTGTATAACCCAAAAATTTGAAATCAAAATTACTCCCCCCCCCCCCCCCACTCTCCCAACATAAAATGAAATTACCCAAAAACTATCTAAGAATTAGATATTTAGTAAGGACAAAGATATGAAATTCACCTAACATTTTTATGCAAAAGGTTAGGATAAGCCTTGACTATGCCAAAAGTGAACGAATATAGCACAATTAGCTTCGATTAGTGTACATTGCATTTAATTTTCGCTGTACATTGCATTTAATTTTCGCTGAACATTCATTTAAAGTTTGTGTAATGACAAGTACTTTTTCATAACAAAAAATTTTGTGTGCATATTACTCGTACAGAATTAAGTAAAAATTTATATTCTTTACTTTATAAAAAAAGTAGTACCAGTTAATGTTTTCAAATAGAGGTTTTCTTTCTCCGTAAATATTAAAACAAAATTGTGACTTAGTCTTTACTTTTAATTTTAAGTAATTTATATGTGATAAATTTCAAATTTCAATTCCTTAAATTCCAGCATCAACGATAAAAAAAGAAACAGTTATAAAAGTCGAAAGTAAAATAAATTTCATTGTTAGATTTCAATATATTAATACAATGTCTTACGAATGCTTATAACTACTGCTTTTTGGGTACTTGATATGATTCAGCTTTAAGTGTATTGCATCTAGAAATTAACTTTCTTTTGACTATTTTAAAATTACTTACTGCTTGAAACACTTTAAAAATATTGTGAAATAATTCATTTTGTAAAAAGTTCTCTATTTTTTTATTCCTAATAATACGAATAACTTTTTCTTATATATTTTAAATGTTAAATATTAAGAAAGAAATAATGCTAAACATACAACCAATTAAGACCAAAATGTCCTGAAAGAACATTTCACTAATATGTTGTGGAACTGCATACCTTCAAGATCTTATTTTAATCCACGAATTGCATTATATATTCAATAAAAACTATTTAAGGAATATAAGTTTTTAGGTAGCACAGTATCGTCTATATCCATAATGTTAAAATGCTTAATTTTGGCATATGAGTCTGAAATTTTTTTTAAAATATATAAGGTACCGAAATAGTTTGTAAGTAAGATACCGAGGTTAAAGTTTGTTAAAAAATTATGACCAGAATTATTTTGCTAAATTTTAGTCATCTTACAATACATAATGCCATAATAATAAATATTTTACAGAAAAAAACCTTTTTTTAACAAAGATTTCTTATTTTAAAAATTAATTATAAAATTACATGAAATTTTTAGCACCAGCTTAATCTGTAGGTAATGTACTACTATTTTATATATATATATATATATATATATATATATATATATATATATATATATATATATATATATATATATATATATATATATATATATATATATATATATATATATATATATATATATATATATATATATATATATATATATATATATATATATATATATATATATATATATATATATATATATATATATATATATATATATATATATATATATATATATATATATATATATATATATATATATATATATATATATATATATATATATATATATATATATATATATATATATATATATATATATATATATCATATCTTTACTAGTTGACTAAAAAGAGACACTGAAGTTTAAAATATCCCCTTTAGAGCAAATTAAAATTAAGTCTTTTCTAATAGTTAACATTTGATAGTTTGCTTTTGTAAACAAAATATGAAATACTCCTTCTAATTTGAGTAGAAAGCGAAATAATACATCAATGGAAAGGGGAGAAAAACATAAAGAAACAAGAAAAAAAATCCTAAAAACCATTTTTTTAGGATACCGAATTTCCTGAAACGCAGCAAACAACGTTACTTATCATCAGGTGCAGCTCTTCATTATATGAAATCTTCACTCCGAGTCCTTTTCAAGTGTGTCCATAAAGGTCTACATGAAAGAAATCTTGTTGAGGACATCATTTGAAAAAATTAGATTTTCAGCAAATTCATTCTCTTTTTGCAGAAGACTGAGAAGAATCATACTTGGCTAAAAAAACGCATATAGTTTTAGAAAAAAACACAATAAAAATAAAAGCTAATAAGAACAATATTTAAATTTATATCAAAACTGTTTTATGTTCGAAACTTGCGAAGCCTAAGTTTGTTTTATTGACAATTTACTTTCAGATTTGACCATTTAAAGTGAGAAGAAGCAATAAATCATTATACTTCACAAATACTCAAATATTGCTCAAGGTTTCGGCATTTCTTGACTTACGCGTGTTCTCAATGCCCAATTACAAGTTTTCAATTATAAAGATGCATTACAAATAATAAGTATAAAGTTATTTTCATAAATAATTATATAGATACATTACAATAAGCAATAATGAAAGAAGGTATAATAATGAAGAAAGGTTTCGCCATTTCTTGACTTACGCTTGTTCTCAATGCCCAATTACAAGTTTTCAATTATAAAGATGCATTACAAATAATAAGTATAAAGTTATTTTCATAAATAAATTATATATATACATTACAATAAGCAATAATGAAAGAGTGGGTAACACAACTGCATTGTTCTTCATAGTTTAAAATCTTAGTATAACTTAAAAAACAATCGCATACCTAACGGCTGCATCTGACTTGATTTAATACATAATTAAAACAAATATTTATAAAATATTTTCTTTAACAGCATTTATAAGACTTAATAAAAATTTATAAAATATTTTATAATTCAATTCAAAATACATTTTCATTTATTTAATATCTCCCAAATATGAAACAATTATGTAAAGAAAAAATTCTCATTCATTAAAGCTAGAGAAAATACTGTGTAAAAAATTTAGAACTTCAATGCTTTGTAACCGCGGGTAAATGACTCAAATGCAAAACAGTTTTTGACAGTAAGATTTAGAAAAAACTGAAATATGATTTATAATTTATTTATCAATAGTCAAGAACTTATTAATTTTTATGAATATTTTAAGGTGTATGTATACAATAGAATTTTTTTTTTTTTTAAATTCTGCGTTTTAAAATCCAATTCTTTGTTACATTAGTTAGAAAGTATATGATTAAAATAATTTCATAAAAAAAATTCAAATTTTGACAATTGTTAATTTGTTAATTAAGCTTTAATTAGATAATTAGTACCTTTTTCAAACAATGATATATCAAATTCTAATTTACTTAGAAACTCAATTCTACTTAAAAACCATTCAAAATATCATTCTTAATGTTTTGAAACTCAATTAAGTTTCTTATACGGAAGAGTTCTTGTTTTACAATTTATTTCATGCGAAAACATGGAAAAAATCCATATTTTCAATGAATTCTAAGTTTAAAAAATCCCTAAAAAATAAATTTCTCAACAAATATTTTATAATTGAGTTTCAAAACATCTAGCATATTATGTAGATTACTAAGATATAAAAAAAATATAATTGAACATTTTGTTGTTGAATTATCATTGTTTGAATAAAGCGTGACATAATCAAAATACAGTTCGTCAGAAAACTGGTTTAAAATTTTAAAAACGTGGTATCTAACAGGGGAAGTACCTACTTATAATTGATTGTAACTTAAAAATTATTAAGGATATTTTCAAACGTTTAGTATTGTTTGAAAGCTAAAGTATCAGAGAATATTACGATATAATAACAAAACAAAAAAAAAATGAATATTTTTATCGATTTTCGTGAACTGTAGGGTATACATACACCTTAAAGTAGAATTACTGCGTAACTATTCTTTTAGATTTTAACCCTTGGAAACTATGGTATTTAAAAATTGTTTAGTTTACTTTCTAAATATTAAAATAAAAAATGCTGAATTAAGCAGTTTCAACTTTTTCAAGAAAACTACTAGTGCAGAAACATCTTTTCAGATGCAAAACTGCTTTTCATTTTAAATGTAACTAAAGTCTGAAAACAAGTTCCTCAGATCCAAGGAATTCAAAGGAAGAGGAAAAGCTTGAATAGCGACGAAGACTTCTCCTTTTTATGACCTCTCCAGGAATCCCTTTTCGTTAAATGAAATTGCATTCCACGACTTTTTTGGCGTTCTTTGAATCTTAGATAGCAAAGTCCTCATACTACTATCACGGAGAAAAAGAAAACGAAGAAATTCCAGCACGCCTCATGCCCTGGAAAATTTCAAATTCTAAACCAAAGCAAAAGAGACATCCCCTATCCCGATATATTTTAAGTTTTCTTTCCTCCCCCTCATTGCAAAAGAATCCAAGATCAAAGTTTAAGAAGTTTAAAAGCGAAAGAAGGGGAAAAAATAAAACTTTTTTTGCCAGAAATTTATACGAGTTTGATTTTACCCTCCACTGCAACCCCCTCCCCCCTTCCCTCTTGTTTTTATCCTTCTTTAAGAGTGAGGATATTTTTATTCGATTTTACTCGCGTCGCCCGATTTTTCCAGAAACTGCAGAAGAAGAAAGTAAAAGGAAACAACCACACACAAAAAAGAAAGAAAAAGCCTTTTGTATGGAAGCAGAGATTTCAACCCCCGTTATGCATTTTCCTCTTTTTCCCGTTCTCCAGATATTTCTTTTGGTTATTTTACGCGGGACTTTCATTGGACCGGACTTTTATCGGAGTTGAGCTTTTAGAGCGCCCGTCCACTAAATCAATAAGACCCCCCCCCCCCTCAAACCCGTCCCCTTTTCCAACATCGTAGAGGAGCGAAAGTAAAATAACAACAAAAACAAAAAAAGAAGAAAATGTAAAAGCTGTAATATGAGAGAGAAAAGAGGGGGAAGTTGTAATCGATGCAGCAGATTCATTATCCGTTTGGTGTTTTCTGACCGTTATGTAGAGAGTGGCGCTAGGGATCTGTCCACCAATCGCGTTGCAGAGTTTCAGCGCCATTTTTCTTGGGGTAAAAACACTGTAAGTGAGAAAATTGAAAAAGTTAGGAATTTCGAAAAAAAATGGCGCACATTTTTATTCATAGAGATGATATTCTGAGTCATAGAAGGTAAAATTTGCAGGTGGAAAGTAAAGGAACAAGGGGCATAATAAAACGGAAGTTATAATTTTATATGATAGGGCTCATAGCTCTCTATTTTTGCAGGAATAGTTTAGTTAACCTTATTTGGGTAGTTAAACGTCTCACATGTTGTCGGGATTTGGTATCACAAGCAGTTCTTGTTTAAAACATTGATGGAAACTGTATTTCAACGTAAAAACTAATTTTCGTCAACTATTATTATTTTTATTATAATTATTATTATTATTTTGCCTCCAAGAAAAGTTTAAAAGGGTATATTAAAAGTATCATATTTCATTTTTATCTATTAATTAAAATATTATATAAGAGTTCTGTTCCTTACAATTTTTCTTTAGTTCCAATGCAATTATAAATTTAAAAATATAGCGCCTGGAGCTTCCTGAGACGTCGCATTGTGGAGTAAAATGAAAACGTTATTTTGAAACGTTTCCATTCTGCTCCAGAATTAAACGTTCCAAGTTACTTCAAGGGGTAATACCGATAAATGAGAAGCAGACAAATCATTAAATTATCTCATTCTAAGCTTATGAATTTGCTGGTAGCAAAATTCCATTCCTAGGTTAAGCCCTTTCTATCAACTATTTCTGAGATATTTCTTTTACTTTTAAAGATCAAGATATTTTCATACATAAAGTTTTTTCCCTTCCGTATAAAGAATTTATTGCAGAAATTTTGTTTTTAGGGGTTAGTTCTTTTATCAATAAAAAGTCAATTAAATAAACTTGTTTAATTAACGTCTTCATAAAGTAATTGTTATTTCAAGAGACTCCTTACTACATTTCATTGTGCCTCGTCTGGTAGGAGTGGTTCAAAAATTTTATATTGCTCACTGCAACAAAATATTAATGCTTACAAGCAAAAAATACATTTCAATTTTTTTCTCTAGATGTACGAGGAACTATTTCTAAATTTCCCAACACAATAAATTGAAATTTATTACAAAAAATTAGTTAATGTGTCGCCTACTCTCCTACACAGAATGAATATATATATATTTTCTAATTATTTTTTCAAAACATCATTTTCGGATACATAATCATAGATAATATAGCTTTCATCTATAAATCATGATCTAAATTTTTTTTACGTATATAAACTTATGCAATAGCACATAAATATTCGTTGATTGTAAAGAAGCGCTGATTCTAAAAATCTCGATGGTTTCTGTCCATCCGACCATCATTCGACCGTCGTGATAAAAATTGTATCTTTCGTAAGTGTGAAAATACTGATTTTATTTTAATGAAACGTGAAACATCGGCGGTAGAATTAATTTCGATCACAACAAAAATCAGCTTTGTTCAAGGATTTGTGAACTCAGAAATAAAGAATTTCTATCCTTTTAGACCGACCAAACGGTATAGTGGTTAGCGTGCTAACTTCTAGACCACGAGGTTGCGAGTTCGAGCCCCGTGTTAGGCTTGGGTGTTTGTAAATGTTTGTTAGCTTGTGTAATGACGAATGTTTCGGTGCATTACAGATCCGTGCTGTTGACTTTGCCAGATAATCTGAAAACAACCAACCAACCAATCGATCCCTTTAGCATGATAACTAAAAGGAATGACTTATGAAAAAAGGGTTTGGGAAACATTATTTCAACTAGGATATGTCTTCAAACATAGTGTTAAATAGAAATCGTAACGATGCAAAGGTAAAAAATAAAATTTTGATTAGACACCAAAATTTTCACTTACAAGGATAATGCATTAAAAATAGTGAATAACCAGTTTATTTTTTACCAGGATAATACTCGCTTTAATCTAAATTTCATTGTGTATATTTTTAAAAGCAATTTTTTAACCACTAATTACAGAGTTTCAAATTATTGATTAATATGGTTGAAAAGTATCATTAGATCATCTTGAATTTACTAACTATAATTGCCTAATTTATAAAAAAATTTTAATGCAAAATATTTTAGTCCATTGCCTATTTTATGCATTAAATAGTGAATAACAGAAAGAAGTTTAAAATTAAATATATATTTCGTGTAAATATGTTGATTAACAACAGGCGGCATAAACTATCCTCAATAAGCCATAGAACTGTATTTAAACTTTATGCACTCAATTGCACACATCAATTTTCAGTGATTATAAATTTTGCATTTGATCAGTTTTAAGCGATTAATATACTGTCATCTGAATTGAGCACATACTTAAAATTTAAGCTTTAATTATTGTAGTTTTCTTAATATTCTTTAATTATGAATATTTTGCAATGTTAGCTACGTGTAGTGAAAAAGAGTTTGCCTATTTTCATAAAAATTAATAAGACTTGTCCTGGCACTTTTATTAAAGTATATTAAACTAGGCAAAATGAAAAATAAGCTAAAGGAAAAGCAAAGTAGGCTAAATTTAATGATATTAAAATAATTGCGAATTAAAAATTGAAATAATACTTATTTTAATAATAGTAATTATTATTATTATTATTATTATTATTATTATTATTATTATTATTATTATTATTATTATTATTATTATTATTATTATTATTATTATTATTATTATTATTATTATTATTATTATTATTATTATTATTATTATTATTATTATTATTATTATTATTATTATTATTATTATTATTATTATACGTACCCCAGATGACATATTTCTTTCATTTACAGTCGCATATCATTAAAAGCTACAAAAAATAATAACATAATATACAAATTTACAAAAAACACACTGAATTATAAACAAAATACATTTTACAATAAAGTTAGTGCTCAGTTCTCCAACACTGAAATAATTTAAAGGATATTGTCTCTTCAGAAAGGGACCACTTTTCTTTCGATTATAACAAATGCATCTTACTGGAAACAAACTAAAAAGAAACATTAATCACAATCATTTGACACCAAATTCGAAGAATTTAAACTGAAAAATATCACTGAAACGGAAACAATCAAATAAAGATACCCAAAATTGAATGCTTTTGCTTGCTTTCCAACGAATTTCTTTCACTTATTGTTAAATTTGATCTTCTTTAAACTTCGGTGCATTATTTTTGAATGGCAAGTCTGTATTAACAATTATGATCATACCCTTGTAAAATACATAGCCGATTGATTTTTCCTATAACAAATTAAGGGTATTTATCAACATAAATCCTTATCCAATCAAGATAATAAAAAAATACATTATATGAATGCTAGGCACATGCTATTTAAATAACGTATTTGTACTATTTAATAAATCTATACTATTTTAATATACTATTTTCTATAATACTATAAGTACTAAAATTTCTATAATACTATTTTAAAAATCTTATTGCATGAAATGCAAAAGTAAATGAAATCCTTTCATATAATTATTTATAACACTAATTTTTTTTTTTTTTTTTGTATCGATGCTATCAATTTCGATTAGTTTTAAAACCTAACAATTTAAAAATTACACAAACCATACTAAAAGATAGTTTTCTCATCATATTAAACTTCTCATTATCAGTGTGAAACAATAATCAGAATTTACTTCTTAAAATTATCTTAAACTTAAGCCATTAAGGTCTTCACTTAATATGTATGAAAAAATTAATTCTTATAAAATTTACAAACTAATGTGTGGAAATAATTCCTATTTCTATGAGATCAGTCACTTTACCCCCCCCCCCCCAATTAACTATGAAAAGGATGTTCTCAGCCACGCTTGACTACTCGCATTGCATGGTTAGTCAACCTAACAATTCTTTCGGTTCTCTTTTATCTTAGGACTTCTGTTGCAATTTAGTGTAAATTGCAAAATCTTTTACAAGATTTGACTTATACATTTATAACCTATGTTTTTTCTGAAAATTACTTTAGATTGTTTATTTTCTTCCATTGTTTAGGCTTTGCTACTTGCAATTTAATTGTACATTTGAGAAAAAAATTAAAATTAATTTTAAATATTTTGATAGAATTGTATAATGAATACATTATATACTCGTTACAATGTGTTTTGATTATCTATAAGCAGTGAGACTATTCAATGTAAAATCATTTCATGTGTTTCTTGTACTTTTTACTAAGTGATCGAAAGCTTAAAACTGCAACTCATACAATTTTGTAGTATTAAACGTTTAAATACATCCGAAGACTGACCGGTAATGAGTATGTAAGTGGCATTTTTGTGATAGTATAATGTATCAATTCAACATATATGTCAGATCTGGAGATAATCTGGTTAAATATAAACATATATGTATACTCAAAACTCTTCCTGGCTTTTGTTGAAAACTACAATAATAACTTTTTCAAATAAAGATGTGAAAGCGTTTTTTTATTTTGAAGATTTTTCCTACATTATGGATCGTAAGTTTTTCATTTTTTCACGTTTTTCATTTCATCAAAATTATAAATTTGTAATAATACTTGTATAAAGCACAAATGGACTTCAACTAAACAAATGGAAAATTTACTATTTTCTAAATTTAATTGAAAACTTACAGAAAAGGAATTTTAGTTAAAAAATACATAAAATTATTTTAGAAATATATATATAAATATATATATATATGTATATATATATATATATATATATATATATATATATATATATATATATATATATATATATATATATATATATATATATATATATATATATATATATATATATATATATATATATATATATATATATATATATATATATATATATATATATATATATATATATATATATATATATATATATATATATATATATATATATATATATATATATATATATATATATATATATATATATATATATATATATATATATATATATATATATATATATATATATATATATATATATATATAAATATATATATATATTCTCATTAAAAGTATTTATCCGCACGCTTAACACTAACGCGGCACACTCAACTTTATTTAACGATTTCAAAATTTGGCAGCACACAAAGAAAAAGATAAGTTTAAAAGTTGTTTACTTACCTAAAATACACTGTGTAAAATAGTTTATGATAATAATTTGGAATGTAAAATAATATAATATGTACTACAAAAACAACAGTACGTTTATTAAGGGATTAATTACAAATGAATAATAAGAATACTTTTAATGAGAAATTTGAGCTTGATGTTTTTTGATAATTTCATTTATATTTGGTCGTAAAAATGACAATGCTACTCTCATATCGCCTTCTACATTTAACAGTCTCGATCTTTTTATCGTTTTTATGTTGCTTAATACTGAAAATCCGAATTCACACAAATAAGATGTAGAAAATTATACTAATATTTTTAAAGCTTTTTTGACTATCATGGGATAATCGCATCTAATGTTAATCCAAAAGGAATTGATTCTTCTGAATATTTTAAAATTAAATCTCGATTATTAGAAAGCGAAATTAGTTCTTCCTTTTCATTCAAACTTAATTCAAATACAGAAGTATTCGTTATCACAAATGGATTACGAACCCAATCAAATTTTTTTATATCTGAATTTGGGAAATAATGATTAATTCTCTCCTCTAATGTTGTCAAATGGTCAATAACAATTTTGCGTAGAAATCTAATCCGAAAGTGGCGAAGTGATCTTTGAAATCGCCCGCGGAATTCGTAGGAAACAAAGTCTCAACGGATGTGCTTTCCAAACATCAGACAACAAGACGCACACTCACACACCTGCAGGGGGTTGTATGTAAAACGTAGGTCAAAAACGAGACACAAAGAAATATGTAACGAAGAGGTGAAAGTGAAAATTCTTCGTTACAATATTCTCAAATATATATAAGTACTTTTCTTTAATTTAAACTTTACTCGTAATAAAAAAATAAAAGCATTATAATTATATACATGTACATTTACTATGTACATTTCTAAAATTTGGTGGCACATTTTAAGAATTTGGCGGCACACAAAAGTGCCGCGGCACAGTGGTTGAGAATCACTGATATATATATATATATATATATATATATATTTCAAATAAATGTTTATTTAAAAAACTAATTCGGTTGAGTGTTGTTAAATAATGTGTTTCTTTGCCAGACTTAATTTTGAACTTATTTACCAAATATAAAAAGTAGGTCTTTTTTTGTGATTTGTATTTCAAATGTCACAAATAATGTATGGGGATAACATTTGGAAGAAATGATTTTGGATACACAGTTCTCTTCCCTTGAGGATCGTTGCAAAAGTTGCATGCTGTTTATGTTTGACTTTTAACATAATACTATTGTTTAAAACAAAATTTGCAAAAATGTATCAATTATATAAGAATTTATGGTTAAAAAACATTTTTTTTAATTACTAACCGCGTTTGGATTTCTTTTTTCTTCTTTTTTTTGGCGTACTGTACGCGACTGTAATGCCAACGAGTGAAATACAATTTTAGTATTTTAGAGCTTAAATTATGGAGGAAGCTTACAATACTCACAATTTCAATTCGATAGCGCACTTTTATTTCACTGTTGTTTTTTACTACTTAGAATTTAAATTACTAGAAAGATGATAAAGAATTAACACCAATGACTGAAACATCATACACACCAATAGATTAAAAAAATAATATTCGACTTAGGACCGTTACAGTTTACACTGGGCCTTAAGTCTAAGACCATTAAAAAGTTTTATTATTATTATTTTATTATTATTATTATTATTATTATTATTATTATTATTATTATTATTATTATTATTATTATTATTATTATTATTATTATTATTATTATTATTATTATTATTATTATTATTATTATTATTATTATTATTATTATTATTATTATTATTATTATTATTATTATTATTATTATTATTATTATTATTATTATTATTATTATTTGAGTTTTATAAAACACCGATATATCAATACAACTGAACAACATCAGAATACATATCTTTTTATACAAATAAGCGATGCAGACGAATGACACCGGGGGCGGACTTCGGACCACATTTTTAACCAACTGATAACAATATTCAATTAATACTAAATTAATTGGGCTTAAGGCCCAAGTTAAAAACTTAACGCTCATCAGAACATTTCATAAATGAATCGCAAGTATGCTAGCAAATAATCTTAAAAAACTTTTTATTCTTCCATTGTTCTTTATCATCAACATTGTGTTATTGTGTTCGATACAAACCCTGACTACATGAAATTAATTTCAACAAGTGAGTAACAATTGTAAACCCATCATATGCGAAAAATATGTTACGGTCAATTTCCAAAATTGGACACAGTGCTAACAATTCAATTAAGATAACGGAAAGCAAGTCTCCACAGTGACTCGACTATGTTATCTGTGATCGCATCTGACACGGACACGTTCCCCGATTTAATCTCCCATCTCATTGTGGAAACCTTTCTGCGCGAGTGCGTCTTTTGACTGGCGATGCATTTCGATGGCGACGTGACCAGAAAAGCAAATTGGTATTCTACTAATGGAAGAAATCAGAAGCTTGAAACTGAAAGAGAGAGTGCTCTTTTATTATCATTAGCCTAAACGGTCTTCTTTCATTCGGCAGGTTTCACCGTTAAGTGGACGCACAATAAAGTAATATATAATTCTGTGTTCTCTACTATGACCCATATATTAATAAAAAGAATATTCTTCTAAAATATCTGAAAGATAGTATGATATAAATTTAAATTAATTTCTCTTCAAAAATGGGCAAATTGTTCTTTACACTGAACTAGTTTGTATTTTTCAAATAGATATATTCAATTCTAAAACTTTTAACTATTTAACATGTTTTTAATTTTTTTTATATATTTTTTTATTTTGTAATTATTCTAACATGTTTGTAATTGGAAACAAGTTACATGTCTCTCTCTCTCTATATATTTTTTTGTAAATTTAAATTAGTATCTTATTACATATAACAACGTTAGAAAATTAATAGAATTTTTTTTGCCTAATGCACTTTACACTGAACTAGTTTGTATTTTTCAAATAGATATATTCAATTCTAAAACTTTTAACTATTTAACATGTTTTTTAATTTTTTTTATAATTTTTTTTATTTTGTAATTATTCTAACATGTTTGTAATTGGAAACAATTTACATGTCTCTCTATCTCAATATATTTTTTTGTAAATTTAAGTGAGTATCTTCTTACTTATAACAACATTAGAAAATTAATATTTTTTTTTACTAATGCAGTACTTATTGTAATTAAAAGAATGATAAGAAAAATGTTTTTGTATTGTTTCTGTTTATTTATATCATGCTTACGGAATGACATCTCCAACCTATAATTTTACGTTAAGTCTTTATTTTGAATATGGTATATTTTACTTCCAAGATGCAGAAATGCATATGTTTCTTTCTCGCAAGAAAATATATAATAATCCAATAAAATTTAAACATTTAAAGAATGTTGTATTTTTTTGCCCCACAGAATTAATAAAATAATTTTCAAATTGCAATAATTGCCAAAGTATAGCTTGAGAACTAACAACATGATGTATCATACTTAACAACAATAATGGAATTTGATTAAATAAATCTGAAGGGATAATAAAGCGAAGATTTTTTTACCATTAATATATCAAAGTTTGCTTTGTTATTTTTTAGTCCTTTGTAGAAGTGTCACTTGCTTGAAAATGAAACTAATAACAGTTATTATTAAAATTTTACTTTTGAATTAGAAATTTTAATTATTACTAAGCGCGTGTTAAAAACGAAGATATAATAATTTGTAACAAATGTTATAATGTAATAATTTGTAACAAAATGTTTTGCACAAATAATAATTTGTGAACTAACAACATGATGCATCATACCTAACAACAATAATGGAATTTGATTAAATAAATCTGAAGGGGTGATTTTTTTACAAGTGAAGATTTTTTTACCATTAATATATCAAAATTTGCTTTGTTATTTTTTAGTCCCTTGTAGAAGTGTGACTTGCTTGAAAATGAAACTAATGACAGTTATTATTAAAATTTTACTTTTGAATTAGAAATTTTAATTATTACTAAGCGCGTATTAAAAACGAAGATGAAATAATTTGTATGACATATAAAAAATGCATATGTTCTGAAGAAATATTTTAGCCAGATCTATGAGTGCTGGAAAATATTGCATTGTATCAATATTTCGTTTGCGAACAATCGGCGTAGAGGACTTTTTTAAGTCCATAGCACGTTAGTGGCAAGCATTAGCGATGTGATGTATTCGCTATGTAAATTTCTGAAGTTGCAAAGTAAGTTTAAAAGGAGGAGGTATCGATTTTGGAATGAATCAAAGCTTCAATCAGTGGCACAACCAGAAAATTTCTGTGGGAGGGGTTTTACATAAGTTTTCTCCAGTATGTTTCTGTATAAAAAACAACTTACTTTCTTATTCCATATTTGTCACATGTCATTAATACTTTGCAGTTTCTTAATCTATCATCCACATTATGACAAAATATTAAAATGTTTTTTGACAGTTTTCGAGTTATACAAAACAATCCAACATTAGATAACATTTTACCTCGATTCCGTATTATCATATTTTCTATACTATAAATTAATATGAAAATTTTATCGTTTATTTAAATTAATAATCAGAATGAGTAATATTTTAAGTGAACGGGCAAGCACCAATATCAGGCTGATTTTATTATATATTTATGGCGCTTGAAATACAAGGGCATGTAACACTGATACCTTATATCAATTATAACAACATTCGAAACATCCATATTTATACATTTTCTTTTAAACGACTCTTTATATTGAGATTAACTAAACCAATAATAATTTTTAATCGTTTTTTAATGGTAGGAGATTAACAAATCAGTTTCTATTACGAAATTCTTGGATGTATGAGCTTGTTTAGTGTGATACGGTAAGCAAACACTGTCTGAAAAATTGTAGATTAAAAACGTATTATTTTAAAATTATTTATGATTGCTAAATATTTATTATTCAATCATTATAAAAACATCGGGATGTTAGGGACACCATAGGTTCTGACCCTAAAAACCCTCCCCTTGATTGCGCGCCTGGCTTCGATACACGGCAAAGTAACCTTATTATGTCGACATTCAATCTTTAGTTTTAATTTTATTATTTGTTATTAATTAAAAGTTAAGCTGTTTTCAAATTAGTTTCCCTTGTTTTAAGTTCATTAACAATTCTCATGAGTTAGGTCCGTTTTAGCATTTCTGGAGCCTGGAGGGTGCAGGTAATTTACAGTTCCACTTCACCCCTCAGTTTTAATGAAAGACTGACAATTCGTCTTAATCGAACAGGTTAAAATTTTTTTGCCACATTTAACGAAGCAAAGGATCCCATCAAGATCCACTTGACACCATTAGAGTTGATTTATTTTGAAGGAAATACTAGTTTTAATTCTTAAGCAAAACAACACTAGAATTTCTATAAGAAATAACCTCATTCCTTTCCAAAGATTAGATGTGCATTTCTTCCACTTTTTCAAGCTATCGATGCGAGACTATTCCAGAGAGCAGGTCAAAATCGTTTTCTCCTGCCGCCTTCTTAATGGGAGTGTGTGTGGGAAGGGGAGGAGAAGCAATATCTCTACCAACCTCCCCCTCCAAACAATCTTTTACACTGCGAAAGGCATCAGACCCGCACTAGATATATCACTTATAGTCGTACGGAGCGAGAAAAGTCCTTTCAATGCATATTTTTTTTTCTTTCTATTTTTGTTCTGTGGTGCCTTCGGGAAGAAAGCGGAATGATAAGATGAGGGGACATGAAATGGAATGTGAGCTAAGAGATAAAAAAAAACTAGGAAGAAATTTCTTCTAGAAGTTTTGTCGTCTGATGCATTTGTTGAGGAACTTTTTCTATGAAGAAGTTGTTGATAGTGCATGTATGTCTTAGTGTTTAGAAATATTCTGTGAGTTTTGGACTGCAAATAAGTCCTCGTTTGGTTTGATAGAGAAGAAAAATACACTTATTTAATCGAAACTTAAATTGAAATTTATAAAAATGCATCGTTTGCCTATTAATATTTCTAATACTCCTAAATAGATAAATATAATATAAAAGAACAATAAAGGTTTTTAATGAAAACGCAATTCCTCCTTGTTTATGTTAAAAATAAATATTTCAATTACTTACATACTATAGAAGAAACTGACTCTAAAATGACTTAATGTATTAAAGTCCATTACGAAAAACATTAAGTGGTTTTTAAATGCTTCATTTAAAAGTACGCAATTTTTTTCGAGTCAAAACTATTTAATGCATTTTTGAATATAGCTAGCAAATTAGCATTTGAAAAAAGATATTATGAACAAACAATTTATCAATAAAAAAGAAGTTTTAATAAAAAAATATGTGTTGCTAAGCTTGTCTTTCTCACTCACATATTCACTGACATTATATACGTTTGCCTCATGTAATCAATAATAAAACGTTCAAAAGCAGAAACAATACTCGCTAGGATAGTCCTTGAGTTAATCAATTGCTTTCATTTGGTTCCACAAATAAACCGTAAACCTACGCAGAGATCTCTAATGGCAACAAATTAAGGGCACAAGGCGCGGCGTCAAGGAAACAGGGCTCTAAATTTCTACAAATTTTATTAATGGCTGGTCCTGACTCGATACTCCTTTTTAATTAGGGAACCGCCTCGACCTTTCATTGTCTAGAATTGCTATCGAGTTTCTCATTAAAGATCAGGATTCAATTTGAATCGGCAACACGTGGCAAAAATAAGTTAATTGAGATATTTCGGGTGTAGCGCACTCTTCATTAGCGATATCGGATTGGCAACAATGTCAAAGAGAAATTCGAAATATCCGTAAGTGATGGATATATGGGAGGTTAATTTCTGGAGCCGCTTGTTTAATGGGCATGAAGCAGTTTGTGAATTGATTTAGTGGGGATGACATGTAAAGGATACTGAATGAAGACATGAATCAGTTTGGATTTATGCCTAGACAATGTTATCGAGTGGAATTAAGGAAGAGATTATATTTTTCGCATAAAGGGTTTATCATTATTCAGGGATGTGATACCAAGGCAATATCTTAATATATAGTATGGAAGTGGGAATTTAATTTTTATGAATGATAGAATCAGAAATTTAAAATAGTTGTATGTAACAAAACTGTTAGCTATTTGAATCTGTTAAGATAATGATATGTTGGCTAACTGATATGATAACTGATATATGATAACTGATATATGATATATGATAACTGATATATGATATATGATAACTGATATATGATAACTGATATATGATATATGATAACTGATACATGTGAACAGATAAAATTAACTGATGACCGAAAACGACAGGAAAAATAAAAAGACATTTTTAAGAAATTTAACAATTTAAGAACATTTTCAATCATTTTATGTAAAAAATAAATCATTTAAGAAACAAAAACTTACGTTAATTTGCAGAATTGTGTGTGAATAAAAATGATGAATCATATGTTTTTTCTAATGATACCTTACGGCTAAGTCCAGAAGGTAATGTATTAGTATTTAATTATCACATTTTAAATTGCTTTGCTTACTAGATGGTAGTTAATTATAACAGTTAAATTTTCTTTTAGAAGGATTTCACTCCTTCTTTTACTATAAAGAAACGATACTTTAATTAAAAAATTTTGATAAAATAAAGAAAAGAGAAAAAATTATTTATTTTCAGCTTGGATCTATATCTCTGGTATAGAATTATTTTGGGGACACAAATCTCATACTTGCACCCAACTTTAAGACTTAATCACAACTGCAATATGACGTCAGCTTGTCATAAAATTCCTAATATGGGAAAACATAAAGGGGGAAAAAATCTCTCATTAGTACCCACACCCCAGTGCTCGTTCCAAAACTCTATGAATCCTTCTCCAACCCTTTCAATTAAATGCAGGGGCTCCTGAATCACGACACAGCTGGTAAGCCCTCCCGTTTAACAGCCCCTTTCTAATAGCCCCAGAAGAAGGGATTTGCCACCGGACAGAAGGAGAAGGGGGGGGGGGGGCTTAACAATTTTTTGGCACTCCCCTCACGTACCACATTCCGGCGGTCGCGAGGAATCCATTCGGAACACGTCCTCCGTTCCAAAAGTTTTCTTATTATCCCGATAGAAGTAATCGATGCAGAAAATGCATTAGGGGAGGAGAGAGATGAGAAGTTGGGAGAAAGAGTGGTATAAATTACAAATTTGAATTTCCTTTGTGAGTATTAGGCTCGGTACCTATATTGGATAGTAACTATGGACTATGCAATATAGCAACATTTGGATAATAATCCATAGCAACTATGGAATAATACTCCATAGTAGTTTATACTATATTATAACAAAATTTAATTTTTGCATATAATTACAAGATTATATAAGCTATACGTTTTTTAAAGTAAATAAAAATATTTTTATTTAAAATGAACAATTAAAAATAAAAAATGCTTTTAAAAAAGTGATTTTCTAAAAATGCTATGCAGTCATACTTCTGAGTAAAATAGATTTGTCACTTCATATATATTAAAAATCAGATAGCATAAATAGAAAATAGAGATTTCAAACTTTAAAATCATATATAATAGACGTATGGTGATACTGTTGGAAATGTTGACCTTTTGGTTTTACTTATTTGGTGGAACTGCCCTGTAGTAACTATCGAATGATACTGTGTAGTAACTTAAGGAATAATACTTTATAAATAACTTACGGAATGATACTTTATAGTAGCTTACGGAATAATATTATATAGTAACTATGGACTAATATTTAATAGTATTTGTTTGATAATACTCTATAGTAACTATGAAACATTAAATTTTGCTAGGTCATCCAAACAAAAGTACTGGGTTAGTATAGGGATAACTTAAATTATCACTTAGAAGATAAATTGCAGTTAAGGATAAAGTTGGTTGGTTGTTTTCAGATTATCTGACGCCGTCAGCAATACGAGGGCTATAATGCACCGAAACATTCGTCATTAGACAAGCCAACATACATTTACAAACACCCATGCCTAACACGGGACTCGAACCCGCAACCTCGCGGTCTAGAAGCTAGCACGCTAACCACTATACCGTTTGGTCGGCGTTAAGGATAAAGAAAGTAAAATTTGAAAAGAACATGTAAGAAAGTTGTCAGACGTGTATTTTGAAATACCACTTTGCTGTTTTATCCACCCAAATTATATGTCACGGTTCGTTTTTACTGTCCGTTACTTAAAGTACGTTATATCTTTACTTTGAAGTACCATTGATATTCGAAATAGTTAGCTGTATTAGATATACTATATGCAAAAAGAATTGTGAAAATTTCCTACATAACAGTTTCGAAAATGACATTTAGTTATGGTATAGATGGAATCTTTGTAAACTGCATATGACAAGACGCGTAAATAGATTAATGTAAGTATTTAGATATTATTTAAAATAATATTATAAGTGTTCTTACTCGAAAAGAAAAGTTATATTTTTAACCGTTTCAAATTGTAACCTAATAGCAGATTGTAGCTCAATTGACATACAAGGGATATCGCCGACATCCCAGGTGAATTCTCAGTTGGTATAACGTAATGTCGTCAAGAGCTATAATTTTATCTCGCCTTGCACTAGTGAGCGCTGAGAACATCAAGTATTCTTGCCTGAATTGAAGTGAGAGAGAGAGAGGGTCTTGGTTGTTTTCAGATTATCTGGCACCGTCAGCAACACGAGGGTTATAATGCGCCGAAAAATTCGTCATTAGACAAGCCAACATACATTTACAAACACTCATGCCTAACACGGGACTCGGAACCCGCAACCTCGCGGTCTAGTAGCTAGCTTGCTAACCACTATACCGTTTGGTCGGCGGTGAGGGTCATGGAGGAAACGCAAAGATGTACGAACAATAATTTGTTTCTTAAACTAATTTTCTGAAAACTTAATAGGTTTTCTTTTTGTGAATTGTGCGTGTCATATCAACGGAAGTGTCTCTTTGTGAAGAATTATGTAAGAATTTGTGATGTAAGTCTTCTGTGTAAAAAAATAAAAAAAGTTTTCTTTGGAAAAGGATTAAATAAAGTCGTATCAATAACAATATGGTGTGTAATATATAGTGTGATATAATCAATACATTATGTGTTCTGTAGAGTACCTTAAAATTATCCTATATCTTGTTGTACAAAATTATTCCTGAATTTTAAATTAGAAATTTAACTTTAATTTGGAAACCATTTCTAAACTTCAAATAGGAAAAGGGATCGCATCTACCTAAAGCATACGACATTGTTTTATCATCAGCAAGTGAAAATTATATATCTTGAGGAGAACAATGTTCTTCGTTCTGAACAGGAAATATATTCAAAAAGGAAAAAACCTCAAACTGTTAGGTGCGTGTTGTCTGATTTTTAAGGCCAACACAGTGTAAGAGAAGCATGCAAATCAATTCACATTTAAAAAAAATTAAAGTTCACTGAATTAAAAAAACAAAAAAAAAAACTTTATAACTTGAACAGAATAGTGTAGTACAAAGTTTCAATGTAGTTCGTACAGTGTACATTTAACCCTTTCAAATAAAAGATTATAATGCAAGTATCTTTTCATCGAAGAAAAGTCTTTGAAGATTGTATCATTTTATCATGGAATAACTAAGAATTCTTCTATAACTGTAAGAATCCTGTAAAATTTTAAAATACTCACATATACATAACTGAGTGAATAAATAAAAATTAAACTCTATGCTCTGTAAACTACCCTGTTTTTATTTTCTTAGAGAGCGTAGTTTTCAAAAACGAATGAAACATTAAATGAAAAGATTTTAGCTATGCAAAAAGAAAATGGTTCAATTTTTGGTTTAAACCAGTATGGCCTTTAATCTATAATCGCACAAGTAAATTGCTATATTTTCTCAGTAGTGTTGTATTTTGACATAAGTCGCACAATTTCTATTATATTGTTCTCAACACTCAAGATGACTTATTTTTAAATTATTTATATTAACTTCGATTTTGTGTGTATGTTTGTCAAAACCAACTTGCCGTTATCCAATCGCGCGGAAATAGCGCTTAACGGATCATTGAAGAAACTCTTTGCTGTTGCGAAATTGTTTTAAAAAATAAAATATAAAATTGTTTTAATCAGAATAATATATCTTTGAATGTGAATGCGAAAATTCACATTAATTTTTAATGAATAAATTTCGAAAAGTAGTTTACCACTTTTTTTGCTAATATAGATGCTTTTAATATTTAAGATGCCTACACCAAGCACACGTTGGCAAAAGAAACGGCGCTTTGTTAATGAATATAAAAATTGGCAACGTATATAAAGGATTTATATTAAAAACTTTTTTCTTTGTTATACTATTATCCTTAATGTAATATTCCATTGTCGCACGAATGACATGGAAAATGGAATGAAATTTTAAAAACATTGCATTTGCGTGACCTATACCACTGTGACTTTCGAATATTCAGCTGGGCTCTGCTGCTTCTCATCAAGACAGGCCACACTGGATTATAACTCCGTTGGCCCCTGCAGCCAATAAAACACTCGTATCGACCAACAGGGAAGGGGGGGGGGGGAGATCGGTATTCATAAACGAAGAACGGAGCGGATCGATATTCCGGCAGGGAGGTGGAATTCTGGTGGGGTTGAAAGGATTCAGAAAGCTCAGGGATGTAGATGTCGGAAAATGTATGGGATGGTATTATACTAAGAGCTAAAGTTGATAAGGAAAATAGTATCGCTCTAAAATGTACTGTCTAACCCAGTGATTCTCAACCACTGTGCCGCCAAATTCTTAAAGTGTGCCACCAAATTTTAGAAATGTACATAGTAAATGTACATGTATATAATTATAATGCTTTTTTTTATTACGAGTAAAGTTTAAATAAAAGAAAAATACTTATATATATATGAATATTGTAACGAAGAATTTTCACTTTCACCGCTTCGTTACATATTTCTCTGTGTCTCGTTTTTGACCTATTTTTTTACATACAACCCCCTGCAGGTGTGTGAGTGTGCGTCTTGTTGTCTGATGTTTGGAAAGCACATCCGTTGAGGCTTTGTTTCCTACGAATTCCGCGGGAGATTTCAAAGATCACTTCGCTACTTTCGGATTAAATTTCTACGCAAAATTGTTATTGACCATTTGACAACATTAGAGGAGAGAATCATTCATTAATTGCCAAATTTAGATATAAAAAATATTGATTGGGTTGGTAATCCATTTGTGATAACGAATACTTCTGTATTTGAATTAACTTTGAATGAAGAGGAAGAACTAATTGCGCTTTCTAATAATCGAGATTTAATTTTAAAATATTTAGAAGAATCAATTCCTTTTGGATTAACATTAGATACGATTATCCCATGATAGTCAAAAAAGCTTTAAAAATATTAGTACAATTTTCTACATCTTATTTGTGTGAATTCGGATTTTCAGTATTAAGCAACATAAAAACGATAAAAAGATCGAGACTGTTAAATGTAGAAGGCGATATGAGAGTAGCATTGTCATTTTTACGACCAAATATAAATGAAATTATCAAAAAACATCAAGCTCAAATTTCTTATTAAAAGTATTCTTATTATTCATTTGTAATTAATCCCTTAATAAACGTACTGTTGTTTTTGTAATACATATTATATTATTTTACATTCCAAATTATTATCATAAACTATTTTACACAGTGTATTTTAGGTAAGTAAACAACTTTTAAACTTATCTTTTTCTTTGTGTGCCGCCAAATTTTGAAATCGTTAAAAGTGTGCCGCGACAAAAAAAAAAAAGGTTGAGAATCACTGGTCTAACCTGATATTTACTTTCTTACTAATATTTATGATGTTAAATTCTACCTTAAAACACTGGTGATGTTCAAGAGTAATTCTAAAAGAATCAAATATGAGAACAAAGTTCGACTTTCCAGCTTTATGTTACTGGGATTCAAATGCTATATCACTGGAATCTTTTTAAAGAAACCGAATAAGAATATATGGACATATTTTTGAAGGAGAAACATTGATGATTGAAGTCTTTAGATCCAAATTTTGCCGGGTACCAAAATAATTGGTTTAAATAAATTTGAATTAACTCACTGGCGGTTATGCACGTATATAAGAGTCAATTGAACCTCAGTTTTTCTAGCAATACACAGCATTTTAAAATTTATAAATAAAATTTAAAATAAAATATTTTTTAAATATTTTTATTAGGACGATAGTTTATAACCTATCTAAAACAAACAAATAAAAAATAATTTTAAAAAACTGCATATTTAAATTAGAAATATAATTTAAAAATATTGCAGGGAAACCAACAGTAGAATTTTGCCCATTCCCTGAACCGTCAGTGGGTTTTAATCATCAACTTTGGTTGCATCAGAATAAGACTCATATGGGTAAGGATTCGCATCAAATATAATTTCATTCATGAAAATTTATTGAATTAAAAGATATCTTGGGAATTAAGGTATTAATTATTTATAAGAAGCTAAATAACTTAAAATACATATTTGTTAAATTGAACACAATTTAGAATATTTTCTTAGGGTCTGTTGTAATATGACATGCCATGTTTACTTTTATTTCGTTTTCCTTGTTTTTAGGTATCGTAAAAAATTTAAACCCTCGATTCTTAATTGCAGTTACGTTAGCGGATTATTAAAATTAATTGCTTAAGAGGTACTTTCTATAACTTGAAAAGTGAATACTTAATAGACAGAAAATATATTTTTCAAACTCTTCAGTGAAAGATAGCGTTATATGCTTTTCACAGAAGGTTTAGACAAGAAAAAATATATCACATTAACGCATCGAGTATTTCATTTGTGGAGCATTTTAACGAAAAGGGTGACATTTTAAAAGACGTATATTGCATGACGACATTTTAAAACGAAATAGCTCGCGTTCCCCAAATAGCCACCAACCAGATACTCTGGTGCCTCATTAAGGCAAGAATTTTAAGAAAACACTTCTGTACATATTCTGTTGGCACATAAATGTCTTTAGGGATATTTGAACAGGTGGCGGGTAGCTGTTGCCTCCCAGCTGGACTACGCTTGAAACCTTCCTTGTTTGTTTAGCTGTTCCTTTTGCTGTGTTTCAACAGTGCAACAAAATTAATTGTGTTACTTGTTCACTTAGTTCCTAAAAAGGCGCATACAAAAAGTGCGCAATAAATTTATTAAAATTGTTTTTTTATATTTTCTATATTTCTCACAACATTTTGATTTAGATCTAAGCACATTTTTTAAGATAATTTCTAAGCCTACTAATAAGATTCCACAATGTATTTGTATCTTTTTTTTTTCATAAGTTTTACTACCTAAATTCAAATTTTCTTGGAAGAAAGTTTAATGTAACATTGCATTGGATTTTTTTTTTTTTTAATTCATGCGGATTTAAATTAAATAGAACATGAAAAAACCAAACGTATAAAAAGTGGGCGAAATACCTATCATTTATCAAATAGGCTAAATATTCTAAATAACAGATGTGAAACCCCAACTGGATCGAGAATTTACTAAATAATTTTTATAAACACTCATGTTAAAGAAAATTCTGAACTATAAAACTTCATATTGTTTCTCTTCGATTCACAATAACCAAATTGCATTTTTTTTTTTTTTTTTTTATCTCATGGACCTTAATTTACATACACTTCCGTTTGATATTCAGAAATAAGAAGACACACAAAGTTGCACTCAAGAATTGTCATTGAACGGTTTAAATTTTTGGTATGAAAGAAATACTTTATTTGCAGCTTCGTAAATTTCTGTCGCGCTTATGTCTAGTAATGTCGTAAACCTTCCTCGAGTCTCAAATAAGCACGAGCCACCTTTGACATTTTATGTCGTTGGCCGAATGAATAAGTCTTTTGATAACAAGATGCTTCGCAATGATAGGATGAGGCTTGGGAGACAGCGATTTTGATTCTGTTGATTTATACCCGATACGTGGTCAGGGTGGCAAAGACAGAAGGGCGAAAATGAGAATGCTTGAAAATTACATGAGGATTTCTTTGTGAGAACTGATTGTTCGTATTGGGTGGGATATTTAGAATATAAATACTGGTACGAGCTTCTTCTTATATTTCAATATGCATTTCAAGTGTGAAAACACTAAATTATTATCATTATCTACTATTTCCAATAAAAAAATTATTAAGGGAATTTTTATCGAATATCTATTGGTTTATTGTGTGTTTTCTAGGATGATCGAATAATTAAATAATTGGTGATCTTATTTTAAAGTTTAGATATTAAAGTTTATGTCATGGGAAAAGGGATTAAAAGTGCACGTTCAACCAATTTCTACTCATCGTAAGCATTCGCTCTTTCCTCTAACTGTAACTTCTTCTCAAAACATTGAGTATTTGATCTTGAAAACCTTTATTGCCAGACAGGAAATCTGAAAGCCGTCATATTCAACATCTCTAATATCGGAGTTGAACCCTCTCCTCCCCCCCCCCCCTTCTGGTCCCCACATTACAAACTACAAAAGCAGGTGGATATGCCAAAGTGTCATTTGATCCATCTTCGGCATTCCCATGTGAATGCACTACTTCACTGTATCATTCCAACCCCATCCCATAGATCCAAGTTTCGCCATGTATCACACGTTGCAAACTACATGAACAGCTGAATACAGGCATGAAATCATTACAGCAGAGGACATTTCCAGTAAAGGATCAGGTATAAAAAAAAGTGCCAAAGCTTACAATTTTACCCATTTCTCACCATTCATTCGCATGTAAGCCCCCCTCTAGCCTTTTTGAAAAGAGTGAGTTGAAGACCTTGAATCAACTCAATCACTCCGTCATCTCTTACAGCCAGACACAGAATCTGAAAGGCGACACGTCTGACATACTCCAATGCAGACAGAGGTCGAACAGTACCAAATAGGGATCCTCAATGTACCACAAGATTGCAAATTACGAGAACAGCTGAATACAGAAGTGCAATTTAATCCCCCCATGGCATTCCCACGTGACTTCACTCTTCCACTAAATCATTCCGACCCCCCATCAAAAAATCCCTCGTTCAAAATCTTCCCCCTTTTTTTTGGTAGTGATGACAATACTCAAGTACTTCGACGAAACCTTGGAATACTTAAAAAAAAAAGAAAAGAAAGGAGTCCCATGAGGAATGTGACTTCCAGGGCCAAGCCGTCGTTGAAAAACTGAATACAGACAAGAGAAGACTGGCTACAAAGACATCAGCAAAGCAGATGTCAGCGTCTCAATTCCAATAGGGGCCCCTCTTTTCCCACGGAGCACGTAATGACAAATTAGAAGCAGAAGGGGCCCCTCGTAAACATGACTTCTTCTATATCTAAAAAAAAAAAATGGGGCCTTTCCAAAATTGTGTGGGTTGGGCGTGGGCTCGTTTAATGAATGGTTTGAGAGGAGAGACTGCCTACAGTCGTCTTTTTAATGAGGATACTCGGAACTTTTTTTTTTCTCTTAAAGTATTGTTTATTAAAACATGGTGAAATTCCTAACCTGCTTACTACTAAAGTCTCTGGTTGTTAATACTTGGTAGAGTGCTGGTGACAGTTACTGATACGATTACATATAACTGAGGCCACTAGCAGAAAGCACTTTTAACTCTTCTTTCAGATGTTTTAGAAGAAAATGTATCAAATGATTTTATCAAAAAATTATGACATATTTTCCTACTTCCTTTTTTTATATTTTTGATGAAAAAGTAACGATATTGTTAAGCCTCGTGATTAGAAAAGAAAATCTTGCGACATGAAAAGATGACAACACTATTGAAGATCGAGAAGGGCAAATGATCGCGAGAGCATAGATGTGGTTCAAAAAACGACGCCATTTTTGATGTTGCTAGAGTTCTGGCTTGGATCTTTTTAATGAAAGGAGCCAGTTTTTTAGCCTTCTTTGTAATCATTATCATTTGTAAATAGATATTGTAACTCTATAAATTTCATTCTAAGTTTCAATTAATTAGTCAAGCCATCAAGAAATGTATTTATTTAATGTTTGCTTTTTCAATTACCTTACAGCAATAACTTTTTCTCTATTCACCTTTCCCACTTTGCTTCATTGAAACAAAACAGGCATCATAACCAAATAAGATTGCGGCGTCAATTTTCTTCACGTTTTTCACCAAATAACTAGTTAGTATCCATTTCCAAACAGCAAACTTGCAAAAAACTTCACATCGATTTTCAAGCAATATCACCTTTTGGACACCTACTTCATCTCCTCCACGTAGCAAACAACACTCATCAAAATCAATACTAATTTCGATGAACAGGCGCAGTTATTTATTCGAATCGAAATTATAAGCAAACAGAATTTCTCATTTCTATCTGTTTACCCGAAAGTGCTTAAAAACATATCGTCAATTTTTCTCACCCAGCACGTGTTGCTGTGTTCCGCACGTAGTATCGTAAATTACTCTGCGCGTCGTCAAATATTCGACCCACGCCTATTAAAAAAGAGGAGGCGAAAAGCGATAGTTAGTGAAATGCGAATTTTAAAGCCTCGTTTGTGGGTTGTAAATATGCAAAGCAGGAACAAAGCTGACACGCGCCTGCCTTTGGTGCACATTATCGCTTTCTGCTATTTTCACACTTCACGAAGTGACAAGGTGCTTTTTATTGTGTTTTTTTTAACATCCCGAGATAAAGGGGATATTTAAGAGACGCACACATTTTATGGCCAGAGTCTTTTTTTGCGTGATCGGTGTGTGGTGTGGCCACTTTAGTATTGATTTCGTATGAGATGACACGGTTAGAATTGAGAGTGCCACAAAAAAATTCTTCAGGAAAATGAGTAGTCAAAGGGGGTTTATATATAATTAAAAGGGCATTTTTTCATTGAAGGAAAAGAAACTCTATGCATTGTAATTAAATCATAAATGAATAATTTTCTCAGAACTAATGCAATAGCAGTTCGATAATTTATCAATAGATTCGCGAGTGGTGAAAAATAATCGGGACAAGAATCTGTCAGGACGATTGATATAATTTTTTATGAAATAGCATAAGAAATCCTTTCAATCAATGCCAACAAACGGTATAGTGGTTAACGTGCTAGCTTCTAGACAGCGAGGTTGCGGGTTTCGAGTCCCGTGTTAGGCATGGGTGTTTGTAAATGTATGTTGGCTTGTCTAATGACGAATGTTTCGGCGCATTATAGCCCTTGTGTTGCTGACGGCACCAGATGATCTGAAAACAACCAACCAACCTTTCAATCAATTATTAAAGCTGATATGGTTTTGACAAAGAAAACTTTTTTTACCATGGAAGATTTACTTTATATCAGATTAATACTATTTTTCTAAATTGCATCAAATATACAATATTTTTTAATAAAAAAAAATTTCATAGAAGAAGTTTAGAAAGTTCATTAAAATACCATATATGAATAATTAAGAGCAGTAAAATATATGTTTATTGGAATAGACTTGTGTATTAATCATTTATTTAAGGGATAGAGAAAATTTAAATAAGCTAGTATAGAGGGTTTTTTTTTTTTCATTTATAAAATACAGAACGTGTTAACGCATTTTTAGTAGGATTCCGAGGCCATTTTTTAAATGCTTAAAATGTAAAGATTATTTTTATAACAACGTACAAAAATTAAACTTTCTTTTAAATCAGACATCGTGGTGAATGTGATACTTTAATGTGTGGACTTTAATGGAGTGCGGTAAAGTAGTTTTATAGCTCTAGAGTGAAGTACTTTACCTCATGTAATTTCTCATTGTAACAAAAACCTACAAAAATCATAACTGAAATTACTGAAATTTTTTTGCATTCTCGGAACCAAGTTTAGATATATTTTTTTTCACTTTCAAAATAGTGAATAGACCATTATCTTGTAAAGTCGTTCAGAGAGACATTTGCTTCTGCAATGGTAACAATATCCATCTATTTACATCTTGTAAAATGGTTTTCATATTAGTTCTACAAGATGCCTTGTATTGAATTACATCCCTAGGTTAAAGACGGTGAACATTATGGTTCTTGCCTTTTTTTTTTAATCTGTAAATATTTGTTTATTACTTCTTTTATTGTTGCTACATGTGTGTTTAAAGACATTGCAATTGATTTCGGTGAATTTTCTCTTGTTTCCGGCGATTTTACATTAGAAACATTTAAAGCTGTGTGAACCTTTTTCTGGTATTCATTTATAGTTTTCTTTCCATGTAAAAGTACTGATTGACGGATTTTTCCTTTCCTGTTACTATTTTTACTTATTTGCGCAAAGATATTTTCATACCATGCATTTCATTACGTTTTTAATTATGCAATAAGAAAATTCCTCTTTTGGTAAGTGTAAAAACCTATTCTTCGATCCACAGTTTGTCTACACGTATAATTCATTTGAAAGTATTAGAGAAAATAATTTTAATTTTCAATAACACATTGCCGTCATCCAATCGCGCTAAAATAACACTTAACCGAACCGATCATTGAAGAAACTATTTGCTGTTGCCAAAATTGTTTAATAAATAAATAAATAAATAAATAAATAAATAAATAAATAAATAAATAAATAAATAAATAAATAAATAAATAAATAAATAAATAAATAAATAAATAAATAAATAAATAAATAAATAAATAAATAAATAAATAAATAAATAAATAAATAAATAAATAAATAAATAAATAAATAAATAAATAAATAAACCTTAAACAACATTTGTATTTTTTAATCTTTTAACTAAATCGTTCTAAAAATGTGCAAACACCATCTGTAGAATTAAAAAAACAAAAAAATTCTAATTCACCGCTGGCCACAAGCTGACAAATAAAAGAACTTATACGATAAATTTAGTAATAGTACCTTAGTTTTTTGGAAGAAGAAAAAATATTATTGTACAATTATCTTTGTAGTTCTCAGCTCATTGGCTAGTTCTAATCCTGGTACGATTAAAGCTATTTCAGTTATAAAGAGTTAGGTTCTCAATAGAAAGTGAAAGTATATGACAAATTATGAAATATTAAAACATAAATTGAATTTCTACCATATATCTCTTACAAGTATAAATACAAATAGTTTTTGTTTACATTTTTCTTCTCGTATTTTTTAAATTGCCGAATTGATGATGTTGTCTGTTTCTAAAGAATGCTCATCGTTGTTGCCCATCTCAACACTCAAAATGACTTATTTTTAAATCCTTTGTGTTAACTTCGATTTTGTGTGTATGTTTGTTAATGGCGAGCAAATCTGAGGTGGCCTTATTAAACCCCTTGTCGTCATCCAATCGGGTCGAAACTTGGCATATAGATTTGATGTCGATGGCAATGCATTCTATCAAAATTTTGGTGACTGTCACTGTCACTAAAAGCTTGCTTTTATGGAATACCAATAAATCAACTTGCCGTCATCCAATCGCGCTAAAATAACATTTAACCGATCATTGAAGAAACTCTTTGCTGTTGCCAAAATTGTTTTAATAAATAAATAAATAAATAAATAAATAAATAAATAAATAAATAAATAAATAAATAAATAAATAAATAAATAAATAAATAAATAAATAAATAAATAAATAAATAAATAAATAAATAAATAAATAAATAAATAAATAAATAAATAAATAAATAAATAAATAAATAAATAAATAAATAAATAAATAAATAAATAAATAAATAAATAAATAAATAAATAAATAAAGTGTTTTAATCAGAATAAATAAAAGATATTTGGATGTGAGTGCATAATTTCACATTAATTTTGAATGAATAAATTTTGAAAGTAGTTTTCCGCATATTTTGCTGATAGAGTGGGTTTTGCATTTAATTCTAAATATTAAAAACAAGCACACGCAGGAAACAGAAAGATAGTTTTGTTAATGAATCTAAAAATTGTCAATGCATATAAAGGATTTATATTATAAACTTTGTTTTTATGGGTTACATTATTTCAAATTGAATATCCGTAATAGAGATCGTGACAGTTTCGCGAAGTTGCCAGGTATTCCACATTTTCTCCTGATAGAAACATAAATGCGAGGTAGAACCCCCTTGAAATACTCCTTTGAATTATGCCTTGCACAGAGAAATGGGCAGAATATCTACAACACAACCAACCAATGCTTACGTACTATATTTCTGCTAACACTAAGGTTATGTATAACTCAAAATTCTTGATGTATACATTGATTGACATTTTCCTAATTCTTCAGTCAAATAACAAAATTTAATTACGGAATTGAATACTTATTAAGATTAATCTTTTAACTCTTTAAAATCTATTAAAAAAAGAAAGCAAAGTATGGAATAAAATAAAATAATCTGTGAAAATGGAATAGTTTTCAAATTACTGTTTTCAAATTTTATTTTGCAATAATTTTTCAATTAATTTTTTAAAATTTTATTTAATGTCATAAAATCTGAAATATGATCCAAATACTTTTTGTCTCAAACACACGAATACAGGCACAATGTGAAAATTTGCATTTAGAGTAAAATGTTATTAACTAGACTATGCAATTCTGGTCCTTTAAATCAAGTTAAATAATTAAACAATACTTTTATGTCTGTAATCAGACGTTTTTTATTTAAAAAATATCTAAATAAAAATTTCCTTATGGTAAGGAATACATATTTTGTAAAGAACCATTATGCAAGATATTATTCAATAGATATGTAATGAAACATATTTGTAGTGTCATCAACGCAAATACTTAACAGGAGTCATTACAAATTAATGAAAATTTTTGGGTGAAATAATAGAACCTTAAGTTTTTTCAAGAATGTGTTATTTAGCAAATTTACACATATATGTAATTTTAACATTTGCGTATTTTCTGCATTTAAATGTCGTAATTAGGATGCGTAAATTTTCTTTAATTTCGTTCTAATTTTCTATTTCGAGTGCATTAATAAAATTTGATGATGAAATAGGAAAAAAAAATATTCCAAACCTAACTATTAGTAAGCATATTATCTTCTCTCTATAGTAAAGTGATGCATTCACGCAATTCTTTATTTTTATTAGTCTTTAGTTTTAGCAGTCAATTACTGTTTTCATGGGGTAATCTTTCTAACAGTTAAATTTAAGCATTAATCAATTTCAACTTTTATCAAGATACATAATCAAAAGAAAACACAAATTTTATATTCTAAACTCTGAATCCGTATCTGGTCATGAGAGGATTATTGCGTTAATGTAAATACTTCAGAATTTGTATTAAAAATAATATAACCCACAAAAAGTTTTTAATATAAATTCTATAAATGCATTGCTAATTTTTATATTCATTAACAAAGCACATTTTCTGTTGCCAGCGTGTGCTTGGTGTTGGCATCTAATTTTAAATATTAAAAACATCTCTATCAGCAAAATATGCGGTAAACTACTTTTCAAAATTTATTCGTTAAAAATGAATGTGAATTTATGCACTCACATCCAAATATCTTTATTTATTCTGATTAAAACAATTTTATTATTTATTTACTAAAACAGTTTTGGCAACAGGAAAGAGTTTCTTCAATGATGCTATTTCAGCACGATTGGAATACAGCAAGTTGGTTTATTAGTATTCTGTAAAAGCGACCTTTAGTGACAGTGATAGCCGCCAAAATTCGATAGAATGCATGGTCATCTGCCAAGTTTCAGCCTGATTGGATGACGGCAAGAGGGTTAATTAGACCTCCACAGATTTGCCCACCATCCACAAACATACACACAAAATAGAAGTTAATATAAAGGATTTTATAAATAGCACCATTGTAATGAATGAATTGCTTTGGTCTTACTTATAACTTGGGGTTTTATTTATTTATGATTAGGGAAAAATCTCACAAAAAATAAATACCTGGCTAACAATTATAAAAAGCAGTTATATTTAAACAAAAGCTACTTAAAATATGTTTGCCATAGCAGCTGTTGCTAAATCTTTATCTTACCTCACAATGGGTAAGGAATGTGCGTCAGGCCAATTCACTTAAATCTATTTGCACAACGAAACAGTCCACAGCAAGAAAATCCCTCGAGGTTAAACAAGAGCTATTGTTTCAAAAAGGCATTTAACCACGAAGATATAACTTACCACAAAAGCAACACAAAAAAAAAAGTTAAAAACAACTTCCAACGAAAGTGCTTGAGAATCTTTGACGCAAACAATGCCCCTCTGTATTTAATTATCTTGAAAAGGAAGCGCTCTATATTTTTTGTTTTCAGAAAGTCCATTAGAAAATTAAATTTCGTGTTTAAAGCGAGTGGTTTTTCGCATGCTCTGCAGAAACTCTGCGGTGGCGGTTTGGAAAGTGAGAAGTTTTGCAGGTTGCTGTTAAAAATCGATATAAATGTTGCGAAGGGGAGGGGGATTTTTCTGGAGGTTTATAATGAATATAAATGAGATGTGGTGAGATAGAGGGAGGCACTGAAAACATTATTTATAAAAAAGTAAGAGTGATTGGGAAAATGTTTTTTACCATTGTGCAACGGCAGAGGAAAGAGAAAAATATTTAAATATTTAATTTTGAATATATTCTAACCCTCATGATTTCGTGTAGTTTACTTTAACCCTCAAAACAACGACTTCTATTTAATTATAAATACGTGTGAATTTTGTTTTTCAAGGATTTGTAGTGAAAAAGCAAAAACACAAAAAAAATATTTTAATGTTATGTATATTTATTGAAACGTTTTAGTTCCAATTAAAATCTAGCTCTTTTAATATTTTCCAGCTGATTTTTTAAAAAATAATTATGTATATTACATTCAGTCTAATTTTAATTTTAAGGGTATGAAACAAATATTTGTTTTGTTTGTAGTATAAAAGCATTAAACTATTTGTAATATAAATAGTTATGCATCCATAGTTTGATGTCAAGATGTACCTATACAGTCTTATTAACTTTGCATAGTATTATTATCACCTAAAGAAGTTATGTGTGATTTGTATATATGCAAAATTTTTAATGCAAATAAAATTAATATAAATTTTATGGACTGATTTCATGAAAATATAAATATTTAAATACCAAGTAAAATATTTATTTTGAATTGAAAACTGTATAATTTTACTTTTAAACTCCTTCAAATATTAATAATAAAAATACTCTACATTATAAGTAATTTCACTAGATGCTTTAAATACTTACAAATTACAAAAAATTTTCTTTTGCCAACAGCATCTACGCTCGTATCTGAACATCCTCATTTAATGACCATGCGCCTTTTCTTTTAACTCATCTTCATCTATTTCAAAGATAAATCCTACTGAAAAAATTAAAACAGTTTGTGATTAATTTTTTACTTATTATCTTACTGTACTCAATGAAATTTTAAATAAGTTATTCTCGTTGTCTAAGATATTTCTTTGTTGCATTTCGTTTTAAACACTTTTTGTTGAAAATCAGAAAAAAAAGTGCATAGACACAACTTTTTATTCATTACGCATTAAAAACTAATTTACCTGTTTCATTATGTAAATTCTTACTGAGGTACTGAAGAATCATCTACAATGTAAAAATTGAAAAACAATGAAAACAAAAATAATACAGTTTCAATAAGTAATTTATAAGTCAGAAGAGTTTTACATATTTAAATTCAATTCAAATTCACAAATATTTTCCTTTTTTATACCTAAAATGGTTTCAGATGCAAAAATCTTACTAATAACCTTTGCAAAATTACTATCAGGGTTATAAAGGTTAAGTTGGTAACATGCACAAAGAGGGGGGGGGGGGGTAGAATTTTAAACAGGATTTTATTAAACTGCAATTAAAGCGATAGTAGCTGATTTAATCTACCTATACTTAATGAAAGATTTACAAATATTTTATTAATTTCCACAACCATTTTATTAATTTCCGATATTTGGTGGATATGTGTTTAATTTTAAGGATTTCAAATTTTATGAATTTGTGTACCACATGACACAGCAACTCATAATTTATTGTATGATACTATACCTAAATACTTCACAGATTTCAAACAAAAGAAAATAGTGAAAATTTTTATTATAATTTTTTTTACTTTGTCATATTCGTAATTTCAGATAGGTGTATGTTGTTAATTATTAGTTACATAATTATATAATAGTTCTTTTAAAGATTAAAGAAAAAATTATAACTTGAATTGTTTCTAAAACTAGTTCTAAATATACAATTTATTAAAACTCAAAAACAATTTCATTCAAAGAATTTAAATATGGATTAGTCATTGGAAAAAATAAGCAAATATGCTAATGTTGATACAATATGAAACCCTTCTCTAAATCAGTATAGTATGACTATGAGACAGAAATTACAATTTTAAATTAAGCGTTTATGCTTTTGTAATACAGGGTGAGTTGGATGTCGCGCACATAAAGGTTAATATACCGTAATTCAGTAAAATCGTATTGAGTTTCGATTTCCTCTCAGTAGATAACAGTGTAGATTGTTTCTAATATATTTTAATAGGCATCTAGTGCTCATGACTTCACGTGTAAAGCGTTTGTTGTTCAAGTCGGTAACATGGTATTTCGCCAGGAGTAGCGAAGTGTTATTTTGCTCAAAAGTCATATTCTCACATCAGTGAAGAGTTTTCACATTGATGTGAACTCTTTAATGCAACAGTATCCAATAATTCAACGGTAACACGATTAGTACCCCGTTTCAGGACAACTGAATCAGTAGCTGTCAAGAAATAACTAATAGTTTAAAAAACTAAAAAATACGCTTTAATAGAAAAGTGAACTAAAAAGAAGAAAATAATTTTAAATAAGTTTGAAATAAGAATAGAGTGATTAACAAGAAATATTTGTTTTATCGTAAAAAAGCGTAAAAAGCGTGCTTTTTAAGATATTTTCATATTGGCTCTACTTTTACCAATATCTGTCATTAAATATTTTCAACAACTGACATCAAGCACCCCACGCTTTTTTACGATAAAATAAATATTTCTTGTTAATCACTCTATTCTTATTTCAAACTTATTTAAAATTATTTTCTACTTTTCAGTTCACTTTTCTATTAAAGCGTATTTTTTAGTTTTTTAAACTATTAATTATTTTCTACTTTTTAGTTCACTTTTCTATTAAAGCGCATTTTTTAGTTTTTTAAACTATTAATTATTTTCTACTTTTTAGTTTGGTTTTCTATTAAAGCGTGTTTTTTAGTCTTTCAACTATTAATTATTTTTTCTGTAAACTCTAATTTTTTTTAGTCAGTGTACGAAATTCTCCAGTTGTTTCTGCCAATAGTCACATGCTTGTCTCAAATTTAAGTCATGTGTATGCCTTAGTACACACCGTATTACTTGGCACAAAACACTACCATGTCTCTGAATATGAAAAATCACTAATCCTGAAGATCCTGGTAAGGATAATGCGACTAAAAAAACACGCTTTGTATAACTGTTGTTCAAACGGCACATCAGGGTTCGATTCCGGAGAAGGTTGGTTGGTTGGAATTTGACTGCGCAAGGGTAACACGAGCTAATCCTTGTGATAAAACTACAAACGCGCCTGGTAGTTTCCCTTATTGGTCTTGACGCAGACACTCCGGGTCTCAGGAAAACAAAAAATCGCTAATCCTGATTATCCTAGTAAGGATAACGGGTCAAACTGTTTAAAATATTGAATTGTCATTGGTCCTTAATAAGTATGCCAAATTTCGAGTTAATCCAACGTTTTGAAGGGGGTCAAAATCATGTTCAAAGATTCCGTTACATACTAACATACATCTGAAGCTAATAAAAGCGTGTTTAAAAGGGCGTCGTTTTGGACAATGAAAAATTGAGAGGATTTGAAACGAAGTTTTTGCGTTTGACAAATAGTTTACACTCTACACATGATTACTGACTTAAAAACGAACATTACTTCAGCCATGTTTACTACAAATGCTGCCATGTTTCGCAGAGTTTCACAAAATCTGGCAAAACGAACACGCTTTTTTATTCGAGGAAAAGGACGTTATTTCAAACAGTTATTAAATTGCTTAGATTTTGTCTGCTAAAAATAAAAGCCATCATTCCAAGTAATCTCTGTAATAATTTATTTTAAATTAAATTCGTAAAATGATACTTTTACGGGTAGATAAACTTTGATGTGTCCGACTTTAAACTCAGACTATATAAGGTATTTAAATTTTCTTTACAGGCACAAAGTAGTAAATATTTAATTAATCAAGTTTTCGTAGTTTTTCAGTGACTTTGCTAACACATCATCTAAGAAAATACTATTTAAGTATTATAAATAAATAATTCTTTAAACTTAATCTCTTCATCAGAATATCTCTTCTCAGAATTTACGCATGACAAAACTTTGAAAGAACACATTGAAATCTAAAATTATTCAAAATATTCACAGAGAATTGATCCTTTGTGACAGGATCATGGCATGAGATTCATTCTCTTCAGTTGCATGGCTATTAATTAAAATTATCAAACAACATTAATTAGTGTCGTTTAGATAAATGCAGGGTGTTACAAATAAAGACGCAATGGAGCCACCGTTTTGTGGAAAACCACATATAAATCTCTATTTTTGCTCAATTTCTTTTATACTTACACAATGTATATGTATAGTTTAGTGAGTGTATTACACGTATATAATTGTCGTGTTTCGAGATAAATTAGTAGTCAAAATATATTATGCGTTGTTATGAAACCGAACTTGAACCTTTAGAATTCCTTTCTTAGATAAAGAAGTCACAATAAATTAGGAATTTTTTGAGAAATAAATAAATTCTAAAATTTAAGGTATTTCTTATTGATGTTACTTATTGTGTTTTATTGTGTTTTATATTACTTTCAATGTTACTTATTTCAAGAACTTAATGCCAAATGAAAGCGAGTTCATTCTTTTCTCAGGTTAAGAATCTCGGTGTAACATAAAAAAAAAAGCAAGAAAAATAAGAAAGGAGTTGAGGAGTCTAGATTTCGAGCATAAATCACCCTGGGTACATTATTGCGGCGTTCCACCAGGGAGGGCTCAAAAGCAGGACGCAAATTGAAACGAACGAGCGAGAGTCCTGGATATTGGACGCATCCATCATTTACGCCAGGACGCGTCCTGGAATTTCCACTATCCCGCTTTTCCTTCGTCTCCAAAGCAATCTAGAAAAGGAATTTTCTGAGATGCCGCAATGGTGCATAAGGAGTATTGGGTTAAATAAAAATGAAATAAATCATAAGCATGTATCTTGTTGATTATGCAACAATTAACATTAAATTGTTTTAATACATCATAAATGTTTTAATTATATGCAAATTCAAAAAATAAAATCAAAACCAAGAAAGTTCTAAAAATCTATTGCAGAAAAATCAAAACTATTATACAGAATAGATAAATATAAAAAGTTAGAAAGCCATAGCACACACGCATTCAACGCATTACTACATGAAAGCAGAATGTACAATACAATCCTAAATATATTAGAAAAATTATAAGCCAAAGCCAGATATTAAGAAGACGAAAACAGATACGAAATCTTAAATACGAAAGGTGTTCAAGCCCCTTGATGAAGAAACTCATTCAGGATTTCATATTTAAGATTTAATATCTGTTTTTGGCTTATTAATATCTGGTTTTGGCTTATAATTTTTTTTGGTTTAAAAAAATAAGTTATATTCTATAGGAATACATTTACTTAAAACGTTTATTTATAAATGACCTTATTTAAAAAAAAAAGATGTATAAAACCTAAAAATTATACAGTAGCCCTTCAATATATCCCTCTTGTCGAAAGGCAAGTAAATGCACGATACATCCGATTGTGCTATACAGGGGCATAGCCAGGGGGAGAGATATGGGGATATATCCTCTCCCGAAATTTTTCAGCTTGGAAAAACTTAAGGATTTTTTTGTTTCAAAATAGTAAATTTATTCAAAAAGTTTTTGAATTTCTAAATATACGTAGGAAAATATACTTGTAACAATATATTTGACATTAATAACAAAAAATATGTTTATGATTTGTTGAGTTATAATTTCATATCTCCTCCCGATAAAAATCTCTGGCTGTGCCCCTGGTGCTATATATCGAGCGATATTATTAAATTAAAAATAATAATAATAACAATAATAACAATTTATGAACATATGCACTTAGTTAAAAAAAAAAAAAAAAAAAAAAACTTAGGAGGAAAGTATGCACAAAAATAGAATATAGTCACTTAAATAACAAAAATTAGTTTCATTTACCTTTCATTATTATGTAAAAGTGCATACACATTTTTTCGCATTTTGGGAAAGTAGAAATATAACATCGAAAAATCAGAAAAAATTCGGAGGCTGCAAAAATGCGATACATCTGAATATGCAATATATCGAGGCGCGATATAACTAGGGGTTACTGTACAACTATTTTGAATGTCTCAATACATTAGTAATTATTTCATATGCTGTGCCTGTTTATAAGACATTATAACCACTTATTAAGTACAGAGAAAAAAAAAGGTGTTTATTATTATTTCGAGAGAGGCGAGACAAACATCCGAACTTGTGTTTAATATTGCATACATCCAAGCTTGTGTGTTTAAAATTGAATTCATGAACCAATTAAATTAAAACGTCTAAACGTAAGATATAATTAATTTTCCTACCATATTATGTAATATTGAATATTACATATTTTATTATTTGCTCAAAATAATACTACTTCATTTCTTAAAGAAATCAATTTAATATATAACGATTGTATCGAAATTTGAAGAGCTAATAGTAAGTGCTTTATTATTAATGTTGCTACATTCGATTAAATACACGCTAAAATTTCGTCCAATCTTTACTTGAAAATGAACCAAATTTTTACCTAATTTAAGTTTGACGAATTTTAAATTTTTAATTATTAGTAAACCAATGTTAAAACACATGTTACTTTTGTAATATCTAGTGAAGATTCAAATTTTTCCAACAATATTTCGGCAAAGATTGTGATCGTAAAATATAACATTATATCAATAAGGGCACTGATTATCACACTTAATTTAAATAATATTGACGCTTTGTTATCAAATTCTGAGTATGTACCTGAAAAGGAAATATTTTGCTCCGAAGGTTGATAAATGTTTAAAAATAAAAATTAAATATATACAACAATATTAGAGCAGAAACATTCGATCAAAATAACAGTTTATTTCAAACAATCAGTTTTGAAAAAAATAATACAAATGGAAATGTTATGATTGACCCATTGTATTTTGCATCTTACTACCACCATTTAAAATTTTGTAAGACGTTACTGCCATCTATTAGGTTTCATATAAACTTTTTACATGAAACTGTATTTTAAATACAGTTTCTCTTTTTGGATGAATCTTTTTATTGAAGACACTTAACATTTTCAAAGACTCAGTCTAATTCAAAAAGAATTTCAAGACAAAAATGTTTTGTTAAATATAAATTTAATTGGACACTAGTAAATTAATTACTAATTATTTAGATGTGAGTGCCTGAATATATATTGTTCTTACAATTAGCGGAGAAATTCTTAATTACAAAAGTTCTTATTCGATATAAATTCTAAAGAAAGTTATAATGCTCTTTTTTATAGAAGGGATACTTACCTACAGCCCACATGTAGGACTTGAATCCCCAAAAGAATTAACTGTGCAATGTAACCTGAAAAATAATTAACGTGTGAAATATTAAAAAATAAATAAATTAGCGTAAATCAGATTGAGGGTTTTTTAAATAAAAAACTCTTAATATTTCAGCTTTTTTTTTAAATAAATGATTATATATTTCAAATTAACAAAGTTCTTAAAATTAGATGGAATTTGAAGGCAATACATGTTAACATAACTTATACTAAACAAAAATAAATACAATCCAATAGGAATAAACTTAAGGATATGTAAAAATAATAAATCGTAAAAATAATATATTTCACAAGAGTATCGCAATTTGTTTAATAAATCGTGGGTTGGTTGGTTGTATTCAGATTATCTGGCACCGTCAGCAACACGAGGGTTATAATGCGCCGAAACATTAGTCATTAGACAAGCCAACATACATTTACAAACACCCATGCCTAACACGGGACTCGAACCCGCAACCTCACGGTCTAGAAGCTAGCACGCTAACCACTATACCGTCAATAAATCGTGGGATTTATATTAAAACCATACATAACGAAAAAATTAATTCGTGAAAATTGAAAATGTAAATAGTAATTTTGTGTTAAAATATTAATTAAATGAATGAATTGTATTTTTATTTATTTAAGTTTTAATTTAATGTTCAAAGTTACAAAGTACAAAAATGCAGTCTATAAAAATGTACAATGTTTACCTTATTGAACTTATAAGTATATTGCTACCAACATAATTTGTTGTTGAAACTCCTAGTAAATTGTTCTTATAATTAATTCAAAATCTATAAAAAAAAAGTTTTGACAACACATATTCTGATAATTATACTTTTAAACTTTTATTAAAAAATTGTCTACGTAATTATAAATGCGAAAGGGATAAATACATGTTTTCTAGATTCCTATTGTTGTATTACAGTTATAGTTTTATTATTATTCATTAATGCTAAGAAAACTAAATTAGTTACTGAGCAAAGTAAAAAAAAAAATGAAAACCCCTGTTTTAATTGATCTCATATGGCATATTTATAATCTTAACTTTCTTTTATTAATATAGCTTATTGCTTAAGTGTCTGAGAAACTAAGTTTGATCTTTAATCTCAGTAAATCGTAACAGTGGTCCTCGGTGTGATTCTAAGGTGACATTAGCGAATCAAAAATAAATTGAGCTCTGAAGATGTTAAAACTTAAATGAATTAATTGTATTTAATCTATATTTTACTTGTACAGTGGGTGCCCTTTACCTTCGATTTGGTGGTCATGGCTGTGTGTCAGCCATAAGTTGAGGTGGTACTCTATGTTTTTTTTTTATTTATTTATTTTTTTATTAACGAAGTAATTTTTTTTAATCTATTTAACATCCTTTAATAAATACTAAGTTTAGACTAAAGAGTTTTTATTACTCGACGTAGGATTCCTTAATTTCATCCCCAGTCATCATCTTCATCATTTAATATCATTTCACGTGTTTAGAAAACTTTGTGCCTATCCACTGAATTGATATTAATTCTATAAAAACACTAGCCTGGTAAGCACTGATTGCCTATGAGGATTCCTCCCAAAAATATCAATTTGCTTTATTGTCTACAAGTACTCCAAAGAAATCAAACGCTACCACTTGACGGCAATCATTAGAATTCATAATTTTTCTGGCTGACCATTTTACTTGATGGGTTTTTGTACAACGTCTTGCTGTTTGTTTGGGAGATTACAATTATATAGTTTCATTTTTATATTTTAATGTGAGCAGTACTACAGTAGTTACTGAACATAGTATAAAAATTAAAAAGGCAACGCTGCAATCTATCATGCATGACATAATTAAAACCTAATTTTATGTCTTTTGATATTATAGCTTTTTACTTAAGAATCTCTTCCTGGCAGATTCTGCAACTTCTTGTCCTGTAACCATGAACACTTTCCAGTGCAAACGAAGAAAAATAAAACAATTGGACAGCTGGAAAAGCAACGTCGAAAGGAAGATTTAAAAGTTCCACTTCTACAGAACACGTAATGAGAGAAGCCTTCCGGGAGGGATTTCGCTTGTCGCTCGGGGGAGGCCAAAAAACACACAGTGGGGGTACGTCCGGGGTCACACTGTTAACGAATCCGGGGCTTGGTTAACCGTAGCTCGGTACACCCCGCTGCGTGTGTTGCTATGGAAACTAGAGGCCAGGATGCATAGCCAATGAGGAGATGTCACTGAAAATTCGGTTCCCTATCCATGGCCCCTGATATTTCTGTCAGGGATGTCTGTGTAATATTTTTTTTTCTTTGTGTGGTATTGGGAAGACCACCTATAGGAAAGTAACGATTCTTTTTTCTCATTTCATTGTCTTTCATGTGAAAATGACTCGCTTTAACGATTTGTTTATTTTTAATGATTAGTAAAGTTGACTTACTTTTACAAGTGTATATGTATCTCTTCCGTATCAACCTTTACTCGGATCTCGGATGTATACGTATTTTATTTAAGAAGAAATCACCGGTACTTAGTATTTTTGTTATAAATGTAGCAATATGTACATCACTGAAATAATAATAATGTCGAAACTGATACTTGAAACAACCTGATAAAATCAAGCAGTAAATTACATGAAAGCTTTAACAAAACCAATCAATGTTTTATTTTAGATTGAAATTCTTTTTAAAAAAATGGCAAACACTTTTCAAATTCTACCTTCTACTTTAGAAAAGTTTTTTTTTTTTTTTTTTTTCATAAATAAAATCTTACAATACATCATGTCTATTTCTGTACACTCAAATTCTGTAATGCTAAAATATTCTTTAATTTTTGTCTGATTTTGCAGCTGGGATTAAAAGAATCAAAATATTGCTTCAAATTTCTGTATAAACATATGTAAAAAAATTTCTTTACATTAAAAATCATTGTAAAAGTAATTGTAAAAATTGTGTAAAAAAGTAATTGTGTAAAAATCATTTTAAAAGTAATTATCATTTTTTTTTTTTTTTTTTTTTTTTTTTTTTTTTTTTTTTTTGACTTACAAATATCATTACTAGAAGCAGAGATATAAAAAAATTTAATTTTGGGGGATTTTTTTTTTTATGAACATGCAAATTCGAAAAATGTGTTTTCTGTATCTCTGCTTCTGTATAAGATATTCGTAGGAAACAAATAACCCTTTTGAATTAAATTTAATGAAATTAATTATCACACAATTAGAAAGAAAAAAATTATTTACCGCAAAGTAACTTCCCCTAAACCAAACGGACCATTTGTCTTTAACTTGAAACTTTAACTCTTTGTTCCGTCCTAGAAACTGTCTAGAGTATTCTTTTTCGAAACTTCATCAAAAGCACACATTTTTTTATAATTTCAACAGCATTCAAAACTGAATTGATAAATTTTTTAACGTTCATTAACCTTCTGAATAAGATTTATAATTTAATTATGTCTTGTATCTGTAATCAATTTTTGGAATGAGTAAAATTTTAACAAACGTTTAATAATCATTACAACTTTAATCAATTATCTTTATTACCCAGACCACTTAACACAAGGTCGGAAATTTAACTGGCTGGAAGAAAAAATGCACATGTCTAACAAATATTTTAAATTCATTTTTACTGTACTCAGACTGCAATAGATCAAAATAAATTAACGTATTGAAACTATCTTAAACAAAACAAATAACTTAAAAGTAAAATAGAAGTGCACGGGATGCGATCTTATTTTTTAAAACGTAAAGGAAAATAGAAGATAGATTAAAAACAGAAAAACTGGAATTGAGTTCAAATTTATTGATTTAATGGGTTGTTCAGAGAACAATCTCTTGGCAAAATACGAATGTATGGAAAGGGAGTTTAAATATTAAAGCCATTCTAATTAACTAACAAATAAACAAACTAAGAAACATAAAATTACGCTACAAGATTTTATTTATCAGTGAAGTAAAAATCAAGGGTGAAACATTACATGAGATCATTTTCTTCCATTGTCCCAAATAAAGCAAATGTGTACAGGGCAACATTTTTTCAATATTAAAATACATTGAATTTTTTTTAAAAAAATTGTATCCTAATTACTGATATTTTCGAACGAAAAGTAATTTTTAGTAATTAGCTGGTTTCCATTTCTTTTGTAGAAATGTTTTTCATGTTAGTTATAATGTTTTTTTTTTATTCTAAAATTTATTTTTTAAAAGCAATTTTGAAAATATTTTAAAGACGTAACTCATTTTTTTCTAAAATTGAAAATTATTTAGAAGAAGCATGAAAGTTGATAAAATTTATGATTTTTCCAAAAAATTCACTAAAAATAGTTTTGATTAAAATCGTAAATTTTTTTTTCAAAGTTCAGTTATATACATTTTAAGATACTGCTGAATTATTAGTTATAAAGAGGTAATATTTGTAAAATAAAGATTTCATTTGTTTGCAAAATATAGCCTTTTCACTTTAATATGATTTTGAAAAGAAAGAATCTTCCGATCGAACATTCACTTCAAAGTTTGGAGAAAATACAAAAAATAACTATTTCTTCTGAATTTTTTTAAATTTCTAAACGTTATATATTTGAAATGCAATTGTTTGCAATGTGTAGTGAAAGGGTGGTACAACACAAGAAAACACTATTCTATGCATTTTTAAAACATATATTATTAATTAAAAATACTCATAAGTAAAATTTTTTGTATAAAACAGGGATTTTTCTGTAAAATGGGTACGAACGTTATTTCCTACATTAAAAAAAAAAAAAAAAAAAAAAAAAAATGCTTTTGTTTTCTTTGGTTCACTTTTTTCTCGAGCTCTCTATCCAAGTGATGCATTTTGAAGGAAACTTTAGCAGAAAAGTCGGGCATAATGGATCTTTTTTAAAAAAAAAAAGGTGTCCTAATGTCTTTGGCGTCAGCACCACACACTTTCTGTCTTGTCTCTCTACACAAGCGTTCTACAACTTCTGAATGACAAGGAAAAGAGTTGAACGAGTCCCTAAGTAGCACAGAAATGCTGACCAATTTCCCCAGACATAGGCCAATCCCGATGTGGAACGTTGCGAATCGGTCGTTGGAAACAATATTAGCCAATCTCGCCCAATTCTGGAAATAATATAGAAGAGGTTTTTGAAATGTCGAAGCACAGTTTTAAAATTGGGATATTGTATTTATGAGAAACAAAACTATGAGGAGGTATTAACATGTTTGTTTACTGAAAAATCGCGTATTTCGGAACTATGCTCGGCCAAAATTAACCAATCTTCCACTGTTTCCTCCAATACAGCTGTGCTACCTCGGATGCGAAAGTCTTTACTAGCAAATGTTCGTTTGTTACTTCCCAGACCTATTACAAGCATTCCATTTGATTATGTCCAATAGTGGCAATAAAATTAAGATTGGTTGCCTTGAAATACCTGATTATCTTTCTCTAGGAAAGATCTCGAGATTTCATAACCCGACGACCCAGTTCTCTTACGTCTCTCCTTTCGTACGAAATCATTGCCGAAATCAAATTTTTTGGGTGAGGAAAGGAAGCATTTAGTTCAGTAACTTGTATTCCAGTTCGTTTGTTGAAGAAAACAGTTAATGCAGTCCCAATCACAACCATGTACGCTATGATCCAATGGATAAGCAAGTAAGTTTATGAGCGTCAACTTCCGAGTTTAAAACTTCCAGTAAATATTCAGGGAGATATCGAGATAATCGAATTGCCTCATGCATGGTCCTTCAGATAATTAACTTTTTTTTAATGCAAAAATATCAAGAAAATATAACTGATCTGTGCTCAGTACTTTCATCTCAATTTGGGGAATTAAACATTCAACACGTAAAGAACCAGTCTGGGGAAATTTTTCCCAGTTCTTCCCACTGAAATATGTTGGTCATGTTGTAGTACTATCTATATGTTTAAATAGGCATCTGAATGGTAATTCATTGAAGTATAGGAGGCATATATCCCACTGAAGTGGTCTTCCAACATTCATTTTGAACAGTCATATATTTTCCAGCCTGTATTAATGCAGTCCTAATCACAGCCATGTGCGCAATGATCCAATGGATAAGCAAGTAAGTTTATGAGCGTCAAAGGAAAAGAAAGAGCCACGAGAAAGGCCACCCAGATCGAAACCCATCAAAACACAGTTTTTATCAATGTTTCAAAGGTTATTTGCCTACGATAATTATTATATAATTACTTATTTGATTTTTTTTCCAAGTTCTATCTAATTCATTCCACACAAAGCAAACTAATGTGCCTCTATAATTTAGTGGTTGGTGTATTCTACAAATTGATGGAAAAAAAGTATTTTTTTGTATTTATTAAAAACTTTGAAGTGAATGCTTGAAGTAAATAAAACAACTTTAACAAAAATATGTAAGAAATAACGTTAGTTCCCTTTTATAGAAAAATATTTTTTTTTAACAAAAAAAATTATTTTTAAATACTTTTAATTATTAATATATGTTTTAAAAATACATAGAATAGTGTCTTCCTGTGTTATACCACCCTTTTATTACACATTGCAAACTATTGCCTTTCAAATATATAATGTTTAGAAATTTAAATTTAGGAAAAATAGTTATTTTTGTATTTTCTATAAACTTTGAGGGAAATGCGCGATCAGAAGATTTTTTTTTACAGTTTTTCTTATCAAGATATGTAACAACTTCTCTCACCTCCATGCGTTTCAAAAATATTTTTTTTTTCAAACCACCCTATTATACATCTAAGCGCATTTGTCATAAAAAACACATTAAAAATGAAATAAAATATCATAAAGAAGTAGTAGCCCAATTGCAACGTAACCCAAAAACATTCTTTGGAATGTTCTTTTATACGGTCAACAAACAGCCCGATGGGAAATTAAATGAGAAAAAAAACATAACACAAAATATAAACGACCCTTACTAGGAGCTTTTAGTTATAGCATATAGATGTTACATTATAGATCCTGATATACAGCGTTTCAGTTGACAAGTCCATTTACTTTGGGAAGGCGAAAAAGAATTTAACAAAAACTACTTCTTCCAAAAACTAATCGATGCAAAGAGAGGATTTAGAGTGAGCATGTAGGGGACGCATTGGGGGAAGAGAGGGTCATAAATAAATCCTCTCCAATCAGAGAGGGAGGAAGTTTCTCTCTCTTTGCACCGAACATCGAAGCATTTAAAACTAATTGGTGTAAAGCTTAAAAGGTGCTTCGGTTTCCGCGTTGATTGATTTAGAGCTCTATTCTCGTGAAGGTACAAAGGAAGAAGGCGGCTTCGCGAAAAAAAAAGCAACTTGGTTTGATTAAAAGAATTCCGCTGGTTTGAAAGAAGTGATGTGAGTTGAATGAGTTCCTGAGAGCTCAAAGAATGGATGAGTCTTTTTCAGGAGTAATAATACACATTTTTGATAACTGATCCACTCGATTACAAAGAATGTAACATTTCTCTCGATAGCAATGCTAGTTGTTGATTGACACTTATTGCATTCTTTAATGTTTGAAGATTAATTAACTTTCAATTACAGTAGTTGAATAATCATATGGGACGGATTTCTATGAAATACTTTTTTGCTGATTTATAAACACGAAAAACATGCACATACAGTTTGTAGATAAACACCTGTATTAAAATTGATGTTATCAAACACGCTTCTAAGTGCTCCGACAATAATTAGCAAATCAAACTGGGATTACGTTTGATAATTTGAAAAATATTTAGAGAGTAGTTTAAACTTTTCTGCAATTTATTTATGTGGGTGTTGTTATATATATACCTAAACTAAACCAATAAAACCTATATTTCTTTTAAGATAAGACAAGAATAATATAGTTGAAAGAGCTTTTTAATAGAAATTGCCTCGAAGAAGTTATTTAAGCTAAGGCGAATTGGCAGTCTTGGAAACTTCATAAACTATCTTATAAAAGTTTTTGAAGTGTGATTTAAAAAAGCAGTTAATTTACCTTTAATCTTTAATAGTGAACCTATATTACTCTTGTTTGATGTATAAAGTTAAAAAAATCATATTTTTAATGAAATATTATGGTAGATATTGTGTACACGGTAGCATTCTTATACATCTTACTAATGGTAAAACTAATCCAAGGTTCTGCTCTTGATTGCAACAAGTTTCACACTTATACATTCACTTTGGATTAAAACAACTGACAAAAGGCTAAAAGTTTAAAGTGCAGCCTAAGCCGCAAAGGCTGAAATGTTAAAAAGAGAGCTCTAAACTCGATGAATTATGTCTTCACCGCATGGCGAGGTTACTCAATAATTTTTTTTCTTCGCGCATCGTTGGTGAATTATTGGAAGATTCTCTCCTCCGCGCACCTGTCCCCAATAATTCAGAAGTAAATTTACAAGTTTTTTCCTTCTTGTCTATTCCTTCATCCTTTGGGAAATTTCGGGCTCTCGGTCGAGGCTACAGAGAGAATAAAGTATTCACAAGAGTTATAAAAAAAAGAAACGCTAGAGAAAATGCAGGATTATTATGAAATACTGCCACTGCGTTCGCTATTTCGAAAGGTGGTATGCGATGTAGCGCTAAAACGAACTTGTTATATTTCGGGAAGTATTCACAAAGTTGTAAAAAGCAACTTGCACTAAGTAGTAGAATATTGACAGGGCGTTATGTAAGTAAAGCAGGATATCATATATGTTTCAATAAAAGGTATAAGAGATTTGAATTTTTAATTAATTCCGAATTAAGTAAGATAAAATTAAATGCAAATTATTGTGTTGTTTGATTTTATCTTACATGTCTTTCATTTAACATAAGACCCAGTGGTTCACGCCGACCAGACGGTATAGTGGTTAGCGTACTAGCCTCTAGACCACGAGGTTGCGGGTTCGAGTCCCGTGGTTAGGCATGGGTGTTTGTAAATGTATGTTGGCTTGTCTAATGACGAATGTTTCGGCGCATTATAGCCCTAGTGTTGCTGACGGCACCAGATAATCTGAAAACAACCAACCAACCCAGTGGTTCAGTTAGTCTCATGACCCGCTACAGTTCTGAATTAACAATGCCGTGTAGAATTAAAGGTGACTGCTGCATATTAAAAGCATTGGAGCTTTAATGTTGGGGTGGGGGGAATGTGATGATAGAGGTACCGTCAGGGCCGTTGACAGGGGAGGACCGACGAGCCCCCCCCCCCCTCCCGATATTGTGTGAAATCTTGTTTCACTACTTCCCCTTCTTTTTTGTGTAACTTGTTATATGTATTTAATAATATCTTCGGCCATAACCTCCCACGAAAAAAATATCCTGGCTATGGGATTGGGTGCTAGTTCAAGTGTCTATACCTCGTCGTCTGACCCAAGTTCAAAATTACGAGGCGTAACTATAGATATGGATGTTACAACATTATGGAGCAGCATTGGCCTCGTGTAGTCTTTACGCTGAAAACTCATAGCAATAAACCATTATCTATAGTGCTATGTAGTCTTAAATATGAACATTTTACAGCCGTAACATATTAGTGACAATCAGTATTTTAGTGCAAATTGAAATTATACAAACATCCAAGGGTACTTAGATCAAACAATTCCGTATTCCACAAAACTCAAACTTCTGAATTTCATCTAAATTATTCAGACTTGAATTTATCATTTTTTGAGCTTTAGTAAGATTTTTCAAGAAAAATCTTAAATTTTTTTATTGCTCAATCTTCTTTAAATTTGTTTAGAACTATTACAATTTATAATTGCTCAGATATTTTTTTACCTCCGCTTTATTTTTTTAAAACTAATTTCAATTGTTTTTATGATGAATCCAAGAAGTGAGAAAGCACGAATTCCATCAAAACTTCATCAAAAAATGACATGCACACGTAAAATATACACTTCAAGCTAAAAAAATTCATTAAACGGCCACTAAAAAGCAGCAAACCCATCAAATTGGAAATTAAGCAACTTACATTCAGAATTAACACAGTTATAGAGGCAAACATGACAAATATGAAACAACTTAAATCTTGTTAAGAGAAAATCAATTTCAATACTAAACGATAAAAAAAATTCAGGCATCCAGTAAATAATGATAGACACTAAAAACGGGTTTTCGACGCATTTGTAACTCATCAACAAATGATTTTAAGTTCTAAAAATATTCTGTTTACAAGATTATTCTTCTCATCTCATACAAATTTAAATTTGTAGAAAGTTTTAAAAAAATAAAAAAAATTAGAATTTTTTTATAAAACGAGCTTTGTTTTTCAACATTTTTGTCTCTGCCTGCTTGTTTTGTCACTGGTACTTTTTTTTTATCCAAAACTTGATTTGAAAGTTAAATTTATGAATAAATTTTAAAGCGTTTTTTAAAAAATATTAAGTATTTTGTCCTTTTATAAATCATTTGACTAATTCATTTATTCATTATAAATAACATTTATTTCACAAGTGGTGGATAAAAATGTTTTAAGCATTACCTGCTACATTGCCTAAACCTGAAGAAAAACCTTTGATAAAAAAAGATTTTTAGTGCATTTCCTTAACAAAATAGTACCATCTGAAGAAAAGAAAAATTCATTTTTAGAATGGTTCTCTCCAAGTAAAACTATTAAATACTCATCCATAGAAGGCAATGTAAAATATTCTTCTACAACGAAGTCAGTATGGGTTCGTAGATCATGTCAAGCCATTTTCAATAAAAAAGTATGATTTCTTTTTGCTTAATGGAGGACTTTTTTCTTTTCGCTTTCAATCAACTTCATCACAATATATTCGGATTATTTCCACAGAATATTCTCATAAGAAAGCTACAAATTCTAAATATTGTGATGTTTTCATAAATAAAGTATAACTGTGAAATTGGGATTTATGTCCTTTTTAAATTCTTTATATCATGAGAGAATAAACTTTGTTCTTTAAATATTTGCTCAAACTATTTTGTTTCTAGTTTTTTTAAGGATGCATTTGAGATTTCTGTAATAATTTCTTTTGAGGAAAATAATATTATTAATCAAGTAATAGTCTTATTAAATACTATATTTCAAACTATAGATAATGTATTTAAAATAGATGCATTTGAATGCGAATGCCACAAATGTAATTTTTTGTTACTGTAAGAAGCCATTAAGATACATGTTGTAGAACTTCAAATCAAAAAGACGATTTTTGTACACATTTTGTAACAAATCTTAAATTGAAAAAGATCCTTTTGAACTGTTAGCAATAAACTTCTCATTTTTTGGAAGCTTTAAGAAGTGTTTATAGCAACGTCGGCTGTTTTTTAAAACGAACAATGTCAGGCCTCAAACAACTGGACCTTTGCCTAAAATTCCCATTAAACCATACAGACTTCGGATACAGAATACAGATTTATCTGGTCTTTCTTTTTTTCTTTTTGTTTATATATATATATATATATATATATATATATATATATATAGTTGAGGAGAACATTTTTATAATGTTATTGTTTTTTATTTAAATTTAATTATAAATGATATTTTTCAATTCCATACTTCATATAGCATTTGCGTACATTTTATACTTTAATTATAACTTTTTTAAGTGGTACAACCCATGTTTAAAAATGCTACATTTTCAAATTAATCCACTGAATTCTACACTACACCCCAGGCACTATTACCTTAAACAAGTACAGTACTCATTGTAATATTTCTTTCAAAAGACGCTGAAATCTCGACGACCGAATCCCTCCGTCGTCAATGAACAAAAGCTTTTCGTGTCCAGGTCATAAAGAATCCCTGGATGATATCAAGAGAAAGGACTCCTTCCCCTTATAACTTCCCCTTTTCTCTTTTAGGCACTTAATCCAGAGATGTCTCCTTATCTCTGATGACAATCTAAAGACCATCCTCTGCTCATTTCTCCCCTTTCTACGGCATCACTTGATGAGTTATGGCTGATGCCAGATAAAGCTTTTGGAATGAAAAAGAGATCAGCGATCTTTTTTGTGGTTTACTCATTACACTCCTACCATATGTTGTTAAGTTTTACTCTAGAAGTTTGGATTATATATCTTTGTTAATATATTAATTAAGCAATAGCGTCATTATTTAATAAATATGTATAGGACAAATATACGCACGTACATTTGTGATTTTAAACAAATACTTATCAAAATGTGCAAATATTTTTAATTACATGTGAACTTGTGTATATTTGCCATTCATATATTAGTTAGAGAATATATTGATAATTATCACTTAAAATAAAATCAAACAATGCGCTTTTGTAATCTTAAACATATTTAAGAAATTATATTAAGAGATACTTTGTAGTTGACAATATTTAATCAACATACATTTTATGAATCATGATGCAGGAACAGTTAAGTTATTATTTTGTTATAAAATGATCATGGAGTTGCAAGGGTAAGAGGGGCTTGGAAATGTTCTCTTTTTATTATACTGAAGTATAAAATTTATATTTTAAAATGTGTTTAAATGAGAGTGCAATAACAAGACAACATACTTTCCTTATGAGTGACGAGGAACAAATAGAAATACTTTTGGAATAAAGATTTCAAAATTAAAAATAAATTAAAAAATAAGTGCAGATGCGATTTTTGAAATAGGTGTATTTATAATCTCGAATTGCCAATTCACTTGTGAGTAAAAGAAAATACTCTTTTGTGAGTTTTCCTAGTTTCCGGACGAACCACATTTTATAAATTCTATTTATGTAGGTCTTATTATTAATATATTGAACAAAATAACTGGATTGGAAGAAAGGGGAAAATGATAGATAAGACAGTAGCAAATTTCCAGAAAACAATATATATTTGTTTTGCCTCAATTTCAATGAAGCCAATTTAAACGTATTTTCATATTTATACTTTAATAAACTAAATATTGACTTTAAAGAATATATAAGGAAATAAGTTACTAAAAAAATTCCCATCATGTTCAATGTGTTAAGTTATTTATAGAAGAGAAGAAGAACATTTCCAGGCTTCTCAATATTGCCTGTAGTGGGCACCACCTCTCAGACCTCATCCACCTTCAGTAGAAAGAGAAATATTTTCCTCGGCCATTTTGTGCGTATTTGGCACGAAAACAGACACACGATCCTTTGTGCCTTGAGGGGACGTCCCTATCGATCACTTCATTTACATAGTCTATACCGAGGTCATTATTGGTGTAACTCCGAAAATGTCATTTTCAGATAATTGATTTTAAAATTCCTCTATCAAAATCTTATTCGTTCATTTCTTCTCAACTACTTAATCAAGAAGAACGCTGTTTTAATAATTTCCCTTATTTTACAATAAACTCTAAGATAGATGTTTTTACTTAGTTTCACATACATGTATATTAAAATTGTTATTGAAGTAAAGTAACCTAGTGATTAATTGTTGTCATTGCATTGTCTTCAAAGGCAAGATTTTGAGCCGAAGACAGCTCAATTGATTAATAATACTATCCATCTACTTAGTTTGTTTGCTTTCCTTACATTCATTTACTAACACCAAATCTATTGATACTTCTGCTAATATTATCTGATATATTATATTTTCACTTTTATTTAATGATGCGTTATTCAACAAACGTTAAAACAAAGGAACAAGCCCAGGAACTTATATATTCTAGCTATGAATGAATAGGCAATGAATACCTGTAATAACAGCTATGACCCTAACTATTCTGAAAGCCTCTTTTGTGCTGTTAGAGGATTTCATAATAGTCTAAATCTCTGTTATACTCAATTAGAAGACCTTGCATTTTGGTACTGTGGACCTTAACTATGTCTTCTAAGTGATTAGTTTTAATAGCTTATTAACATAGCACCGCAGTGTATTACATCCTCCATGCATTAGCAATGATTAAGGCACCTCTAAGCATGTTGAGTAATGCTTTTTTCACTTTAAAAGTATTTGAAGACATCCATATAGGTTTCATATTGGCCAGGTTCACTTAAGTGAAACCTCTCAAAATTAACAATGTTATGTAAGTATCAGAGATTTATTTTCTAATAACTATAGACTATGACCTATTTTTGAAAGCAGTCTCCCCATTTTTGATATTATATTATAAATATTTCCTTAATATAACATAAAAATCCTCAATGCGTTAAAAGAAATAAGCGAATGGAACCACGCTTTAACCACATATACACCGAGTGACCAAAGCTCTGCATGTCAACATGTTCAACAAAATCTATGATTAGTTGGTCGAACTACATAAATATCAACTACAACCTGAAGTATACTCAATGATTCCTGTAGCTTAGAAGCTTGAGTTTCAGAGTTGTATCACTAGTGTTCTCAGCACTCAAAGTGTATCTGTAACTTCCTCCCATCTCCCCTGGCGGCGTACCACCGTCCGTGCTAAACTATCCAGCTCGCTATTATCTCCCTACGCTGGAAGCAAACACAATTTTCTCGCACAGCAATACCTTCTGAAAAGGGGGAGGGAAAAGAGAAGAAGAATCTTTTGGTAGCAAGCCAAACATCGATTGGTTGCAATGCAGAGAGCTTCTCTTTCTCTCCCTCTCCCTTCATGCTCATTTGTAGGGGGCTGCCCTTTCTCCCTCTATTTCTCCCCCTTCCCCTCGCGCTATCTAGTTTTCCCTCCTTTTTCCAGCTTTTTCTTCTATTGGGAATTCGCACTTTTTTCCTGTCTTTCTTTTTTTCTTCGTTATCAGTCTTTTTCTACTTTTCTCGAGGAGTTCCGATGCCAATGCAATCTAGTTTCCTGTTCCAAGGGGAGAAGGGGGTGGTTTAAAAAGCATTTTGAAGGTTTGCTGCAGCAACTATTTTTCTTTCGAAGATTCTGGACCAAACAAAATGGTTCCTAACTTACTTGTAAAACACAGGATTGGTAATACGTGCGTATTTTAGTTTTTAGTGAAAAAATACAGAATAAATATACATTTTTCAGTTGAAAACTAGTTTATCAAAAAATTAGCTAATTTTTTCATTTCAAACAAGACATTATCTGAAATTGTGCAAAATTATCTTTTATAATGAAGTAAACAAATATATAAAAATAAATTAGTTAAAACCAAAATACATATACCATACATTTCAATTAGCTTACTTAGTTGTGTGATTAAAAAAAAGAGTCTTTGGATTTTTTCAAATTTCCAATACAAGCACCTATTTTCTAAAATAAAAGCTATCCCTACGCAGCCCTTTTCGAAACGTTATCTTAAATGTTTACGACTCAATAAAATATTTAAAAAAGAAACAATCATGTGTATAAAAATCCCAAGAATAAATACAACAAGTAATAAGATTTTTTATTGATGGTACTACGATCGGAAAAGAAATATGGGTGATGCGCCGAAACCATATTTCACGCGAAAGAAATTAAAGGCTGCTATCGGCACTAATGAGCTGAGTTATGAGAAACTAAATAAGTGACCATTAGTAGTGAGTCTTTTACACAATGGAGCGTAAATTTTGTAAGCGTGCGTTTGTTTTATTTTTTGCGACTAATGATTGTAAATATTTCTGACTGAAAACAATAAGTAAATATAGATTTTCTTTTAGAAAACTTTTAATAGTTTTTAAAAACAATGTTGCAAAAATTTAGGAAGAAGCATAGTAATTTTAAATTCCGCCGAAATTTCTTTTTAATCTTTCACGTATTTTTTTTTTTTTTTTTTTTTTTTTTACTATTATCTATTTAATTCTGGCACTATTCATGCACACATTTTTTTTAATGGATTCATCACAGTACACAGTAAAGAGATTTTCAGTTACCTTTACAAAATTCCAAGCTTGCATAAAAGTTAACATTTGCGCTTTGCTCTAATTTAGACAAATCAAACGCCATGATGAAGTACTTTAACAAATCTGCTGTAACTGAACCAAACTTCACAATGTTTAATGAGTGAATCAGACAACAAATAAAACGTAATTCTAAGATTTTTAACTTTGTTTTTTTTTATCATATGTCAAGATTTTAAATAGTATTATACTGTTTGAATAAATATAGCTAGCTATACAAGTAAGGGAAATATATTGCAATAAAAAGGAAATTCGCTATAGATCTTTTGAAAGTGAATTTTTTTCAGTCATTTTTATCATAAAATACTTTTTTTCAAGTTTCTGTGAAATTATAATTAAAAAAATATATATCTCTTAAAGAGGGTTAAATTGGAAGAAAAAAATGTGTGTTATCCATACACATTGTAATCATTGACAAAGTAAAATTAGTCCCGTGTTAGGCATGGGTGTTTGTAAATGTATGTTGGCTTGTCTAATGACGAATCTTTCGGCGCATTATAGCCCTCGTGTAGTTAACGCTGCTAGATAATCTGAAAACATCCAACCGACAAAGTAACATTAGACACTTAAATAGATAAATCTAAAAGTAAAATTCTTTTAATTGTGTTGTTTTCTTTTTATTTCAACGAAAAAAGTTTCGTCAACTCTCAAATCTGCAACACCGACTCTTCATTACTAGCTTAATCTAATTACAGCAATAAAACACTTTTTTACTCGCATCTGAAGGCATACAGTTAGAATAGTGTCAAAACTAAACGAATACTTTTTTAAACTTTCAAATTGACAAAAAAAAAAATATATAAAAAAATTGTAAAACATCCATTTTCCAATCAAGAGATAGTGACATTTCAAAATTAAATGAATCTCTAGAAAAAAAATACTTTGAAACTTTAGTGGTAAAAAGTATTCACTCTTTTATTAAAAATTTTTAATCTTAAAACATTAAAAGGTAAAAATTCCAATAATTGATTGTCACTTGTAAAATTGCATAAAAGTAGAAACAAATAAAAAGCGTACAAAGTAATGTCTTTAAAGCTTTCTTTGGTAAAACACATTACCCATTAAAAAAAAAAAATCACCCTCCCTTTCCTAAACACTAACCAAATGATAATTGTTGTTCAAATCCTAACGCAGCCGCAAAAACTCATCTAATAGAAAGGATAGAAAATAAATAAAGTATCTTATCTTAATAGGAAAAATCATCCTTTTCTTTAAAAGAATCTTTCATTTCAAAACTCGGAAACATGCAATCACCAATTAAGAGATGATTGTCATTCCAACCCCACACAGCCCATAAAGGAATGAAATCACCTTTTAAGAGACCAAGGACTTTGATACCGATAACTCAATTCACTTCACTTTTGCCAGAGACGAAAGATCGCACAACGAAGGGGAGACCTGTAGCGCGAGCAGCACTTAAAAACACAAGAGCATCTATAAACGGTTTTTATGGTGTCACCTGATATACGCACTATTTTTAAGCGCCCCCTTTTAAGATCCCGAGGATGGATTTTTTTCCTTTGGAATTTCCGGGGATTCGCAGTTTGAGGGAGACCCCTTTCAATCATCTACTTCCGCACACCAGATGGTAACGTGTTCAGACCGGACGGTGCTTTGAACGCACAGTATTTATAATTGGCGTTTTAAAATAATAGTTGCTTCTGTACTGTGTTAAGTTTGTATTTTTATGAGATATTAGCAGGGTTGTTAAATAGACGCGATCTCAATTGAAATAATTTGTGCGAATTCTTGTGTTTGTTTTCCTATTTGTTGTGTTTTTTTTAGAAAGATGAATGTTTTCCCTGATTATTTACTTTATTGAATTTATTTATATATAAACCCATGTATACTTACCCCAATTTTGAATAAAGCTGTTCCGGCAGTGCTGGGACGCTCGTGGGGCTTCCTCTCGGGCTGGGGTGACACTTTCCTCCCGGCCAGGGTATATCCCAACTCTAAACCCCTCGGGGTGAGTTCCCTGCCTTGGGCAGTCCAAGTCCAATTGAAATAATTTTGATTTACCTTCTTGATGGATTGAGTTTTGGTTTTGGTTTGGTTTATATTATTTATACGCTCAACGACCTATATTTGAGCACAATAAGAACTAATCAGGCTGGGCTGTGGATTCCGAACCACAACGAACATCCATGCCTAACCCAGGTTTCGATCCCCGTACCTTTGGCATATGAGGCCAGAGCGCTAACCCCACAGCCATCAGGTTGGTCTTGCGGGATTGGGAATTTAATGTTGAAATTTCAGAGATCATTTGCCTGTTCCTACCTCATGGACTTAATGCTTTCTTTTTTGGTCTTATGAATTTTTAAACTAGGTATAAGAACTGTAATAAAAGATCTTTAAACGAAATTTTAAGGAAATATCTATTGGTTATTTATTAATATTCTTTAAGTAGCAAGCTTAGAATTTTTTTTAAAATATAATAAAATATTCATCCACCTACTTTCCCATCAATATTTATTAATTGTTATTTCTATTGATGTTTTACCAGGATAAAAAATCATTTTTAAGGCAATACTTTTGTAGGTATTGAGGCAAAAAAAAAAAAAAAAAAATACGGACTTGATATATGGCTAACGATTTCATTGAGTTTACGAACTATTTAATTCTCAGGCTTTTTTAGAATAGAGAAATTCATACATAAAATAATCCAAATGTCAAATTTTTGCACTCAGATTTTCAACTTTACTTTTAACCCCATTAACTTTTTGATAAAACAATTTCTTACAAAAGTATTAACATATAAATACAAAAAAATCATCAAAAGAAAAAAAAATTAAGCCTTGCATTCTAAAATTTTTCTTTAAAAGAATTTTTTTAATGCAGGGATTGGCCACACCTAAGCTTGAAATATTCTAAGGGAAAGATGTGAATGGGGGGGGGGGGGGGGATGTAGATGATGGTAGTAAGTACTGCCAGAAACAACATTCAGATCAACGCACAAACGCAAAAAAAGTCTTCGCAGATTGTTGCAAATTATTCACTTTATTAAAAATTATTTCCCTTCTACGTTGCCCTTGTGTTTACAGGATCAACTGATTCTATCATGATATGGATTATGGATGGCATTTAAATGCAGAAAAATATAATCTTTACTGAAATAATTGAAAGAATTTGTGATATCCTTTCAATCATTTCTTCGAACGATGTTTTTGTAAAATGATGATACACTGTTAAAAATTTTAACCCATCTTACACCAAAAATTGGTTCCCATTTAGCTGCAACCAACATTTGGGGCTTAGTTTCACGATTTAATGGTGCTTACGATCCGAGATTGCACCATTAAATCTTGAAACTAAGCACCAAATGATGGTTGCAGCTAAATGGGAACAAATTTCTGGTGCAAGGTGGATCAAAATTTTTAACAGTGTATAATTCTATACGACATGATTGTAAAATTAAATAAAAAAACTAAAAATTTTAATGGATTTTTACAAGTGAATACAAATATAGTAATAATGTAATGCAAAAACGTTCTTAGTACCATTGTATGGATGTCCCCACCATACTATGAATTTCGACACCCGTTACTCAACTACTAAACCAATTGCAACTGTCCCAACTAACCAATAGCAATTCACGAACCCATCTTTCAATTTCAGTCTGACCCCCCTTAACTTATCCTAGACAGCCGAAGTGAATAATTGAAAGCCTTCCCCCCCCCCCCTCCCCTTCTCCTACACATCACTTTCGTCTCAATGTAAACGTAAAATAAACGAGAAAAAGTAAAAGAAAAAAAAAATAAGAGATACGTTTCTATTTTCCATGATTGAAAAAGGAAAAAGATGGCGTTTTTCTTTCTTCACAAGACGACATTGCATCGAAAGGAAACCAAAGAAAACTTCTTTTTATTTCCATCGCATTCCCTTTTCTTCTAAACTTATTTATTTTAGGCCCCAGCAGTAATCACCCTCTGACTGGAATCTCAGTGAGAAATGCATCTTCTGGATGTAACAAGATGGAAAGAAGATAAAGAAGATGATGAAGATAAAAGAAGATGAGGAAGATGAATGGGGTTCTTCTTAATGCGTCGGCCGCCACCCGCCTCTTTCATCACTTTTATGGACTTTGCTTTTAATGTGGATCTATCCTTCTCTTCTATTTATAACACCCCTCTTCTTGTAGATTTCCCCTTTTTGCACTCATTTTTACGATTTGTTTCTATTTGTCCATGTGTATGAGGAATTTAATGCTGGACACTAGAACCTCTTCTTTTTTTTCTCTCTCTCTTCTTTATGGGATTCACATTTCTTAGGAATAACTTCTTTTGATGGAAACAAATAAAAATAATTTTTTTCAAAAAGTTTAGACAATGTAAATTAATTCCATTTAGTAAATGAAGATTTTCTGTCTCTTTTCTTGCAAACTTTAAATGATTTATGTAACTACCTTACTTTTGTGATTTCTTCTTTTACCGTATCCGCTAAAGTACATAAAAAACACAGATCATAAAAAAATTATTAAAATGTCTTGGGTAAATTAAGAATTTTTCTCATAGCCTTGTAGAAAAAGGCCAATTAGTTTAGAAATAGGTGTTTAATTTTGTTTCAGTAAATGTATCCGAAATCTGAACAAGGATAGTTTTACAACTTGGGAAAATAAAGTTGCAGTTTTTTTCTCTTTTAGATTTTTTTTTTTCCCTTAATTCCTAGATTGAATGTAAAACGGATTTTGAGTAGCATTATTTTACGAATAAATATGTTTTCAACATTTTATCCTTAATAAAATGAAATTATATAAACATTTCTCGGTTTGAAAATAATCCATTTGAAATGTTTATGTTGTCTGACAATGATTTTTAAAAGAAAACTGTTAAACAACTAATTATCAATTTGAAAAAGTATGAGTTAATTTAATATCAAGTTAATTCATGAACAACACTTATTTCCTACAGTGCCTAAACGTACATTCAGGATGCACGCAGGAGCTCAGGCATCCCATTTTTAATCGAGATAAACACTCTAAATCTAATTATTTATCCATCTTTCTTTGAACTAATATTTTAATAAACCTTAATTTACATAATAATTTATAATAAAAAAGCAATAACACAATATTCCCCAAATATTACTACCTTCCCAAAAATGGTATTACTTCCGTATTTGAGTATTATTATTATTATTCAACTATCAATAGTCTGATATTACATTAATCACAATCAATTTTAAGGACGTTAATCTGTATTTTAAGATGGGTTAACGGGTTAAAAGGGAAAATCAAACGTATAAAGCATGTCGATAATATATTTATAAATATATTCAGGCTAAGTCATTAAAAACTAAATAGTTCATCTATAAGTATATATATATAAAAAAATAATAACACATTGTGATTGAATTTATCACAAGCCCAAAAACTAATTTCCAAACCTAATTTCGAGGATGTAATTATTCTCTGGAAAGAAGAGAATATCCGTTAAATTCTCTATTTCTTGAAAATATCCTCTTTTACGCCAAGTACGGGAGGAGACTTTTCAATCGATACGGCCTGTGCATAAAGAACTATAAATAACCGTATTAGGCCAAGTGGGAAACCATGCGCACCTGTATTAGCGTGGAATTAGCGCACGACCAATGAGAAGCCGATGACTGAGCTAAAATCGAAATCGAACATTCAAATGAAGGGACTTGGAAGTGAAAAATCTAAGATTTAATTAAGACACGTTGACTAATTTGAAACCGGTTGCTAAGCAATAATCATTCAAAGGAAGTTTTCAGAGAGCAATCAATTAAAATATTCTCTCTCTCTCTTTTTTTTTTTTTTTTTTTTTTTTTCTGTCAACCCATTTTTCCCGTTATTCAAAGTAATGCAGTACCAGTTTAGTTATTTACCTATATTTTCTGTTAATTTTTTTTTTTAGGGAAAAAAGTTCTAATTAAATTCCAACTTTGTGATCAATTTAAGTGAGAAATCTAAGCTATTTATAGTTGTTACGAACATATCAATTTCGCAAGTGTGAAATGTTGATTTAAACATGAGCGGAAAGTAATATTAGTTGTAGTTGCTTTTCTGTATTAAAACCAATTTATTTGTATGAAGAGAATTTAAATACTAAGAATGCTAATTTTTAAATATACATTAACAGCTTTATTAAAATAAATGTTTTTCGCTTACATACATACAACACTTTAAGTGGCTATGGTTTGGTCTTAATCCATCAGAATATTTAGCAAATCCATATAGCTCTTAGTTTAATAAGGTCCCTTAATTTATATTATCTTAATATCAAACAACACTCATGTGCCAATCTAAAAAACAAATTCTTAAATAACAACAACAGTTAAGCCAAACATGAAACAAATGACATATCAATAATTTATAAATGTATTTCTCATTTCTTGGCCTTATCACGAAAATTATTTTTATCCCAATATTTAAAACTTTGGCCTTTGAACAGTGCTATAATAATTTATCGCCGTTTTTCCATTATGTACATTAATCATAGCACATCTCTCGCGTATCCTTATAAAGTACGACAAAACCACTGTCCCTCAACCTAAAGTACGATTTAAAATAAGAAGCAATTAATATTCATCGGCAGTTTCCCTTTTCTTTTTGACTCAAATCATTCGTTTCTCTATTTTAAAAACAAAAAACGCCGTTTTGATCAATATGCCAGATAGCAGTCTAATCGGAGCCAATCCTCAGCAGCTTTAATGGTGATAATTCTACCCAAGACCAAACGTGGCCGTGGAAACCTCCACCTAAATCATGCTTAGTGCCAAGATCACGCACAAATACTTAATGACTGTACTTTTTTTTATTTTTTGTACTGGAACTATTACTAAAAAAGATCTGCTTATCGGTGGTATGAGAACAAGCCGTCAACTTGACAGAGGACATAATCTACGCACGTGGATTGACACGCCTGATGTAATTTATGGGAGCGGCCTTTCTGAAAAGGAACAGGTATTTCTAAAAAGGAACAGGTATAATACGTCCATTCCTGTGCATTGGCCCGCTTTTCCCTTTCCCCTTCGACAGTGGTTAAGTCCGAGTAACGGCATAATTATTCCGAGAATTCTGACCAATAGAAAAGGGGGATTTCTTTTACTGGCGGCAATTATCTTTGCATGACTTTCAATCTTATGGCATGGAGTAACATGAAAATGAGATAATTTCATTACGAACGATTAAGTAATTTGGTAGGAATTTATTTTAGTGTTTTGTGGAAAAAAAATTAATTGACTTTGAGATCGGCAGGGTGAAGAAACTTTTAACGCAAGCTCGTGAAAAATAAAACAAACAATTAAACAAGGAGCTTCAAGCATCTTAAATAAAAGTATATTAAATTGAATAGATTTTTTTAAGAAAATGCTTACTTTACAATGACTTAATTAAATAAATTGAAAGCAAAACGGATCGTCAGTGTAGTACTCTGTTTCAAACTACGCCACTTGCGACAGATAAGTGAATCATGTATGAGACATAGAGCGCCAGAACGGATCCTCCCATAATTTTATTTTTGCTGTTTCTGAAACGTTTTTTTTCTTCTCCCCCCCCCCCCCCTTTTTTTTTTTCTTCTCTTTTTTTTAAAAAAACAATTATGCCAGAACCAACCAAATGTGATTTATAAAATAGACTACAAAATTTTCCATTAGCAAACCACATTTTATTCGTTCTGGCATGAATGGTTTTGGTAAAAAGGGATAGAAACAGCAAATATCAAATTGTGGGATGATCCGTTTTAGAGCTCAACACCTTAAATTTACTCTAATTTAAACCACAAACTTTCGTTAAGTGTAGAGTAATTTCATATTCTCACAATACAAACAAAGTAATTTTACTCAGATTAATAGAAATTGTAATGAAGAAATAAAATGTATTTTTTTAGAAAATTGAATGACTGCTAGCAAAAATGTAATGACCTTAACCAACAAAAAGATTATTATGGGCATTTCAAAAATAATCTCTTTGCAAGTACATATGTGCTTTTAATTGCTGCTATCAAATAACTGCATTTTAATTACAATAAACTGAACATTCCTTTGCAATATTTATTGCACCATGAATAAAACAAATTCTGTCAGAGGAGAATGAAGTAATTTGAGAAGTAATTCTTTACAATTATTTGAAAAAGATTTGGAGAATAATTTCATATGATTAGGTCGTGTTAACTTTCATTACATAAAAGAAGAAAAGACAAAAAGAAGTTTGATTAATAACTGAAGCATGTAATTCCAAATTTAATTGCTATTAATCATTATTTTGTATGAGATATACGATCTGTTTATTATTAAAATCCTTCAACTTTACTTTAAAGAAGTAATACTTTTGCAGTTTTTTTCCCAATGATAATGGTCAAAATGCAGTAACGTATACAAAATATTTTTACATTCTTATGATATAAAAGCACGAGATAAATATATATTTATAAAAAAAAAAAATTAAAATGTATGTAGACATATGACTCAAAATGAGGATAAAGTACGGTAATTTAACAAATTGCTTTTAAATTGTAACTTCAAAAATGGTAAAATTTTCATTCTCATATCACACAGAAAAGATCTCGGTGATTGAATTGAATTCTTAGAATAGAAATTGAATGATAAATGCCATTTTTCATTTAAGTGATCTGAGATAAACAACTTACTACTTAAATTAAATATTTTATGAATTAACTCTTCCCCACCGCAAGCAATGTAATCAAACAATCTCGCTGATATCAATTGTGTATTGGAGAAATGAATTTCCCATATACAGAGTACTCTGAAAATCAATGAACTTTTTCCTTTACATGCTTTGTCGATATGGCATTTAATTTTAAATATTAAATACATCTCTATCAGCAAAATATGCGATAAACTGCTTTTCAAAATTTATTCATTACAAATTAATGTGATTTTATGCACTCACATCTAAATGTACCCTATTTATTCTGATTAAAACAATTTTATTATTTATTTATTAAAAGACTTCTGGAAAAGGAAAGAGTTTTTTCAATGATCGGCTAAATGCTATTTCAGTGAGATTGAATGACGGCAAGTTCGGCATTTTAGTATTCCGTAAAAAAAGACTTTTTAGTGACAGTGCCAGCCGCCAAAATTTGATAGAATGCGGTGTCATCGACATCGAATCTATCTGCCACGTTTCATCCCGATTAGATGACAACAAGGGGGTAAAGTTGGCCTCCGCAGATTTGCCCGCCATCAACATACCCAGTCACACACAGAATCGAAGTTAATATAAAGGATTTAAAAACCAAATTTTGGCAGAAATATCTTAAGGGGGTGCGGTACCGAAAATAAAAAAAAACTTTATTTATGTACATTTTTACGTCAAAAATTTATTTTATGTATGAGATACTATTTATATATCTTTGAGAAAATGTTTTTTTAAATATTGTGTTTTGTTATTTAAAAAAAAATTTAAAAACCAAGAAAAATCCATAATAATTGATGTTTGCGTATTTTGATATAAGATAGGGAAAAATAAAAAAAATTTCAAAGTGAAAGCTTTCTGTAATATATAATTATATAAAGAAAATTTTGTCTTCACAGAATTTTGATAGGTAAACTAAAAAAAATTAAAAAAATTCTCAAAGTTAAAATATTGAAATTTTAGCTTTTTTTTATGTTATCTTTTAAGCTAAAAATTATATTTAAAAATAGAATTAAAAAAATTAAATTCTGTGAAGACAAAATATTTAAAACTATATAAATTAAATGCTCTAAAAATTTGAATAGCCAATTGTTAATGGTTCTGGAGATATATCGATTTGAATATGCAACATCTGGGAAAAACACTAGTGCTAAAAACGCACTTTAAGCAGACGCTTCAAGGTGTTACGCCCATTAGTGAGGTTTAAATCACAGGTAATTTTGTGGCGTTCTAATCACCGGAGGAATAAGATAAAAACATCATTCTCTTCAGGAATGTATGAACTATTTTTTAAAATCAGAAAACAAAATTGGGATTTTTGAAGAAATTTCGGTACCTTCGGAAAAACGAATTTGAATTTTCCAAAGCCCTTTGACATTAAAACACATTTTGTCAATTTTAACAATTTATAATGCAATAAACAAATCGCTGTTTTTAACTCGATCCTGTTCTCTGCGGAGCCGTTCCGCTATAGGTGAGTTCCCGCATTCGAAATCGTTCTGATCCCGCCCTCCTATTCAGCGCGGCGCCAACAAGTCGGTTGGAAAAGAAAGCGGTTCCACACCCAATGACAGGCCGCAAACGGATTCGGCACAGCGCCAAACGCAATCGATGCTTTGCCGGCTACTCCACTCTTGGTTTTGAAACTGTAGAAATTTGTCGAAGAACTGCATATTCAGAATTGCATGAATCAGCGCATTAAGGTCATATGGCTAGATATATTATTGAATACAAATACAAATTTTAAGACTAACAACAGGCTCTTGAAACTGTAGAAATTTGTCGAAGAACTGCATATTCAGAATTGCATGAATCAGCGCTTTGAGGTCATATGGCTAGACATATTATTGAATACAAATACACATTTTAAGACCAACAACAGGCTCAAGGCCTCACAGGGTTGGTAGAATAAATATATATACACACGTATATAGAAATAGAATTTGCATAAAATAGTTACATGATCATACATACTACATAGAATAGAGCAATACGCATTTTGATTTTTTGAACAATTTAAGTATTCGTAAGTATACGACAATGGAATAGATATACATTTTATTGAACGTATTTATTTATTACGCTTTCGCATCATTTTTTAAGTATTCTATAATGAGGTTTATAATTTTCAAATTTACATGTTTCTATCTATTAATTTTCGTATTTGAAAAGCAGTTTCAATGAATGTGAGTAGTAAATAAGTTTTTATGTTCAAAACAGGAACGTGCGTGAAATTCTAGAAATCCAATTTTTAAAACCGCATCTTAAAAGGATAAATATTAGAATAAATTTAAATATTGTAAATAAATTATAAAAGTATGTTTTGGTATGTAAATGGTATTGATTTTGTTGTTTCGAGAAAGATAAAAAGTTCATAAACAGTATAATAAATTCCAAAAATATCAAAACAATGTCTATGCCATGCACGTTAAACATAAATATGTCTACTATTCTTTAAATATTATTAAATTCCTGAGTAGAATAAGTAATAATTGATTAAGCTTACCCTACTGAAAATTCCTCATAGCATTTTTTTCCAAATTATAAGTTGATTGAATTGGATTTTCATGGCAGATGAGAGTCATACAGTCTAAATAAGGACTCTAATCTACAATACAACATTGACAACATTAATCTTTAAAGTTATAGGTAAAAAAATATTATTGAGTTACATATAAAATATAAAAATAAAATATAAATGCTTAATATTATGTTTTAATAAGTAATTTTTTTTTTTTTTTTAAATTCTAGATTATCTGCAAACTTAGTGAAAAAAATATATAATGGTACAAATATTAATAATTATGCGTATTCCTACAGTTCTTGTTTTTTCTTGTAATTTTCGTACTTTTATAGCTTTTGTCATGCTAAATATTTGCACTATCAGGAGTGGCATTCATTTTGTACGGAAATATTATCTATTTCAGAAATAAAAAAAATGCTCGCTATTTTCTGATTCATTATTCAAAGAAAAATTGTTTCTCAATTTTTTTATTATCAGTTTTCATTTTCTCTTGTTTAACCTTGAGATTGCTAAGTGTCTAATCATTTAAGAAACTTTTGAAAAGTGTGCTCTTTCACACAATTCTAAAGTAACTTTTCAAAAATGCATAATCAGAAACTCACAGCAAAGTCTAGTTATTTTTTTTTTTTTAATCATTTTGCCCATTTACTTTTTTTTTTTTAACTCTCTGGAACTAACTTCTGGCAATATATACATTTTTCAGACAGTGAACCTTTGTGGACATTGTTGTATTTCCGGTTTTCATTGTCAAAAGGTTAAATATAGTAATCTAGTTGAGAGGATTCACTTTGAGAGAATTTATTTTAAGAGGATTCACTTTTAGCGGTAGAGAGTGGTTGAAAAGTTGAGTGGTTCGGTTAAAAATCTTCGTTATGCAATTACAAATTAGTTAACCACTCTTACCGATGAATGTTGAAAGAATGGGAGCTTTTCTAATTGTATCTTGATTCTTGATAAACAAAACTGCTATTAGAAAAAACTGTTTCTATCTAATAGAAATATTTCAGTTCATTATTATTCCTCAGATAAATAATTAAAACCAATGTTTCTGAAATTATTTAGCTAAATTCCAACTTATATAATGATTACTCTTCAGACTAATGAGTATTTAATCTTGAAACTAAACCAAACACAACAGGAAACTTTAAAGGTTTAATATAACAGGCATCAAAAGGAAGAGAGATATGATACCATATACTACTAAGAAATTATTAAAATGCTTTAAACAAAAATAGAAAGAAATGTAGATTCCTATAAATAAAAAGATCCCTTGCAAAATAAAACTTGTATCTTGGTTTATATAACTTTTTATCTATTTTTTTCCTTTAATGAAATTAAGTATGGTATCGAATATAAAAAGCAACGTAAAATGTCATCAAACATGATTGCTAGTGATAATGTGTATATTAAATATATGGCCACTAAAACTGGACAGATCGCAACCATTTTTTCCATAAGAAGGCTAAACAGACGTTGTTTTCTGATAAACTACAACCCTGAATTCCTTTGTGATGAAACATAATCAAAAAAATTATCTAAAAACAAAACAACAATAGAAAATGACAAGAACTCCAACACTTTCGCCATGAACCTATTCGAAACCACTTAATTCCAGAAGGAAGGGGTCGAAATTACCGAAAAATCTCAGTCCCGAGCTGCCGTCGACACGAGATATGTAAAATTTTATTGCTTGTTTATTGCATTATCAATTGGCTTTATGGCAGCTTACACGCGATCACTCTCACAGCCATATAACTCGCTTCACGAGCAAGATGGCCGCCACTGGATAGTCCCATAGATTTATGACTCCCCCGCTCTCTTATACGGGGGCAAATGCCCTTTTCGAAAATAGTGGATAGGGGGTCCCTTATAATAGGCAGTCTAGTGTAGTAGTGTCCGTTCTGTCTACAAAGGACAGCCAATGACACTGCAACTATAAACATTTTATACTTTAGGGGGGATAGATCCTGACGTTGCTGTTGTCGTTATTTAGAAATCGCAGTTGGCTTGCTGGTAGATGTTGTAGTTTCGTCTTTATCCGACGGTTAGAAACTGTACAACCCTTTGGATTTTCTGGGAAGGATACGGTCCGGCGTTGTTGTCCTGGATAAATGTGGGTAAGTCTGTTCCCTTTAATATAGTTCCTTTTAAAATAGTCACTGCTCTTTGAGCATCGACGTCAGTTTGGAACTGTAACTGGAGGTTTTGAGTATGACTTGGCGTTGCTGACGGTCACATTGGGGAAGTTTTAAAAAGGAAACTGACGGCTTCGCATTGTTATCTCTTGGCGAAGAAGAAGTGGTGGTGATAGATTTTTTTTTTTAATGTTTATAATTTGAGGAGGCTTCTTAGATAGGGAGGCACGCGTTGGAGGGTTTCTTGAAACTTTATCAATTTGAAGAGGAGAATGTGGTTTAACTCTTATAGGATGGTGATATATGTATGCAATAGAGATACATCTATGATGATGAGGAATCGCAGTTGGCTTGCTGGTAGATGTTGCAGTTTCGTCTTTATCCGACGGTTAGAAACTATACAACCCTTTGGATTTTCTGGGAAGGATACGGCCCGGCGTTGTTGTCCTGGATAAATGTGGGTAAGTCTGTTCCTGTTAATATTGTTCCTTTTAAAATAGTTTAAATAGTCACTGCTCTTTGAGCATTGACGTCAGTTTGGAATTGCAACTGGAGGTTTTGAGTATGACTTGCCGTTGCTGACTGTCACATTGGGGAAGTTTTAAAAAGGAAGCTGACGGCTTCGCATTGTCATCTCTTGGCGAAGGAGAACTGGTGATGATAGAATTTTTTTTTTAATGTTTATAATTTGAGGAGGCTTCTTAGATAGGGAGGCACGCGTTGGAGGGTTTCTCGAAACTTTATCAGTTTGAAGAGGAGAATGTGGGTTAACTCTTATAGGATGGTGATATATGTATGCGATAGGGATATATCTATGATGATATGTAAGTGGTATACAGTGTGCAGTTGAAAAGTTTATCATTTTGAAGTGGTGAATGAGAGGGGATTGAATTTCGTGGATAGTTATAAAAGTACGATACCTCTATTAGCTATATGGTATGTAAATGGTATTTAAAGAATTTTTATGCACTCGCTTGTGTTTGAATCCATTAAATATTGCTATTAAAAAAATACAAAGTTGCAAACATGGTTCTGTAAAACTTAGGGATAAAAATTTAATTCTTTGAATACCGCAGATTCATAAATTATTAATGTATTTTTTTGCAATTTACTTTCTAAATTGTAAAGGGTGTTTTTTTACTCGTATGACACATACTTTAATATTTATTGTTAAATATTGTATATTTTTGGGATTTAATAATAATAGGGTTTCTTTTCTATTGAGAATTATACATTTATTCTTTTTAGTGGAAATGTTAAGTTGCTTTGGAGGTTGATTTCATTTGTTGGGTAGATGTAATAATTGTGTTAACTTTGTATATTCATTACTATAGGTACGTACACTTTCCATTGTAAGTATAGTAAGGAAGATACTGTATGAATTGTGGATATTAAGGGTTGAGGGAATTAACTTATAAAATTTATCTTTTCATTATGAAGGTTTACTAAAATGAAAGCCTCGTCTCCAAATTCTATAACTTTAAATTAAATTTGAAGTACTCTTAATTTGTCTATTATTTCACAAAATTTTTAGTGCGATTTAAATGATAAACAAAATATTATTTAGTACTGTGACTCTGCTGTTGTCAGTGTTTTGATTTCTATAACTTTCCCAGGCTCAATTATCACAAGTTTTATCTTAATTGGTATATTCATATATTTATCTTAATAAGTATATTGTATTATTCGAAAGCGTAAGTAATTTTTTGGTAAAGAACATTTTTAAAAAAATGAATATGAAACTTTTATTACATAGAATATACAGTCATATCGCTTATTTAGCTTATGTAAAAAAAAAAAAAAAATTGCAGCAATTAAAAAATCATAAGAAACAAAAAAATATTTATATACCCTATTCAGAGAAATCCTCATCAAATCCAAAGGTGTTGAATGATTGCCTTCTATTTTACATTGCATTTGCTTAACCAAAACTTTAAACCACAATATTCTATCTGCATTAGTTTACTGAAAGAAAAAAAAAAGGGTTATTTGAAATCTCTATGACGCAAAGTTTAAGTAAATCAAACTTTTTCATTCATTTTTTAGAACATTGAATAAATAAATAAATAAATAAATAAATAAATAAATAAATAAATAAATAAATAAATAAATAAATAAATAAATAAATAAATAAATAAATAAATAAATAAATAAATAAATAAATAAATAAATAAATAAATAAATAAATAAATAAATAAATAAATAAATAAATAAATAAATAAATAAACAAATAAATAAATAAATGAATGAATGAATGAATAAATAAATAAATGAATAAATAAATAAATAACATAACATAACTTCCAATGTAAACAAATAGCTTTTGACTTTTGGGATTAATAAGCCCGTAAATCCCATCAGACAAATCAATTTTGAACAGATATTGATGAACGATTGATAAAGGCATTCAATGATAGTTCTTTGAGTAGGACCAGAAGAAAATTTGCGAGAGATGAAGGAAAGGGGAAATATTCTTTTATTGCTTTTAAAATTTTCTCAATTAATATTGTATAAATGCATCTGAGTGATTTATTTTAAGTTTCTTTAAAATGTTGAAAGTTTAAAAAAATTTTAAAAATATATTTTACAAATATGCGAAGATACAAAAAATTACAACAGCACTTCATCCTTTTTGGGTAATTATAGATATGAATGAAAATGGAGTGTTGAAAAACCATTTTTTGGATTTTGAAAAGTGTATTTGCAATAAAAATCCGAAATGGAACCTGCTGTAGGTCCCGGCCTAATTAACCGTTATTGTGCACAAAAATAGGCCGTTGAGCGTGCAAACAAAACAAACAAAAACCGAAATGGAACCTAAAAAAAGTTCCAGAAAATGATTATCAAGTTAAATTAAATGTATTTATATGATATTACAAATATAAAATTAACATTATATAATAGGACTTATTTTATTATAATAATATTGAATCCTACTCTTTGCTCGTTAACGCTCGACAAACACCGAAGATTGCTTTGAAATCAAGTAGCCTGTTCGGTTACGCTCCCGAAATCCCGAGCTTACTGGGCTTGCGGATAGCTTGTCAACTTTTAAAAAGTTAAAGATTTGGTGCCCATCTCTAAATTTTTCTTAGGCACAGATTTCCCGAACGTTTCTCTACAAATATGCAAAGTTTTATTCTTTAAATCCAATAGTTTTTGTAATGTGAGATAGAAGTACGCTTGGTGGACAAATTCTGAAACAGCGAAAACTGTTTTTTAAAGCTTACTTGTTTTTTAGTATAGAGAGAAAGTAAATATTTTTAGCTATTAAATTTTTGGGAAAGCTTTGTACTCGTTGGAACTGAATATTAAAGCGGATTTACCATGGTTAAGTTTGATAGTTTTGAAAATTTATTAGCACTTTACGTTTTTAGTTTAATGACATTTTTTCTTTACTTTTTAAAGTAAAGTTTTTGTTTTTGTTTTGTAAGTTTTTTTCTTTAACGAGCTTATTTTTTAATATTAATTTATATTTTATTTAATCTATAAATAATATATTAAACGCCCTTAATTAGAGAACAAGTGCAAAGATAAAATTATGTACTAAATAAAGTATCTGCCATAAATTTTTTTTAAATGTTTTAGTTTCTATGTATAAATTCCATAACTTGGTAAGTTAAAAAGTATTTAAATTGCAGGGTATTAGATTAGAAAAAATAATAACTTATATGAATAAATTTGTATTCCAAAATATTTTTTTTTATTTGTGCTAGTAAAACACTTCAGTTAAAGAAACATAGTTTTTTTAGAAAGCACAACATAGTAGTATTCCTTTTTTAAAAATATTTTCCACATTTGGATTTTAAAATGATTAAATTATACACAGAAAACATGCTACAGACATAATTTTATAATGAAGTTTAAAATAAGTCACATAAGTTTATGAGCTAATTATCTTTAGCTTTTCAAGAAAACACATTTTTTCCAATCAAACACTTTAATGTAATGATTGCGTAAAGGTATTTAATAAACGGATGATGGTAACATTCTCTATTTTAATTTTTCAAACAGTTTTTGTTTCATGTTGCAAAGTATCCTAAAAGTGTTTTTGTATTTTATATATATATATACACACACAAAAAAAAGTTTTTATTCATTCTAATACCTACAGAAACTTCAATCGAGTATTTTATAGAATAACAACTAATATATTTTCCTAAAGATAAGACTTAAAGGACTTTATTTTACAAATATTATGTATGCATAAGATAATGGTGAAAAATCAAAAATGTGTCAACACGTCTAAATGCAAATGATTAAAAATAAAAAATGTGGAGTATCGTTCAATCCAGAGCAAAAATAATGAAAGCATTAGATAACAAAATGGACGCTTTCGATGCCAATCACGACTTTATTTCATCTTATTTCTTACTTAGTACTCTCATATTTTATCATTAAACTGATAAACAGCATAATTGTCCACCCAACGAGTCTATCATTTAAAAGAAATATACTTTCTCGACTAGAAATTATTCTAAAGTAAGGTCTAAAAAAATTTTACAACATCGTGGGATGAAAACAACTCATCCTAAACGGAAACACTATCCCTTGAATTACTATTTAATAGAAGATAAAAAAAAATTAAAAAATTGTAAGATTTGGGAGTGCCCTCCCAAAGATATACTCTTTTCATTTGGTACGTAACGGGGAAAAAAAAAGAAGAAGAAAAAAAATAGAGGTAGGACAAAGGTGGGAAATTATTTCTGTACCTAATCCGACTGCCCCACCCTGCTTAAAGAATGCTTGAAGTAAAAAAAGACGATGTATGAATGATATAGGATTTAGAATAAAACTTGATCAAGAGTTATAGTTATTCAAATTAAATTTGGGATGTAGTTTGAATTTATATCAAACAAATTAAGGTAGTACCAACTTAAAGAATGCTTTTTACACACAGACTACAATGAATCAAAATAAAATTCTTATTTTTCTACAATGTTTTCTATATGCCAGTGTTAGAATATATATGCCATAATTTCCTTTTAAACACATTTAGAAACTTTTTCAAATATATATCAAATAAATCGAGCGTACTTGAGTTTCAGAAATATATTAAATGCTTATTAAGTACAATCTATTATAGTTCCGGCATCATAATTAAAATTAAATATTTAACCAAAAGAAAATTTCACTATTTTGATGATTTGCTGTTTAAATTTTTATTGCAAGAAAATTCTTGCAACTAATTTGATTTGTATTTGTTTATTGTTCACACAGTTCTAAACCGTCTCGCCAAACGAATTCCGTTCTGAGACAATAAAAAAAAACCTGACCTCTTTTTTTTATATATAAACGCTCTTTGAAGTCTGAATTTGAGTGAACACTTCCTGAAATAGTGTTTATTTGGACGACACTAAAACAAGAAGAAATGCATTGCTTTGAGGAATAAACGCCAAAGGAGTGAAAAGGCCGAATACAAGTCAAGCAATAAACAAGATCGGCTCTTAAGAGCTTAAGATTTACGGTTTTCTGTTTGATTGGATTGTGAATACACTTTCATAAATAACAGATTAGATGAAGTACTTTTTCTGTCTTACACATTCCTCGATCGAAATTGTGAAATACGTGAGGATAAATCGAATATTTTCGCGCTTAAGATCAGGAAAACGCAATAGTAGAATTAATTGGAAGCCAATCTTTAATGGTCAAGTTCACGTACTTTAGATACTTCAGGTGGATAAGAAGTAAGCCAGAGTGTCGTCTTAATTTTACAAACTATTTACGCATTGTGTTGTTTTAGGAAGTTCATATTAGCATTTAAAGAAGTGTTTGTTTGATGGTCCTCAAATTAATATCGTATGCTATTTTGAAGTTGATGTCTAAGGGATTTTTTTTTTTTAGATATGTAGGGGTTATGAATTAACATTGATATAAAATATGGTATAGAACATTTTGTATGATATTGCAGTCGAATCATCTAAAATTGACAGAATTTTCACATATTTATGATAACTGACAGGGCCGTAGACAGGGGGACCGACGGGACAACCCCAACCCCCCCACCCCCCACCCCAAAAAAATTGTGTGAAATCTTGTTTCACTACCTCCCGTTCTTTTTTGTGTAACTTGTCATATATATTTGATCAAATCTTCGACCATAACCCCTCCCCCCCCCTGAAAAAAAAAACTGGCTAAGGGCTTGGTAACTGAAATTGCGATAAATGTTTTAAATTACTCAGACTAGAAACTGTAATTGAATATATTGAAAATGGTTGAAATGTATCCACAACTTTCACATTTAAAAAATCTTTCGGGGTCAACTTCTACCAACTACAATCATGATCCATTACCCAGTGGCGGTGATTGGATGGCAAAAAGTGTGTGTGTGGATAGGAGGAGTGAGGAGGGGGGGGGGGGGGAGAGAAAGAAATTAAAATTTTGAGATATTTTTTAAAAACCAATGAAAGTTTCAAAAATTGATGGGAGAACTAGTGTTTTTGTCCGTTTCCTTATTATCGCCACCATAATCGTATGTCCATGCACAAATGGGGCCTACAAACATAATAATTTTTTTTGCATTGAATATATACAACTAAAATGGTAGGTAACGTCCTGATAACTTTAGTTTCGAAAATAAGAACTTTTGATTTAATTTTGCTCCACGAATTTCGAAATAGTCCAAGTCTACTAAAAATCTTATCGAAAATATTAGGGCTCTTTCTGGAGTTCCTGAAAAAGAAAAATCATTCAATTTTATGTCGAAGCACAAATGACTTAAAAAAAGAATAAATTTTGCGTTGAATATATACAACCAAAATGGTAGATAACTTCCTGATAATTTTAGTTTCGAAAATTAGAACTTTTGATTTAATTTTATTCTGCGAATTTCAAAAATGTTCTACTAAAAATCTTATCAAAAATATTAGAGCTCTTTTCTGGTGTTATTAAAAAACATTCAATTGAATACAGATTTTAAGTTTATTATACAGTTTTATCATATTTCACAAATTACTTTTCATTAAAATTAAAATTTCAAATTGTAAAGTACAAATTAAATAATCACTGAGTGTAAAATTTTACACTCTAAGAATAAATGTGTATAGTGTTAATTTTTCACCTACATATGTAAATTTGAATATTTAAATATCTATATGCAAGTAAATAATTACATCACAAATCACATTTATATTGCACATATTCAATTTTTTAAGTTTGAATTGAAGCATTTCCGATGCGTGTATCAACAGTGAATTAAAAGTTTCACACAAAATTTATGATCGCACCAATAGCAGTTGCTATTTTACAACGTTATAAGTCATTCACCTTTTAAATAATTTATCTCGCACAAAACAAGTAATCGTAAGAAAAGCTAACAAATTAAAATGTGGCATTATATACATTACTAACATTAAGTATGAAAACAACAAAAAGTGTAATTTAATAATAAAAAGGAATCAAATACGTATAAGAAACAAAAGTACTAAAACACCTTTTGGAAAACAGCAAATAACTACAGTTGTAATTGGAATAGTTTTCTATAAAGAGAAATTTTATAACAGTACTAATTCAAACTCCATGAAAATAAAATAGTATTAAATTTTTTCCAGAAATAAAAATCAAATAATTTTAATCTTCTTCTTTAATTTCTTTAATACAATGATTATAATGCTATGTCTATATCCAACCTTTCTTATCAAAAGGGGGTAGCAACACAAGCAATCGAATGTCTTATAACGATATCGTTTATTCTAAATTAATGTGTTAATTTACCTATATCTATTGCTAATCTTAAATAACATTTTTAATAGTTGCTTTAAACACTTCTAATAATCCAGTAACTCCTGAGACCCGTAAGTAATTTTCAAAACCTTTATAAAGAATGTGGTAACTGAGTGAAAATATCAAGTTGCAACGTATGCAAATCAACTGGGGAGGGGGGTAGATATATAGGGGGGTAGATATATGTTCAGTTTTTGTAATAACAGAGCTGAATTCTGTATGTTGTCACGTTAGTGATACTAACTGATAGTAGGGCGTCAAGGAAAAAAAAATCTACAATGTGATACTTTACTGATGACTAAAAGTTGTAACCAAATCTTCATACCGCATTTTTTCCAAATCCCTTTAAATGATTTAAACCATAATTCTAGTTTTTTTTTTTTTTTTTTTTTTTTTTTCATGTAGCATTTTCAAATCACAAACAACTACATACTGTTTAAAAAAAATTCTTAATCATATTTCACACAGATTTAGTATAAAAATCTTCTAAATTCTAGAAATTTACAATTGAAATTTTAGAAACCATTTTTAGAAACCATTGCTCTATTTTATTTCTGAAAACTTAAATTTATGCTCCATAAAGTATTATTCACTAAGGCTAAAATAGTATATTTAATATAATAGATAATTTCTTTTTTTCTTATGTCTTGGCTTTAGTGAAAAAGAGAAACAAGATCCAATATACCGATAGTGGGAGTGAAGTTTTCAAAATAATGAAAGTAAATTTTCCTTTCGTGTCATTAATTACTTCAAAGAAACTGATGAGATTTTAAGGTACATTTCAATCTATCAAATATTTTTATTTTTTTTTATTTTTTTTACTATTTATACTCGAAAATATATATATATATTTTTTACTTATGTGTAATTTTTTTAAGCATGAAGCTCCAAAGTATAAATGAAAAACAATATAAGTTTATGCCAATTTTTTTATTGTACTTTTAAATACCCGAGATCCCAACCGCATTCCCTCTATTCAAACATTTGGGAGGTAATCCCCATCCCCTCCCCCTTCAAAAAAAATCCCCCGCACTGCAGCGCCCCCCTCTTATTTTTCCTCCCGACGCCGATTCGTCGCCGAAACTGCGTCCTTTAATTCGGGACGTAAAATATAATTAAAGCCCCCTTCTCCACTTACCTTCTTGCCCCTAGGCCGTTAAAAGCGTCGCTTCTTCCATCAGTTTAACCTCCGCGCACATCACCTTGCTTGCTTCCCAAGATGGCGGAACCGAGGTATGTTCTCTTTTTCATCTTTCAGACGATTTTCAGAGCTGGTTGTTCAGACGATCGTGAGTTTCTCCGATCGTCTGTTTCGAACGATCTTTTGTAGGCGAGGGTAGTTCGGTTGAGTAACGACTCGGTCCGAGACCAGAAATGATTCCACTAAAAAATATAAAATTTCCTTTTTATAAACATTTGAATATCATTCTTAAAAAAAATTGAAACGCATTGGGTTGACACGGGATAGATGAGTCAACAAAAATAAAATATCAAAGTTTATCGATGGGGTGGGATTATTGAAACCACCGGAATGCAGTCAGCAGATGAGTGGAAGTTAAGTCATACACTCTGAGTTTAAATCTTTATTTTTGTTCGCTTTGCATGTGTAGTGACCCAGTGCGTTTCTACCGTAACAAAGTTATATTAATGATGTTCTAAACATTAGTTTACACTACTGAAAAAAAAAATACTTGCCATTCATCCTGCATAAATACTATATATGTCAGTGATATCTTATCACCTTAAAAAAGTTATATTAATAATTATCTAATTCTGTTTGCACTATATTAATAAATCATATTACAGAATATAAATCATCATACTGTAAATCATATTTTTGACCGTCCATGGATGGTGACTCATTGTCTTATTATCTTAAAAGTGTGATATTAATGGAAATTATCATATTCTGAGTTGATAACCAAATAAATAAACACTGTTATAGAAAATTGCTTTATAACATTAATGACACTTGTGGAAGTGATTGAATTTATAAAAGATTTATACAACATGTTTTTATGTATTTTATCCCATTTTTTGTTTGACAAAAAAAATTAACCTTGTTTCTTATCTAGAGGAGATAAATTTGTTATTTGTGGAATAGTGAAAACGAATAAAATTAAAAAAAAATTTCAAACAGTTTTTAATATAATCCCGTGTGATACAATAGTTGTTAATATAGATTTTCTAGTAAAATATGTGTAGTTACGAAATATTTGATATCCAACAACTTTAATATTGCAGTTGGTAATAATTTTAATATTGGATTAAGTGAATTTTTTGGTGGCGTTTCAGTGATTATTTGATAGTTTTAATTGTGTTATTTTATTTTAAAGCAGTTATCTTTACCTACTGTACATTTTTAATGAGTACTGCAAATTTTTAATACAGAATTGAAATAGTGGTAAAATTTGTATTGTTTATATAAAGTAATATTTTTGTTTGCAATTTTAATGTAACGCTGCGCTTGAAGAGCAGAAAAATTTCTTCAATTGTAAAGAAATTTTCCGATGATTTTTTTTATTGCTCAGTGAGTGAAGCCCTTCATAAACTTAAAATTTAATGCGATTTTTTGAAATCTTATTCCAATTGGTATTTATAAATAGAATTTTATATATATTTATGACGTATTTAAATTGTATAACGTTATTAATATGCAATATTTACATTAAATCCTAAGAATATTGTTACAGGATAAATAATACATTTAATTCATTTCTAAGTTGGCGTACACTTGGGCAAATTAAAATATAAATTCAAATTAAATTGTTGAATAGATTTCTGTATAACACCAGATTGCAATAAAAGTAAACAAAAATAAATACATCCCAGAATAACTTAAAATAAATATAATATTGTTACATTAAATTTTTTTAATTGAAACAACTCATAGTATTACTATTGTTACTTTTAGAAATTCACATATTCTATTTGAAAGTTCCAATAATTCATAAATAAACAATTCTTTAAGAATTGTGCATTTTATTTTCTAGTATAAGCATATCGTCCAGATAATTTTATTAACTCAACATGGGATACATTTCAGCATTAAAATAGACTTTTCAGGACTAAATCACTTTATGCTTAAACATTCATTATTCGCCTCTTTACACGTATGAATATACATTCAAATTTAAACAAAATTAGGTGCTGCCTTTAAACAGAATTTGGTGTAAAAGAGTTTGTTATGCTGATTCAAAACTTAATACATTACAATAGAATTTTTTAAATTGCCAGATTGTTACCTTCTATGAATAATGCCATTGAAATTTATTCAAATTTTTTCCAATTGTACAAAGTAAATCTGCAACAAGGAATTATGTTAGTTCATTGATCATATGAAAAAAATCTAGAAAAAACAGTTATAATAACAATTATTTAGATGATATATTTTTAGATAATGTTACAATATTTATTACATATGTTTAAAACGATTAAAATGATACACTAAGGATGAAAGTTACATGAATTCAAATTGAATAAGTTCGTACTAAATTTAAATTGAGTAATTTCATTGCAACAATCTTCTATCTTGATATTTAAGTATGAAGATTTTAATTAGAGTTCACGAATGTTCTACCGCATTTTAGAAATCCTAAGTGTTGTCTAGTAAGGATGTGGATATCATGAGCTAAGCGAAGATCCCATTTTATTTTATTACTAAAACAGTCACTTTTAAATCCTTTATATTAACTTCGATTTTGTGTGTGTGTGGCTGTGTATGTCGATGGCGATCAATTTGCGGAGGCCTAATTAACTCCCTTGCCGTCATCCAATTGGGCTTAAACTTGGCAGATCGATTCAATATCGATTACAATGCATTCTAGCAAATTTTGGGAGATGTCACTAAAAGGTCGCTTTTATGGAACACCAATAAACCTATTTGCTTTCATCGAATCGCGATGAAATAGCATTTAACTGATCATTGAAGAAACTCTTTCCTGTTGCCAAAATTGTTTTAATAAATAATTGATAAAATTGTTTTAATCGAATTAGTAAAAGATATTTGGATGTCAGTGCATAAATCCACATTCGTTTTTAATGAATAAATTTTGTAAGTAGTTTACCGCATATTTTGCTGATAGAGATGTTTTTAATATTTAAAATTAGATGCAAACCTTAAGCACATGCTGACAACAGAAACGACACTATGTTAATGAATATTAAAATTGGCAATGCATGTAAAGGATTTATATTAAAATCTTTATTTTTATGAGTTATATGTATTATTATTTTTTAAGTAAAGTATAGATGTTTTAGATCAGTTGCTTTATGTAACATTACAAATCAATTCTTTTTAAAGTATTGCATAAACAGTGTTAAGCCAAAACTGAATGTTTGTATCTGATTTTCATTCCGATCTTCCGAACTCATATGAAAGAAGTACAAAAAAAAAAAAAAAAATCTCCAATGATTATTGAGATTAATTTTTCAGTTTCTTTAAAATTCCACAAAATATAGTATTTGCATTGATATTAAGACATTTTTTCAGGCAAAAGTGTAATATATTTTACACAACAAAAAAAATTAATATTCAGGTGTATTAATTTTTTTACATATGTACAAATGTGGCAGCAATTTTTCGATGAAATTTGGAGGTCATATTAATTATTGAGAAATAAACACTGAAAGCTTCATTGATGTATTTTTTCAATATGTACAAATACAATTTTTTCCAGGGTGTATTGTTATACTAACTTAGTATGATGCACAAAATTCAATTTTTTTTTTATTTAACATATTATTTTAAACTAAGTATAAATATCTCTTATGTAAGTAATGATGAATGAAATTCTTGAAAACAGAACTATCCCGAGTGTTTATTTAAATATGTTAAATTAAAAATCTTTTAAACTTTACCCATATTATAAGTAAACTTTAAAAGTATAATCAATGTTATATTTCCACGAGGAATTTCTTGTATAATGCAAGATTTCTTATCAACTCAATATCCAAATAGATTCATGATTATAAAAAAGCAAGACATCCACTTAATAAAAATTATGAATAGTAATTCTAAACTTTGGATACAGCGTCTTTCCATTGCTCTTAACATTATAACGAATTTCCATTAAATGATCCTCCTTACTACCTACATTTCCAGTTAAATGTGAACTTTATTTAAACGTAACACATAATTATAACAGTATCTTTTAATAAGACATCTAATACGACCCTTCTATTAAAATACTTTAAAAAAAATAAAAGGAATGATGTATTTTTGAAAAAGAAAAATTCAGGTTTTTAGCACTATCATTCTATTTTCACGAATTCGAAAAAGCATAGTTATAAAACTAAATAAAACAACTCATGCGTTTATTGCTATTGCTAAAAGAATGATTAAAAAAGTATATGCAAAGTGTTTCTCGTAATTTTGTAAAGAACCAGAGCGAGACTAAAAAGTTTGTATCAATGGCATTTATGGCTTGGAATAGCTACAGTGGCGCCCTCCTGTCAGTCAGAAGGAAGAAGATTTCCCTCACTGAAAATCGCGCCTACTCATTGGTCGTCAGATTTAACCCCGCCTCCAAAACTTGTTCCATCTAATTAGAATGCAGGAATAAGTAATATTCAATGTCTTAGTGTAAACAAATGAGCACGGGCTATAAGCAAGGCTCCTCCTTCTTAAGAACAGTGACCTAGTTAAATGTATAATGATACTTTAAAGAGAAACGTCAAAATGTTTTGTCGGAAACAAGAAACTTGATTTCTGTGTTGGTGCTTCAGGCGAAGGCGTGCCCATAGCGTTTAGTTGCGTGCGCTTTCAAATATTTCAATAAACGTCAATCGTTAATGAAATGAGTTAATTTGAATAAATTTAATTATCAGTTTCGCAAAAGTTCCAAAAATATGACATCTGCATTCGTCACCCTAAGATTGCTACAGAGTTTTAAATTTTCAAAGGTAAGTTTTTTTTAGTTATTTTTGTGCCGAAATATTACATAAGTTGAATCTAAAAAAACTTTCATTATTATTATATCATTATTATGTTTAAAAAAACACTCAAATTAGATAACGAGAGATAATCTTAATGAAACCGGGTATATTTTACGCGCAAAATCAACCATGTTCAAATCTTTAATCTTCAAACGTTCAAAAATTATTCTTAGAGTGAATTATATATATATAAATGTTTTTATTGTAATATGTTATCACTTACAATGCAAAGTATATTTACTTAATTATAAAAAGTAAACTTGCATCAATACGGAATACAAGATTACTGATAAATAATTCAACAGAATTTCTTATTGTTTAAAATTTCCTCGCTCCCCTATGTATTAAAATAAAATATTTACTTATTTATAAAGAAATATATAAATGTCTTTTTTTTTTTTTTTTTAATATTGAAATTTTTAAATATAGCTTTAATGATTTGTCATTTCACCCCTTATAACTCTAAATTCATTTAAATATCCTATGTGGTGTGGACTTTATAAAGAAATATATATTTAGCCATTGATTATACTAAAACTTTTGTGTAGAATGATAAATTTCATTAATTTTTAGTTGACATGAAATGATTAACAGCTGTGGTAATAACAATTAATTTATTGATGTATTCGATATGATCTACAAATATTTCTTCCGAATGCAAATACATGTACTTAACATTTTGTTTAAATAATGCTATGTGTAATGTTATTCATTCGAAGAATAGATATTCGTGCATAGATTAGTTGATCATATTGATACAAAATTGTTAATTAAAAAAAAAAAAAAAAAAACTTATTGCATGTTAAAAGTGAAAAAGCTCATTCTTATTCTTGCCATAGTAGTAATACATTTTTTATCCCAACTATGATACAAACTTACCCGGAAAGTAATAGAATATATAAAAGTAATAAGCATTAAAGTAATCTAGTTGTTAAGGTATATGTATAGGTTTCAAACCGCAAAAATCGGTGAAGATTTGTGAGACCTCAAAAAATAAAAACAGAATAAAAATAATACACTAGAAGGAAATCTCTGTGATTGAGGAGCATACTAAAATGTAAATATATAATAATTAATGTAATAATAACAGGTTGTTTTTTTATATATCAAAAATACTCTTTTATAAGTTTTTCTCAAAATGTAGTTTCTTCAATTTTGCATTTCATTCAATGAGTAATAATTCCTGTTAAAATAATATATATTTTTTTAAATTTTGTTAATTTTTTTTTTTTTTTTTTTTTTTTTTTTTTTTTTTTGCTCTAAAATCCGCATAAGTTGTTGAATGGTTCAACCCTAAATACTAGGTGATTGGTAAATAAATATCTTTTTAATGGAATTTTAAAGATACGATTTTGTATAAAAAACATGGATTTTTCTCACACATTCAATTAAAGCAAATGTGCACACAGTACAATTCTGCTAATAGGGTCAAAACATAGAGCAGAGTATTCTGCATTATTGGACATCAATATTGTAAATTTGAGTAAATAAGATTTTTTTTAATCACCGTTCCAAATTAGCCTAATTAATTGATTAAATGTTATTTAATTATTAAAACTGATGATATTTAAAAAAAAAATTATTGGAAATAATTTAACAAATAATGTACTTTTCAATGTGTAAAGGTTTCATTTTTAAATTGAAAATTAGAAAAAAATGTCGAAATCTATACGTATACCTTAAGTAATTAAATTTTTTACTTAAACTTTACTATTTTTTTATAACATTATTTTTAAATATTAATATCAAACAATCATTTTATATATATACTTGTAAAAAATTATGAAATGAGTAAGTAGTTTTTAGCATTTTACCCCTTTTACAGCTTTTATTGTAATTTCTCCTTAAAACACAAATTATTAACCTTTAACTGCTGTAAGCGGTCTGACAGACCGCGAGTCATATTTTGTGGAATGCTTCCACCCCCTAAAATATCTCATCTTTGACTTTTATATTAATTTTTCTGATACTATGTTTCTTAAACTTTAAACTGATGTTCACAAATTTGTTTGGCGCAGTATGGACCATGTGTTGCTCTTGCGCCAAAAACCTCAAACCACCCAACCACAGCAGTTTTAGGTTAAACATGATTCTTTGCATGAAAATTGGTTTTGAGACTTTTTAACAAGAGTTCTGATGACCAAATACCTATTTTACCCTCAACTGATTATTGGTATACAATTAAAAACTACTGAAAATGATTTTAGTTTCAAATGTTTTATTTTAAAACTAAAAGCATTTTCAGTAATTTTTTATTATCAATCATCAGTTAGTTTAGTTTAAAATAATTTATTTTGAAAACTTATTATAAGATTTTTTTATTATTATTATTATTATAGTTGTTTTTAACATGAAACATGGCATATTCTAAATTGTAATCTCTCGTATTAGAAAAAAAAAGGCAATTTAGGGTTTACCATATTAAGTCATTGATCAACTTTCGAGTTCAAGACATTGATCATTTTGAAAAAGGGTGCAATTCATCATTCATTCAAAATACTTTGTACTCTAACGAAGTAAATACATATACTTTCTCATAGTATGAACCCGTTATAAAATAAGAAATTGTGGCAAGCTCCTTTTCGAAATTTTCCGCATATCATTTATAATAGAATATAATTTTATATTTTTAAACTACTTTAGTTTGTAACACATGTACACTGTTAGAAATTTTTTTCCACCTTGCACCAAAAATTGGTTCCCATTTAGCTGCAACCAACATTTGCTGCTTAGTTTCTAGAGGTCGGAAATATCGATCAAAATAAATATCGATACTATATCGTTGCATAGAAAAAAATATCGATAAAATATCGATTCATGATTTTTTTATTTTTTATTTGATTTTCAATTTTGTCAGAAACAAAGTTTTTCGGTGCAAATTTCTACTTTTCATGATTGCTTTTTTGTAAGGTGTCTTTCAAAAAACTTTTTCAACTGAATGGATCTATTACAAAAAAAAAAAAAGCTATATTTTTCGCTTAATTGTTGCAGTGATTTCAAGAAAAATTTAGATAATTTTCAACAGCTTTTAAGTGTATGGAAAATATTGAATATTGGTGCCGTTTTACTGTCTCTCAGCCAAGTTCAAACATTAGTTTTCAAGTTTTTGAAAAGAGAATAAATAAAATCGAAAAAACGCAAGGAACTACAAAACTATTATCAAAAAACAAAAATGTTTGAAAATATCGATATATCGTGGACTTTTATAGATATTTTTAATATCGATATTTTTTTACAAATATCGATAAAAATATCGTTGTATCGATGTATCACCGACCTCTATTAGTTTCACGATTTAATGGGGCTTACGGTTCGAGATTGCACCATTAAATCGTGAAACTAAGCACCAAATGTTGGTTGCACCTAAATGGGAACCAATTTTTGGTGCAAGGTGAATCTAAATTTTTAACAGTGCAGTATTAATAGTTTAAATTGTATATTGTCAATAAAAGAGTGTATTAAAGTTGTCGTAACGAGGAATCTCAACAAAGGTCTAGGAGCAAGGCAATGCTCTAGCCAAGTTCACTGCCAAACACCTATCACTGGATGCAATTCATCAGCATTTTGACTCTCTGGTATCTGCGCATTACAGTATACTTGAAAACTGATTTTTTTCCCTTCTTTTTTTTTTTTTTTACAGATAGCAGTTAGCCCCTTTAGTAAGATCCCTAAGTTTCAACTCTCTAATTTTATTGGTTGTCATGAAAGTGACATTCAAAAACGGTATATTTTGGAGGCTCATTCACGTACTGATTATCAATATTCCAAGATACTTCTAGAAGAGCTTAAACTATTAAATTTTATATACTTGTGAGGTTTAATATGTACTAAAAGGAAGAGAAAAAACATTAAAATTGTGACCCCCCCCCCCTCTCCCGAATCTCTAGAAGGGGGCGATTTTCGAAAAACTATTAATTGTAATTGAGGCGTTGAGCACCAGAACGGACCATCCCCACTGATAGTACTTTTGAGATAATACGTAAATAAAAAAAAAATGATAAATGTAACAGTCTATTCGTTTTATTGAAAGTTGAAGGTGATTTTTTATTCAATTAATAGTTTAAAGATTTATTCATCTGAAAATATTAAAACAAAAAAGTATAATTAATAAAAAAAAATTGGGATGATCCTTTCTGGCACTCAATGTCTCAACTTTAAAATACTTCTATTGGGGCTGGAATTATTAAACTTGGAATACTAGTAGCTATATATATCCAAAGGAGAAAGTCACCACCAACTGCAGAGCCCCTATAATCAAGAAATAACCAAAAAAGGTATTTACGTATAAAACCATAGGCTACGAAATGTAAGCCAATTTTTAATTTTTTTTCCCCTTATGTCATCATTTTTCACAAATCTGGATAAACTATTTATTGAAAATAATTTTATATCATCATTTTCATTGAATATGTATAAACACTTCATGAACTGCGAATCGATAAATTGAACTTTCACAGAAAAATCCCCGTGATTCTCTGGTAATTGGATGTTATTGAGATTGATATTTTTTTAAGCTTTCTTAAAACCAAATAATAATTTAAATTCAAAGATTAAATTAGTCCATTAATTTTATTGTTGACCGTCAACAAAAAGTTCATCAACAGTAGACGGTTAAATATGTAAGTATAGATATTAGGTTGGTTGGTTGTTTTCAGATTACCTGGCACCGTCAGCTACACGAGGGCTATAATGCGCCGAAGCATTCGCCATTAGACAAGCCAACATACATTTACAAGCACCCATGCCTTACACGGGACTCGAACCCGCAACCTCGCGATCTAGAAGCTAGCACGCTAACCACTATACCGTTATAGATATTAGGAGCGTTTTAAAAGTGTATTTAGCTAATAAATATATAAATCTCAACAAAAACACCTCTGTAAAAAAGCGTCAAGTTCTTCATGCTGTGAAAAATATTGAGATCTAAAGTATCGCCAAACTTAACTTTGGTGTAAATTACTGGTAGTGAAATTTAGTGAGATTTTAAACAAGATATTTTCTTCTTAAAATTAAAAACTCACTACTTTTGAGTGTCTCAATACTTTTCAGAAAGAACTTAACGCCTTTTTGACATATATGTTTCTGTTGGGATTTCACTTTTTTTTTATATATATTAATTTTAGATTTAATACTTATTGTGGATTAATTCCTTATAATTGCTGTTTCAAAACAGTTAATTTTCGCACCAAATATAAAAAACAAAATAAAATAGATCAATGAAATTCAATTGCATAAATTAGCGTTCTTTTTCACTTTTATCATTCATAAAAAAGCAAGCCATGTTTTCTTTTACTCTTTCCTTACATATACCAGAGAGTTTTTAAAATTTATTTTTCAAAAATAGTTTTTAATTATCATTAATATCTTATTATAACTTTTTGGATTGCTATTTAGAGTCGGATAAAAATTTTAAAATGTTTTTTAATAATATATTATGATCATTATGTTCGGTAGCATATTTATAATGAGTGTATGGAGCGTGAAAATACTTGCAAGAACTCTTCAAACGATTACATCAATAGAGGTGTTACGAAGGGCGAACAAACAAAAACAAAAAAACAAAATCGCCATCCGAATCTAAATCCTACACAGATTCTACAGGTATATTTTTCATGTTGACTTCGCCCTTCAATCCCACTCAAAATACATAGCGAATGATATCAAGTATTGAAAAACCAATGCATTGAAAGATTCCAAACGCATTTTTTTCCAAACCTAAGTTTGCCGACCGAACGGTATAGTGGTTAACGTGCTAGCCTCTAGACCGCGAGTTCGAGTCCCGTGTTAGGTATGGGTGTTTATGAATGTATGTTGGCTTGTCTAATGACGAATGTTTCGGCGCATTATAGCCATCGTGTTGCTGACGGCGCTAGATAATCTGAAAACAACCAACCAAACCTAAGTTTGTTGAGTTTTCCCTTTATGACCGTAATGCCTCAATTGTCTAATGCTTTTTTTTCCTTTGCTACCTGCAACTTTGCAATATACATACCTTCCCTGAGAGCTGAAAACGTACGTAGTGAAAACACTTTTACAGACGACTGTTACTTTTAATGGCTTTCTCTGCAACAAGTAGGATTAAGTAGTGAAAATAGTTTTACAGATATCAATTTTTCAAAATCCAAAGAAATTAAATTATCGAAAACATTTCTTGGCCTGAATTACTGTCTTCTGTCTTGGAATAAAGTTGTATCGCACCAGTTTAGCGAGTTATTATTTTAATTTAAATTAATTAAAACGGATACACATTTAATTAAAAAGGGATATGTCAATAGTTTTATTCCCTTCTTAAATAGTCTTAATCAATTATATTTCTTGTAACTACTAAGGAGTAAATTTTATTGTTTTTTCTTCGAATGTTTTTCAAAACATCAATCTCATTAAAATAATATTTTTTTTTTTTTTTTTTTTTTGTATGATGTATGCATGGTTGAAGTAAACATAAAATCTTATAAAATGCTTATTTGAGATAAACGACCCTGCAAGAATTTGTTTTTAAAAAATCACTTATTTCTAGCTTTGAATTTCAGTCAAATTTTAATAAATTATTAAAATAATAATAGATATATTATTAATAATAAGTAATAATTAAATATTAAAATACCCCAAAAAGTAATTATACTAAATAATAAACTGAATAATAACAAAACAAAAAAAAAAAAAAAAACGTCTGGAAATTAGCAAAATTTTTATAACTGATTTCTCTAATTCTGTTTTAGATAACAGTCAATTCTCTGTGAATTCTTATCCTTTAAATTAAAATTTTATTTCTTGATCAAAATCTTGTTGTTAGCGATTGAAGAAAACGCCAAATTATTCAAGTATTTTTTTTCCAATTTTACATTTGAGTTAATATTAAAATTATCAGCAATTTTGTTGTTATTTTTGACAGTTAGTTTGAAGTAAAATATCGCCCAAAAATATTACAATAGGTCGATGGGCTTGAATGGTTTCAGATTCCTCTCTAAAAAGACAATTTTTAATAAAAAATGCAATATAAATATAAAATGTTTATTAAAACTTGATAAGTAAAAAATTATTTTTCATATTTAAAATTTATTTTTAAATAGTCTTTAAAAATATTGTAATGTAAGGGTTAAGTTCATATAATGGTATTGCTTGAATCGTATATTCAACGATAAGGCTCATTTTGCTTTCAAGATATTTTTACATTGTGCAAAAATTTCATTACCAGAAAATGTATCTGCGCATCCAAATATTATTACTTCTGTATTAAAATAAATGACAGATTAAAGGTTATTCAGTTATAAGTTATGCAAACTCATCTATTCGTAAGAGATAAAAAAAAATTAAGATCTTACCAAAAAAAAATCGGTATTCCTTACTCATACTATAAGAAAATTCCACTGTATTACATTTTATAGAATATTTTAAAACTCTTATTGATATGAGTTTGCATAATTTTTCTTTAATCTTGTTATAGTATTCATAAGTAATCAGAGGAGTCAATGTATTCATTTATAAGTTTATAAATCAATCGAAACATATTCATACAAAGATTGTCACATTTTTTTTTTTTTTTTTTTTTTTTTTTTTTTTTTTGCATGATTAAATACATACTTGGGAAAATATTCGGTGCATATAAATATGAAGGCAATAATTCGTTGCAGATGAAAGAAGAAACACAAAATTTTATTGAAAAATCTTTACAAATATACATCAACACATCATTAAACAAACTTCACAAAAATGAATTTTTTTTTACGTTAAATATTATTATCGAAGAATATCGATAACTTAAATCACTTTGAATAATAATAAGAAAAAAATTTCAAAAATAGCAAAGCAATTTATTCAAATACAATAACTTAAAAAAAAAACAGGACTAGTGATAAATTTGTAAACATATCTAAATAGAACAATTTTTCCAACATCGTAATTTTGAAAAGGTTCATCACAAATGCTTCATATTATAAAACAACAGATTTTTTTTGCCTTAATATGAATTAAAATTTTCTCCACTAATTATTCACAACTTCAACTATGTATACACTTTATATAATTATAAAAATCATACATTTTTACTCAATGCCAGTAATTTAGATCATGCTTAAATGTCATTGTCAAAACTATATTTTGAGCAAATGTGCAAATTAACTTTTTCCTACTTCAATATAACTCAAATATTTATTTTAAACTGAAAATTCATGATATCCTGTTTTACTGGTGCAATATGCTGTTGTAGTAATTGCTGTAAAAACCTGTAAAAATATTTTACAAACTTAATTTTCTTTTAACTAATTTCTGAGAAAATCGCTGTAATTAGTTGGTTTTACTGTAAAGTAATTAATTTAATATTAATTAAATTTTTTAAAAATAGACTCTAAGAAATAACTGTAAAAATATATATAAGAAAGGGTGGGGAAAATGTTGTTACGCACATATACAAATACATTATTTGAATGAAAAACATTACTTCTCTAAATCGCTTGATGGTTCTTATACTTTGCAATAGATGGCGCTGTGCTTTATGATGGGTCATCATTCTAATGTGTGTTAAAATAGGAAACTCTGATTTGATTGAATACTTTCCTCTTACTCATTGGAAGAATAATGATGAATGATTGTGTATTAAATTTATAGGTGAAACTATACCTTGTAATCATCAAATTTAGTTTAAATGTATTATATAGTAGAAATGTTTGCATGAACATTATATACTTTTAGAAAATATTTGCAAGAATATTAAATTGATTTTTATTGGGGACTACAGAATCGCATGTTGTCTCTCAAGCTTATTTTTTTTTATATATATATTAAGTTGAAACCCAACTAAAATATTAAATTTAAGTAGCATTGGAATACCGAGATTAAATCGTTGTTTTAATGCAAGTATTTTAAATATGAGTGAGCCATTTATTTCATAAACATTCCTTAAGTACACTTATTTTATAATTTAAAAAAAAAATGTGTAAAAGTTTGGATTATAATGACATTATTTAAAATGTGCTCATATTATTAAATTACTTGAGTTTCACCACATCAATCAACTTTTACAAGCTCTATTACCTCATTTTTATTATTTCACTTGCTGTTATTGACTAACTAGCCACAGATATATGTGCAAAGTAACTTTATTTTGACTCCTAAAATCAAATGAGTAAAGTTCTGTTTTATTTAAATTATGAATATGCTCGCAAATATGGAATATTTGTAAGGATATCTTAATTTTTACACGGAATTTAAATAATGAAAAAGTAAAAAAAAAAAAAAAAATGTTGAAATCTTACAATTCAACATTTTCAAGCAATGTCAGTTAGGATAAATTAATTTTTTTTACATATATCCTCCTTCAGGATGTTTTAAATAAATGTTGAAATTTTCACAGAAATTCACTTATCCGTTTTCGCGTGGCTTAGTAACAAATTAACTAGCAAACTTTTACATTTATCTGTTAATTTGATTTTGTAAGAAAACTAATAAATGACAGACCTTCTATTTTTTATTTATTGCTAATGTGTAAATCTGATTTAAAGTCAAAGATGCAAAGCTGCAGTTACATGATTCTAATGTAATAAAATATTTTCAAAGTAAAAGGTGCACAATCGTAATATTGCATTTAAATTTGGGAATATTTCAGGATCACGAATTATTTTAAAATTTAATATAGAACTGCTCTTTAGAAAATCTAAGTTGGATAATTGGCAGAAATATTTCTTCTGGTAAATAAATAGAGTCCCCATCATTATTTAATAAAAGTTATCACTTATTAGCAAAAGTAATCATTATTTACAAAAGTGGAAAAAAAATGTAATTTCCCAATATGCACAATTAAGGCATTTCACAAGTATATTGAACTCAGGCTTAACTTTTAAGAAAGAAACGCCTAACGGACAAAAATCAAATATTCAAGGATATTTAAAGTTACATTTACTGTTTTAAATGATAAAAATTTGTAGGAAAAAATAGATGGAAAAATAGTGTTGTCATTACCAAAAAATAAACAAAAGCATTAACTGGGATGGCAACAATTCACGATATTCTCATCTGCTTCTTCTCGCATCCAGCTCAAACATTAAGGAAACTCCTGATCACATCTCATAAACATCACCAGGAAACTGTGCATAGCACCCCCCCCCCCCCGCTCCACCTTAAAAGAGTCCAAAATGAACCCCGGAGTGATTTATAAATTGTTATGGGAGTAAATTTTTGTGAAGTAGCATTAGAAGGGTCCTCGTGTTTAAAAGGGTCGTTCTAAGGAGATTTGCCCGTGACCGGTATCGCCAAGCACGTGTTTACACCTTGTCGTAAATTTGGTTTAACGACGGGCGACAACTCGGCTACATTTTAATGCTTCTGTAAGAGGGGACGCGGATGATGCGATAATCCGGTTGCAACTGGACCAGAAAACTTATCTCGCTTTGACCACTTGCCGGGATTCATCGAGTGGAAAGAGTTGAGATAGTCTTGATTCAAGGGATGTGTGTCTTTCTACTCTTAAATGAATTAAATGCGAAGTTAAAGAGTTTTTTGAGGAAACTATAAGTGTTTTGACTGCGCTTTTTCGATTTAAATGAATAAATATTATGTAATAACAAAAATAATAATAATGATGGTACTAATAATAATTCTAATACTAATAATGATAGTACTAATAATAATAATATTAATAATAATATTAATAATAGTATTAATAATATTAATAATAATATTATTATTAATAATAATAAAAATAATAATAGTAATAATAATAGAAATAATAATAATAGTACTAGTAATAATATTAATAATAGTAATAATAATATTAATAATAATATTGATAATAATAATAATAATAGTAATAATAATAATAGTACTAGTAATAATAATATTAATAATAGTACTAGTAATAATAATATTAATAATAGTAGTAATAATATTAATAATAATATTGATAATAATAATAATAATGGTAATAATAATAATAATAATGATAGTACTAGTAATAATATTAATAATAGTAGTAATAATATTGATAATAATAATAATAGTAATAATAATATTAATAGTAGTAATAATAATAATATTAATACTAGTATTAATAATATTAATAATAATATTATTATTAATAATAATAATAATAAAAATAATAATAGTAATAATAATAGAAATAATAATAATAGTACTAGTAATAATATTAATAATAGTAATAATAATATTAATAATAATATTCATAATAGTAATAATAATAATAGTACTATTAATAATAATATTAATAATTGTAATAATAATAGTACTATTAATAATAATATTAATAATATTAATAATAATATTAATAATAGTAATAATAATATTAATAATAATAATAGTACTATTAATAATAATATTAATAATTGCAATAATAATAATAGTACTATTAACAATAATATTAATAATAATATTAATAATAATATTGATAATAATAATAATAGTGATAGTACTGGTAATAATAATAATTGTGATAATTATAACAACAACAATAATAATATTGATGGTTACAATAATAATAATCTACTCATTAGTTTCCTTCATAGTACAATTATAGTTTCAATAATTGTTATTATATATGGTGTTGTAAGCAAGATTGGAGTAAATATCGTGTTTAGAAAAACCTGTTATTTTCACAATAGACACTTAATTGAGTATATTTTGTTGTTTAATTAAATTTTCACTTGTCAGTTTTCAAGATAAGTCACAACTACAATAAAAAAAAATTTGATACCAAAATTTCATTGTTTTTTATAACGTAATTGTGACAACCAATTATAAAATTGGATAATTTTATCTTTAATTATTAAATTTTTTAATTTCTTACAGATGTGAAGACTCGAAACAAATTTTACAAATGACATCAGTCAGCAAGTTATCTTAAACCCATAACTGTGGTGTGATTCAACTGTAAAGCATTCCAAATGTAAATAATTTAAAATAAAATTTCATTTGCGCAAATGCATACTTAGTGTTGGGTTTTAATTAATGAAAAAATAATTTAAAAAAAAAAAAAAATATTTTAATTATTATTATTATTTTCAGTTTTTATTTATTTGTTATTATTACTATTATAATTATTATTTTCAGTTTTTATTTATTTGTTGTTATTATAAATATTATTATTTATGTTTTAAGTTTTTATGTATTAATTTTATGTATGTGATAAATTTATTTATATTTGTTTAATAGTGTATAATATTTTGAAAATCTTAATTTAGAAATTTTACTAAAAGTTAATTACGCGATTGATAAAAAGTGCTCAATGCTTAAGAGGATTTATGCCATTTTTTCATGGAAACTTCTTTTAGTATAAATTCTCAACCAAAGGAAAATCGTATCCCCTTCCATTGTCATCAGCTTTCTTTGTCATCTCACTTCCATTGTCATCCAACACCACAACAGACCCCAACCCCCCCTGTCCCCATTTCCACAATTGGAGGGGGCCATTGTCCCCTCAACAAACCCCCTTCCCCCTCCAAGCCCCCTGTAGCTCTTACAGCAAACAAAACAACCATTTAAAAATCCCAGTCCGTTTCATTCTTTAAAACATAACGATAGATGGCGACATTAGTCCGGCCATTAAAAGCGCGCTCTAAGAGAAGAAAAAAAAGTGCTTCCTGGGTAATCTATTCGCGCGGCGGAAACGGCGACTCATTGGCTATCCCGCTCGGTCCTGATTGGTGAGCCGTGTTTACAGGGCCGTCTCTCTTTCTCTCTCACTGCTAAGAAGAGACTACACTCCATTAAAAAGCCCCGATCGCGGGAACATGTGAAAATGACTTCGAATTTCATGGAGGGCGTACTGGGGAGCAAGTTCCCCCCCGATCCCACCTCCCCCGCGTACGGACAGCGACCGTACGTATCGCATCCGTACGTCTCACTCTCACCGACTGTGTCCGGAAACCTCTACTACACATCGAATGCCGATTTCGCCAAGTCCTGCCGCTACAATTCCGGGCAGACGAACGGGCTGGAGGGGCCCGGGGGCTACTCTTTTGCGCCCCCGGGGACCACCCCCACCATGATGACCCCTTCTCAGTTCTTCAGTCATCCAGGGTCCACGGACCTGGGGTCGTCCATAACGCAATGCAACCAACTGGGGATGAGACAACTGGACCCTATACCGGACGTACCCAGATATCCGTGGATGTCCATTGCCGGTAAGTGTAAAGGGCTTCATTTTGTGTATGCCAAGAACTCAAGTTGGCAAAAATGCATTCAATTTAAGTTGTGTCGTTATCATTCAGTTTATGTTCATTCACGAAAGTGAATTTTTTGGCTCAATTATTTAATTACGATTGAATATGTTCAGAAATATTTTATTAATTATATCAATTGAATGTAAATTGAACATAATACTTCTTAACTTAAAGAAACTTGATTAAATAATTTAACTAAACAAACTCTGCTTCAAAGTTTGTCCTAAATGAACTTAGTGACACGATTAAAGTATTTTTTGTCAATTCATTTTTATCTAATATTTTGTCAATTCATTTTTATCTACTATTTTGACAATTGAATTCGATCAATATTTTGCCAACAACTTCGTGAAGTGACCGGCTCATGTTGGAAAAATTTTGGTCATTATTTTGCTACAGTTATTAATTGATTACTTATTTACTTTTGATAACTATGATTGGCAAGCTATAAATCATCAAAATTTTAATAATTGTGGATATAAAACCAATGAAAATTGAAGAATTGTAGATGACAAATTAATGCACTTTCTATCCCAAATATTATATTAAACTACCTCATGCTGATAAAATTCACTGTGTATAGAAAGAAGAGGATCACACAATTTGTATATACGGAATTTTTTTTTAATTGTCATCTATACTGAAGTTATTATTTGTATAAACAAAGCTTATAATCACCATGTATCAGTAGCACATCTATATTTTGCATTATTATAATTTGAAAAATATAAATATGCCAATCGACCGGTCAATACGCAAAAACACTAGCCAATTCTCAAAATTGCTATCGAGCTTTGGCCGTCACGTCTACATGGTCTCAATCTCATGTTTTTAAATGTCCATCTCTGCTTGACATCCCCAGTCTCTATCAAGTACCTTTTTATCCTTCTAAGAGGCCATAGCACCCCCCCCCCCCCTCTTCACTAAGTCCATTCGCCTTTGGTAATGTCCCCATATCCGAGCTACAAGATGGCCGCCCGTTAGGCCTAACTGTCTATGACAACCCATCTCAAACGATGCCGTTACCAGAGCAGGGATGGGCCGTTCTTTTTGACACAGTGTTGTCATTGCGCCTAAACGGTTGTTTGGTCGCCGGAGCGCCTTTTTAAATGTTTGTCGGCGGATTGGGAACTGTAAATATTCAAAAGGAGGCATGTTTTTGTTGTTGTCGGTGTTTGGATTCGCTCCGGCTGTTTTCTTTCGGGTGTTGTTTTCGATCACAACGAAGCTCGGTCGTATATTTGGTGGAGAGAAACTGTGACGGATAAATGAAGTTGAGAAGAAAGTGATTGTTGTGATTGAAGATCATTGGGGAATTTGATTGAAATGTTTAACTTTTTTTTTTTAAAAGAGAATAGGACTTCAAATAAAAAAAAAAAAATCTTAGGTTAAAATTCAACTTTTTAAAAATTTTGCAATCAAAAGAGATATTATTTTTCTATGATTTAATAAAAGATATTTTAATATGACATTTATAACATAAATATCATGGATTGAGTCTTTATTTAAATATATTTATTGAGATTGTAAAATAGGAAAATAATTTTGTTAAGTTTTATTGTGAATATTGCATTACAAGAAAGAAGTTAAATTGTAAACTTATAACATAAGAACAATCATAGACTCCAATAAATTATCATTAAGACCAAAGTATTTGTTTAACTATGAAAAGGAAATAAAGTAACAAATTAATAAATACAACATCAAAAACACGAAAAAATTTCCAGCTGTATCTTAATGATGTGTTTTTAAGTATTGGAAAAGTATATGAATAATATCCAAATATATCTTCTCAATTTTTTTAAGAAAGGGAATTATTCCCACACTTTTCCTTTAATCTATAAATGCTCTTTAAATTTATGAATAATGTATTACATAAACTCTTGATTGTATTCAATGTCGCTATTAAAAGCTATCAAATCACCCTTCATTGAATGTCCTAGTTTTTATTCCTTACTTCATTTCCTTATGTTCATAGACAAAATATTTTGTGTAGTTTTAATTATGAAATTACTAAATTTTATGAGATTTTGTAAAACTTTTTAATACAGGTCTCCGAGTGTTAGCTTATCTATATCTGCTAAATCATTTAACATGTGACCATTATATGCATAACTGTGTAATCATAGTTATTTAAAGGTTATTTTTTTCTAGTCCATTGCTTTGGAATTTATACTCCATAACCAGTAAATTATCATTTATAATTATTTTTATATAGGAAGATTCAAATATAGATTTTAATAGCTTTTTGTACCAATTTTATTTATGCATAATAATTCACATTATATTATACTTTTATTAGAGGGGAGCATTCTACGTTTCACTTTATCTATTACTACATATATCCAATTTTCTCATTTGTATGAAATTTAAAATTTCACAAAAATAATAAATGTGCACCAGTTAAGCATCTTTTATTATTTTTTATAAATAAGTTTAAAATATTTAAGCATAATGTCAGATGCTTTTTATTACTTTTGTAATTCATTTTTTGTTCTCTGATTATTTTGAGCATTTGAATTTTTACTGGTGCATTTTTGAATTTTAACTGCCCATAATTTTCTTCTGAAGCCTTTTACCTACTATTAGTGCATTTATTAACTCTTTTTAAAACTTCTTTGCTGTACTTGAATAAACACATTCCAGTATAAAGATTTTTTTTATCAAAATCATATTCTACTTTAAAGAATCAGAATATGGAGATATACAAAACAGAGATGGCTTAGATTTAGAATTTGAATAATGGCTTCTTTTTACTTTAATAACCGATAAAAAATGGATCATAGTAATTTTATAATTGGATGGAGGCTTAAGAATTACTGCACTAGGAATTTAATTAATATGAATATTTTTTCAATTATTTTACTAAGGAATAACATCAATTAATTTGAATTGACAAATTCCGCATTGATGCAATCAGAGGCGGTGATTGAGTGGGGAAAATTATCAAAAATAAGTTTAGAGATGGGGGGGAGCGGAGGCAAACTTCATAATTTGACAAATTAGCCGTTAAAAACTCTAAAAATTAAGCCCCCCCCCCCCCCTCCTCTTCTTAACCCGTTACTGGAAGCATAATGAAACCCTTTATATAATAAAACACTGGAAAACATGATTCGAAAATTTGTTTTATAATTTCATTTGAAGGCGTCCAACATATTGTTATATTTAATATAATATTCGTTATAGAACTCAACAAACATTGATTAAGTTAATATATTTTTTGTATTGAAATTTAAATATTTCTATTATTCTTTATAATACATTATGTTACTGATATCCTTTAATATAGCTATTCGTTTCGTAAATTATTATTATATTGTTAATAAAATAAAAATTAGTGATATTTAGATTGAAGTCTGTTTAGTAATATATGTACCTTATATTTTCAGCATTCTGTAGTAAATCAATTCTGCATACTTTGACAATGCCCCAATTAATGAAGATAGTTTCTGTACGCTGTCAAAACCATAGTTTAAAAATATACTCCTTTTATATTCGTCAATTTACCATTCAAAATTATTTGAAGATGAAAATAGAACTGAAGAAAATGATAACATAGGATCAATATTTTTTTTTCTTTTAAAAAAGTCATGTTGGTTACAATATTTATTTGATAAAGCAAAAACTTTGAAAAAAGCGATATTGTAAAAATTAGTTGGAATTACATATAAATAAGTGAGTAAATAAAATATGAAACCCACTAACAAATTAAAAAAAAATATTACATATTACTTCTTTAAAAAAAAAGAATATATATGTTTATTATAAATAAATTCTCACATTACTAACTACCTTTCTGGTTCATCTTTTTACCTCATAATATGTACTTTGACAATAATTAATGTATTAGTCTGGTAACTTGGGTTGAAAAAAAACTTCATTTTTTTCTTACTTATTTCGAAAGAAAAATATATTGAGAGTACATTGTTAAAATTTTAGACCGAAATTCGAAATATTAATGAAGTTATAACGTCTCGTTGTTGTTGATCATCTGTTCTTGAAACTTTAAACGCGATTTTATGGAAATAACGTTTTTTCGGTCAGTACGGGTGCAAAAAAAAAAAAAAAATCTATCTGACAGATTGTTCTGACACTTTTACACGTTAATCTATATATAGTAGTTCTTGTCGGGACAAGGATATTTTTTTTTTCCATTTTGAAGCCCGATTTGTGCCTGAAAAAATCACTTTTTGAAGACCGCCTTTTTGCTATTTTCTAATACAATTTAATAATCCTAGTTCCAACGAGAACAACAATTCTATAGATTAATAATCAATTATTTTTATTACAGATGTTTTTTAGAGCCAAAATCACTGGGGCAAGTCACGTACCTTTTTTTTGGCGTCTACTTTGATTAATTATTATAATAATAAAAAAACGTTGTAAAATTAAGTCAAAAATAATTCTTTTGTGTCCATTAGATGTCAATAATAACATACTAAAAAAAAACAAAAAAACATTGAGTTTTATTTTTTCATAAAAAAAAAATTCCCAATAAAGATGTAAAAAACGAGCAAGTTACCAGACTACGACCTTAAGCTTATTGGCATCAGAAATACATTGCTACAAATCTAACTAGATAAGGTATAGGTAAGGCACATAGTGTTGGAGAGTCATCCCCTTTTTTGTATTTGCTTTTTCTAGGTTCTAGGGGAGAAATGCAAGTGCGCACATCTCTTTTATTCATGGTGTCAACTTTTCTCTTAACTTTCAATTATCCGTAATATAGGATAATGAAAATACTACATTGGGTTCAAAAAATCAATGTTGAATTTTTTGGCAAACTCAACACTGAAAAGTTTTGAGTCCAAATAAGCGTTTTTCGTAAAAGGTTCTATGGTCAACATAACTCTAGATCGGATCATACTACAATATTTATATTTGGTACACAAGTCAGTCGTACTAATGAGAAGAGAAAATAAGTTTTTTTGCTAAAATTGCACATACACAGAATGTACCTGCCAATGAAAAATTGTAGGTTTTTGATGAGTTATGAAAAGTAGACAATAATAACTTTTTTGAAAAATCTTTCTGATAATGCCTTCTAATCGGCTCTCAACAGCACGATCACCAAAATTCCATAAAAATCGCGAAAGGTGTAGAGAGTAGAAAAATTAACGTTTTGCATTGATAAAAGTACACTGTTAAAAAAAATTGTCCACCTTGCACCAAATATTGGTTCTCATTTAGCTGCCACCAACACTTGGTGCTTAGTTTCGCGATTTAATGGTGCTTACGGTCCAAGGTTGCACCATTAAATCGTGAAACTAAGCACCAAATGTTGGTGGCAGCTAAATGGGAACCAATTTTTGGTGCAAGGTGGAACAAAATTTTTAACAGTGTAGTTTAGTGTTAACAATTGAACACACAATCCCAATACAACTATTAAATAATACAATACAACAATTAAAATAACTGGTCCATGAGCCAAAATATGCATATTGCACAGGATTATAAAAAAGAAAATATTGTTACTTTTATTATTATTAATTCTTTTTCAAACTCGGTAAATTATTTGAATTTTGCTTATTTGACTCTTGCTAATGTACTTATCAAATAAGCATTTTCTCTAGTTTGAAACGCATTACTTTCGTAACTAGGTGCATAAATAAATATTATATAGTTTCACTTGTAGTTTATGCAGTTAATTTATTGAGAAGCTTATAAAACGACTTTTACTTTCATCCTGTGTTTTCAAGGTCTATTTTCCCAGCCAAACCTAGAAATTAATGATTGCTTTTATCGCCAAAACGTTGTGTTAGTATGATTTCAAAGAAACTAATTAGATAACTTGGATTCAGTATCTCGAATAACGCAGATTTGATTTTTTTTTCTATATGGAAATCTGTTTTTGTATAAAAGTTTTTTTTTTTTTTTTTTTTTTTTTTTTGTAATTTACTTAACAAAAAAAAAATCTATGTTTATTTATCATAAGTACTCATGTATAAGTTAATTTTATTCTTAGCTGTGTACAACGTAAATCTAAAAATCCATTAAAGGAGGTTTAAAATATTTTTGTATACTGTGAAGTAAATCTTTGAGGGCTTTAGTGTTTGTGTAGCAAACAGAGAAATGGGTATTCTTAAAAAGTATTTCTATATTAAAAAAAAATCTTATTTATTGAATACCCCAGAGATAAATTGACAAATATATCTTGACAGATTAGATAACAAAAGCGCTGAAAACTTATGCAGTAGTGTTATCTACTTATTTGTGGTTGAGAGTTTCATCATCATCATCATTATTATTATTTTTATGAACAGATTTACTAGTTCAACGTTGTAAAGGGTTCAAAATCTAATATTTAAAAATTCAAATTCTCTATAGTTCTCTCTCAACTAGTTCTAGATGAGGTATCTTTTGAAAATTTTAATCTCTGTGGAAGTGAAGGACTAAAAAAAAAAAAAAAAAAGGAAGGAAAAAAAAAAAAAAAAAGATTTCCTTAATCAAATACAATAGAAAATAATCTTTGGAAAATAATGTTTTTGGAGAACTTGCAAGTTAAAAATATTCTCTTTGTAAGTCGGTCTAAAGAAATTTTGTTAAATATTTTTAATCAGTCTAATTCATCATTTTCCATTGAAAAAAATCAAACTGTGTCTGCAAAAATAGTAAACATATATTGGTTTTAGAAATCAGAATTTTATTGATTTAAATACTGTAAACTTAATGAAGTCTCAACTTCATATGTCATTACTAATACGAACACACAATTTAGTTAAGTGTGTGTTTGAGACAAAAAGATTTGTGATAGACATACTACTTTTTGAGAGAAGAATATTGAATTGATAAATTAATATGTACGCTACTCTAAGTCTCATATTAAAAATGCGCATTAATTCAGGTGCATTTCCAACATATAGGGTATTCACAATGAACAATGGAGTTCAAGTAGATATGTATGACTTTTCATAATATAACTAAACGCAATAAACAATTTTTTGAATACCGAATGACATGGTGGAAATGAATTTATTGGAGAAAAAAGAATGGTTGATAATACCTAATTATTAAGAGTTATATTTGAACTCCATTGCTCAACTAATTTGTGAACACCCTGTGTTAGAAAAAAAGTATTGGAAGTGGAGATTTCTATGGGTGGTCCCTTTTCGATTGTCTGTACTGTGTGAAGAAGTTTGGTTATTTAAAAAAATCTTTACTTGGATTGAAATTCGGATTGCAATCTGTTGTTGCTGTTGTTTACCCTTTAGTGTATAGTACTGACTTAGACTGAATTATCTGCAGTCGATGATATTTACACGTGTCCTTTATCAAAATGAAAAATGTAAGAAATCTTTATTTGACACGTTGACCTCTTTTAAGCTATTGCACGAACTATACTAGAAGACAACATACCCTGAGCTCACTGAATACCCTACAACGATGAGTGAACAGGTTTTACTAAGCCCTGATTGGCTGATCGGGATGATGTGTAGTCGATTCTTTAAAACTCTTATAGTATCCGTGGTTAGAAAAGCTAAATATTAATTAAAATTTAAACATAAAAGCACTTTTTTTTTATCAACTTATATTTAAGTTTAATGCAAAACTATGTGAGCAGGTTAACAATATTACCTTATATGTTGTGATTTGCTTGGAACTATATCTTTTCGGCGGAAGGATCCATTCTACAGTGTATTCAGTGTGCTCAGGTTAAGTTGTCTTCTAATATAAATGCATAGAAGAAAGGTCGACTCAAAAATTAGGTAGCAAAACACAATAACTCGAAATCTATTGCTGAGTAATGCTGAATGGCCGCTTTCTTTCTCAGAGGCAGATGGGAAAAAATAAACTGCAAAATAACGACCTTCGCGTTGCAGTGCATCAAAAGGTGGAACAGGGAAATAAACAGAAAGAAATATTATATCATCACAAGAGATCCAAAACGTGATGATGAGGTTCTTATCTCGAAAGCGCCTATAACTCTCATAGGGTATCTAAACAAAGCGAAAACCTATTCAGCAGATAAACTTTGTAGTCTTGAAAGTGCGTTCACAGCAAGGTTTACATGTCTGTCTTCGCATTATCTATTAGAATAGTTTGCCTTAAATAACTTAAAATATTTTACTTTCGATGCATTTGCCAACAAATGGCAGATAGTTGTCTTCATATTGATGATAGATATTTAAATGTTTTGGAATTGGTTTTTATAGTGGATGAACTTTATTTTTATAATCCCTTTTGTTTTGGGATTTAAAAAATTTGAAATTTTTTGTTTAAATTATAGCTAATTTCGAAAGTTACTTAGTAAGTTAATTAAAAAAAAATTAATATAAATATATATAATTTATGTTATTTAATATAATTTTTTAAGTGCAAAAAGTAGGTTTTTTTTATCATGTTAATTATACAGAAGCTACTTTTTAAAATAACAACAGGTGATCACTAAATTTTACATAATTTATAAAAATGAAAAAGAAAAAAAAGGCTAGTTTGTATAAAAATAACAGATAAAACATTAACTTTGAGATCATGTAGTTTTATTAGTACTTGACATTTGCTTTGGATTTACAAAGAAATATTTCTCTGATTTCCAATTTAAATTAAAATGATTAGTACCTGTGAGAGTGTATAACTCTATTAAACATACATTTCCTGATTTTTTTTCTATTTTTTTTCTTGACAATCAATTGTCTGCTATTTTTAACTGTCATCGTTATCTTTAATCTACAGTTTAGTGTATGGCAATTTCAAAATAGTGTTTTAGTGTACATTTTTTTTTTTTTTTTTCAATTATATGAAATTTTTAGCTCTCTACGATTATTTATCAATATATAGATCAAACAATAAAATATATATAAATAGAATTATCACCACACCCTCTAATTCCTCAGTTGAAGTTCTTAAGCTAAAGAAAACACGCACACATTGAATTTTTTTCATAAATTGGCAATCTAACATTAAAAAAAAAAAAAAAAAAATGTAGTTAAACATTCTTCATATTAGCTTTTTTATTATAATTAATTGTACATTAACTTACAACTGGAATGATAACATTGAATTACACATTAAATTTTACAAATATCAAAACTTGTTTTATTATCTATATTTAAAGTTTCAGTCACGAAACGCGAGAAGTAGAAAAATAATGTCTTTTCACACCGAATGAAAATTAAAGAGAGGCACTTTCTTGGAGTTCGACTGTACAAACGAAACTAGATTCATGTTTTGTTTAAGAGTTTGAATCAGTGCCAAGTCTCAACACTACTTGCTGGGTAAATATAGAACCTTTGAGGATGAATAATTGAATCTAAAGCGGGATGCATTGTTGTATAATCAAATCATGTTTTATGTTTTAAGTAAACAGGAATATGTGTTCTAACAACTTTAAACGTTGAAATAGAGCTCTCTGCATCCAACTTTTTTTTTTGCAAAGAAATATCATTTTATGAGTCAGTATTTAGTGCTTTGAATAGAAATATTATTAATACTAATAATTTATCTTGTTTCTTATAGGTGTTTTAGTGGGTTTATATTAAGAGTATTTCTGAAACACTAATTTTCTGTGTAATGCCAAATGATCAATAAACAATGTTAATTGAAAGGTAAAAAAAAACAAAAAAAAAAACGACATGATTATTTTCCATATCTATTACCATTTTCTACAATGGGACTCAATATCTCTCAAATATCATGTAACAAAATTTGAATAAAAAATTACGTAATTTAACATTTTCACCACCACTTATATGTACAGAATGATTTTTATATAGTGACTAATTAAAATATGTTTACGTTTCAAATTATTAAATTTGAAAGTGGTGATAATTTTAGTTTCAATCAAAAATTAGTTTTAGATTCTCCGTCTTTTATAAATGGATTTATGTGATGTTGAAAAAATCTAGATTAATAAAGGTGATATGTATCATTATTTTTTCATATATATGGTAAAATACAAAAATATATTTTTTAAAAACAATTTTTACGAGTGAACTTTTTAAAAAAGAAAACTCTTAGTTAAAAAAACCCCTGATTTTAAGTCTTCAAATACAGGGCCCGACCAAACGGTATAGTAGTTAGCGTGCTAGCTTCTAGACCGCGAGGTTTCGGGTTCGAGTCCCGTGTTGGCATGGGTGTTTGTAAATGTATGTTGGCTTGTATAATGACGAACGTTTCGGCGCATTATAGCCCTCGCGTTGCTGACGGTGCCGGATAATCTGAAAACAACCAACCAAATCAAATACAGGGTGTCCAGTCTAAAAGTATCCCTTTAGAATATAATAAAGGACCTCTCAAGGGATTGGAAACTCCTTGAACAAGAAAGTTATAAAGTTGATGTGTGGTTAGGAATGCACATAAATGGATTTTACTTATTAGAGCACACTGTTAAAGTATACTTATTTCTTGGGATTCATCAAATCCTTTGTGCATAAACTATATAAATTTAAATTATGTATGAGTTGAAGAAGAGTATCATTCAAGCAATTGGTTTAATAACTACTGATTTGCTATACGAAACACTTAAAGAAAGCTGAATTACCGTTTAGATGTTTGCCATGCTGCAAAAGATGCACACATAGAAATCTATAGACATTAAAAATTGGCGATATGCTTTTTTTATTGAATAAATTTATTTTTCAGTCTAATTGGTAGTTCTGTAATAATGCTTTTGCATACTTGTAACCCGGTCATCCGTATTTTAAAGGAACAAATTATTAAAATTTGTTTGTATCTAATGAAGCCCCTAAATCATTTCTTGTGAAAGTTATTCGTTTAATTAAATACAAAATTTAAATTTATTTTAAATTTCTAATGAATACAATTTTAATTTAATATCACACACAACAACATGATTAAATCGCATTTTTTTAGAGTAACGTTAGTGCTATTATTTTTATAAACTAAATTTTACAAAATTATCTAATTGGTGTACATGTCAATTAAATTTTTTTTATTGGTAAGTAAAATTTTTTAATATAAATGTGTCATTTTGTTGTATAGTGTATGGGACAAAATCTCAAATAATTACTTCTTTCCAAATAAACCCCTCCATTATTTAAAATGCCTTTTATTTTACTATTTAAAAAAGTATGATCTTAAAAGCTTTTTTTTTTTTTTTAAATAGTCTACATATTTTGTTCTTTCCTTTAATACTATAAGTTAGATACGGAAGAAATGTTTCATTTGGAGAGACAAAACGGGTTCTCTTTGTCGGCTCAAATAAGCAGAAGCCTTTTGCGACATAAATTGCAAAACTTCCTCAGTGGAAACCTGTCTTGAATTCACAAGTGATTGTCTATTACTTCTTGTGTTTCTGGTAATTATACAAGAGATGAAAAAAATACAAAAGAAAGATGGCGTCAGCAGGGAAGTAGTTTTGATTCAAGGCAGGTTAATCAAGTTAAAATGGGACTTTTGTTTTATGTCTTTGAACTACACTCATATTAATTCAAGCATTCATTATTTATTTGAACAGTCGGTATTATCTTAAAAATGAAGATGTATATTATTAAACTAAAACATTGTTATAAAATGATTTTATACACCTTGAATAAATTGATCGATAGAATCAGATAAGAAAAAATATCAATTATGATTAAGTTGTTTATCGTCTTAAATATAATCTGCTAGAAGAGAAATATTATACTCCAGAGATGTAGATAAAGAATTTATTTTTGAATCGTTCATACAAAATTTATTCCAATCTATATTTTCGGGCCAGAAAGTATTAGACGGTAACGAAATGTCAGTCAGAAATATTAGCGGCCTTAAAACTGTAAATTTATTTTCAAGAAAGTTTACCTCTATATTCGTTTCAATAATTTATAAATGTGACCATTGCAACTCAAACATGTTTAAATTACTTAATTAAATAATACATTTACCCTTCCTTTAAATATATTTATTTAAATTTAAAAAATCAATTGCAATAAATAAAAAAATAAAAAAAAAAGATGGCATGTTTTACAGGGATCGTTGAAAAATTGACAAAAAGAAAGGAATTTTTATTGTAATGGTGATTTATTTTTATGTTGTAGAAATTCTTCATTCACTCATTCATACCTCTATGTAATTAATCTACATCACGGGAACTGTTAAATCGGTACTCTTGTAAATGCAACAAAACAAGTAAATGCCACCCAACTTAACTTTCTATAAATCTTCCAATTACAATAAAACCCTTTTGATCTGTACGTATTTCTGACGTAGCGTTTTACTATATCGTTAGTTATCTTTGAATGTTACATACTGTAAACTTGTAGCGATAACAACGTATAAAGAATCATTCAAACTTCCATTTAACATAAACGTAATTGTCATTTTAACATGGCATTGCTGTTTCATACATAACGTGTAATTTCAATTCATCACTGAGCCATAGGCCGACAATAACCATTCGGCGATAACAATCTCTGTACAATAGTTGGATTTCGAAGCGTGTATTTTGCGTGCTCCTCTCTTAAACCTTGACCGACGGCTGCAATAAAAAAATCATTTTTTCCTTGATATGGGAATGTTTTTATTATTTTGGATATTGCCAACTTTTCCATAAAACACCTCATGAAGGTAGTTTGACAAGTGAAAGTCGGGGTTATTGAGAGGGAAATGCAGAAGCGTCATGCGTTGACGTATGACCTTTTTCGTCAAGTTTTTTCCGAAATGGTTGGGTGCTTTCGACTACTCCTGCATGTTTATGGAGTGAACGTGAAAATTATCACTTATTTAGCAGAGGTCCATTCATGGTTTTCAAACCAAAATATTGATTTTCAATAAGGTTTTACGATAACTTTTAAAGAGAGATCGTCAGTCTGTACCTACCCATAACAATAGTCGCATTCTCCCTAATATACCGCAAAATTTTGTTTCTCCTTAAAATTGTGCTTAAATTTTTCCATAATTCCTTTAAAAAAAATAAAAAAATTCTGAATAACGCGCGAAAAAAATACCGATATTACTCCTGATGAAAAATTCGATTAGATTACATTCGTATGTTTATCAAAATAGTATAATTGTTTCATTATATAACTGTTATTTTTCTAAAAAGGTACCCGGTATAACAACACTAAAACTAGGAGTATGGAAGAATATCGCACAACTTTCAATTACACTATAAAACTGGACACTACATTTAAATTTGACTTTTAATAGTGCTATTACCATTTTCATAATTTCATTCATTTGTAAAAATGGCTAGTTTAGATATAATTCTTCATCAAAAAAAAAAAAAAAAAAAAAAAAAAACTCTGCCTAAATGACGAATTTCATGAAATACTTTTAACCTTTAACTGCTGTATGCGGTCTGACAGACCGCGAACATTTTTTTTGTGTGTGTGTGGAATGCTTCCACTTCCTAAAATATTTCATCTTTGATTTTTATATGAATTTTTTTGATTCTTTGTTTCTTAAATTTTAAATTGATGCCCACTAATTTGTATGGCGCAGTATGGACCACGTGTTGCCCTTGCGCCAAAATTTTCAAACCATCCAACAGCAGCAGTTAAAGGTTAACTAATTCTTACATTATCTTTTCTTGCAAGTGAAACAAGGAGAAGAGAAAAACGGACGTTGATGAGCGATGCTCAAGGGAAGAGAACTGTGTGCTAAAGACATTAATTTTTCAACCTTTTACAGCTTTAAACCCTTTTTACAGGAATTTCGGAAGTGAAAATGTTCAAAACACCTTAAGAGACTTTACCAAAATGATTTTAATTGAAATCGTTAGAGCCTATTTTTAGCAATTGCTGAAAAACATGATTTTTTCATTTTTTTTTTTTTTTTAATGTTTAAACGTTTTGTAAATGCGAAAAATTGACAAAAACCTTAATGACGGGTCCCATGACCATCACTAACCCCTACATCAAATTTAAACATTGTAAGTCAATTGGTTCGGGAGTTATGCTGACCACGTACACGCGGACACACAGACAAAACATTTTTCTAGACGAGTTCCAAAACGTGGAGAACTGCAAAATATATATTCCATATATATATATATATATATATATATATATATATATATATATATATATATATATATATATATATATATATATATATATATATATATATATATATATATATATATATATATATATATATTGAAAGTCAAAAACTGTCAATTCAATCAACAAGTTCAGATTCTTATGCACCAAAGGATTTCAAACGCTGTTCAGAATTTAGTGTAAATTAACAGTATTTAGCACTCCTGCTTGTAGTTTAATTTTTTACTAAGCTTTTCTACTTAATAGAACCAAAAAACATATTTTTCTGAAAAACACATTTTTCCATGAATGTTTTTTTTTTTTTTTTTTTGCGCATGCGAAGGAAACTCTCATGGCCACTACTAACCCGTTCACCAAATTTGAACATCATAAGTTAATTCGTTTTGGAATTGTGCTGACCATGTACACACACACAGAAATTTTTTCTAGACCACTTTTTTTTAATCACGATGTTCCAAAACCTGAAGACATGAAAAAAAAATTAAAAAAAAAAGAGTTAACCAAAAACAATGCTTCATTTCTCTATGTTAACATATGGGTAATTAAAAGTAAAAATATCATCAGCAAAATGTGAAGACAAATACAATTATTATTACAATTTAAAAAAATTTATAGGTTAACTCTATTTTTAAAAATACTAATAATAATTAAAACACTTGTTATTTTACTTTAAAAAAAAATTCTAATGATCTTTTGTAATTGTTGTTATACCTGGTGTAAAAATTTATATGTTTTAAAACAATACCCGGGCAAACTTTGTTAAAAAAATTGAACATTAGGTTTATGAGTACATACGTGCTTGTGATCCCTCTTAAGTACCATGTATTTAACAAACTAATAGATAAATGTTATGAAGGTGACCTAACGTAAACTAGTTATGAAATATTTTGTAAAATGATATATTTATAAACAATTACATTGTAATATACGGTATAGCAGCAAATACACGAAAAAAACAACCTTTCAGATAAATGCATTTTATGAAAAAAATGTTTCAATAATGATACTTAATGATACAAATATGAAAATAAAATGATTAGTAATTTCAAAATAATTTTTCAGAAGTTAGATGGAAATGAAGCAAATGAAAACTCTTGGTTAATTAATTATTTTCAATTTATTCTTAAGAAATTAATAATTTCAAGAATCTTCTTCTATTTAAAACCACACAATTTGAGAAAATGTTAATATGGGGATCTTTTTTTTTTTCTTCTTTTTTTTTTTTTTTTTTTTTTTTTTTTGTAGTTGTATTTTTAAAGTAGTAGTGTAGTTTTATTTTTAAAGTAAGCAATTTTAAATATTATCATGGAAAGAAAAACGAAGAATCAAGAATTTATTCAGAGGACTTTAAAAATATAATCAAAACAAATCAAAATTGTTGAATGCTTCAAAAAGAGTGATTTTTAATTCAATCACAAATCATTCCAATTTGAGAAGTTGGTAAGTTACAGTTTAAATTCTAATGCGTGTCAGTTTTTTATTACAAAAATGTTCATAATAAAACACTTACAGCCTATTTTCTTGAACTTTTCAAATTGTCTTTAAATAAAGATTGAAATTAACGCATTTTAAAACTCGGTTTTAAATTTAAATTATTACATCACGAATTAAGATTAAAAAATTAAATAGCACAGTTAGCAAATCATAGGACTTCACACGTATGAAAACCAAGAGGTAACAAAGGATTAAGTTAATTAAAAGTTATTTTGAGAAAAAACAATTTAAATGTTTGAAAAAGAATTGAAGTACAATAAAAGATTTAGTATTTTCTGGAAATTCTCTCTCGAACTGTATCTCCCCCACTTGACGAAATGTTACCGGTTAGTACCACTAATGTTCCAACATACTGCACTTTTAATAGCATCCTCACAAAAAGTGAACTTAGCAAATTCTTCTCATTGTATTATATTATAATAGTAAAATATTGAAGTGCATTTAAAATTTGCGAAAAGAATTACGAAAATTCCACTTGAAAATCTCTACATAAATGGATCTATAACAGGTTGTATTATTAAATGCTGAACATCATTTTTTAAAGACTGTATAATATATTGAAAAAACATGATCAGGTTCAATATTGGATATTAAAACTTATCAGCTCATTAATCTGATAATTCTAAGTTACCAGACATAATTTTAGTTGTTGACACTGCATAAAATAAAATACGTATTCTTTTACATTAGTCATCACTTTCCATTTTATTGTAAATGTCTATTCGCCAATTATTTTAAATTTTTTTTAGCCAAAATTCAGTAAGTTTACTTTAGAATTACATATAATTTTGACCGTAAATAATAATTGCACAATTATTGTTTAGTTAATTTAGCCCTTAATTTTTAGCCATCTAAAAGAATCTAAACAATTGAAATTATTTGCTCTTTAACTTTTCAAAATTGAACTGAGCAATTCTAATTGCTCAAATATTAGCACAGTTGCACATTTATAAATGTTAAAACACTTTTACAATTAAAAATGATCCACAGTTTTTGAGCAAAACTAAACCCTCTCATCTGTTCCATTACCAAATTGAAAGCGAGCTTTCCAGTTATTGTCATTTTGGTTGAATTCCCTTGTAATAAGATAATAATGGAAAAGAGTATATAAAACAGAAATCGCGACGCGTCCATTCTAATGTGAGGGGTGGTTTGCTGTGCAAAAGTTCATCCACTGTTCCCAGAGTGACGTGTTTCCTAATAGATATTACGGAACAAAGAACGCGAGGGTAGTAAACCATCTCAGAGCCCATTGTCTTGACACCGGTATGTCGTGCAAACACTGGCGTGAGCCTTGTCAAATGGCGGTACAAACTTTTTTAAACTTCACTTTCGTGTATGGGTTGATTATTGTTTTATCATTTAACGTAAATGGTTTACTGTTTTTTTTGTTTTTGTTTTTTTGGTTTTGTTTTCTGGAATAAAATTTTTTAGTACTGCTTTGTAAGTTTTAAATAACATAAACCATAACAATGAAGTTTTTAATATAAATCCTTATGCAGCGTCAATTTTTATATTCTTTATCAAAGTGTCGTTTTTGTTGTCAGCGTGTGCTGTGTGTTGACATTAAAAACATCTCTATCAGCAAATTGGGCGGTAAACTACTTTTCAAAATTTATTAATTAAAAATGATTAAACAAATTGTTTTACTAAGCCAATTTTGGCAATAGGAAAGAGTTTCTTCAATGATCGTTTAAATGCTATTTTAGCGTGATTGGATGACGGAAAGTTGGTTGATTAGTATTTCATAAAAGCGACCTTTTAGTGGCATAATAATTTAATAAAACACCACAGCTTAAATGAAAGAATTGGAGTTTTTTTAAATGTTGATGCTACAAATTCTAAGAAATGAAATTAAACTGTTTTTTAAAACTTTACTTATTCAATTATAAAATGATAAAAAGAGTCTCGAAAAGCCTAAAACTTATTTTTTGAATAAAACTATAGTTTTTATTTTAGAAATATTTTCCATTATTTTCTCTTAAGGAGGAAAGACTACTAAAATTATAGTGCCAATGACACTTGTTTTAAATTTCTTTGAAAGAATACAATATAAACACATCAAACTTTTTTTCTCTCATTTTAGGGAAAAAAATTAATTATAACTATACTTGTCAGAATAAAAATGTTTTTAAAAATAAGGTTTCACATAATCATACTTATTTAAGACCCACTATTGTCAACTTAAAATGTATTCAATACCTTGTAAATTTTAAAGGCAAATTTATTATTTATTTTCATAAACAATTTTTGAATAGAAAATAACGAAACTGTCTTATTGAAAATATTAAGAGCTTCAGAATGTGACTTCGAAACATTTTTTTACTCGCACTTTATAAAAAAATCTAATTTTATCTTAATTCAACAGTGTTTTAAAAATTAAACTATATTTTACTAACTTTAATAATTCAGGTTATTATCATAGTTTAAGTAAGACTTCATAGCTCTATTTAATCTTAATATAATCTTATAGAAAATATATGCTATATATTTTTTTTCTTTTTTTCCTTTTCATAACCGTGTATCTTTTATGAAAAAGAATATTATGATTATGTAGAACTATTTAAAAGAAAAATATTGAATTCATTAAAAAAATTTAATTAGCACGGAAATTCGGCATCACAAAAAAAAAGTAACTTAAGGAAGATATTCATTCAAAGATATTTTTAAATATATTTCTAGAAGTTGATTTGTATATAGTTTTAAAGGTAAATTTTGTAAAGATAGATTCTATGAAAAATTGGAAACATGCCCCCGAAAATTTTTAGTTTTTAATTACTACATTTAAAAGCAGTTTAACATTTTCAACTCTTAACAATTAGTTTTTAAAGCAAAAATGTAAAGTATCAATTCATTTTAAAACCCATAGGTTTTCAATAGGGTAAATCTAGAGGTAATCCTGAGGTTAATAGTAAACAGTGTTAAAGTTTCATAAAAATAATGTAGAGACAAAAAGAAATCTCGTATTTCCGTTGAAAATTGCCTTAGTAATTTCATTGATTGCATCAGTAATTTCATAAATTGCATTTCTCTAAAATAAAAACGTTTTGAAGAGTTAGAATGTTCCTGTGGTATCTTTTTTTTTTTATTCTGGATCTTTTGAATCGATTAAACATGAGCGTGAAACGGAATTGATCGTTATCAATTTGATTATTTTTCTGTTTTATGAAAGAGTTAGAAAAGTACAACTTGATTGGTTGCATTCAAATTATCTGTCGCCGTCAGCAACACGAGGGCTATAATGCACCGAAACATTCATCATTAGACAAACCAACATACATTTACAAACACCCATGCCTAACACGGGACTCGAACCCGCAATCTCGCGGTCTGGAAAGCTAGCACGCTAACCACAATACCGTTCGGTCGGCAGTACATATTGAAATTAAACTTTAACATTTACAAATGTAATTTTAAAAAAAAATGGATCTAAATATATTTTTATGACAGCGTGAAAAAAAAATTACTTTACTTAATCATTTTTAAACAGAAATCGTGGCGAAAGTAGAACTTTATCGCGAGGAGTGCGGGAAAGTAACTTTCTCGCTCTAGTGTGAAAAGTATTTTTCCGCACGCCTTGTGCTCAAATTTTATATAGTTTTGGTATAAAACTGACATTTTTAAAAGCGATTCATTGACTTGAAGGGGTCCGGCACCTCCATAGGAGCCCATGTTAAATTCAACAACTTTGGTTGCATCTCATTTAATAACCGATTCTTCAAACATTATGAAACTTTCACAGTATAATATTTGGATACTTTTGAATACTTTAACACGAGATTTTTGTTATTTTTTAAAAATTAAAATAATTATGATTTTCTAAAAATATGTTTAAGAAAAATTATAAAATTTTAAACTTTTTTTTTTTTTAAAGTATGCTACTTATCAATAATTCCTCATGTTAAAGTACTTAAATACATTAGAGAAACATGTATAAAACATTTCAAGTATTTATGTCATATAGATTTTAAGCTATGTGGCCAAACAAGAAAAAAGGGCATTTTGAGAAATTCGGCTTTGAAGTTAAAAAACATGCATTAAATACCTACATTTTGTTTACTTCAAAAAATTGTTAAAAATACTTTGAAATAAGATACAATTACAAATGTGGCATCATTTTAAAGACAAAAATTTATATTTTAATAAACAGTAATAAACTTGAAATCAATAATCTAAAAAAATTTCATGTGCCGGACCCCCTTGAGTTACCAACTTTAGTTTATGTATGCATTACAGATTTTTTTTGGTTTTTTTTTTGTACTTGATTATATAAAATATTGTATGCAACATGTGGGAAATCACTTTTTCAAATTCTGCGAATTATTTGACGAGTGCTATCGCACTCGTCAAATAAGCTTTATGCCTCTTTTGAAAAAGTATTATTTTCCTCACTAGTTCAATGATCAACCATTTTGAAGCCTCAATTTAACACAATGTTCTTAATATGGATAACTTACACTTTTAAGTATTTCAGCGTAACATCATTAAACAATTCAGCAAATATCTTTTAGGAAGAAATTCTTTCATTCAGAAAGAGATTTTCTTTATTCTCTAATATTTATTTCATGATAAAGGCGCATTCCTAATCAATGAAATAATTGAGTCACGGCACAAAATCTTAATCGGATTTTTTTTCTGTTTAATTAAAATCTTAATTTAGACTTCTAGTTTTAGTTTTAAATTATAACAGTTAAAAAGTCGCTAGTAAAGTCGATTTAGTATTTAACAGATAATTGATACCAAATTTAATCTTTGTTTATATTCGTATAGAGTTCTGCTATTTATTCGTTATTTAGTTGACTAATTTTCACAAAGTTTAATTTTTTAAAGAAAAAGTTCATACAAACATATTCGTGTATTTTAACGTTTTCAATAGACTAATATTAAATTGAATTTATACAGCATTCTAAAAAGCATATTTGAAAGCTATTTCCAAACCAAAACAAAATATATTCACTCAATAGAAATTAACATTTCTAAAGTAATCTAATGTAAACATGGAAAAGATTAATTTTGTCCATAAACAGAAAAATTAGCTAAATATTGATTAAAAAAGGTTGGATGTATTTATGTGTCTACATTTTTTGTAAGTAAAGATAGTTACATATAGATAAATTGTTTCTTGGTACTCAAATTTTAAAGATAAATTGAAAAGAAAACCTAAAATTTAAATAAAAAGTACTATTGTACAAAGATATAAAGAATGCTTTAATATTAATTTAGTTTTTAAACTTACAGAATAGCTGCGTTTTTAGTCAACATTAATAAAATTTGATATTACTATTAATTACATGTAAATCAATTTAAACACAAGAATTCAAATTCTGATGATATACATTTGGAATAAAAATAAAATAATGTTTTAAGAAATTATGAGAGATTAAGAATTAATATTTTATACTGTTTAATGACATTAAATTGAGGAAGAAAAGCTATTGCGGTGGACCATAATCACAAAATCATTTTATTAGCAAAAGGAATGTAATTGAATTGAATTTTTTTTCAAATTTGAGTGTACTTAATATATGCCGAACTAAAATATACATTAGTTTATTTGTTAGTTACATTTGAAATGACAGATTAATTTCGAGTTTTTGTAACTTATTGCAGAAAATTTGAAAAACCCCCATTTTGTTATCCGACTAAAAAAAAAAAAGCATTTTGTCTATAGGAAAGTTTTTAACAGTCTTAATTTTAAAATTCTTCATTTTCCGTTACAGATCAATAATTAAAACTTCTGCAAACATTTTACTGTTGCAAAAATTTATTAATAATTTTTGTCTCTTGTTCAAAACAATACAATAAAATTAAATACATTTGAATTCAATTTAAGAAAACAGTTCTTTTTCAAGAAGTAATGTAAGAAATTAATCCTGCTTTTCTCATTGAAAACTTCTCCCCCCAAAGTCACTTTCAAATAGCATTATCAGAATAAAAATAAATCTTTGAGTTTAGTCGTTTCTTTCAACACATACATTAAGAAAATATTTAATACTAAAGTTAAACTCACCCATACCATCAATTTGAAGTTACTTCAATATTCTTCTCAACAAGACAAACGTATCAAACAGTGGAAAAATTTTCAGAGATCAGACGAAAAATACTCAAAAAGTATTTGCACCCTAGTGCAGTTCGGTACTTGGAAAGCCGACTGACCAATCCTGCGTCAGGAAACAGGGGGTGTTTGGTAGTATCCAGTGTGAAGCCGTATTTCGATTATCGGTATTTTGTGTTATCCGATGACCCTTTGTAAATCTTAGCGTCGACTGACATTGACAGATGTGAGAAAGTTCTGTGAGTGGATCGGACATCCCTAAAAATTGTCCCCTGTGGCTATAGGGGACCAATGGGAAGGGGTTTAGGGTACGTAAATGCTTTCCCCTTTAACTTAGTATGTCTTAAAAGATTTTGGGTACTGATTTTAAGTTCTGAATAAATGCCTTAAATTTTAAGCAACAATTATTTTTAAAATTGTGTTTTAATGTACTTTTGTTTTGGAATTGAATAAAATTTTATACTTAAATTTTTATAAATTAATTGTGTGGAACTTGATTTTTGTTACGAGTAAGTTTTAATAGATTTAAACCAATATAAATATATAATACCAATATAAAATATAATATCAATATAAAATATACTCATTAATATAACTAAAATATTGTATTAATACTAGGACATGTAAATTATATGCAGTTGTACACCACTTTAAAATAAACTAGAAACTTTTCAATAAAGGCATAATTATTATTATTAAATAACTTACGAACACATTTTTGACTACTTCTTCACAAATTGTTAAAGTTATTATTTATTCATTCGAATTTACGCAACTTTTAAAATATTTTGGAAACATTTTATTGCTGTAGTAATTCATAATGACAGGGATAAAATGTACATATATAAGTAATACAATTTTAAGAATTTTTCATATAAATTCAAAAGCATTGTTAAAAATTATTAAAAATTCAACCATTTTTACCGCCCAGCTTTCAAATTTTTAAAATACTTGTACAATAATGTGATTGAGATTTGTGCAACATTTGTAACTCTATGTATCTCATTGTGTTAAAAACTTGCATAAGTTACTCATATTTTAATTTCAATCAAATCTGGACAGCACATAATTTAAATCGCATGTGTACAATATTATTTGCAGATTTATTAAAAATTTTAGTGCTTTATTTGTAAATCTATTTTAGAAACTTGATGTGTTATTCATACACCTATTTCAGAGATTTCCTAACCACATAAAAAGGCATTGCTGCAATATATTTTTTTTTAAAAATAAAGTACTTGTTCTCGCCTCGGTCTCATCCTCCATCTCAATATCCGGTTCTTCCATTGTTCTAAGCACCCCGCCAATCCAGACAATTGAACGCCATTTTCCCAATATTTCTTAGCTGCCGCCCTTTCACCGCCCGTGATTAAAAATGCAAATCAAAGAGGGCTGACGCGCCCTCCCATTTCCCGCGCGCCCCAGGGCGTTGATAAATTAAAATTCAGGAGTGTTCTAGAACAACGAGGATAGTCGTCTAATATATGCAGATGCCATCTCTTTAGATGCGAATGACTCCCACCAGCTGTGTCGGCTGTTGAATATGCATGCAGGGAATATGGATGCTGAATATGGATATGGGTCTTGAGTTGCGCTTAAAGTCTCACGGGGGAGGGAGTATGTTTGGTCTAGATGTAAGGGACTTATATTGAAAATAGTGATCTTTATACAAGTAATAATGTGAAGGAATGGGAGGACTTGGGAGTATGTGCTTGCAAGGTAAATGCAATATGAGGGTCATGAGAAGTTATGGAGTGCCATCAAGTAGAAATTTGAGATTATTTTAATAAACAGGGGGAAGTAAAATCCTCCATGAGAATGTGATTGGTACAATATTCTATTAAAATATAATTTCTGATAAAATGATATTTTCTTTTAAACAGCAACTTCAAAAAGCAACGAAAATCTATTTAGTTCATAGGCTAAATCACTTTTGGGTTATATATTTTATATTGGAATAATAATTTGGATTATTTTCATTTAAAGAGGAATCGAGACTGCTAAAACACTTTTATGTGGCAAATGGTAATAATCGACTTCAAGAGCTTACATGGCCTTATCAGTGCCACAATTGCCTTAAATAGTGTAGAATATTTCATATTTAAAAACTTATTTTTCATTTATGTGTGATTTTGTAAATTTTCCTACGTAGTTTAAAGTCAAGATTGCTCATGAATCATTTTCTTTGCTAATGAATTAACTAAGCATTAATGGTTTTCAATATATGATTGTACAAACTTCTGAAACATAATGAAATTTTATTTATATTTTTGTATCTTATTTTTTGCATCAAAGTTTTAATGTAGTTTCACCATGTATATGAAAGTCGCAATTAAGAAAGAGATGATTGCGACAATTGGAATTCAAGAAAACCTTAATTTTATAAAATGTGTGCTATAAAGCATAGCTTAGAGAATTTTTTTTATATATTTTTACTTTTTAAATTTGTTTAATAAACAGAAAACTAATAGCAAAGGCGAGAGTATTTTCAAACAAAACTAAGTTGCATGCTATTTTTGATTGAATATTTACTCGAGATTGATAAATATATTAAAGTACAAAAATAAAGTTAGAGAAACAGTTATTTTTTTCCATATTCAGTCATTTCATCGTTAAACTACTAAAAATAAGAGGATTAATTTTACACTACTTGAAATCTTCGTTTCTTGGATTATTTTCGATAGAGTTACAAAATGCCATCTTTCCAAGAGCTTCATAACTGTTTGATCGTGTAAGGACGATGCGACATAAAAATTTATATTTCTCCTTTCGCAAAGATTGAACGTAATTCTTTTCTTGGAATTCTTTTCTGGGTGTCGTCTTTTGTAATGTCTTCAGATAATATTCATAAACTAGAAGCCATTTGAATAAACTTCTTTTTTCCCTTTAATACATCGACGGTAAAGTACTGAAAGTAACAGAACTATTAGTATAAACTAGTACATTTGTAAATAATAAACATACAAAATATCAATATTGTTTAAAGTCAGAAACTTATTTTGGTAGATATTTCGTTTACTGAATTTACTATTGCAGCAATTCCACATGGAGTATATGCAACAACATTTATAGTTATTCTACATCAACAAATGAAGTTACATTTTATAATTTGTTACTTTAATTATCAAATCTCGATTCGTTTCGTAGAAGTATATAATTATAAAAACAGTAAAATTAAATGATTTTTATAATTATATTAAGTAATTTAATAAAAAAGTAATTTATACTCAAAAAAATATTTTCCTTAAAAACTTAATAACAGAATTTTCCAATATCTTCAACAATTTGTGAGATCAATAACAATACCGATATATCATGTGAAATACATACATATTTCTAAACTACCTATGAATGCATTTATTTTTATTAGATCTAAGTTTAGTAAATTTTTGAAGAAAATGGATATGATTTAGAATTATACTGACGACAACCATCTTTATGAGAAATAATAAAATCTCCATTATTTTTGTTTTGTTGATCTACAGGAATAATAAATTAACAAAAAGAAGATCAAATGCTGGATTATAATAAAAAAAAATATTATTAGTTACTAATACGGAAGAGTAAAATTTTCCCCCCATGATACATATTTACCATAAATTTTAAATACGTCAATAATATTTTTAAACAAAATTTAAGAAACTAAAAATTTCTTCCAATTTTTAACTCATTTTCCAAGCAGAATATTTTCAATCACTAGCTATTTGAAATTTCTGAACATTTCATGCTCTTGCAAATATATATGTATATTATAACTGTTTTTCGATATCGTGATTTAAAAAGTTACTCTTTCCATAAAGTTCTTAGTGCAAACAATATTCAATTATGCCTACTTTAACAGAAGAGTTTTAAATTGTAAATCTTAATTCAAACATTTTCACAAATTTACATACATATTCGATATGTATCGTATTACAGAGTTTCTTGCTTTCTAATAGTACAGACATTAATTTTTTAATACCAAAAAATTCAAAACTATTTTTGAATAATATGTTTCTTTAATTAATTAGAACCTGACTCATGCATTTATAAAGCATGTTAAAAATAAATTAATAATAATATAAAACTCAATTTTCGAAGTAAAAACAACATTTCAATAAATGTCTAGTTCCTATTATTTTCATTACTATATTTCTCTATTTTTATTCACTATTTTAATTTGAATAGTCTGAAATCACGTGAATTTTTCAATTATATTCAATTATGCCTACTTTAACAGAAGAGTTTGAAATTGTAAGTATTAATTAATACCAAAAAATTCAAAACTATTTTTGAATAACATGTTTCTTTAATTAATTAGAACCCGACTCATGCATTTATAAAGCATGTTAAAAATAAATTAATAATATTGTAAAACTCGATTTTCGAAGTAAAAACAACATTTGAATAAATGTCTAGTTCCTATTATTTTCATTACTATATTTCTCTTTTCTTAATCACTATTTTTATTTTGAATAGTCTGAAATCACGTGAATTGTTACGTATTTTCTAATATACTAGGAATAAGAAGTTTTCAGTCAGCTGAGAATATCTTTTGTATTAAAGTTAAATTGTTGGTTAAATTGTTGATAAATTAACCATAAAAATACTATATCATTAAAAAATAATACTAAAGTACTAGTAGAGGAAATGTCCTCTGTTTGATTTAAAACATAAAATAGTTTTGGATCGAGGCTGAAATGACGCAAAATGTGTCGATATCCAAACTGCAGGAGGAAGTTTTCACTTCTACATCAAGAATGTAGGAATAATTGGCCTTCCACTTGGGCCCACATGTAGACTGAAAATAATCGGTCTTGCTTCATTTAAAAAATAAATGACCTCATGTTGCTTAAATGCAATTAAGAATATTCCAATTAACGTTACTTAACGTCACGTGAAAAGTCATAAATTGCGGTAAATCTTCGTAATGCACCCATTTTGCTGTTTCAGTTGCATCATTGTGATAGCCTGTTCTAAACTATTTAGCTTACAGCGCTGTCAATTCAGAAAATATTTGGTATAGATTACACATAGAAGGAAGCATTTTAAGAATAAAGCCTTCCTTTTTTAATTTATATTTCTTTCTTTTTTTATTTAAACATAATAGACTAGGTAAATGCAACTCGAATTTTGTATCCCCATTAAAATTTCATTGGAAAATATATGAGTGATGAAATAATTCTCAACATGTGCTTTTTACAGTTTCTTTAAAAATGTATTTCGTAATTTAGATTATAAATATAAATTATGAGTGACATCCCCTATTTCTAAAAATAATAAAAGTTATAAATATATCCATTATTTTGAATATATTCATTATTTTTGCTTAGAAACTTTTTAAGCAAACACATCTTCATTACGTTTTATTTTTACATTGTGTAAATATAGAAATTCCCCTTCAATTTAAAAAATAGTATCGTATTACTTACCATCTTGTTTTTCTTTGCATTCTTAGTTATAAAATCATAAAAACTGCAATGGAAAGCATATTTAATAAAAAATATAATTGATTTTGATTTTACAAATATAACTAATCAAATTTATAAAAGTAGCCATGATATTCATCTTCAAATACAAATAAAAATATAGAACTATTCAAATTTCATTAGAGAATATATGAGTGATGATATAATAGTAAAGAATTATTTAACCCAAAGTACTTTAAAGTGCTTTTTTTTCTTCTAAAAAGTAGGCAAATAAGCTTCTCAACATTTGCAATTTACAGTTTCTTTAAAAATGTATTCCGTAATTTAGATTATAAATATGTATTCTGAGTGACATCCCCTATCCCTAAAAATAATAAGAGTTATTAATTTATCCATTATTTTGATTAGAAACTTTTTAAGCAAGCATATCTTCATTACATTTGATTTTTACATTGCGGAAATATAGAAATTCAACTTCAATTAAAAAAAAATAGGAACTTAATACATACCATTTTTTTTTCTTTACATTTTCACCTATAAAAACAGAAAAACTGTAATATAACTCATATTTAATAAAAAATATCATTGCTTTCGATTTCACAAATATAAATAATCAAATTTATATAAAGTAGCCATGATATTGATCTTCAAATGCAAATAAAAATATAGATGTCATGTTTGTTAGATATCTTTCAAACACTCGTACTGTTATATAAACTGGTCCAATTTAGTAGAAAAAAACTGAAATAAAGTTATAATTATTGCAATGAAGTATTTATTCATAGATTATATTTGTATTATTAGAAATTAAATTTATAAATTGAATACTTAAAATGGCGCCTGCATATATTCATAACAAATGGTTTCTAAAAAAATCTCCATTGATTTACTTTAAATGCAGAAAATTCTCGTGAGTGAAATATTCACTGTTATAAATTTTTTTTAACTGTATTTATGAATAAAATATAAAATAATGTTTTTATACAAATGTTCTTGTTAACACTCTCCTAGCCCTTGCGTATTGTCAAATTAATTTTCTCTTTGTCAATAGTTGTCACTTGCTTTCTTTGCAGGTAATTTTTTTTTCCTTAAATTCGTTCATAACATGTATTGTTATATTACATCATGGGAGAGTTATTTCAATAAGTTTTTTCCTTGAAAATTTTTAATAAGGGTAAAGTATTACAAATGACAAAAAAAGTTCTTTAGAAAATATACTTTAAGTTTTGGACATGTATTAGGTTTTATTTATTTATGATTTATTTTTAGTTCCTGAATGGCCTTTTGTATCTTAGTGTGTTTTTGATAATCAAAATATTACATATAAATATGAGAGCTGTCCTGTCTAAAATGCAAAAATTGTAGTTATAGTTAAGCACTAACTTAATTTTAACTCATTAAAGTAGATTGATAGTTAAAACTGATTAAACCAGTATTAAATAAATTAATGGGGAGTTACCCAATTCAAAAATTCTACTTAAATCTCACTTTCTGAATTCATAACAATTTTTTTTATCTAATTGTATTAGCCTTTATTATTGAAAGAGAATCTAAATTTTTTTTTAAATACTCCATGGAAGAATAAATACTTCATTACAAAGTAAATTAAATTTAGTTATTTTAAAGCTAGATTATTTTTTTCTCGAGATTCTAGACATGAATAACCAATGAAGACAAATTTTCATCTTCCCATTATTATTTCTTGAAACACAAAAGAAAATAATTTTAAATTTTACTTTTCGCTGTTTCATCTAATATTCTAGAATAAATTTATCACAAGGGAAAACTTTTTTCTAAATTAAATTAGTCTCCTTAGAGGAAGTTTCTTTCAAATTAAATATCTGGGAAAATGTAAAAAATGTCTGTGTCATTAGTATTTAGAGTCATTTTAAAAACAGTTTTTCCTTTGAACTCCTAATCATGAGATGAGCAGCAAATGAAAAGTTTAATCTTAATTAGTTTTCCACTTCCAATTTTTATTTCTCAGTATAGCATCGCAGCATATTTTATCTTAAGAATTTTTGGGTAAGTCATTCTTAAGATATAAATAATGTTTGGTATCTTATCATCTATCTTGGTGTTATTTAATTTTCTTGATTATGTTTAACGTAAAGGAATACCTTTTCTAAATTTTTATTTTTCTCATGGAAGGACAAATTTCTTAAGTTTTAATTCCTTCAAATATAAAAAAATATTCAATTAGGGATAAAATTAACCTCGGTAGCAGTAGTACTTAGAGTTGTTGTAACCGAGTTGTTGTAAGTCCTTCGAACTTATAAGCCTAATGAAGAGTTATTTATCTTTTTTTTTTTCTTTCTTTATTTCTTTATGCGAACTTAATTTTATCACAAAAGATAAATATCCATAATTGTTTTTAGATTATTTGTTTCGGTTAATCTAATTTTCTATGTTAAATGTATGCTTTTGTTTTCTAAATTGAAGTTTCCTCAGCAAAGAACCGATATCTTTAAAGTGACATTTTATTTTGAATGAATTATTTGGGACAAAAAGAATTCTCTCTGCAATCGTAGTATTATGAGTCGTTGTAAAGGTAGCTTCCCTATTTAAGAGCTAGCACAAAGCCTCTTCCGTCCCCAAATGCGCTGTGAGGCTGAAGAGCGGCTCAAATAAGTGCATTTTTGCGCCTTTATCGATTCAGACTAATATCGATTGCTTACGATCGATATGGCCATTGCTTAAATGTTTATTTGCTCTGAGCTGTGCCAAGGAATCCGTTTTCGCCCATTTCGAACATTAATAAGCAGGAGTTCACGCCCATTTCTGAAATGGAAGGTGATCTAACCCAATGATAATGAGTTTTTCGTTTTAGTTAATATTTAATGTCATATTTGTTCAGTTTTAATTTCTTCGAATACTAAATATTTTATATTCATTATTAGAGCCTATTAAAGGTTTTGAAAGATTTTTGGTTAAAGAATAATTAGTATTATGTTTTTATTGAATGTGTCAATGTAAAAAGCTTTGAATTAATCTAGAACTAACTAACAAAATTTTCGTATGTAGGGAATATATTTTAAAATGAATTTAGATTGAAATATTATTAAATAACTATCAGAACAACAGTTTATAAAATCCTTCTTTGAAATTGTATTAAAATTGTTCCCTTAATAGAGGCGAGTAACATGTTACTACATTAAATAAAACTAAATGATTTAAATTTCAGATATGCTGAAATTATGACTTTTAAGAAAGTTAAATTTTTTTAAAAATTGTACAAAAATTTAAATAAAATATATATAATATGAAAAATGTACTTTATTATCTATTAGTTAAAAGCTTAGCCAAGAAAGTTTTCGTTTTTGTTTCAAGTAAGTATTTGGGTAGCATTTCTTTATTCACATTTTAGGCCTTTTTAAGTGCCATATTAATATATGTTCGTCTTTAAGATTTTAACTTTCACCATTAATATGAAACTACCACCTGAGCCTGCAAATATAAAAGAAAAATAAACAAAAGAACTTTTATACACACTTTTAAAAGTAAATAGTCTTTCCAGCTGGGCTTCGTGTATCCATATGCAATTACCAATGTGCGTCTTCGCATTTCCACCAATAGTATAACCTGACACTCAAATGGCATTTTCTATAAATATATAGATAAAAACTATTTAAATATTTTTATAACACGCTTAAATAAATTAAAATTATTTTGAAAGCAAAATTGAATATGTCTGTTGCAGAATATTTAAGATATTTTAATAAAACACACATCTAATGAAATATGAGTTTTTAACGGTACAAGGAAAGACTTTTTTCTAAATTAAATTAGTCTCCTTAGAGGAAGTTTCTTTCAAATTAAATATCTGGGAAATTGTAAGAAATGTAATCTCTGTGTCATTAGTATTTAGAGTCATTTTAAAAACAGTTTTTCCTTTGAACTCCTAATCATGAGATGAGCAGCAAATGAAAAGTTTAATCTTAATTAGTTTTCCACTTCCAATTTTTATTTCTCAGTATAGCATCGCAGCATATTTTTTTTTATCTAAATATATTTTTATGACACGCTTAAATAAATTCAAATTATTTTGAAAGCAAAATTGAATATGTCTGTTACAGAATATTTAAGATATTTTTATAAAACACACATCTAATGAAATATGAGTTTTTAACGGTACAACTAAACCTTTTAGTAAGCTTGTACAATTTCGCAGCATGTTAACATCCGAGCAGTTCCTTTTGACATGATTTAAGCAATAAATATTATGTGAGATGCAATAAACGTCCCTTTGAATGTCTCTATAGCATACTTAGACATTCAAGCATTGCCCTAATTGCATAGGAAACAAGTGGAGACCTAGAAATGGATCTTTATCTTTGTTTAATATTCATATCGCATCCTATTTCAATATACTTCCACAACAGGCTATTAGTAAAAGGTTTTTCACATGGCTTATTTAACTGGGCAATAAATTTTAGTTCAAATTTAGATTTTTTTTACGTGATTTCAATTAACAATATATATACCTTCCTACAAATAATTTAATACTTAGCTAAGAAGTTATTTTTTGTTTGTAATACTATAAAATAAAACTTTTATTTGTTAGTTCATGAAATATTTAAAGAGTAATGTAAGTTTTTTTTTTTTTTTTTTTCGCTTCTAACTTTTCTAATATCAAAATATTTGATGTGTTTCATATAATTTATTTATTTTTACATTATACTCCCTTGCTATTTGAACATGCACCGTAGATGCATATTTTATAATACATTTCAATTCGATATAAACAAGCGTTAGTTAACTAATTTTAAATTATATTAAATTCAAATTTATTACATTCAATTTGACTCACTTTTTTGAAATAAAAAAAATAAAAAAAATAGGACATAATACAACGGGATAATTTTTCTTCGAATGTAACTCCTAAGTTTCAAATAATATCCACTTCACCCAGCTATGTGTGAGTTAATAATAATTACGGCTACCTATTCAATATTTAAATTATGTAAAAACACTAAATCCTCAAAAATAGATCTTTTATACCTATAAAAACATGTTTGTAATTTATCTAAACGAAGTTAGGCCTATATACATTGTTATATTATATTATTTTTAAAAAATTAGATCAATAAAAATAATTATATTCCGTTAAAGAAATAGAATAACCTTTGAAAAATTAGTGGTTATTCCCTGCTGCGTAAACTAGCAATATAATAAAAATAGAATCTGCAATTTAACAACAAACATTATATTTTAAAGGCAGGTATGGTTTAAAAAGTACTTGAAAGTTGAAACGATTATCTTGTTTATGTTAAAAAAAAAAGAAAAAAAAGTGAATTATAACACTTAACCAGTTGACCTCACCAAATAGTTTTCGTTTAAAGAAGTTCATGTTAACAAGATCCTGCAGAATTGTTAATAATCCTAATAAATTATCATGATGCCAAGTAATTAAACAGAGGAGAAATATTTTTTTTCGATTACTGAAATTTTAAGTATATTTGAAAATCTATTAATATTTCTTGAATAATTGTCTAGTGATAGTTAAGTTTTAATTCGACTTATATTAAAAAATTAAATCGTCAATAATAACTCAATTTCATGGCTAATATTGAAGACTATTTTAAAATGCTTGAATTAATGAATTAGAAGCTCGAATGCAAATTTTACGTGTAGCTTAAATGTTCTTAGATTTTGGATACCAAACATGAGTGCAAGATTACATAATATTTTTAATTTTCTTAAACTTTTTTTCTAGAATATTTTAATTTTTTAATTTTTTATTACCAACTTAAGGATCTGTAAATATATCTCTGCAGAGGTTAAGTGAAACACTAGAACCAAAATGGCTTAAATTATCAGTTTATTGTTATTTATTTTCATATTAAACAATGAATCAGTGAAATTATTCACTCAACGGTTAAAAGTTAATTTTTGTTGTTTGCAATAATTTGTTGCAATTGAACGATACTAAGCAACTTTAGGATGACATTTTCAATAGGAGTATGAAAAGATATGTTACATTTTTCAATTTTTGTACATTATCTGAAATTTTTTGCCTAAGTTACCTTTCTTCGAACATATGAACATTAAGATGGGATGGTTCTAGAAGAATTAAAATTTAATGCAATGCACTCTAAATTCATACATAATGTTCCTTTCTAGTTGAATTCTTCTTGAAAGTTTGTATACTTATTGAAAATACTGCATACTCAAAGATGTACAGTCTTTGCTGTACTACATTTCGAAATAACTAAAAAAATTCCCCCACAAAATGCTGCGACACATCACTCTCCCCAACGACCATAAGAGCTCACTTTTCCGACATAATTCTCTCTCTCTCCCCATCCCATAGATTACAGGTAGATATTCGATAAAAAGGTGTTAAGTGCCCTAACATTCCCGTTTATCGGCGCCATAACTGCCGGCCCGAGTTTGAAAACGGGCCATTAAGCTGGCCGGCAGGGAAAACTTAATGTCACCGGTTAGTGCTCCACCTGACTTTTCCGCAGGTGAACACGTTTTTGCCATTAAGTGGCCGTTATGGCGTCATTGAAGGGGCCGCCCTTAAACGTTCTCCCGGAATGACCCCGAAAGAGCCGATTGTTTGAAGCGATCCCATCACAGCGTGTAACGTACCGGCGTAACGGTTCCTCTCGCCCGTTTCTCTTGTAACAACGAGATGGGATGAACTTCTTTTGGGATCGTTTTTGACGGAGTCGACTGATAAAAATGGTCACGTGGAATGCCTCTCTTTCGCCCGCAGAAGTAGCTTTTTTAGTGTTATTATTATTATTCAATCTGTGGGTGATTAGGACCCATTCCGTTATCGTTTGCTAGATTATTTTTTTCACTTAATATTATTTTGGTGCTGTGGCAACAATGGGCAATGATCGCATTGGTACATTGAAATTGAATACTGGATTCTGAATCCTTCTCTGGATAATGGTACGTTTAAAATTTAATTTGTGGTAGGGAGCTACGTTATATGTTAGTTTTTATTTAAATGAAGTGGAAATTTATATTTTCTGGAATATTTAACGCAGTTAAGTGAATTTAACAAATAGTGATTTAGTATTTAGTTATCAGTTAACAAAACTCAGTATGTTCATAATGGCGTATTATTTGATAGCAATTCTCTTCTCAAATACAATGAGAAAATATGAAGTTTAGGTAAAAAAAAAAAATTAACTTTACACTTCAGTTATTAAATCTTTAGAGGGGCATATAATTTGGTACACAATAACACACAATATTTTTTTGTCAATTGTCTTTTTCTTTAAGAGTATATCGATTTTTTAGAGGATTACATAAGCTCTTTTAAAAATATAAAAAATGCTTTCTGAACACATGGAATACAACTTGGGCGTTAAGTGATAGATATTATTTTAACTTAATTGATTCATTAAATTAGAAAATGAAAAACTATTAAATTTAAATTTTCTTCTCAATAATATTTCCATCCTCAAAATCTTCATTAGATAGTGATGAGCATTTCGCGTAAAACAGGAATCACTAATTTATCACCATAGATGTGTTATTTTGCGAAATTAAACCTTAAAATAGTTTTTTTTTCTCTTTTACTATTAGACCGCACGGCATACGCAGAAGCTTACTGTGTCATTTATTAATTAATTAAAGTGCGCAGTAGCTATTATATTCTTAAAGATGGGTGCATTGTGATATTTTCATTTTTTTAAAGTGATTCGCTATCCGAGATCACTCACGTCTTCCGCCGTCGGAAAAGAGGAAAGAGTCGTGTACGATGAATGAGTCACGATTTTCAATTATTCATTCATTCCTTTCTACGAATGACACGATCACGAATGTTCCATTCCGAGTAATTCTGACGGCCGCACGCATTTGCATTGTTTAGACCGCCGGACATCGTAATTGCTGGAGTGATTTGTATTGCTTCTTACCTTTCTTTAGTACAGGTTGAGATCTTTTTTTTTACTGCAAGAAATTTAACTTTTGGTTGAAAGGATTTATAAAAGAAAGAATTCAAAAGCTCTGTGTTTGTTACTAAGAGAATTGTACGTTACATCGTTTTAGTGGGCAAAAATGTTATTTTTCTACTAAAATTTAATTTTTCAATGTTTTTGGTGTTTTGTTATTACTTTAAAAAAAATATAAAATTTTAACTTCATAAAATGATGAAAGTTGACCTTACCCATATAAAACCTTCCAGATCAAGTTATCATGCATTGACGAACATTTGTCTCTTCCAAGTTGCCATTCCGTCAATTTTAAAAAGCTGAAATACAAATATTGCAGACAAAAATAAAAAAATTAAAATTGTTTGAATAATGTACAATGATTACCTTGCTTCGCATAAAATCGTCTTAGGTATAATCGGTTAAATTAAATCGTAACATATTATGAATGACGTAGTTGTGGTAAGAAAAGTTTTAAATTTTTTGAAAATAAAATTAATCTGATGCATAAATTCTGTTGCGTGTACTAATTAGAAGTGTGAATGCTTAAGATTTATATTAAAAAATTAAAAGCAAACTTATTATAAGAAAATAAAACTAATGACAAAAACATTAAAAATCATTTAATCCATTTCACTATTATTTAGCCAGTTCCAAAAATAATATGTCTAAAAATATTGAAAAGTATTTTGTTTGGAATTTTATCCTCTACAAACAATATATAAAAATATTTAGATAATTATTTTAAATTGCTAGTTGGGATGTGTTGAGATTTTGCACTGTACGTTATGGTCTTAAATTTTTGTTTTTCATTTCTTGTGAAACTTACTGATTTTTCATTAACAAAAATATCTTTCCTGAATAACACTTAATATAGCTATTTTGCATTTGAACTACCCATACAGAACATCATTTGCATATAGGTCTAAAAACTATGTATTAATTATCTATAAAATTTTATCTTGTATTAAAACTCACTGTACATTTCATTTACATTTGTAATATATACTAAAAAAATAACAACCTCTTTAATATTTTCCTGGGTTTAGATATTATGACAGAAAAAATATTAGTTATTTTACTATCTTCTACTTAAACTTGATGGTAACTTCTATCAATACCCATTGCTCCTTATAATAAGTATATTCTAAGCTAATGTCCATTATTTAGGAACTTCTGCAGAAGGCACAAAGTGGAATCAGCTGATCTCGGTTATTGAAAAACAGTGAGATAACTCTGAAATAATTAAAATAGCAAGGAATTAATATTTTAAAAGATAAAATTATGCACATTTAGTAATTGTATATCTAGTAATTAAATAGATATAATGAATTGAATGTTACTTGGAATAATAAAATAAGCATTTACAACGAAAAATTGCAAATAATTTGACAGAAAAGTGTTTTATTTAACTAGTTTTTGTCTAATCAACAATCATTTCAAATATTGGATCATGGTTTAAAATTTAACACTGATTACAACAATGATACATCAAATTCTAATTTACTTAATAATGCAATTCCACTGGGAAATCATTCGAAATATTATTCTGAATATTTTGAAATTCAATTATTTTTTTTACAATTTTTTTTTTCTTTACAATTTTTTGTGTGTGAAAACATGATAAGGGGGGGGGGGGGGGGATCAATGTTTTCAATGAATTCTAAGTTTTGAAAATCACTAAAAAAGTAAATTTCTCACTACATTTTATACAATTGAGTTTCTAAACATCTAGCATATTATGTAGATTACTAGGATATAAAAAAAATTATAATTTAACATTTTGTTGTTGAATTATCATTGTTTGAATAAAGCGTGACATAATCAAAATACAGTTCGTCAGAAAACAGATTTAAAGTTTTAGAAGCTTAGTACCTAACAGCAAAACTAAAGATAAGAGAATATTATAATATAATAACAAAAAAAATATTCTGATTGATTTTCGTGAATTGTAGGGTATACGTACACCTTAAATGCTTTTATCAATATGTCTCATTCATAGCACATAGCATCACATGGATTTCAAGTTATTACATGGTACGTTACAGAGGCTTAAAGATTATTGAATAATGATATCTCGTTATTAGACTTGACACAATAACAACTTAATGACAACCGATTAGAAATAGCTTTGCTACATTACATATGTGATTCAAATAGGGTAGTATCATGATAAACTTTCTACTGATTATTGCAAAGATTTCTATTTAAGTGCACGAAGTACAGAAGTTTTATACATGCATATACGAAGTAAAAGGCCACTAAATTTTTTAAATTGAAAATTCCTCCACTCAAAACTTGCTTTTTACTGAAAATAAACGTATACAAATACAAAGAAAATATGTAAAAAATATACAAAGAAAATATGCAAGTACCGAAAAGCATGTGTTATGACAATTAGAAAATAAATTCTACTGATAAAAAAAAAGGGTGTGATTTAATATGTATCGTCAATAACATCTCATTTATAAATGTTAAAATTTTAAATTCATCAATCCATTAATGACGGTTGGTCAGAAAACTTGCCAATCGAAATTTTAGTTTTTTTCTTTGCTAATAAATTGCGATTGTGATCCCACTTAATGTTTTTCAAAAGTTATAAAAATAATTTTCCAAAAAACCTGGAAAATTCAAAAATACCTTAAATGATCTAAATAAACAAGGTAATAGTTTAAAAAAAAAATACTCTTTATCAATTTCAAAGTCGTCCTTTATGGATTATTTGAAATAAAACTCAAACTGTTTTGTTTTTCAACTATCTTCTCTATAATGTAATTGTGTGTAACTTTGCCTTATTATTTTATAGTTGTATTTATGTATCTTCCAGGGTGTGTAACAATAATAATTGACTGGTATTATTTCTTATGCTTAGCCCTGAACTTTGCAGGACCGAACGGCTGCCCAAGGCGGCGAGGCCGACAGACCTACACGCGATTCCAGACCCTGGAGCTTGAAAAGGAGTTCCACTTCAACCACTACCTGACCAGGAGACGAAGGATAGAGATCGCTCATGCACTCTGCCTCACGGAGAGACAGATCAAAATCTGGTTCCAGAACAGAAGGATGAAGCTCAAGAAAGAGATGAGGGCAGTCAAAGAGATCAACGAACAGGCCAGGATCGAATCCTCCTCGTCCTCCTCAAAGGGAGTGAAGGAGGAGGACAAAGAGAAGGATAAAAAAGTGGACGCCATCACCACTTCTCTCTTACTGGAGGACAAAATGAGAAGTCATCCGAAACCTTAGATCTCTTCGGGGTGGAGATGAATTGCACTTCTGCATCTTCTAATCCGTGTAAACTATATACGTATTAATGAAAGGCAGCTTAAGCTAAATAGCCTATCCTCTGCTCGGTTGAATCGGAGGATGGGCCATCCATGGATTGCAATTTGCCATAGAATCTCCGCATCTTTTCTAAACTGTCTTAATGAATGGCGGCCTAAGCTTGTGTTCACACCAATTGAATTGGAGTGTAGAACAGTGATGAACAGCACCGTTGTCCATCTCATAGGATCTCATCGGTGTAAGCTACATACGTGTTAAAATAAATGACAAGTAAAATAACTCACCATTTCATGAATATACGTAAGAACTACTTAAGTGACCACATACCGTAAAGTATTAGTCGTGGACTTGGAAAAAACTAGATATGATTTTATTTATTGATACTTGAATCGGTGGTTCTAGTGTGAGTAGGCTCCAACGACGGTGTGATTGGGGAAAATATACGTATGGACAGACATAATCCTTTGAATTCTCATATGAGATTTTTCAGCATGAATTTGGTCTTGTTCACCCGGTATTTTTTTATATATATTGAGAAAGAACGGGATGGTTCAGCACACTGATCAAAACCACGGTATCTTACAAAACTCCAATATCGATTTCAATGGTTATTGAAGAGAGTCATTTGAATCTATTTAAATTCATTTTAACATAAATGAACTGAGACAGTTATTGAAATTTCAAAATTAGCATCAGGATCTTTTAAAGCTTTTTTTTATGAGTCTTTTTAGGACAGGTGTCCCAGATATTTTATTGTGCCCATTTATAGTAGGGTTAGTACTAGCTCATCTGTCGTTAAATGTTTGGGAAAATCTTGGTAAACGATGCAGGTTGGACTCAATTTTTAGACACAGTTAGAGATTCAGCCAAACTTCCAATACAGCAGACTCCCTCCTAGGGAGGTCCCAAGGAAGTCATTCGGAATCCCGGGATGCCTGGGGACTTCCTAGGGACATCCCTGGGAGGATGTGTGCCATATGGAATTACAATCATCCAGATGTTATGGTTGATTTGATTATTGTCAAAAATATTGCCCAAGCGGCCACATTATTAACTAGTTTTTTTTTCTTCCAAATGTCCACTTTGGGTAATATGCAATTGGTTGGAAGAGAGTCTTCAATATATTTGTATAGGTGTACTTCAAACTTATTCCTAATATACACAATAAGTTTATCTCTCCTTTACTTACTTACCACATAATTACCTCATTGTAACACCCAGTTAAAATATCGTTAATGCAGCGGAAAATGCAATATCTCTATAAATTATGGCATGACTTTCAGTGGTCATCGTAAGAACACTTTTTAGTCAGTACACCTTTACTTGAATAAATAATTGCCACACAAGTGAACGTATGTTGAATCTTTTTTTTAAAAAAATATAGAATATGGTTCCAATTCAGTTTGTAATCACTCCAGCGAATTCTACTTTCTTATCGTGCAACATGCTTATTTATCTGATTTAGTCATGGCCCGGTATCTATTTAGTTTTCTAGAGGAGTTCAAACTCTTTGTAATTTAAAAACACTTTAATCAAATGCGAGATTCTACTTTTGATTTGCATTTATCAAAATTCGGTATCGCTCTTCAATATCCATTGAAAGAGAGTCGTAATGTAAAACTTAAAGTATACGGTACACAATTGGTACGACAAAAAATGTGGAACCAATGTAACAATAAAAATGTATAAGACGTTGCCATGATAAAATGTGTGCACCTGTATGAACAAGACCAGGAGGTGCTGAGCCGAAGTAAGCAAAAATTTGCAATGAAGTATTTTTGGCTAAACAATTTTGTGTACCAATTGAAGATGGTACCGTATATTTAACATTTTACTTGCTAAAGCTAATGAAAAATTCTTTTCCATGTCTAGTTGCCCACCACGACATAATATCATGCCTGAACCATCTTTGTAGCATCACTTACTGTAAACAATATTTCAAAATCCTGATCACGACAGACTTCTAGTCTCTCAGGAAAAAATAAAAACTTTCAGCTTTTTAGGTACTTTGATGAACATCGTTATAAGTACTTTGTGATTGATTTTATTCTAAGTTTTTTTTAATGAACTGTTGTTTGACCGTTTTGTTATTTTTACAGCCTATGAACAATTGTATTTATTCAGTACTTAAGTTAGGAATTATTTTCGTTGTTGAATCGTGTTCTTTATTATGTGTGGCGTAGTGGATCTGTTTAATGGTTTTGATTTTTTGTGTGCTCATAAAATTAGTGATGGGAACGATGCATACGTATTTCAAAAAGAAAAGAATCACGCTATTTTCAAGACAATGTTTTGGTGTACTCTATTCATGATATACGTAACTATAAAATTATTGTATATGTTATGTATTTTTTATAAAATGTAGCAAATATTTCGAATTTTTTTCAGTTTCTACATGAAATCGTGGGTGCAACTTACCGATACGTATTTACCCTTGACAAAATTATTAAGAAGGTATTCCATTTAAAACTGCATGTACTAGCTTTTGAAATAAAAGAAATTTATGACTTTATTTTAATAGTTGGTGTTTATCATAATGTAACTCTAACAAATAAAAATATACAAAAATTTCGCATATGAGCGGATTTAATATCTACACTATATTTAAAAAAAAAAGTTATGCACCTTGAGAACAATGGTTTGACTGAGAATTTCTTCACATAAATGTAGTTAGGTACACGTATAATGTACGCAAAGGTTCTTGTTTTAGTTTATTAACATGTTGAAAATCTGTTCATTGTTTTGTGAATATTTTAGTTTGTGTTTTGTGATAATCTTTTTTAAATTACATTTAACTATAATCTTTGGTAAAATAATACTTCTGTGATCGTTTTGAAGTATTTGACACAATTGTTAATGTATTCAATGTATTTGTCTCAATGGATGAGTTAAAAGAATTATTCAATTTTCGATAAAATTTATGCTTTAATCTTATGTAATAATTCTGTGACAAATTACTCAAGTTTGAATTATATTTTTTAAAATGACGTTAGCTTCTTTGCACGAATATTACTTGTTTTTGTTAAAAAAAAATGCAATCAGTAACTTGTTATAATATTTGGTTATTTGTGAGGTGGTGCAATACTGCATTGTTAAAGAAAAATGACGTAACCGCAATTTTAAGAGATTACAGGTTTTGACATATCTGACTTGTTTGTATGATTTTATATCTAATAAAAATGTTAAGTCCTATCCTCAAAGATGCATGAAGTTATTTCAATTATTAAGTTTGTTATATATATATTTCCCCAAACTATTTTAAATTATATTCATTAAAATAAATACAATCTCTAAATATTTGTGGTTACGACGTGCATCCTTAATAAGGCATAATAGTTATGATTTAATTTAGGAACTGTTAAAATTCAAATTTATATTACTTTTATAGGTATACTAACTGAAAATTTTGTCTGTTATTCAAAGATTACGTAAACAAAATTATATGCAAAAGTGGGAATATTTAGACCAGGTTTTTCAACCAAACTGAAAAGCTTGAAATGAAGTGGAGGAATACGTATTTATCTCTTGTCTACTTGTCATTCAGTGTCTGTGTGGAACTTTTCTATGTGTCTATAGTGTCCATTGACAAAACGTGTATTTGTATCAATCTTCAGTTAGAGTAGATCATTGTTGACTCTGTATTCAGCATTTCTAACAGTGTTCTGTAGTTTCAACTGTCAGATAAAATACGTAGGATTCAACGCACACGACATTTATTATTTGAAATGGGGTAAATTTGAACATGCCTTGGAGTAAATAATTGCATACATTTTGGCATAAAATCTCATATTTAAATTAATTTCAGTGCTATACTACAATGATATACTGCCACAAATATACACATTCATAATGATGTACTACCAAGGTCTGACTTGCATCACTTGGTGCCTAAAAGACATCATTTTTTCGAGGCCCTATAAAAAAATCGTAGAGAAGGTGCCCTAATATTTATTGACAGTGTTTGCTCGAAGAATTTTCGTCTTTTGTATGCGATTTTATTGATAACCATTTTCCAAATTCTAAAATCTCACAACAGAAAATCAACAAAAATTTAATTCTCATTGAATATTCAGCTCATGTTTTTTCGAGATCTAGTTATTTAACAACCTCTGCTTTCAATCAGTTTAAAGGTGTAGTAAACGTAATTGAAAATATTAAAAAAGAACGCAGTGTTCATTTTAACTACAATAACTTTGAAAATTTCGGGGCTCCAAACCTGAGCTTTGTTGGCTTGTGCGAAACTCATCCCTTGTATACTACTTTGCTAAACAAAGAGGCGGTATCTGCAATTTTTGGCCAAATTGAGTAATTGTTACCAGGTGGTTACTGTAATTCAATCTACACAATGGTGAAGTTTAATGGTCGTATCAGTACGGTAAATAATTTAACATGGTATTAATTTAATAAGTTAATATGAATTAACAGGAAGTTGTTAAATTTTAAACCGCCTTTTCACAATTCGAGCACAATTGTAAATACCACCCCTGTGCTTAGCTCTGCGGTATAAGATTGGTAACTTATTTAAAGCAGATGTTATTTGGTTCTACAGTGTTATAAATTCCGAAATTCATAATACAATTGTTATGAGTTTGAATTAAAATAGAACTGATGCAATTCTCTTATACAATGTATTATACACCTTTTGTGAGCTACTCGGCAGTAAGAAATGTTTGAAAATATGATTGTAATGCTAAATGTTAATGCTGACAATAAAATTGAATTTCGATTAGTCTTTGTGTAAAAAAAATAAAGGTTTAAATGGTGGACATTTGATAGCGAAAAATTTAGAGAGGTTTGTAATACAATAAGATACAATGCTCTCAAATACTAAAAATATGGTATTATTCAAAACTGATAAATCCAGGATGTGACAAAATGTAAAACCTCTTCCCTGTAAACCATAAATTCATAAATTTGCACAATCTTTTTCTAGAATTCATACTTATACTCTTTCAATATTTTATGATTATTTGGGTATTGTAAACTTTTTACTAGTAAGTGATCAATTTACCTTCAGTCTATTTTTTTTTTTTTTTTTTCGTTGCTGAATTGCAATATCTGAATTTTTACTAGTGAAATTATGTTGGCATTTAACATACAGAAACTTGTGGCCTTTAAAATATACGTAATGTAATGAGCACTTGCCTTAATATTCCAATTTTTCTGACAACCTTCTAGATTATACGTCAGCGTTAGTGTGACTTATCTAAATCATAAAAAAAAAACGTACTTTAAATATTTGTGTATATAAAAAAACCCATCAATTCTCTGAAATATGTACATTTTCATAATCTACTTAAATAACATTATTTCAAATGCTCATTCATTTTATTTAACTTATTGGTTTCTGAATACATTCATTGTATATTTCATTTAGTATCACATTTGTCATGAAAAATTTGTTTTATTTATAAATCAATAATTTTACAATGGTTTCAATTTTGTTTCAAAACTGTTTTGTTTCAATACTGTTAATTTTGTTTACGTTGTCATCTATAACTTTATAGAGAAATATCTTAAACTAATGCATGAAACTATATTTTCGGCTCAAAATATGTTAATTTACGTTCAATTTATAAATATTTTGTTTTAAATCTGATGGAGAAAAATATCTCTTTTTGATAATTGACAACTTGCAATAATTCAAAGCATCTTTCAACTGTGCTTGTTTTGTTAATCAGTATTGTATCAATTTGTATAAAATGAGTAATAATTTAAATGAGTTAAAATTAATATATTTTCCTAATTATTTGAATTAAACTTGACAAATGTACTTTGAAACAATTTCGTCCTTATTACTTTTTACTCCATAAAACTGATGCATTGAACACCAATAATTTCCTTAAGTTTTGAAGAAGAGAACTTTCGAAGAAGAGAACTTTCAACGTAATTTTTATTTCTTCATATACGAAATTGCTAACTAATAAGTCAGTTGTGTATTATTTCTTTGATCAAGGTTAAAGCTGACATCATACAAATAAACAATACATTAACAAAAGCAATCAATAAATTTCAATCATGAAATTAAATAACATGTTTTAAAAACTGCGAGTACCTTAAACATTTATTTGTACAGTGTCTTGTATTTTATGTACAATAATACCGCAATATTCTGTGTGTTTATTTGTTTTGACATGAAACTGATTATAATTAAATAGTTACAACTTGCCTTTGTGTTATTCTTTTCGTATTCTCAAAATTATTAGGATGTTGCATTTAACATCTATACAAATACTGCTTGCTACGAGATTAGAAATCGTAATCACGTTATACAGAGTGTTTATAGTTAAAGACCAACTTACAAAAAAAAAAAAAAAAAACTGGTAAGAGTAACCTAGAATTTGATCTGTATATGTTCGAAGAAGGGGGAAACAGTATAACACAAGAAAGATTAATGTTTCGAACATTTTTTTCTTATGCCATACCACTTTCCCACTTCTTTGCATACATTCAGGTCAAATTTTAGGTCATTCTGACCCTTCTTTATTGTTTACAGCTTTTTGCCAAATGAGTTTTAATATTAATTCCCCCAGGGGGATTTTAATTTAAGTTAAACTTTCAAAAAGCATGGTGTTTCTTTTTTTCTTTTGACAACTTACGGATTTTAAAAATCAATGGCATTGCAGAAGACAAAAAATAAGTTCGAAATAGTTTTTTTATATACCACAAACCGTTTCCCTGTTTTTCGAGTATATATAGGGAATGTTTCCAGTCATTCTGACTGGTATTTCATAGCATTTCGAATGTTGAAATTTATTTATTTATAAGCACCATGACTAAAATATATAAGAGATTAGAACGCATTTATAAAAGAAAACATTAAGTTCAAGCCCTTTAAAGGTTTTTCACTTCACTAACGTAGAGAGAACCTTATACAAAGTCTCTGTCCGTCGTTCTGTCTGGAGTCAGCATTCGCAGAAAAACATCATTCCTGGGTGATATGCCAAATGAAAGGTTTCATTGTAAAAGTCAACTAGAACTTTCAATTTATGATTTTACAAGCCTAAATTATAAGTGCCACACGCATTTATCTCATATTAGTTTGAAGGTTTTGATAAGAATAGTAGAATAACATAAAATGCAACCGGAAGTGTTTTAATTTCGACCGGAAGGGTGCGTCCAAGTAACTATGAGTTCGAACTCTGCAACAAATAATGATATCCTCTTGAGACCTGTGCTTGCAAGGCGATTATGTGTGTAGTATGTGTTTCCCTTTTTTTGGGGTCAAATAACATAAAAATAATTGACCTAAAAAAAAAATTATTGTGCAAAAAAGTTACAAAATGTCCATTTAAATGGACATTCGGTCTATATGCAACACAAAATTCAAATCTATTTGAATGACTTTTTAAATTGACATATCATATAAAAATCTTGTTTATGTGATATATTATTACTTGATGAATCTCAAAAAGAAGGAATTTAGATTAATTAATTATAATAATAATAGACTAGAAACAATATTTAGTTCAAAATATGACAAATTTATAAACGAAGCAGTAGAATAATGTTAACACTGGTAAAGCAGTGTTACCACTGTATTCTAGGTCTAAAATAATTCAAGGGACAAGGAATAAAGTTGCAGGGTTCTCACGGTCATTGAAAGTCATTAAAAGTGCTTAATATTTTTGAATTTGTTTTCAAGGCCTTGAAATTTCTTGAAAATGCTTAGAGGTGCTTAAAAGTCCTTGAAAATGCTTAGAGGTCCTTAAAAGTCCTTAATTTTTACAGATGTTGTCCAGCTGCAAAATTTATAAAAATACAACTCGGACTTGCTATCCCCTCGTGACCGCCACTTATCTGCACCGTATCAAAATTTTCCGGCATATTTGTATTGCGCATCCACCAACTTTAACTTTTTTGGTAGAATATACTTTATTAAAAATTTAAATATAGATATGATGTCTGAAAACGAATTTTCATAGGTCCTTAAAAATATTAATTATGTCCTGAAAAGTCATTGATTTTCATTCTGTGATTTGAATGGGAACCCTGAATTGGTACCATTTGAGTAGAGAAAGTAGAAGGAATTCAAAAGTGTGTCCATTTAAGTGGACGCCTGGTCTCTAGAGAATATCAGATTAGAACTTGGATATTCGGCAAAAAAAATCCACGTTTGTCGACAAACTCATCAACTTGACGATAATTGTTTTTTAATCAAAAAAAATACTCAAAATATGGAGATTTTGTTATATGCCATCAAATTTAACAGAGGTAAATTTCTGCCTTTAAATGTTATTAAATTGTAGATGCTTGATATCAGACATTGATATTCTTCATGAAAAACGTGTCTTTTAATGACAATTATTATCATAATTCATAATTTTCTCCATTGTTGAACGAAGCCAAAATATACATATGATGTGAAATAATATTCATGTATTTTTTTCCCTTACTTCCAGAAAAAATTAGCGCGTACCATTTTATTTTTGTTAACTAGTTTTGATCAATTCATGAATTTTTCGATCTATTCGAACTAGCCAAAAGGGGAAGAGTGTAAACTTCAGGCTTTTTCCTTCATCGTATACCAAACAAAATGGGAATTATTAATTTAAGCAATTTGGTGATTCATATCACTTAGTGGCACATATATACCATTTAAAAAATAATTTCAATATAAAGAGAAAAACATTACTAAAAGTATTTCTTTCCTACTAAAACTAATATCTATTTTTTTAATTCTTTTTGAAATTCCCAAACTGGAAACTTTTTGAAATTTTGTGTAACTTAATTAAATTGCAAGGAGAAATATGTAATAGTTTCTTAGAATGAATTACGTAGTTACCTTACGTTCGAGCACATGACAAAGCATTTGCCCGTTCATCCATTATAAACGTGAACAGAGGCATTGTTCTGATAATAAAAATTGCCCTTACAAAAGGAATAAAGCTCTTTCATAGAAACAGCGTACCTTTATTGTTTAAGAAGTCCAGACATCCTTTGGAAACATCCATCAAACTCATAATAGTTTATAGCAAGCATCTGGTTCTGTCTAGAAGGAAAGAACATCACATCCACAAATCAGAAGACATTTTCATTTACTGAAAAAAGTAAAGCTTTCGAATACACAGACATAAATACAAAAATGATAGGACATCATGTCTGAGAATGTTCTTTAAGATATGCAGACACAATTAATTGGAAAATATTTAGGGTATAAGGAAAGCAAATATATCCACACAATTCCTTCGAGTAGCAAGTTCTTTTAAAACAAAAGTAGATTTAAGACGCGACATTTTTGAGTGCTTAAATGTTTTGCTTTAACAAGGTTCCCACTCAAATCACAGAATGAAAATCGATGACTTTTCAATGACTTTTAAGGACATAATTAATGTTTTTAAGGACCTTTGAAAATTTGTTTTCAGACATGTCTATATATAAATTTTTAATAAAGTATATTCTGCTAAAAAAGTAACAAGTTGATGGATGCGTAATACAAATAGGTCGGAAAATTCTGATACAGTGCAGATAAGTGGCGGTCACGCGGGGATAGCAAGTCCGAGTTGTATTCTTACAAATTTTGCAGTTAGCCACACAACATCCACACAAATTAAGGACTTTTAAGGACCTCTAAACATTTTCAAAGACTTTTAAGCACCTCAAAACATTGTCAAGCACTTTCAAGGCCTTGAAAACAAGTTCAAAAATATTAAGCACTTTTAATGACTTTCAATAACCGTGGGAACCTTGTTTAAAAAAATAAAAAAAAAATTTAAAAAAAAGATGGTAAAAATTGGTAAATCTAAACACACAAGAATGAATAGAACTCTCAGTAAAAATAGTAACTCTCATCAATGTAAAATTATACCGCAAGACTAATATTTTTGAATATTAAAAAGTCCTTTATAACGTAAGTTTAAATTTTTTTAATTAATTTAATGAACAAATGTCAATGTTAAGCCCACTTCACGTAATCTATGACTGAGTGAAGCTATATCCTGATTCATGATCAAACACATTAAACAGTCACGAATTAAATTATCTTTATGAATTCATTTCTCAAGTAGACCAAGTAGAAAAGAGTTATGTTGGACTCTTAAGCACTAGGTCTAAAATTAAATGAAATTTTGTTCAAGTAACATGTGTTTTAAAATTAAATGTCGTGAATATTGCAATCAATTTGTATGTATTTAATAAGAGTATGTTTCGAAATATATATATAAAAAAAAAAAGAAACTTACTCTGCCATCTAAAATTTTATGAGAAAAATCAAATAAAACAATGGTCAGTAGATTTTGTGCAAGGAAATTTTTGTACATTAATAGATTGTAATTTTAAAAGTATTTTATAAAATTTTAGTGTCGATTTTGTCATTTTTCTACCATGGAAATCGGCGTATCTATAAATTTGACTAATATACGAGATGGATAACCCTTATTAACGAATTTTGTTTCTTGAAGATATATATTTAAGTAAGCGAGTCCATTTTTCTGTAGATAATATTATTATTCAGAATATAAACTCAAAATTTTTTTGCTTACGTTTCCTAATCTGTAATTTACTTTGGTGCAACACCTTTAAACTAGTAGTGGGATGACAATTCTCAGCTTTAATTTCAGGGAAAATGTTCAGTTTAAAGTTCGTAAATGAACCAATGAAGTAAGAAAGTCTCCTCTGAGATTGTACCTAAATAATGAAAAATGTATTTAAAAAAGAAAGTATTTATATAATCATACCAAGCAAATTTTGGACACCATATTTTTATTACATACGCTAAATAAGAATACATAAAATGCTTTTAGAAATACTTGCAATAAAAACTTTATCTTAATACAGCCTTTTTATCAATTTCAAAGGTTGACTGTATATTTTCCGTATTGCTTTGCCTATTGATAACTAGAATGGCCTTTACTAAGCTGCATAGGTCAAATGCGACAAAAAACGAAATCTTTAAGAATGACCAACAGCAATACATCCATGATATATGCCATATTATAATTGAATTGTAAACCTTATTATATAAAAAAAGACACAAAAAAATAGGCATCTTTTGAAGTCTTTTAGTAACCAGTTACGCATTGTGACTCTTCACAATAGCATAATAAAAAAAATATAGTTCCATTCTCTCTTTCTCCCTCTAATACAATTATGAAAAGACTATGAATGCAAACTATAATTGCCCTCTTCTAAAAGATTTTTAATTAATGAGTAATAAAATATTAAAAGAGGCAGAATTTTTTTAACGTGGCAAAAAATAATAAATTACTTTTGACCATGAGTGTCACTGATCCAGTATCAAAGGTAAAAAAGATACAAAGGTTCTTAAAAAAATGAACTTTCATTTATTTTCATAATATTGATAAATATTTAAGTACTAATTACCGAGGCCGTAGCCGGGGGGGGGGGGAACCGATGGCAGCTATCCCCCCCGTCCCCGAACTTGTGTGAAATCTTGTTTCTTCACTTCCCCTTCTTTTCTTGTGTAACTTGAAATATATATTTACCTTAAAAATTATGCAGGTCATAGATGTAATATGAGTTTTAGTCTCTTGATTCTGAAAAAATTAAAAATTAAAAAAATTACGACAAATTTGTTGTTGCAAAATCCCAAATTAAATTTTCGACCGTACCTCCACCCACAAAAAAATCCTCTGGTTACAAACTTGCTAGTTACATGGCTCTGCATTACGGAGACCAGTCAATGTATATAGATCCTATCAAACAATGCTACCTTCCCTTCTTAAAAGGTTCATGCCTATGCAAAGGTTCATAGCTAAGCAAACTCATAGATCAAATGTTGTGCCATTTTTCACCCCTTACTACCAACCCCTTCTCTCCTTTAAGAAACAAGAAATTATGTTTGCCCCATTAATATACCCCGCTACAAGAAACAAAAAAAAGTTCTGCATTATGCAACTCTGTCTTCAAGAAACAAATACAGACCTGTTTAACAAAATGCTGAAAATTAGAAACGAGGTGATAGGGGGTATGATTTAAATTTTTATACAAATTACAAATTTTGACATCCCTGCCCATTTAATTTTCTGGGATACGTTTAAAGTTATTCCCTTATTTTCTCTGGATATAGACATAATATTTACGAACTCTCTTAAAAAAGGAATGTTGAGCTCAAATCTCCATCTCGAATTTTTACTGTATAAATGTGTCAAACTAAAAAATAGTCAATACATCATTTACTTTTACAGTTCTCACTTCTCACAAAAAAAAGTAAAAATTTCATATTCCCAGCCACATTTTAAGCAGCAATGAATTGATTTCATATATCTTTGAATCATCGATTTGATGAATCCTCACCGACAAAACCATCGCACGCAACCAAACGAAAAACTTTCAATCTTCCAGCCGCACAGGTGATAAACAAAGTTTGTAATCTCTTGTTGAATCTTAATTTGCCACTGAAGGTAGATGGAACAAGCAGGTGCGACGGCGTGCACACAAAGAAAAAGAAAATTGCGTACCGCGTTTACAAAGCATTTCCCAGATAAGAGCCCTTGAATAAAACATTGTTGATACTCAATTATCTCCATAAAGAGAGGCGGAGTTGCACATACAAAACGGCAATTATTTGAGGAAGAGTTCAGTAGGCATTGCTTAGGCCTTCATCGCTAGATGAAACGTTTCCAAGAAATCTTCCGAGTGTGGAGGTAAATGACATTGACTGTAAAGGTGGGAGACTGCGATGTACGGTAACAGCACTGGGGACTATAGGAAAACATTAGAAAGAAAAAAAGCGTTGAATGTAAGTTTCGTTTCAATTTTTAAATTAGGCAAATGTCTGGATTGTTAAGTACATGTTTAGGGACCACCATTTATAATAAATATAAACTACCTTGTAGTATGTTAAAAGTAAATGTAATGTGAGTGTGGAGGTAAATGACATTGACTGTAAAGGCGGGAGACTGCGATGTACGGTAACAGCACTGGGGACTATAGGAAAACATAAAAAAAAGATGCGTCGAATGTACGTTTCGTTTCAATTTTTAAATTAGGCAAAGCATTATTGTCTGGATTGTTAAGTACATGTTTAGGGACCATCATTTATAATAAATATAAACTACCTTGTAATATGGTAAAAGTAAATGTAATAAAACCGTCTGATAAGTCTATCATTAAAAAATTATCAGTTACTTTGATAAAAAAAATATACTGTTTTGAATTCTTTCTATTTCTTTCCAGGTACAAGTACAGTTAAGGCCTGGCCTAAGAACCCATTTAATTTAAGGACACCGAAATTACCTACATTTAATTTGTCTTGTAATATCTCAAATGTAAAACTGGATTATCATCTAATAAGTCAATTTATAAAAACATTGTATAAAAGTTACTTTTATAAGCAGTAAAACATCTTGATATTTCAGGATATATACAGATTGGTATTATAGAGGCTTATCCCCTGGGATTTTCAGCATTTTAAAGTTAGTATATATTGCCATTAAATGCGTTAAATGAATAAAGACATACCTATGTTAATACGTATATCATATTTTAACTTACATTGACTGTTATAGAGTACTTTTAATAAAATATTTTTCCTCTCTTGACTTTGATATGAAATTTGTAAATTTTTTCGTTTTTAAAGTAATCATTCTAGTTATTACAAATTTGGTATGTGTAGTTATAATTATTCATGATGAAGTGAAGAAAAATAATATGGATTGTTACATACTATGATTATTTTAAGGCCTAAATTATACTAATGCCAAAAAAAAAAAAATTAAAATTCAGCAAAGGAAGTGAAGTGAATAAGTTTTACTAGAAGACAACCTGATTTGAGCTCACTCAATGCTTTACAGTCATAAGGGAACCGGTTCCTACAGTGTACTCAGTAAGTTCACTTCATCCTGTCCTCAAGTATAGTCTAGGATATGTATTGAGTTAAACATAAAATAATAAACAAATAATAAATCATTGAATGTAAAAAAAAAAAATTATAATAATAGTAATAAATCGAATGGAAAATTATTTTTTAGAGTAAGAAGAATTGCTAACTTAATTCAGCTCATTTCCACTAAGAGAATGGAATTCCTTATATAAATTTAAAAAAGAACGAAGACTCACGATTTTTGTTTAATAAAAATTATATTGTTTACGTTTTCAATGTCACATATTATTCAAAAATAACTTGGGACGTTAAGATATTTTTAAAGTGATTCAAGGGATAATTTTTTTCAATTTATTCTCACAATGAGATTAGAATTCCTTAACATAAATTTAAGAAATGATGACCATTTATAAATTTTTAAGAAATGAGTGACTTCTTTACATAGAATTTCAACATTACGCATTGTCCAAAGATATATAGCTTTGAACGTGAAAAGATTTTTTTCAAGTGATACTTACCAAGAGAGAATAGAGTCCAGTATCTAAATTAAAGATTATAAGGTTGACCAGATAAATATTTTTATAATTTATAAAATAGCAACCTACTTACATACCATTTCAATTTCGTATATTACAATAATGACAAAAATACAGATTGCTGTGCTTGGGTTGGTTGTTTTAAGATTATCTGGCGCCGTCAGCAACACGAGGGCTATAATGCACCGAAACATTCGTCATTAGACAAGCCAACATACATTTACAAACACCCATGCCTAATACGGGACTCGAACCCGCAAACTCGCGACCTAGAAGCTAGCACGCTAGCCACTATACTGTTTGGTCGGCGTTGCTGTGAATGGGAAAAGATGATCATGCAGAATATTAAATAAATTTGTTATTATTTAGTTATGTTTTGTAATTTGTTTAATAATGATACCATGAAAATACTGTAAAACCTAAGCAACCAAATTATAGTATTTGGTGCCGCAATAATGAATGTATAGATGCATTTTTTTTTCTTTCTATTTTTCGCTTGTCGACGGCATGTGACACCCTGCAATAGTCGATTATTTATAATTTTATAAAGATAAATTCGATAAAGAGAATCATAAAAGAAAGTCCATTAATAGATAAAGATAATTGTGTAACATGAGTATGTTTACTATACAATTATTCAAAATATGCCAAATTAACCATCGTACAAGTAACTTTCAGCAGGGGTTAAACTTCGGAAAAACAATGATGTTTAAATTATTTAAATAGAAGGGTGTATAAACAGGTTTTAACAGCTATTGAAAAGTTTTTTTTTTCCTTCTAATTACAAGCATATATATATATATATATATATATATATATATATATATATATATACACTGTTAAAAAAAATTGTCCACCATGCACCAAAATTTGGTTCCCATTTAGCTGCCACCAACATTTGGTGCTTAGTTTCGCGATTTAATGGTGCTTACGGTCCGAGGTTGCACCATTAAATCGTGAAACTAAGCACCAAATGTTAGTGGCAGCTAAATGGGAACCAATTTTTGGTGCAAGGTGGAACAAAATTTTTAACAGTGTATATATATATATATATATATATATATATATATATATATATATATATATATATATATATATATTATATCTCGATAATAGGATATCTTTTATTTTTAACTTTTAGGTTTAAGTGAAGAAAAAAATATCTAATTCGGATACCCAAATTTTGTCCATAGGTACATCACCACTATTAATCCATGGAACGATAATTTTATACCTAACGACAATATTACTTAATTATTTTATTATAAGAGCCCAAGCACTATGCAAATAAACTTTTTTTTAATTGATAATAAAATAGTTTGTTATAAAGCATAAAAAAAAATGTTAAGAATACATTATAAAAAATGAATATCCATCAGGCTTTAGAAACTTTAACTTTGTGTCATTCCTCACGATGTTTTAAAATATCACATTACTAAAAAAAATCACTCATTAATTATTGAAAAAATCACACATTAATTATTAAAAAAAAATCACAACCTTCTGTTATAAATTAATTTCTGAGTGCCAGTCAGTACACTGCATTCCGTTTGAGATTCAATGTAGGCATGAACAAGTGTGTAGTGGTTTAAATAGATTTAAAATGAATGCCGGATCAAATAAGCCTCTACAGATAAATATGGCTACAGTTAGTACCAATTATAAACTTTAATTTTTTTTTTATTATTATTATTATTATTTCGTACTTTAACCATCAAAATATAAAAGCATTATAAGTTAATCAATAGTTTAGGTAATTGTTCCAAGGTCACTTGTCTAACAGACACTCTCCATTCCACATTCTTTGACACTCAATCATTTTCCCACTCATTGGTGAATTTTTGAAAAGACCATCCATAAATAGAACTGTTCTTAGATATATCCGTCTTCCTCGCTTTATGAATTACGAGATGAAAACGAGACAATTTTGTTCTGTCAACGAGGGAACTGGAAACAACATTATCTCATTTTGATGAAAGAAATTATCTTCGTATGAAATATTTGGTGAACCACGACCAATTAAGTCTGTCTGATGATTGAATTTTTACTTTCGATTAATCATGCGTTTACTTAGGGTAACGAAAGTATAGCATTCGGTTAAAAAAAAAAATTACATTTCTCCATGTTTTGGAATACCCTGATTTCAAAAAAGTGTCTGTCTGTGTGTACGCGGTCAGCATTAACTACGAACAAATTGACCAACGATGTTCAAATTTAATTTGTGGGTTGGTGGTGGCCATGGGATCTACCATTTAGGTTTTCGTTAAAATCGCGCATAGGCATAAGGTTGAAATCATGAAACAATCATGTTTTTTAGCAATTGCTAAAAAACAGCTTTAACGATTTTGATTATAATCTTTGTGATGGAGCCTTTTAATGTGTTCTAATCGTCCGAACCTTCGGAATTCCCATATAAATGCGATAAAAGCTTAAAAAGTTGAAAATCGATCGTCTTTATTAACTCAGAGCTCTCTGCCCTTGCACATCGTCCCTCAACGATTGGTTTGTTTCTGTTTCACGCACAAAAAAGGAGAATGTAATGTCTATCGAATAACATCCGAAACTTTGCCATCTTGGCGATTTTTTTCTTTCTTTTTAACCCATGTGAAAATTATTGCCAAACTGGCCATTTTTATTTAAATGTGTGAAAATATGAAAATGATAAACATCGCCATAAATTTTTATGCAATGACCAATATTATAGTGTGATTGAAAGTTGTGAAATGTTCCAAACCCCATTTTTTTTTTTAGCAAAATTTAGGAAGACCCACTTTATCCACCATGCAAGGCGTTCCTTAATAAACAAACAAAGCATACGGAAAAAAAATTCACATCCCATTATAACAGTATGTAAAACAAAGTATGCCTATTTACATGGTAAGATCCAGATTACGTTTACCACATAAGTAATAAAAAGATGAAGCCATACAGAACTATTACAAGTTTACCTCCCCATATTATGAGAATAGTATTGCTTTACGTGCCATTACTTTAATACATGACCCTTGTCCCCAATTCATGGAATCATTTTTCCATAGTTGTGGCCACTTCCTTATCCTTTCTGTTACGATCTCTTAAGTGAAGTTACAAGTGTCGAGACGACGCTATTCCATCTCTGTGAATACTTTACGAGGCATTTATGGAAACACCCATAAACACTTAATGGGCCCTAAAAAGCCGACTTCGAAAACGGACATAAACTTCGACGCCGCGAAACAACCGCTGTGGTAGCCGATCGGGATTTAGAAGACGTTGTTTTGCGGGCTCCGAGATGGCATATTGAAACCATATATACATACAACGTTTTTCGTGGTAAATCCAGCTAATAACTAGTTTAATTGTAATGCTAAACTCAAATAGGGTTTTTTCTTTTTTTGTAATCAAGAGTATTGAGACAAAGCATTGAAGACTTATTTTTGAAAAAACTAAGTCCTAATCTTGAGAGGCCGACCAAATGGTATAGTGGTTAGCGTGTTAGCTTCTAGACCGCGAGGTTGCTGGTTCAAGTCCGGTGTTAGGCATGGGTATTTGTAATAAATGTTGGCTTGTCTAATGACGAATGTTTTGGAGCATTATAGCCCTCGTGTTGCTGACGACGCCAGATAATCTGAAAACAACCAACTAACCTAATCTTGAGAGGTTTTTATTTGAATTTTCTGAAGCTGTATTTTTCCTAATTGAAGGAAATCATCAAGATCTCAATATTATTCAAATGTATTTTAAACATTTACAGAAAAATACTCTGAATTCTCATGGCAAAATAAATGGATTAAGATTCGATAAAAGCACGTTTTACTGAAAGTTTTGTTATGCTTGGAAATTATGCTCATAATGTCCCAGAGAGTGCAAGAAAAATAGTTTTTCAAAAAAAAAAAAAAAAAAAAAATCCAAGCCTTTCAAACAGAATGATTTGCTTTAGGAAGATATTCATCATTTTTTAACACCAAGAAATAACGTTTAAAAAAACAAATGTTCCATAATGATTTTTACAATGGATGAGATTAAAAAGCTATATATTAAACATGTTGGGAATAAAGAATTTGACCAGGATAAAAAAGAAAATCTGTAAAAGTGTTAATACACACCATGTAATTAATGTCAATGGATTATACTTTAAAAATATTGTAACCTTATGAATTTTAAATTTTAACTCGGTGTTGCTTAGGCTTAAAGCTGTGGCCAGCGTTTTTCGGTAGAACCCGGTTCAAATTAAAGCAGTAGTTGGCTAATTATAAACATGTTCACCCCTGACCTTGATATCATCATCAATAACCACAACATATTGGAAGGTAATTGTATTCCAAATAATCCTGATTACTCAAGATTGAGTTGCTTTTAAAAATCTCATGCAGCCAGTGAATTTTTTCTTGCTATGTAACAAAACTTTAAATTAAAAAAAAAAAAGAAGGAAAAAAAAAAAAAAGCCACCCACAACCAAGGAAATTTTTTTACACATAGAGATTTATTTTATTTTGCAGTTTTTTCGATATTTATTATTTTTTATTTTCTAAGACTATTTTCTCATGGTCTTAGTAGTATATATAAATAAACACTTAATAAAAATTTAAAATTTTGCGCAAGCTCCAGATAGCTGTAGCCGATCATACGGTATAGTGGTTAGTTTGCTAGCTTCTAGACCACGAGGTTGCTTGTTCGAGTCCCGTGTAAGGCATGATTGTTTGTAAATGTATGTTGGCTTGTCAAATGACGAATGTTTCAGCGCATTATAGCCCTCGTGTTGCTGAGGGCGCCAGATAATCTGAAAACAACCAGATAACTGTAAACAGGCGCTTTTTAATCATAACAGTCGTGTATCGTATTTAAATTTGGTCCAGGACATTTCTATACTAGACATTTTTTATTTTTTTTTATTTTAATCTAATTTTTATTGATGAATTAAATAATATTTGTAAGATAAAATTGCTTATTTATCTTAAAGTAAAGTATTTTACTTCTTATTATTTTTTTTAATTTCTAAATTCCTTTTAAAACGGATTCTTTCGAACACATTTATGAAAACTTGAAACTGAATTTGAAGCGAACTGTTAACTGACACCCCCAAAGCTTCTAACGGGGCCTCAATGCCATTTAATGGTGCGTTACATGAAGAGTATGTGCAGCTGCAGTTGATTTATGGCTCTTCTACTGCAAAAGAAACAGAACGAATAAAAACGGACTAAAAATAGACGCAGAGAAATTACCGGGAATTTGTCTCTCTCGTCCGAAAGCAACTCAAATAGAAAGAGAGAAGCCTTTTAGCGAATGCCTTTCTAAGCATTTTTCCTCACCAAAAGAACCACCCATTTTCTTTAAATGTGTAAGTTACGTATTTAAAGAAAATGGAAGGTTTGTTTTGAAATCTTTTGGAACGACGTATTTGCAGAATCAGATACACAGCGTTGGGTTGAAAAAGAATACTGAAACATTGCTGTACAGACGATAGTTTAATTTGTATTGTTATCAAAGATAATGGGTTACTAAGAGTTTAATTTGAAATTATCAAAATCCTTCGTAATGTAGGAAAACACCACATGATAAATAGTGAAAAGCTCTTGAGTATAATAAATAAGATATTAAACATAAGTTTAAAGATAAGATTATCCACGACCATTTCGAAGCGTAATGCCATAAGAAAAGATCACAAGGAAAAACAGAGGGAAACAAGAGCTTTTGTAAAATTTATATTTTAGATAAATAATCTGCAAAGTTGGAAGATTTTTCTCCCTGATAAGCAGTATTAATTTCTTAAGACATCGAGTCAACCAAAAAACAAAATAATATTGTTCTTATATCAAGAATGACTTAAAGTATAACTAGTTGTGATTTAAAGTATAACGAGATGTGATTTAAAGTTTAACTATATGTGAGCTTCCTGTAAACACATTTTGTCTTTACACGGATAGTAGGGGAAATAATTAAAATTATTTTTGTCGCATTACTATTTTTCATATTGTAAGAAAATAATTGTGTACTGTCATTATTAACCTAAATTTTAAAACACGTTTCTAACAACTATTTCATAATAACTATTTTTTCAATTGCATTAAATTTACTGAAATTTACAAGTGGATTACAGCAAAAAAGTTTGATTTATAATTTGGGAAATATAAATATCATTTCCACTACAGTGAATTTCAGCTTGAATGTTTTTGCTTAACTCTTTTTCCCCCCGTTTGTAACATCAATTGAATGCTCTGATACCATGAATAGCATAAACATATTTTTAGCACCAATCGTAGCTCATGTTAATGAGACCTGGTTGATAACACCATGTAATCAAATGGTATTTGAATATCAACCTTTTTTCCACAACAAATTTCAGAGTTACTATAGCAGTTAAAAAATTAATGAACGACAACTAGTTATTATTGCCTTCAAGACCCATGCGAGGGTCACCATTATCATCAACACCATAATTAATTCAACCTAGCTACACCACTGCACATCATTAACCGGGCAAGAATATCTTTGAGTGCACAGTTCCCAGCGTACTAATCCCCAATCCAGCATTCTGCACATCCCGGTTAATCCCACCTTCTGTATTCCGCACAACTGGCAGTAATCAATAAATGCAAAACAATGACAGGAATAAAATCCATTCACACGTATGCTGCATTTTTTTACATTCACCCAAGTCCCATAATAATTGCCGAGAAAATGGCTAAACAAAAGCGATAACGATGTTCGTGGTTCTCCGCCCTTTTGTAAGCGGCGCAATTATTGGTGAGACGCATGACAATGGATATTTTTTTTACTACCTCCCTCCAATAAAAGTGACCCGTACTTATTTCCTGGTCAGCGTCACGCATTTTGCTCTCTGGCTCCTTATTGGTCAGCTTTCCCCCTCCCCCCCCCTAAAGAAAAGGTTTCCAAAGCATGCATAATGAATTGGGGTAACTATGGGGATTCTTTTTTTATTATTATTTATGTTCTATCCTAATTACAGAGCGGTGGCTTTTGAAAAGATTCGCTTGGACTTCGAGGTTAGGAGGATGTTTTTGTCCCACAAAAAATAATATAGATAATTACAATTAAAAAGTAGATTGTAAGAACAGACTTATGTTATTTCCTTCTCAATAAAAAAATGAATAAAAAAAAAACTTTGACGATAATGAATCTTTTTGAATCGAATGTTAGGGTTTTGTTTCTATTAGATTTTTCTTTTATACACTACTAGCAAAGATACAGAAAAGATATCTTAATTACATTTTTAACTGGATTACAAAAAAGTTTTCAATTAAATGAGATACAAATCAAACATGCCAATATCTGACGCCAAAAATAAAACAATAAAATTTTTGACTTGAATTTTGATATTAAACTACACTAGAAAATTGTCCTTATTAGATCTTGGTAAGATACAAAATTATTCTTCCTTAAATGGCGACGACTATCACTTGAACAATAACATTATAAAATGTATATCACAAGATCAAGAAATGAGGCAAATGCGATTAAAACTTAAAATTTATTATTAATTGCTATACCTTAGTGTATTATTTAACTCTTTGTGAAAAAAATAGTAAGCAAATGCAAGTTTATATGGTTATGTATAAATTATAGATTTATTAAGAAGTAATAAAAGTTTCGCTGCGTTCAACATTTCTTGTGTTAATCTTGGATTTTTTAAATAAATATTTTTAAAAAAAATACTGCAAACTGATTTTAATATAACTTTTAATACGGTACAAGTAATTAAGCTACTAGGTCTTTTACAGAAGAAAAAGCATTTTTTCGGGGATTTTTTACAGATGGTAATTCAGTTTTGGAGATAGAAATTTAGTTAGTTACATTTAATGGTACTTTTGCTCATTAAATTCATACAACATTACATTAAAGTTAACATTTTCAACATTAAAAAGGAGAATATGTGGAGATAAGAAAATATTTTTATTGAGCAAATATATTACGATGATAATAAAAAGTGAATTTAGATTTTGTAAAGATATAAAATCCTCATAAACTTATCTCTTAGTACGTGTTTGGCCCTGGTTTATCCCACTACAAACTGCAAAATGAGGAGTGTACTAAAACTGAAAACAGGCTATTGCTTTTCTGGTATAGAATTTCCTAGAAAATAAGGACAAAATAAAATTTACATTTTCCCTAATTTTTCTTATTGCAAAAGCATATATGTATATATGTACTTTGAAATTTTTCCTCACCTCTTACCAAAACTAAACACTCACAGCTCCACTTCACACTCTATTTCAGGGTTTCCCAAGTTGTGGGTCATGATCCCCCAATATTTTATGAAGTAATAATTGGTGGATTGTGGTAAGTATTTAAATGATTGAGTTTTTTCAAACTGAAAATCAAAAGATAAACTAAATTTGAAGACAGAAGGGGAAAATGGACAATAATGATTATGGTCAACATTTGGTAAAACGAGTTTTTTTTAGAAATATAACAGTTTTATTATAAAATATAACTAGTAAATTTTTTTCAAAATTGTTTCTAAATTTGGATGATTTAAAAAAGCAATTTACTATTTACTATTGGAAGTGTGTTTCGATTATTGGAACTGATCTGCAAAATTATATATATATATATTAAAACTTGAGATAAATGTATAATTTTTTTAAATTGTGTAACTATAATCAGTATAAAATTTTCTCAATAAGTAACTTAAAAAATTTCGAGAAACTATAAGTGTGGAGGATGGAAAAGTTTTGAAGAAAATGGTTTATTTAAGATTCACATTGTAGTAGAGTGTGTCTCGACTTTTGAAAGTTTGTGAACTTTTGAATTAATCCAAATTTCGTGCCTCCGATCAAAAAGCAGATCAGTTCTTCGGAATTCATCCCTTCTTCTACCAAGATTTAGGTCCATTTCATTTATTTCGCTAGCCGTTCTCCGATCGATTCAGCCAGTTAACTTATACGCGCAAGCATACTCAAAACAAATCTCCCAGACGCCACCCAGAGAGCATGTAAAACACGACGGGAATAAAATATTAAAAGCGAAGACGGACCGACGCCGTTTATCCGACGCAGGGCCGGACGTGGTCCGGGAGAAGGGTCCTGTCATTGCCGGCTGCTCCAGATGAAGATTTACGCGAATCCGGAATTCCCGGATAAGACGCCGACACACCATAATTCAGGCAGTTTTCATTTCGGCAGGGTTGGGAATGCCGAGGGAAGTAGGCTTGTTTCAGGTCGCTGCATAAAATACCCCTTTTCTGGTTTAGTCAGGGATGTTTGCCTGCGACTGGCAGTCAAGTTAAAATGTGGCCACCATTCATCCGGTCTTCCTCAGCCTAATCGGAAAGGGAATTGACACTTTCATTAGGGGGAGGATGTGGAGAAGGAGGATTAGGATGGACAATGACGTGCTGCCGGACATGAAAGGTTCTGATGTAATGAATGAAGGCTAATTTGTTTTGGCAAATTTCGCTTTTGGTGCTGAATTTTCCAATAGATGCTGACAAATTATTAATTAAAGTGTTGCAGTGAATTGGTCCTTTTGTTTTAATTATCGGTCTTAGATGTTCTTTGGGGATTGATGACTGAGTTAATGGCTGTCATTCGTTTAATCTTCATCACTTAATTTGGGCATTTTATTAGCTGTGCATGGGAATGATGACAGCGTACTTGTTCGATATGGAAGATCTAGAATAACGATTAAAGAGAAATTTGCTGAACTAAATCGCTTAATAGAGTTCTTCCTATATTTGAAAGCCTCGGTTAAATGTGTTCAATATAGTTTGGTGTCTCCTATAAGACATTTTCAATTAACTAACCACAATCGGAATTTTTTTTAAAAAGCTGTTGCAGTCTGGTTTTTATTCCGTCCTGTTGCATAATTCTCGGTTGTTGTTGGGTTTTTTTTTCATTTACAAATTGATGGTAAAAAGTTATTCAATTCAAATATTTCAGTAATTTTTCTGCTGACATATGAAACTTTTTCTTAACAAAGCTCTCAATTGAATGCTATACGTGATTGAGGTGAACTTGGGAAAAAAATTTATGATTTGAATGAAAAAATTATCGAAATGGTTTCCCTTAAATCGCCTTATAATTAATGGTTCAGAGAATAAGGATTCTGAAAAAATTTAGACTAATTCTCAACAATATATTCGATTGAGTGTTCGATGCTTGGTATGTAATTACAAAGACAAATTGATTGGAAATGATTTTGTGGACAATTGAAATTGTAGGTTTAAAAATCTATTGAACTAAAGTTGTTTTCTACTATTATGATAATAAACTTATTCTACCATAAGAATGATCATATTTAACAGATAAACTACGCATCTTTTAACTTACTCTAAATAACAATATTCGGACCTCTCATGAGAACATTGGAGAAAAATTATTTTCAACTATGATGTGTATAGTCTTGAGGAAAGGAACAAAAGATAAGAAAATAAGAAGTTAGCTAGATATGTTTATTATTTGTTCAATACTAGTATGGAGTTGAAACTACTCTTCAGTTGCTACACAGTAATATTCAACTGAAATTGCTCCCAAATAATATAAAAATAGCATATTCCTGCTTATAATATTTTTTTCAAAGATTTAATACTTAATCAAGAAGTTACTGGCCACCATCGTGGCTACAATCTTTTGACAGTAAGAACAAATATTTAAACTTATTTTTATAATTTCAGTTCAGTAGTCATCATTTTATAAATCTGTATCTTTCTAAACTTCAATACCTATCAAAAAGCAATATTCAACTTATACCGTTTATAGAGGCTAAAACATATATAACCCAAACATATTTTTGATTTTATACCTGTAGTATCAAGTACATTTTTAAATCGCAAAATAAACCTCCATAAATAACATTAATCATAACTACTCAATTCTCCGAACCACAAAAAATATCCTGTAATTGCCCGATTCCAAGAAAGAATTCGCAAAAACCAAAGAGCCCCACAACATCAACAACAAAAAAAGACTCTCATTAAAAGCAAGTCGAACAAATGGTCGAAGAAAGAATGGCCTTCGTGCTTGCTTCTGACATGTCTCAAGACATTGCTTTCTGTTACGGTATAACCCTGGGGCATAGCCGCAAGGGGCGGGGCCAATGTCTGAGTATGGCCAATGGAAAATTACGCTGTGCGTGGTTAACTCACATTTCAGATAATTGCCTCCTTCTTATTTCTGAGGCAATGGCTGAATTCGGTATTGCTTCAAACATTAAATTGCTTAAATCGTAATTATAGACCCCATTACCTAAATAAATCTTAAATCGTTATGGGAACATGGTATGGGTCTATGAACAATCATTTGCCAGTTTGTGCAGGCTGCAGTTCAATTTGGCAAATTGTTATTTGGTACGAGACGAGGCATTATTGGAGGGGGCTGTCCAAGATTTTTTTAGAATTAGTGTATTCACAATATTCTGGTTTAGATTCACTGAAGCATAAATTGCAGTCTCATGAAAGAACTTAAGAAAATATGTTGTTTTTTTTCAAAAACGGAAGAAAGAAGAGAAGGTGTGTTATTACGTCTTATAACATTTTATCGGACTATTTTAATCATTTCGAGTCAGAGAAACAAATATAGTACATTCAAAAGACACTATGCGTCAAAGTTATTCTCCACATCAGAGTCAATTTTATTTTTAAGAAAAACTATTTATAGAAGGAACTTACAAAATCATACGGATTCCAAACAAGTACTGAACCCAAACCTTTCTGCGATTCGATCCAATATCTTTAGGAACAAAAATTGGAAAACATAGCCATAACTTAAGAATTTCTCGTATTCAAAATACATCTTCACACATACAAGATCTGAGGGTTCATTGAGGATTAATGAAGTAGCAAATGGCAGTTTAATCTTAATCAGATTATTTGATAATTTTATTAGCAGTGTATGGGAAGAATGAGAGCCTACTTGTTCAATATGAAAGCTCTTAAATAAAGATTAAAAAGAAATTTGCAGAGTGAAATTTTTTGTTAGAGTTGTAACTGTCACTGAAATGATCGTTTAAATGTGCTTAATTTAGTTGTTCGGTATCCACGTTAAGATATTTTTGATTAATTAATCACACCTCTTCAGACAAGCATTGATTACTATAGCTACATGTGAATTGAAAATGAATAAAACTTCAGAAACAAATATTTAATTATACAAGTGCAAGATTGGTTCTTTACAGCATTGTATATTAGTTTGAAAAATTCATAACTATATATCTGTATAAATAATTTATAAGAAGTAGAATCGAATCCTTTTCTCATAGTATCTATTTATAAATTTTCTTGTAAACATTTTTATCAAATCAAATGCTGTTTTTATATATTAGTTTCCAAAATATTCCGTTGATATACAATGGAATAAATTATCATGTACGAAAACTGGCTAGAAATAATATAATTTTTTTTAAATTCGAATGAGAGTTAAATCATACAATTTTATAAATTATTGTGGTTGAAACCGTTGTCGTTAATCAAAGGGTTATGTTAACCTTTCGTCTGGCGCAATATTTATAGAATATTTTATTCCTGGGCAATGTGCTTGCGGGTCTACATTTAAAAAAAACCCACAAAAAACACATAATTAAGTTCAGTTATACAACTGCCATATGATGGATATAATTATAAAAATGTCAAAATAAGAAAAAACAAAAAAGTTCCTGGGAGGGAAAAACAACTAATATATTTGACATGCAACTAGTAGGGAAGTTGAGGTGACAAAATCACCTGAGGTAAATTAAGCAATACATTAAAAATAAATAATAATAATTAATAATAATAATAATAATAATAATAATAATAATAATAATAATAATAATAATAATAATAATAATAATAATAATAATAATAATAATAATAATAATAATAATAATAATAATAATAATAATAATAATAATAATAATAATAATAATAGATGCAGAGTCCTTATTTTAAGTACTTATAAAATGCTCAGGTTAACAAGCATATTTTTTAGTATTTGATGAAGCAAATAAAAAGATATATATTCCTTAAATAGTTATAACTTTTTAAATTTCAAAAGATAAAGTTATTCATTAAGAATTATCAATGATATTTCAACAATTCAACAGTCATTGTTAAATCACATACTTAACAGACAATTAAGGAATTATAATTAATTTTGCAAACATTTAAATATATGCTCACAGTTTTGTCCAATAGAGTTACAGGACAGTCTCTGGTCAGGGAATACGAAAAGTGGTTGACAGTGAGTGGTTACATTCTCGGACACTCAGGACATTGGACAATGAATCTTCGGAGTTTAACTGGACACGCCTCTTTGACCAGAACTGGACTAGAAGGAATTGGGATGTCACTTGAGTGATGATGGTAAGGTAATTTATTTTGAATGCAAATGCTAAGCTTTTAACGCATGCAAACAGGATATAGTACGCATCAAAGCGCTGTTTTGTGAACAAATTTGTCCGTTTGATGATACAAAGAAAGATGGCACAATTCTTGCTTTCATTTCGTAAGTATTATTTTTTTAATCATAAATATTGTGACCAAACCCTTAAGTTTAACAACTTCGTGGACATTTCCTAATTAGTGAATTGGCCGACTTGCCGACTTATGTAGTAAAATCTAATATTACAGAATAGTATAAGGAAATGATTGAAAAATAAAAAAGTATAGAACAAAAAACCTGACAAAATAATATTTCATTTATTAATTTATAAAAGCCCACAGATTTCTACCAAAAATATTTTTAAAAATTCGAGATAGTATCATTTAGGCTTTATATTGTTGATTATTAAGATCATTGGTCAACACAAACCATTATATCTGAAATGACAACCTTCGTTTAAGGAAAGGGAAAACTTCTGGGTTTGTGCGTAACATATGTAATACTTGATTCAGTAAATCAACAAGTATTAATTAACATCATCAACAGCCACAGCAAAAAATCTAACCCGACAAATATCGCACCTATTAAAATCAAGGATTTTGTAGGACAGCAATTCTTGATTCATTAAATCAACAAATATTAATTAACATCAACAACAACCACACCAAAAACTCTAACCCGACAAATATCGTACCTATTTAAATCAAGGATTTTGCAGGACAGCAATTCTTGATTCATTAAATCAACAAATATTAATTAACATCAACAACAACCACACCAAAAACTCTTACCCGACAAATATCGCACCTATTAAAATCAAGGATTTTGCAGGACAGACTACTTTGGTCTCCTATTCTACATTTTACAAATCATCAAGATATACAATTTTTTAGGAATATAATGTTCAATTTTTAAATAAAGTTGTTTGTGTATTTAACGACTTTTTGAGACGGCTGATGAAAGTAATGTTTACTTTACCTATATACTGCTTCTAAGCTTAAAGACTTGCCTTGGTACATAAAATTATGTATTTTCAACCTTCTATCATGCTCTTTATACTTCTTAATGTTCAAAGTTCTACAGTTTTCTTTCAGCACTAAAATTATAAATATAAATAGAACATTAATATAATTGAGGTAGTTTAATTTAATTATATTAAAACGTTTACTGTAATTACTTGAAAACTACAAAAAACTAAGCAAAAAAATTGAAAACACAATTATCCTAGAATTTCTCAAAATGGTAAACTGACATTAATATGGAACGAGATATCTTAATGTACTCATTTTTTTCTCTGTAAAAATTAAGCAATATCCAGGTTAAAATAAAGTATCAACCTGTCTAAAAGAGAAGGTTTTGAATTCCCAAATGGTCATCTGACTTCGTATATTCACATTTTATTTCCAATTACTTTTTTTCGCTCCGAAACTAATTTCTATTAAAAAGCACAATAACCTTTTTTATAATTCACAATTATCCTAATATAATTTCCGCTTGAAGATAATTGCTATCCTGATTGTAATGTTGTCAATTTGTTCTCGAAATTTAATGTACATATTATGTACCATTAAAATAAATGTAATTCTTCCATAAACGTTGTAATCTAGACATTTTATTCATAAAGGTTTTATCCACAAAAGTTTTGTCCACTCCTAAAAAGTTTTATTTTTAAAAGCTTTAAAGTAATGTTCTTTAGTAATGACAATTTGTGTATGAATTTTTTTTCTTCGTTATTCTCAAGACTAGTTCTGGAGAGATTAGGGAGGAATTAAAGTATTATAATACAAAATTATATAGCTGAATTTATTTTATATTGAAGCTCATTTCATAAAATTTATTTTGGCATCCAAACTGAATTATTCATTGAGAATTAAATTCGTCGAGTAATTAATCAAAATTAAATATTGATGTTATATGTTTGGACATTTATTTAATATATTGTCACTTTTATTTCATATCGCATTTCGCTAGTCCATACACAAACGTTTACTAATAATATGTAATAAATTTAAATTATCATTATAGCTACTATTATTATTAAATTAAATTTATTTTTTATTCTATTCTATTTATTTCTTCTTGTACATGGTATGTACTAATATATTTTAGATGTAAAACCTTGAATTTGCCTAAAATATAAATTCTAATTTGTCAGTGTCCAAAAGAACTAATATTTCAGGAAAACAAGTTTATTATAGTGCTTCTACATTTACGCAAATTAATGTACATAATTAACAATGGATTTTTAAGGAAACTTATTTTTCCAAAATGGAAGAATGTCTAAAAGGAAAAAGGAAAGTTTTTCCATTTCTGAATTATGAAATTTCAAAAACACAACATTAAATTTTTACAGAAAAATCATTAAGCAATGAGACATTTTAGAGGAATTTCCTCTAGAATTAAGTATATGCCGACTCAAACATTCCTTTTGAAGCTTTTTACCTTTGGAGACGGAAACTAAAATTTCCTCATATTGTATATATTTTTACTTTCATTTACCCATATGTATACATAGGGTAAAGAAAGTATAGTATTCGGTAAAAAAAAAAAAAAAAAACGATTTCCCCCCCCCCCCCTTCTTCTTTTCCTGATTTCCAAAAAGTGGTCTAGAAAAAATGTCGGTCTGTGTGTCTGTGGTCAGCATAACTACCGAAAAAATTGACCTATGATGTTCAAATTTGGTAAACTGGTTGCTGGTGGCCATGAGAAATGCCATTAAGGTTTTTATCAAATCGTGCATGCGTATAAGGTAAAGGCCATTGAAAAAATCTTGTTTTTCAATGATTACTGAAAAAATGACTCTAACGATTTTGATAAAAATCGCTGTGCTAATGCCTAAAGGTGTTTTAAACATCCTCACCTCCTAAATTCCCATAAAAATGATTTAATGGCGTAAAAAGTCGAAAAACGAATGCCGTCAATACAGAGTTCTCTTTCCTTGCGCATACCTCATCAACAGACGTTTTTTCTTGAATAATATAAGGATTATCAAAAAGAATATCGTCCAAATCCCCATTTTTGCTGATTTTTGATTTTTTTTTTCCTTTTTTTTTTTAGATCTATGCAAGAATTATAGCAAAAATATCGCCAAGCTAGCCTTTTTTTCTAAATGAATGATGAACTAATGCCAGTAAATGACGCAAATCCACGTCAGTAGTAAAGTGTAATTGAAAGTTGTGCGATGCTCTACACCCCTAGTTATCTTTAGTTCAAGGTTTTCATTTTGAACTAGAAATTCAAAGAGAATTTTTCATAATTATCAACTAGGATGTTTACTTTTACGGTTATGTTCCAGAATGATTTGATTACTATTTTTATTTAATAAAAAAACATTGCTCTAAATTTAACATTAAAAAAATTCTTTAAACTTTTACGAAAAATTTCAAATAATTTTTCGATTTGAAAATGTATGTTATTGCAAATCAGAAGAAAATAAGTTGAACATGTGTGTTTTTATCTTTAAGATTAAAAAATAAGAAAACGTTTGAAAAATTCAAGCGTATTATAGTTTTTAGGAATTGCAGATATTCCCTACTTTAAAGTGATTCTGTCTTTAAGAAATGCCGTAAAAATATCACTGCTCTAAACAATAGAAAACTATTGTGGCATGACCACCGAGACTAAACGTTTACTCGGAATAAAGAAGTTTTTATTTTCTCTTTTTGATTTTTTTAGTTTAAGATTGCTTTGGGATGCTTTTGAAAACGTGTTTTTCGAGGGCTTTTGCGTGCTTTGACTTGCCACTTGGAAAGTGGATTGCATTCATATTTATATCTCAATTCAGCGTTTATCGTTTAGGCTTGAATATCGTTATGGGCCAATTTTCTGAAGATTTTTCACACGCTCGTCATTCGAAACAAGAAAATGGGTGCAATGGTTTATATAAAAAATACAATAAATAAAAAGGATCATACACAATGGCAGGAAATAATGTAAATCAAAACAGGGGGCATCACATATATTTTTTTCATTTTATTTCAAAATCCTTATTACAAGTCTTCTATTATATTTTTAATTCGTATAATTATATAGATATATGTATTTTTAAAGTATTTTAATCTATTAACAATATTTATTTCTCATTTAGGATTGATTAGTAAAAACATACTTGAAACCCATTCGTTTTTTAGTATGTTTTATTTATAATTATTTTTATTATCATTTACCTAAAGTAATCGTCTTTTTTACAGCATGAAGCGGGACTTAATAAAATATAACTACAACGCTAATTATATTAGGAATTCAAAAGATGATGACCCTAGCAGAAGACAGTGCAGAATTATGTACAACTTATCAAAAAGTAACCAAAAATTGGTGAGTGAATTATTCTTAGTCTAAAGGACAAATTAAATTACTTACCTACTTAGTTTTAATTTATAAAGTCCGTAAGAAAATGGGTCGGATGTATGATTTATTAATTTACACATGATATAGTAGCTCTTGAATAAAACTACCTGAAAATAAAAAAATAATATTCAAATAAAAAATTTTAAGACCAACAACTAAAGGCTAAGCAGGGTTGTTCCAGATGAAAATAAAATATCGAATTTACAGAAAAACACAGCATAAAATATCGAAATTGCAGAATGCATTATAGAAAATATCGAAATTACGTATACATTATAAACAAAATATACACAATTAAGTTTACAAAGTTAACAGAATTATACCAAATATAATTCAGAGTATAAAAATTATAAAGTTTGTAGTATACCAGAATATAATACAATATAAAGTCGACACAGCGTTTGACAAGGAATCATATAACACACAACTCAAATTTTACAGGATTTATTAAGTTTACAGAATCCTACTGGAATCAATGGCGGATCCAGCCAGGGGGCGCGCGCCCTCCCCCCCCCCCTCAGGTGGAGTCTTTTTTTACAATTTACAGAAATAAATAATAATAATAAAAATATTTTTTTTTCCAAGTTTTTTTCAATAAGTTCAGGCAACAATTATATTTTAATCTTCATCTAATTTCCGAAAAAAGTTACAAAAAAAAGCTTATTTTTGTACCAAGGTTATATTTATAGCCTTCTCTCTTCCCATTCAAACGGATGTTGGAAGACTGTATAAGTATTGAAACCTCCACCCTCTTGACCTTGAAGATATCTTGGACCCCTGATCTTTTCTGTCGAGTGGGAGGAAGAGATTTTGACTCACAAGCGTAACGTCCAAAGCCAACCAGGGGGGGGGGGGGGGGAATAATGAAAGGTTGACTTTTTGGGTTACAACTGGAAATGGCCACCCCCATTCAACTGGGCATAGTAATAGGCTAAACTTAAAACTTTTGAAAGAAAGAAAGAGGAAGGTTATTTATGAACTGCATAAGAACTCGTCCAGCTCTAATTTCTGCTTCGGCTTGTAAATAAGCGTCATATTTGAATTTCGATATACAATCCTCTCTTGCACCACACTGGAAAGGTATGCCAATTGTTGTTGTTTTTTACATAAAATAGACTTATATACAATTTTGTAAGAAGTATTATCTGTGTAAAGTAGCACTACAGTAGCAGAATTAATTATTTAAAAAAATATCGCTTTCAAACCCTGTACGAAATTAAACGAATGAATTAACAAAATAAATGTGTATGTTTTTTACAATAATTTGAAAAGTTTTGTACAAATTATTCACCTAGACATGCTTTCAAATTCTTTTTTTTTTTTTTTTTCCTTTTTTTTTTTTCTGCTTCCTGTTATTGCAGAAGTAATGCAAGAAATATTGCACTTTATAAGTAATTATAACGCTTGCGGCATAATATATATATATACATACATAAAACATATTTTTTATGAAACTTCTGATTCTTGTTCAAAAGTTTCGTGAAAGAAGTAAAATGATATTCCAACTCAAAAGGAAGTTCTTAAATTTTTTTAAATACAACGATCCTCCTACAATCTCTCTTTTCCAGTTATAATTGAAGAATTGGAACAAAATATTTCAGTATGCGATGTTTTTTAATTTGTCCCGGATTGATATAATTTACCTATTTTGTTTTCATTATTTATAAAAAATGCCCAGTTTGGCGATTATTCTAAAAAAACGCCTCTGAAACGGTGAAAATTGTGATATATTTTTCAATCAACACTGCATTATCCTTTCTTTTAAGTGCAACAGAGCAGAAACAGTCGTTGATGGGCGTTCGCATTATATTATTTCTACGGAGGTGGGAATGATTAGAACACCTTTAAAGGCATTTTTATAGCGATTTTAATCAAAATTGTTAAAACCATTTGTGGCTTTTTGTGGCTGCAAAATTAATTTTGGAGCAATCTAGGCATTTGACACATCTTTTTAGAGTACTTTTTGTTATGCTGAATCGAATGAAAAAAAGCAAAACGATATAACTAATCTAAAAAAGTTACAGTTCTTTTTTATAAACGAAAACACATGTAAAATTCAAGGAACTGTAAAATACGACATTTAAAAATAAAAAATTGGTCTATTCATGAAACTTTGCAAAAACGTTTTATTTGTATAAAAAAACAAAGAAGTTCATAAAAATATCTAGCATAGAAGGGTGTTTTTTGAGGAGTGAGAGGGGGGAGTTTTTGTTTTTTTTTAAACTGAAAAGTAATTTTGGTATAACCTGGGCATTTCACCTTACGCTAAGATAGCGAGTCAGAAATGTGACGAAAAAGTGTGTGTGTGTGGGGGGGGGGGTCTATCAATGGATACGGATTATCTTGAAGTATATTTCTAGAGCACTGCATAGATTTTATTTTTTTTTTAAACTTTTTTTAAATATTCGATTTCATCCTGGCTAAAGCACAGGTGTTGCGCCCCCCCCCCCCCTCAGGAAATTCCTAGATCTGCTACTGACTGGAATAATAATACAATGCATAAACGAAGCTTACAGAATCCAGCAACATGTAATAATAAATACCCATTTTATCAATATAGTACAGAAAATAGACCAAATTTAATACATACACATTTTAAAGCACGAAATCTAAGTTACTTCCCTCGTCAGTGTAATACAGTCGCTGTCCCTTTGTGATCCTCCAGTTATATTTAATTGTTACTTAAAACTCTGTACACTCTCAAAATTTACAACATTTGCAGATAAATTATTCCAACCTTTGACTATAATATTTGACCTATTGTAAAAATAGTATTTTCGCCCTTCCATATTAAATTGTGATTAGAATAATTTGGAACCATTTCCTCATATCCTATTATCAGTAAAAAAAATTATAAACCCATAACTTCCTCCTGTGTAATAAATTTAAACAACTGAATCAACCCTTCACCCTTCTTTACTGTAGTGTACATATTTTATTTTTCAAACAATCCTCATATGCCATGCCTGAAGTAATTTTGTTACACGGCTCGTTTGGCACAAAGTATATTATCGACAGTAACATTTAACGCGAAAAAAAATTTAATTTTAAAAAACTAATTTAAACAAGAGTAAACTTTAAGTCAATGTCTTAAAATCAAAATTACTTTGAAGTAAAAAGAAGTTTTAATGGTGAAATTAATTTAAAATAGATTCACTTGGTTGTATCAATAGTATATTGAATATTTTCATTGAATATCCATAGAGAAAACATTATCAATTATAGCATTAATAATTGAGTAACTGAGTTAAGTGGAGAAGTTAGAACAAAGGTATGTAGGAAAAATACATTTGGGGAATCCAGAGTGTATTTAGTTAAAAACCTAATGCACACTAACAAATATTTTTAAATAAAAAAAGTTGGGTTACGTTTTGTGGTATGATTTTAAGTATAAATATTGATTTTAAAGTTATTTAAGATTATTTTTAATGCACACCAAAGGAATTTTCATGGTGCATAAAAAAATTAAAGTATCCTCATGATGATATCCCTTTGATGGAGAGTGCAGATATACATATACGTCCAATCTGTTACGATTTTGGGACGTTTAGGCACATTTTGGCTTAAGGCGAGAGGGGAGCGGCTAGATATACAGTAAAATAGGCGAAATTTTGTGTGTGTTTTAACTGACTCGTTAGGCAACTATTCCATACTATGTCAAAGCCGGTTTTAAAAAATAATTTCCAAACATTTCCAAAAAATTGTTCGAAAGTGTATTTTTTTCTTTTTTACATTTTCAGTAGGAGAGGAACGGGGCTAGATACTGAGCAAAATTGACGAAATTCGGTGTGTGTTTTAATTACCCATCAGGCAACTTTTCCACTCTGTGCCAAAACCGATTTCGAAAAGAGGTTTTTTCGGCTTATCCTATTACATAATGAACTCAATTAGATTACATGTGTTCATTCATTTATATTGCTACTAAATTCTATTGCAAACAACGAACATTATATAAAATTATATATAATGTTCGTTGTTTGCAATAGAATGTAGTAGAAATAATTCAAAATATCCATATACTCGTAGCGGTTTTTGAATAAATTTTTGAGTAGCTTTATGTGGATATTTTGAAATAACTTAAGTTTTTGTCGTTAAATTATTTTTGCTACAGTATGCACAAAAAAAAAAAAAAAAAAAAAACCACGAGCCAACGATGGCTATATTTTCGGTTTGAAAGGTTTTAGGAAAAACTTGTTAACAACCATGGATTTTGTTTGAAAAGTTGTATTGTTAGGGGCAAAACAAATTACTTCTTAAGATGTTGTCAATTAAATTATTTAGATGAAATTTCTGTAACTTTAAAAAAAAATCTATATTTTTCAATATTTTATATGATTTGCAATACTTCATGTACCGTTAATACAAATTTTTAGTTAAAAATCACGTAATATATGAGTGGAATTGTATTTCCGTTTATATCAACATTAGGAAGCATACAGTTTAAAAAGGGTGATGAAAATAAATTACCGAACTCTTATCTCATCCGGAATTTGTTATTAAGAGTATACGTCCCCCAAAATACGACGTTATAACACATTCGATAATGTAATTTGGCAACGAAAGAGTCGGAGATAGGGGAAAAAAAGGAATTTTTTGACTATGAGAATTCTAATTTGAAGGGAAATACACGTTTCTTTTTATGTAAGTTTAAATATGGCCTTATTAATGAATTATTTATTTAAAATAATAATACTAAGAATAGCAAATTACTTATTTTGATCTTCCACAAAATACTGTTTAAAATTCAAATAATTAAAATATCTGAACTATTTTATCATTTATGCATCTTTAAACAGATATTTAGTTTGAATATTAGTCGGTTCTTTTTTTTTTTTTTTTTTTTTTTTCTTTTTTTTTTTTTGTCATCAATGTAATGTATCGCCGTTTATTAACGAGTTACGAACTTTGATATTCCAATATGTATTCTAGTTCTAAAACGGAATAATATTATGCGTTTGACAATTAACTTTTTATAATTTGATTTTGTCTTTAATATGCATGTAACCATTAATTAATAAAAAATAATTTAAAAAAAACAAAAACATTATACATTTATATAAAAAAAATTTAAAAAAATACCTTCCTTGAAATACAACTGCACATTCCATTTTTTTTTTTATTTTTTTTTTTATTTTTTTTTTTTATTATCAATTTGAACAAAAGATATTACCACCATTCTAATTTACTTATAATTGTAAACTAAGGAATGCAAATTGAATTCAGTCAGCTTTTTTAAGTACTTCTTTGAAATCTTATCTATTGGAAGCAACTAACATCAGCCGATGTGTAAGTAAGCCAGATCGTTTGAGCAAGGTGTAAAAGCCAAGTCACCATCGAACTAGAACAGCCGTCCTCACGTGAACAACAAAATAAAAAAAAAAGACAGTTTAAATACCATCCCCTGTCGTTTATGTCCTCACAAAATGGCTCGTAAACACCAGACGATGACAAAATATTCGAATTATTTGGCTATAAAGTCGCACCGGACCACCCGTCGCGACACATCGGGCAGGTGAAGGGTCCTGGGCTACCACGTCGTAGGAACGTCGCGTGTCGGACCTTACAGTAACGTCGCTCCCGACGTCGTAATAACGTCACTTGTAACCATTTCACGTCAGCCGGGTATTAATTGCCTTCAATTTCACAGATCTTCCTTCCTGCGAACATCCTTTATGGAGGACTTATACGCCGGATGGTTTTTATGGCGATTTGGTGGGTTGTTGCGAATGGGACGGATTAGATGGTCTCTGAGAGAGATCATTTTTTTTATTTTCTGTTCCCACGTTGAGGTGATGATTGAGATTTTTTTTTTTTTTTTTTTTTTTTTGATGAAAGAAGTTATGGAATGAGCTTCTCCAACTGAAGTATGAAGGATGGCCGTTCATAAAAGGCATGCTGATCAGCAGGGCATGATTTACCATTAGGCCCACTAGGCCCCGGCCTAGGGGCGCCCAAATATGGGGTTTTTCCAAATATGGGGGCCCCAAATTTTGAAAGTTTTCTGAAAATTTTAAATATAATGGTCTTTTTATGGGAAGTACTGAACAAAAATAATAATTTTTTTTTAGTTACACATCGGCAAATTCCATATTTTTTATAGTCACAGAGAGTTAAGTTAGATAGAGGAAATCAAGATCATACTAATTATAACAAAAAAATCGCGAGAAAGTAAACTATGAGTTTTAATTGTAAAAAGTTAGTCTTAATGAATGTAGCTTGATCTGGTAATATTGTGACTTAAGAAAATAAATATTTGCTATCGGGGGCCCCTCTCTGAAAGTTGGGCCTACAGTAAAAAAAATTCTAAATCGGGCCCTGATGATCAGTCCTCGTCTTAGACAATTCAGAAGCTCAATTTGGTAAAAGCAGCACAGTGCACTTTTAGTTCACGAAATTTATTTTATCATTGACATCTTAAGAAATAAGGAAAAATTAGTTTGAAATTAATTATAGGCAAAAATGAGAAGTGGACATTCAGAACTTAACTTAGATTTGATTATTTTTCTCCCCGGAGCTGATTGTGCAAGTGGATGAATCAATTGATTTTTGATAATAATCCTTTTAATGACGATTTGGTGGGTTGTTGCGAATGGGACGGATTAGACGGACTCTGAGAGAAATTATCAATAATAATTTGGTAATTTGATAATCCAACTGAAGTATGAAGGATGGCCATTCATAAAAGGCATGCTGATCAGTCCTCGTCTGAGACAATTCAGAAGCTCAATTTGGTAAAAGCAGCAGAGTGCACTTTTAGTTCACGACATTTATTTTATCATTGACATCTTAAGAATTAAGGAAAAATTAGTTTGAAATTAATTATAGGCAAAAATGAGAAGTGGATATTCAGAACTTAACTTAGATTTGATTATTTTTCTCCCCGGAGCTGATTGTGCAATGATTGTGGATGAATCAATTGATTTTTGCATGGTATTAGCATGAGTCCACAAAAATCTATTGGATTTATTTTTCATAATGTGAATGCTATTCATTTTTGTCATTAAAATAGTTAGTAATGAAGATTTTTGGCTTAACATAAAAATAAAGGGTAAAAAAACGTAATGTTATTTTAATCAAATAAAGTAGAAATTTGAGAGGATAGATCTTACGAATTAACACCTTATTTATAATACATTTATTGATTGAAATCAATAAATGTAGTTCATCCTCCTTTAATCTTGTATAGCTTCATTGGAAAGTTAACGTTTGGAAATGAGAAAAAAGCTTATATAATTTAAAAATAGAAAATAGAAGAAAGATGGTTAATTCATCTGTAAATGCCACTATTAAATTCAAACTATCGAAGCAATTTAATTTTTTATAAATCTTATTCAGAATCCACATTAAAAGACAAAATCAAAAATTCATCTCTGTAAACTGTAAGAAGGAGTAGTGCGAAATTTCGAACTGATCACCCCACAACTTAAACTCTTAAATGATACAGTTTATTTCAATTAATCTTTGAAAATTTTTGTTTGTGGACATTTGTATAATGATCCTGGTTCTTGTCCACTTACAAGTGCTTCACAAGCCAAACTCTTTTCGAAGTAGACCTCATATTTTCGCACTTCTTCTCCGTATAACAGGAAGAAGAAGAAGGAAGACATAGAGACTCAACGAAGAGGAACGTTCAATTACAACAGGATCTAAAATGAAAAAGAAGTCAATTAGTGGGGGTTTTTTTTAAATGAAATCATTTCAAATTAATAAAATACCCTAATCATTAGATTAAAAATTTTTATAAATTATATTTGTACAGGAGTTTTTGAAATGCTTAACATTATACTAGAGGACAGGATGAAGTGAGCATACTGAGTACTAGAGGTCGGAAATATCGATCAAAATAAATATCGATACTATATCGTTGCATAGAAAAAAATATCTATAAAATATCGATATATCGAAACTTGATTTTTTAATTTTTTTATTTGATTTTCAATTTTGCCAGAAAATTAGTTTTTCGGCGTAAACTCCTACTTTTCATGAATTCATGCCAAAATTGTTTTAATAAATAAATTATGAAAATTGTTTTTATAAATAAATTATATTATCAATCAGAATAAATAACATACATTTGGATGTCAATGCATAAATTCACATTTATTTTTAAAGAAGAAATTTTGAAAAGTAGTTTACCGCATATTTTGCTAATAGGCGATGTTTTTAATATTTAAAATTAGATGCGAATTCCAGTCACACTTTGGCAACAGAAACGGAGCTTTGTTAATGACTACTAATAAATGATCTTATCTTTCCATTACATTATGCTTTCTTTTTGGTTAGAGGGCCATTTTAACTGTTTCGCAGCCAAGTCCAAACTTTAGTTTTGAAGTTTTTGAAAAGGAAATAAAGAAAATCGAAAAATGGCATGGAACTACAAAACGATAATCAAAAAACTAAAAAATTTTGAAAATATCGATATATCGGTGACTTGTATCGATATTTTTAGTATTGATATTTTTTTAAAAAAATATCGATAAAAGTATCGTCGTATCGCCTACCTCTACTGAGTAACGCTGTAGGAACCGGTTTCCCTATGGCTGTAAAGCAGATCAAATCAGGTTGTCTTCTAGTATAGAAGAGTGTTTTACTTATTATATTTGAAATGGTTTTTGTGTTCTTATATTATATTATTTCTCTATTTATGAACTGGATGAGCAATCAAGAAGTAAATAAAATACAAATTGGTATGGGGAACCTGAATACTTAATCCTATTTTTGAAGAATTTGTTCTATGCAGCAAATTTTCTTATTCATTTTCATGCACTTTACTTTTTAGTTTATTGTTAAGGTTTCCATATATTTATTTGCAGCCTTCATTCGATATAAGCTTTTGAAAAAAGTATTTTACCTCTTCGAAAGAAACGTTACAAAAAACTTAAAAATTGCATATTACACGTTAGCTAAATAATATTCGTTTGTAACTAGTACACACTTCAATTTTAGTAAACAAACAGCTAAAGAGAGTGACTTTGAACTCTTTTAATATTTTTATGTAAGATTTATGTTAATATATTATTAATTGGATTGTTCTAATACCATATAGTTATGCATCTCAATTTCCAGTTCATGTATAGATAGCTAAAAACACAATCATTGTATGCCTACTTTTGTAAACTTTCCGAAAGAGATTTTCCTGTTAGAAGAAAGCTCTGATCTCTAACTAAAACTTCTAAACATCTAATAATCGGTTTCTACTATGCAAACAGACGAAGCTAATTGAATACTTTCTCCTATCTATACTATTTAAAAGATTGTCCATGGTTACAAACAGGTTCCAACTAGTTTGGGGTGAAGTTAGATATCATCAGTGGTGATTGTTTTCATCTTCAAATAAATAATTAAGTATGCTCTGTCTAGAATTTGTGGCTAATCAGTGGGAAAAATTGTGTAAACAGGACTTTTTTTTTACATCTGCACCACTAAATTAATATTTGGAAGGGACCTGCAATATATAGGAGGAAAGAGTTTAACTCCACTTTTACATTGATATAAAGATCCTATTTGGGCAAAAAGAATGGACAAATTATTATTGTACTATTTAGTAATAGATATGTTATAAAAATAAAACAGCTGATTGAAAAAATATCACAGTTGATAAATATAATACTGGTTTGTGACTACATAACAAAAAAAAAATCTTTTGAAAATTGTTTTAAATTTGATAGCTGATTTTAAAAAAATTTCAAAGCTGATTCGAATTACAATATCCATTATTTTCTATCACATAAATTTCCCCCAAAAAAGTTACAAACATTGATTATAACAAAGCTAAAATATAAATACTCAAGATCAATTATAATTTAAATAATAAATGAATTTATAAAAGAGTTTACGAATCGTTGTAGTAGCATCTTCTCTTTTTGATCTCAAGACTTCTTTTTCCCTTTTCCTCTTGCCGGGAATCATGTTATTTCAACATCCAGCCACAGACACGTCTATTTCACCTTCCTTGATATCACCTTTCCATTTCTTTTATGTCTTGGTGAGATATTACACCTAGCTCCTCGTTTGCTCAGCATCTACATTTTTAAGGAAGCAGTCCAGGTGCGAAAGGAGTAAATAAACTCGTAAGCTCATGTAACACCCTAACATTTCAGAACTTACTAACAATTTTTCGACGTTAAAATTTGAGTCTTTTTGGTTTGCAAGTGCGAAAGTTATTACCACTAGTTTGTAAGATTTCCATACTTTTTCTCTCGTTTGTCTCCATTGTGGGTGCAAAATTTTCAGATATCAGGTTTTACAAATAGCTTTTCTTTCAACTTTACTTAAGATAAATCCAGGAACTTCATACAATATTTTAAACATTCATCTTTTTTCAGTAATATCTTGATAAATAATTTTAAGGCAAAATTTTATCTGAATCGGTGGACATAAAACTTTTTATGGATTAATCAAACTTGTAATTTAATTCCATGTTCGAATAATTTCCTTTTTCTTCCCCAATTTTTTATTTGCTTTACTGTTGCGTTTTTAACATGCAGTTTACCTGTTTAGTGGAAAATCCTAAATAATAATAGTTTATTATTTCTTTTATCGAATTTAATTAAGAAAATTATTATTTAAATTAATAAATATGTGTATTAAAATTAAATAAATAACATTATGTTGCTCTTAAATAAATAACCTTATGTTGCTCTTAAATAAATAAAAATAATATATTAGATATGTTATTTGTAATCAAACAGTAGGGGACAGTAGGGAGGAATGGAACACTTTTTACAAAAATGTTTCTAATAAATTATTTTCTGTTGTTACAACATAGAAATTTTTAGAATAACATCTTGAAATATTTTAGAATAACATCTTGAAATATTTTAACACACTTAAATATTTAAATATGATGGTAACTATTTTCATATATTAATTTAATAAATAAAATAAAAGAGCAAGACAAATGATCACAAAAGAGCAAGACAATTTCACACACATGTCCCATCCCTCCCTCACATAAGGGAGGTATGGGACATGTGTGTGAAAGAAACCAGAAAATCATAAAAAAAAAACTATAAAATTTATTAATTATTTTTACGATAATTTTTTTCTTTCATCGCAGTGTGTTCTCAGAAAGGAAGAGGATAACGGGGGAGGGGGTTAGTTGACACAATATCATCCCATGAAAAGAAGAAATGTATTGCTACCTCTATTATATTCCTTGAAAATCATAGAAACTTTACAGCAGAAAATTTTATTCCTATAGAATTTTGTTCGACACATTTAATTTTTTTACATATTTGAGGAAAAAGTTTGCTATACAATATAAGCCTCAAAGTGGATCTACATCATCAATTAGATACATAGCTGTTTTTTTTTGTTTTTTTTTAATCAAAATCTTTTTTTTTTATCTACATTAATAGTAATCTATAGTCCAAAACACGAACAAACACACTTTCATGATCTGAGAAAAAGACAGAATAAATACGGAAAACAAAAGTAGCACTAAGTCACCTATCAAAGTTTTATTCATTGTTTAAATTAAACACGCAAGGGGAAAAGAGTTGAAAACCTGATTGATTTGTAACTTCTTCATTAACATAGTTATCTAAAAAAAATTACCTTTTTCCGAAAGCAAATTAAAGATGCGACTCTGTTCAAGTTTATACGAACTTTTAAAAATAATAATAATAATAATAAAAAAATAAAAATAAAAATAAAAAAAACATGCCACACGATTGCCTTAATATTACATTACAGGGTTTCTTGGTAACTATATACACTGTTAAAATACAATAATTGGCATCTGTGACAGACATCTCTGAATTTACACAAAAATAAATGCTAAAAACCGACATTATCACATATATTCAAAAAGAAAACGTCTAAGGCACGACGGTTTGACAGTATTGGTTTAGAACGCAAACAACTTTTCCTTAAACGTGTAATTCTGACATGGAAGCAATTCTTCCATTATTGTAAGATAGGTCCCCCATATAAGGTCATAGATCCCAATAGCACCATTACTTACTATATCAGAAAATACACAAAAAAATTCTGTATTTAACAGATTTATGTGCTATAAAAAGGCAGCCTCTTAATAAAAGATTACAATAATTGAAGCAGTTGACAACGCAAGGCATTTGGCAATTGAAAACGTGTTGTTTTCCCAAGATTCAGACTTCAACTAAGTTGAGGAGGGAGTAAATTTTTTTGTGATTTCTAATGTTGTTTCACAATACATAAATTCTTTCATATCTTATACATCACAAATAGGACCAGGTGTCATAGTTCAATTTTATTAATTTACATCTCGCCATTAAAACTTTTTTCTGCTTATTTCTGATGTTTGGAGAACATGTTGGCATATATGTAAATGAGTTCAAGGAGATAATCTGTAGAAATGAAACAAAAAACAATTTATTTCCCCTAAATGTAATAATATTTTTTAGAATTTTACTATTAACATTATTGGTAAAAACTTGGCCAAAATGATGATTTTATTTAAAAAAAAAAAATTTTAGGTATCTAGAAACAAATAATTATGACAAAATAATGTTTTTTATAGTTTCATAATCCAACTTAGGAGCAGATAGGTTAAGACATTCCAGAGTTTAAAAAATCTCAATTTTTTTTTTTTGTTTGGCCTTGTTTGATGCCCTTACCTTAGATCGAGTAATAGAAAGAAAATACTAATTTTTCAATCCAAAATAGTCTAAACGAATAAACGAGAAGTAATACATAAAAAATTAATTCAAAATTTATCGTTTAAAAACGCGTATTATTCGTAATTCTTTCTCGCAGTGTCTCTTTATTCGACGACATCAGACGTAAATTTCCAAAAAGGCGAAAGCGCCCAACCAGTCAGCCGTCACCACTTCTTTCGAGAAACTTTCATCGCATTAGAAATCTTTTTCTTCCAAAGAGAGGAGATAACTTCAGCTCCTTAATCAAGGACAGAGGATTTTCCTAAATCCCCCGAAGTCCCCGAAATGTGAGCGAAAATTGAAGGAGGAGGTGGAACGGAGCCAACTTCCATTTTACACACCGAAGTGGATTATTGATTTCCTTGTGGGGGGTGGACTCATCGATCCAGTAAATTCCGTCCAACGAAGTGACGCCATGATTTTGCACACTTTTCAAACCACCCTCGCGATTCCATTAGTTTTAATGGTCTTGAAAAAGTTGGGAGTCTTTCGAGTCATTTAGTTAAAATTTCTTTCTTTTTCTAGATAATAATGGCCGGCTTAGATTTCGACTGTTTAGAGGCTGTCATTGATATTTTAAAGAAGTCTGGATAATGAAATCCTGTAATTTCCACCAAATATGTATAGAATTGTGACAGAAAATGGTCATCTAACCGAGGGAAATGAAAGGATTAGAGAAATAAATCCATCTCCCCTTTTTACTTGAGAGCCATCATCATTCGCCTTAGAATAGATACTTGAAACAACTCCTAATTTCGTGCACTAATACTTCAATATCAACTGACCAACAGATCGTTGACCTAGCTGGCGAGTAACAGTTATTTAGCTGAAAAGGTCCGAATATCCAGATAAAAAAGTTGAAATGGCAATCATAATCCAATCCTGGCAAAAAATTTACTTTTTAAATTGAGTTCAAACTAAGGGCGCCAAGATGCATTGAAAATTTTTTATTCTATGGTCAAGATGCAAATAATGAAAGTTAGCACATAAGTTCGTTACGAGCATCCGTAGCTGATGGTATATAACTCCAGCTACATTGGCCCGTTAAAAAAAGGATTCAATTGTTTTGAAATGTAATTCAATTTCCTGTTATCAAAAAGCAAATCGAAGAGTTACTCTACTTTGTGAGTTATGCGTGAATTAGCTTGTAATTTACATTTCCATCCTTTTGATTCAATGTTAAAACCTGCCCGTTTGAATTACCGCTAGCCATCAACCAGGTCCGCAATTTGTTTAGTTTAGTTAAGTTTGTACGGTTCTGTATATTTCTGCTACTATAAAGCACTTATCACTACGAAATATGTCTCGTAATTTTTAACAATGGTAAGATTACGAAGTCGAAACCTTATCACCAATCTCTCCAGATTCACCAATAAGAGGACAATGAGGTCGCGATGTATTTTATGTGCACCATCTCACATTATAGTACAAACTCGTATTCGGTCTCTTTAATTGCTGGGCAACCATGCGTCGGGAAACCATATAAAACACATACCAAAACAGCCAACCGGGTTTGTACTGTACGCAAAGAAAAAACCTAAAAGTTGGCTATATCCTGTATTCCAATTGGGGGTCACCAATCTATTTAAAATAAACCAATCTTTACAAAGATCAATGGCAACCCCATAATATTATGCCATACTTAGATTAGCATCCAAATAAAACGTCGAATTACCAAATTTCATAATTTTCTAATGAGTGGTTAGTAGTTTAAATGACTAAGAAATGAGAAATTAATTTTAAAAAGAACTGTTTTTTAAGCATAAATTACTTCATAATTGATATATTTAAGTTATTTTTGTTTCAAACTATATAGTTTGTTTGGGGCCAAATATAAATAACATGCAACTTTTGCATTAAACAATTTTTTAATTAATAATTCATAAAAAAAAATATATAGAAATATATATTTGTTTTGCTTTTATTAGATTTACCAGAAAAACTTGGGGTCTTAAACCTCCATTTTTTTTTCCTTTACATTTTAACTTTTAATTTTTAATATTTTAACAAAATTGTAAAAAAAAAAAAACATTAAAAAAAACTTTTTTTTGGGAATTATATTTTAAAATTAATCGAAGTTTTGTTCTGGAAAAGAAATTTCAGTGTTAAAACTTTAATTACTTATCTTTTCAAACTGTTAAAAAATAGGTAGTAACTTTTCCACATTATTCACTGATAGAATCAGAGGGTCACATAAATTGAAATGCGCTTTACATTTTGCATCCCGGAAGTTTTAGGAGTTGTTCATCAAATTCGTTCCGTTGAGAGTTCTATCCAGTAATCGAGCCAAACTTTTGGATCATAGACAACATAAATCTTTAATGTGTGAAAAGATTTCGGTCCAATTCCCAGCGTTCGCTCTAAGTAATTTCTATTTTCAGATGTAAGTAGACATTATGTTAAATGCATGTTCTGAGTAGAAGTTATCAATTCGAGGTTTTTACTTGCAATGCAAAGAAGTTCCGTTTAAAAGACCATTCTGTAAGGCACTCTTTCTTTAAATCGAGATAGTGTAATAGTTTAGGTGTAACGAAACATTGCCACGGTATAGTCTTCATTTAGATCATTCCATCTCCATGAAGAAAAAAAATAATGATGCAAACAAATTCTGTTCAAAACTGAAAAGTATCCAAATACCACTTTATGTAATATATATTTTCTTAACTATGAGCAAAAAGGAGGCATTTGGCAAGCAGTTTAAAGTAAAGTCCACAATTATTATATTTATTGGTCCATATTTATTGAGATACTCGCAATCAAATTTAATAATTTTTATCTTATTAAATCTGTGCTATCCATTTCTGAAAACTCTTTTCATTTTTACATTTTACTTTGAAGATTAACAGAAGTATATTGTTTTCCTGATTGGAAAAAATATTTAAATAGACATGGTCGACCTATATAGCAAGAAAAGTTTGAAGATTTCTCTTTTTTTCTCTTTCGTATGTATAATCTTTTGACTAACAATTGATTTCAAAATATTTGTAATTGATAATACTAACGTTTAGTTATATATGTATATGTATATATATGTATATATGTATATATATATATATATATATATATATATATATATATGTATATATGTATATATATATGTATATATATATATGTATATATATGTATATATATGTATATATATGTATATATATGTATATATATGTATATATATGTATATATATATATATATATATATATATATATATATATATATATATATATATATATATATATATATATATATATATATATATATATATATATATATATATATATATATATATATATATATATATATATATTATAAAAATACATGTAGAGCTTTAACTTACTATAATTAAATAAGGTGTTCAATACTAGTATTGGCCAGTATGAAAGAAGTCCTGCAATCGAAGCGCACCGATGTTCTTCAGTCACTTGTCGTTAAATTCAATAGACGTGGTGGCAGTTTTGTGTTAATTGTTTGGCTCAAAGGATGAGTTTTCTCCCTTTCCAGACTGAAACCCAGAACAGTTTCTCTTGAAAGGCCTCCCATAGATCGCACCTTCATACAGGTACTGATTCAATGATATTCCAGCATAGCATGACCTCAGTGAAGTATTAAGCCTGACATTCCCTGCACTATGCTGCAAAGCGATACATTGTGTCCCAAAAGTTACATGCCATCTTTAAAAATTAAACTTAAAAAAAACTCCTATTCATAGAGAATTAAAACAACTTGCACATTTATTAGATATTCAATAAAATTTATTAGATATTCAATAAAATTTATTAGATATTCAATAAAATTTATTAGATATTCAATAAAATTTATTAGATATTCAATAAGAAAAAATATTTCAATTTAATTTTAAAGGGCTCGGAAGTCTATGGGAAAGTATTAAATTGGAAAATTTGAATTAGATTTTATTAGCAAATGGGCTACACTCCATTGAGATATTGTAACACCTGAACCGAAAACTCCCATAAAACAGCACATCAATCTGAACGAGGTCAACAAAATTCAGATAATAAAATAAATTAATAAGTTCAATGTATTACTGTTAAGGGTGCTATGTTAGTTGCTTGTTGCTTTAAAAAAGTATTGAGCTGAATAAGTAGTATGTGATTTTTAGCAACAGCTACAAGAAGACAATTTTGATTTGAAACATCGTAAAACATAGGTCGAAGTGTTATGAGAGAAGTCTTTAAAGAGAAAACTGAAGAGTAATTTTTTTATTTGATTTTGTACATTTCAATAGTTTTGTTCCTATTATTGTGCTAATTTGAAGGAGTTTTTTTTTCTTCCAATCGAGATGAAAATGTGTGGTAGTTTTTCCTTGAAAAACTTCATGAAAAGCATTCATGTTTAAATTTTTGTAACATTGAGTTGTGATGCCTCAATTCCTGTTGCTTAAAAAAATCAAATATTAGTCAATCAATATACTACTTTCAAAAGCGACTGAAGAGTTCCTTACCGGTAATAGATTGCATTAATCTTTAATCGAACATTTATGAATTTTATTGGATATTCATAAATGTACAATACATTTCAATCCTCTAATAGAAGGTCAGAAGGATCTGTGGTTTAGAAACGTAAAAATTTTATATATTCATCAATTTTATTATCAACACTAATATACGTTATACCTCTATAATTTTGTTCGGACTTCAATTGAACTGCGTGTGAAGTTGGCTCATCCTCAACCTAGTTTATTAATTATACAACATTAAAATTCATTTCTTATTGAGTTATTTTGCTTATTTTGCATTAATCTCTAGTTAAACATCTGTAATAATAAAACATAGAGTCTGTATGTTTTGTCCCTCTACAGAAAGCTACTTAAAATAAGCATAGATCTCTGAATTTTTTAACATGAGTATTTACGGCCTTCTAAATGGACTTTTAAATAACAGAATGTTTAAATTTTGATGATTTTTTAAATTAATTTTAAGTTTAATTTAGAAAACGACTTCTAATAGGGATGCAGCTGTGAAATTTTCAACATAAGTAGTTTTGACCTTCTAATCGGACTTTTTAAAAACAGAATGTTAAAATTTTAATTAGTTTTTTAAATAATTTTTTAATTAATTTAAAAAAATTATAAATTGACTCCTAATATGGCTATTATTATGGTGCAAACTCTAATATTGCACGACTTTAGAACCAACCAAAGATATAGCCATCGTTCGAATTATTATTATTATTTACTGTACCAAAAGCAATCAGTCGTTCTGAATTCAAGACAAAGTGCCAATTCATATCTGAGTTGCTGTTCACATCAAAATGACTGCTAATAGACGAATGTTTGAAAAGGTAACAGTTGTACTTTGAACTTATTTTATCTTAGCCATTCCTGAAGGAAAATCCAGACGGAAGACCATGGCACATGTCAATTGCTCTCATGTTTTCAAATTATATAGATTTGTCATGTGGTCGGAAAATGTCGAACCGTGTGAATGTCTATGGTGAAGTGTCACCTTTCTGTGCAAGAAGAGTATCGTCTCCTTACAGTGAAAAGATGCCAACTCCAACTGATCAAAGCTTTCAGGAAAGCAAAGAAGCCTTCAAAAATGCTCTTTATACATGAGCTTAAACCTCTTGTGAATCACTCATTTCCCGCAATTTTTTTCTTCTTCCAATTATCCAGTTGCAGCTAGTACTAATCGCTGGTTCTTCATCTTTCCAAGAATGCCAAAACTGATTGATTTTGAGCCAAAAGTGGAGTTAGACCCTTTTCACTCTAAGCAGAGGATATGTTTTATCTCTTCGTTTTTAAATAAATGTTGCCTGATGATGCATTCCTACTCGTTAACTAATTCATATTGGTTTGTTTCAAATTAATTTGACCAGGTTTTAAGTCATATATTAAAAGCGCCTTGTTTGAATCTTTGTTGGATGTGTTAGGTTGGTAAGTTCATCTGCAAGTACCCAACTTCCTTAGATAATTTATTGATGAATATAATACTAATTAAGGATTTAGCAGAAACTGCAAACACCTAAAATACTATTTAGACTTTCAATTATCCATATGTTTACTTAGGTTAATGAAAGTATAGCATTTGGTCAAAAAGAATTTTTTTTTTTTTTTTTTTTTTTTTTGCATTTCTGAACATCCTGATTTCAAAAAAGTTATCTAGAAAAAATATCTGTCTGTGTTTACATGATCAGCATAATTTCCGAACAAATTAACCGACGGAGGTGGTTAGGAGTAGCCGTGAGACCGACCATTCAAGTTCACGTCAAAATCACTCATGCGCATAAGGTAAAAATCTGGAAAAAAATCGTGCTTTTCAGCAACTGTTAAAAACTGCTCTAACGATTTGGAGTAAAATCTCTGTGCTAATGCCTCTTAAGGTGTTCTAATCGTTACCACCTTTGAATTTCCTGTAGAAATGTGCTAAAAGCGTAAAAAGTGGAAAAACGAGTGCCATTAACACAGAGCTCTCTGCCTTTGAGCATTGCCCCTCAACAATTGATTTTTTTTTCTGCTTAATGCACAAGAAAAAACAATGTAATGTTTATCGAATAACATCGTCAATTTTTTTTTGCCATCTGCGTGGGTTTTTTTTTTTTTTTTTTTTTTTTTTTTTTTTGCCCGTGTAAAAATTACTGCCAAAATTATCGCCAAACTGGCCATTTTAATTTAAATGAGTGAAAATATGAAAATGGTAACTAACACCATATCTATTTTTGAAGCAATGACCAATATTGTAGTGTAATTGAAAGTTCTGGGATGTTCTACACACCTAATTTTAATTACTCTCTCAGCATAACTTGTCTAAACATTCAGAGAACAAGCACTTTTCCCAGACAACCTTCTATTAAAAGCTACTCGCATGTTCATAAACTGAATCATTTAAATTAATTTTGTGGAAAAAGTTTTAAAAAAAACAACAACTTAGTTTTACCTCATCAACATAATTCTCATATCAGTCAGCATTTAAATAAATGCAATAGAACTTTTCATAGGTGATTTGAAGTATTTTTTTAAGTGATCTGAACTTTAATTATGGAAAGAAATTGTATTAAACCATTGCTATTGTTTGGACGATAAAAAAATTTTAATGCATTTTAGTAGGTTTAATTGAAAATTAATATTTTTATCCAAATAAGGCCTCACAAACCAGCATCGTTAGTTAAAATAAGGTTTGTGACAGTGTGACAGACATCAGATGTCAGACTGTATCGTGGAAGTTTTCAGGCTTTTCTCTCATTCAAGATCAAATGTGGACTAATTTCGTCTTGGAAAGACTTTCAAAAAGGCATCCACTTTTCACTCTAGGGCTACTTTTCAATTCCGGGTTTCAGCCCAGTATAATTTTCGTATAGCTGTTGCACCAAAAGGCTCCAGTGCAATTAGCCACGACGAATTCACTGTCGGCCCGAATTTTAAATCAAACATATTCATCTGAAATCCAAGATTTTTAAATTGTACTTCCTGATGCACATACATAAGTTTATATACGAATTGAATTATTTTCAAAACAACCACTTAGTTTATAAATGGTTTCAACATTTGATATTGTTCTATAACCCTTTCGTCCCAATTATTTATTTTTCATTTTAAAAATCTGAAATTTATAAAATATACTCATTTGGTATCCAGAATAACAGGGTTGAAAGCACATTTTTTTTGTTTAATTTTTTAATAATGATTCAAAATGATTCCAAATAGCATCATTGGCATTAGATATCGGACAAGCCTAAGTTATTTCGCTTCGGCATTTCTAAATAAATCAAATAAAATTTGAAATCTTCTATTTAGCCTTAAATATATCTTAACGTACTGAATACTGCTAGAAAAAAAATAGCAATGACGTGGTAATAACAGTACGAATCTAAAATAAATAATATACACAGCAAATGGAAATGTCTTAAAATAAGACACAAAATTGTCTTAAACAAGTGGCACTGTTTTAAGATCTAAAATGGTGTCTTAATCTTTAAGACACTTGAAGTGTCTTAAAATGGGGTATTTTCAGACGTTTAGACTGTCTGAATTGGGGATATTTTCAGACAGTTGATGTGACTGAAAGGGTTGTTTATGTTACCTTTCAGATGTTGGGAAGCTAAAAATACATTTATTTAAATTAAAATGCAATAAATGAGCTTGTGTTAAATTACAAATTTTTATTAAAATAAAAGTCAAAATAACTTTTTGTTGACTATGTTTCACTTTCCTGGTAAATTTAAGCATGGGATTGCAAAACTGCAACACAACTGTTAATAATAGGCACACAACTATTAATATATCCAAGCAAGGGATTTGGGACTTAATGTAAATATATGTATTGGGATAAAATGGACATTGTATTGTGGCTGAATCTTAAATAGAAAAGGTTTGACTTCCAAGATTGTATCACAGTTTTAAGTTGCTTTTTACAAGTCAATTTTAACATCAAATAACAAGCGTGATGTAAACACTTATATAGTAGTTGCATTGACAAGTCTAAGATACATTATGTGGCAACATAAACTTATTTGAATGATGAATCAAGCAGTAATAATCTAATTATTCTCCATCTGGGAATTTAACTTGTTTATAACATTTCCCTATAATAACACTACAATGCTTCAATTATTGTCGAATAGTTGAAGCAGATATAGGACTTAAAAAAAAAAAAACTTTAAAAGATGCATAAAAGATAAACAATTAAAACAAGAAGGCATAGAAGTATCTGTAAGGAGACATTTCAGAATATGGAGGTAGAGTATATTAAATTTGAAAAGTATGCAAGTTGTGCAAAAATTTTTGCGTTTCTGAAAACGTCAGTTTCCCAAATTTTTGTATGCTTGTAAAAAAAATATGCCAGATATACAGTTGAAATTTGTTATTATGATTAAATAACATATTAAGTGCATACTAAAACTAAAATAATATTAAAATTCCAGTAATTTGGGGATGGGACCTTTTTACAACAATTTTCCCTATCGCTGCGACTTTTCGTTAATCGTTGAGAAGCTAAAGAAGAGAGGGCATTTAAAAAACCTAAAAAAATGTAAGAAAAGGGGGAGGGGGGAATTAAAAAAGGAATTTGAAATATCTGTAAAGATGGCTGCTTCAAAATACAGAGTTGAAGCACATTAAACTTGGAAAACATGCAAGTTATTAAAACTTTTATAGTTCTTTCACGTTTTCTCAAAACGTTGATTTTCCAACTTTTGGTATGCTCATATAAAAGACTGTGCAAGATATAGAATTGAAATTTTTTATGGCAATTATATAACATCTGAAGTACATATTAAACAAAAATATTATTCAAATCTATACAATTTAGTTTTTAATTATTATTACTTAAAAAATTGCAAATTTTCATACGCTCAACAAATTACCACATAAAAAAACTTTCTATTATTATTTTGAGAAAGCTGATATTTAATGTAGTATATAGACATTTCTAAGAAATAAAAAGCAAAAAAACTTTTTATTAGTTTTAAGAAGATTCCTTTACGAATGTAACCAAATTCAACTCATTGCAATTTTTTTTTTAATCGAGTTTTGAATAAGTGATTATTAATAAATTATTAGCCTATTATTATAAACTTTTTTCTAAAATATAATTTAAAAAAGGTTTGAACAACATATGTAAAAAAAATTTCTTCATTTTGACCAATATTCAATTTATTTCAAATGCGTTGATTTTTCTGATTTTAATGCTGTCATCGAGTACCCAGTCCTCATAATATGCAGGTCATATCATAAATATCCTCAGATGTAATAATATGGAACATATAAGATCATTCATAAAATAAAATTCAAGGACACAATAAATTTTATCCAAATTACATCAAATCATGCTAAATATATTTTCAAAATCATTAGTACCTGTAATATGCAACAAAACCAACAAAAATGTAATTGAATGTTAAAAACAGAAAATTTAGAATTCTGTGAGGGTGATTTAGAAATCGATCAATTAAAATTTACTGTAATAAAAGCACTGAAAATAAGATAAATAATATTACATAAACCAACTTTTTCACTAGGAATGAAGCCGTTGTGGGGACCGTTGTGCATATCAAAATAATCATTTCTGAGTTTGAGCATTTGATTGTCAAGTCACTTAAATACTATTCTACTTGTTCATGTATATATTATTGTGAACAAATGCTTTTTAATGCTGATCAAAACATTTGACTACTTCAAGCACATAATTATTTCAAGTTTGAATACTGTTATCATTAATATCCCTCGGCGTTCAAGTTATGTTTTTTGTGACATAGTACTTACTCTCATATCATGCAATCAAAGAGTACTGCTCCAACAGCTTGGCAACGATGCTCAGTTTGGATGATATGTTGCTAAGTGCTATTGAGTATGAAGTAACAGTATTAAAGGGCAATTAGAACATAGTGTATACCGTTCGTCCATGATTCAGCAGTGGCAGCAGTTCTAGAAGAGGCAAGCGATACCAACACTTCTGATCACACTTTTATTGCATCAGATTAATGAGGAATATTTTTCCTATAACCCCCAATTGAATATTAAAAAAAACACTCAAGACACATTTGGGTACGTGAGAAAACTCTGGCAACAATATTTGATACTTTTCCGTTAGACGGGTACCAAAAACCGTTAAGTCGGAAAGTTGGCGTAGTTATCGCCAAGCTGAAATGTTTACGCGAAAATAATATTTTGATCTAGTGAACTTTTATTTTTATTCATTAGTTTGGGAGACTGCCAAACCAAACCTTATCATAGATTGGAAGTTATTAGTTTGAATAAGTTATCGCTGCAAATTGGCTATTTTTATCTGGTACCCGTCAAATGGAAGAATTCAAATGATGTTGTAATCATTGATCAGGAATAGGTTAATATTGGCCTATAACTCATGATCTACAGAACCAATTTGGACAAAGTTTGCTTTAATAGATAGAATTTTTGCTGAGAATACACTTTAAATACAAAAAAAACCCGCAATTACATATGAAAATGAATGTCGTATTGCTGTCTATGCTGGAGCGAATGTGCGCCAACGGGATTCGAACCCAGGACTCCTAGGTCAGTAGATAGGCATGCTTACCGCTAGGCAAAAAGAACCACTAGTGCCTAGTTGTTGTATCTGTCATTTGTACACGAGACCACCACATAGACACGTCGCAGTGAGTCGCGAAGGGGTCGAACAATTGAGTTGCTTGAGTGCGAGTTGAGTTTGTTACATGAGAGTTGAGTGGTTGTGTGAGAGAAAAAGTTGCTTGCTGAGTTGGTAGTGTGGAGGTCATGCAGTAAATTTTTCTGAAGGCGCCGATAGATGACAGCATGATTCAGTTGTTCGGTACCCACTACTTTGGAGCGAATGTGAGCTAACTCGATAGGTTGCGATCTGGGAGATGAGTTCCTCTATTTTGGGAAGCGGATAGGCATCCAACATAGTAAATCTATTAATTGTCTGGGAGTAGTCTATGACCATTCGAGATTTTTTATTATCTCCTTTGATGACAAATGCTTGGGCTCTCCATGGGGAATTGCTTTGTTCGATGACTCCTTCATTGATGAGTCTGTCCACTTCTTTAGCAATAAATTCACGATCCTCTGAGGGAAGACGTCTTGATTTTGTTTGAATGGGTCTACAGTCAGGCGTAAGATTTGAGAACAAGGAGACTGGTGGGACATCAGCCTTGGTCAAAGCACAGATTTCTAAGGAAGGCCTAACACAAAATGTGCAAAAGCTACATTTCCAGAAGCACGAGAATTTTTAGCTTTACATACCCGCTGAAAATGTCCTTTCTTGCCGCACTTGTTACAAACTACATTTTTGGCTGGGCAAGCGCTTCGAGGGTGACGATCATAGCCACAGAAGAAACATGAACCAGAGCGGGAGACAGCAGCAACTTGCTCTTCCTCGAGTATTTGATCAGACTCGGCAGTTTCCACTGCAGCAGAAGTCATCGGCTGAGGTACAGTGAGGTATGATGCAGAATGAGATTCCGCCAGTTCGAGGGCATGAGCTTGGTCGACAGCCATTTCTAAGGTAACAGAAGAGTTTTCAAGTAAACGTTCGCGGATACGGGAGCTCTTTAATCCCCTTATAAATGCATCACGAATGTATTCGTTTTTATAGAGTTCAGCAGTAACAGCTTTGAATTCACAGTTCTTGCTTAGATGTTTGAGGGCCTAAACGTATTCACTCACCATCTCGTTTGTTTGTTGACATCGGGATGCTAAGCAATGCCGCGCGAGGTTCAAATGTGCTACATGTTTTGTTTACGTTTCTCAACTGGCGAGAGTGTTGCCAGGTTCGATACATGGAAAATCACAACAACTTCGGATTTCTGTGAAAAACAACACTTTTTTTGGGATCCTTCAAAATTTAAAGGTATTCCTTTTAGTTGGTAAATGAACTTGAATGATATAATTGCTACGGCCCATGGTCGTACTGTCTGAAAGAGAGAAGCGTCTGAATTTTGGAAATGTCTGAATTTGGTTCGAAGTGTCTTATTTTCAGTTACTTGTTGTGACTGAAAGCAATTTAAGACCCGTGTAATGTCTGAAATTCGAAGAAGTAAACCACCTTTGTGCAAAATAAGTCACCTAATGTGTCTGAAATGAATTTTTCAGACATTTTGTGTCTAAATTTAAGACACCAGCATTTACAGTGTAGCCGGGAAAAGGTGTTGAGTTGTACTCAACTCCCACTGATGCCAAATGGAATCAGCACTTTTCAATCATTACAAATGTTAAAAGTTTAAAATATTTTTCGTTAAAAATGGTTAATATACAATTTTTAAATATTAAAGAAAATAATACGAACATATTTGAAAGAGTTATTTAATTTAAATTACTTAAAAAATTAAATTAATTTCGGCATCTTTTTCGGAATTGAGAAAACATAAAAAAGCCTCATTTCATTCATCAACAGAGCCAATGCAGCCATATATTAGTGAAAAGAAAAATATATTTGGGCAGAGAATAGTTTGATGATTGTAAAAACGTTGATTCGAATTCACTGGGAGTATTAGATGAGAAGAAAAAATTCGTAAATGTTGTGATTCCAATTGGCATCACTGGGACTGAAAGGATACTTTCCCATCTTTAAAAGAGAAATATTTTAAATACTATGGTAGTATGAATATTTAGTATTATGGCAATAATGTCTTTGGCAACTCATGAGGACAATTGACCAATCACAAAGTATAAAGATGTTTTTAAAGCTGTGCTTTGATTGGTCAAAGTTCCTCGGGTGTAGCAATGAGTAAGGAGTAGTAGCTGGTTGTATAAAATCCTCATTTTCACATACATTTTTTTGACAAAGTATTTTAATTAGTTATTTTCAAAAATAATGAATATTTATAGTATTTTTTACTATAAAAAATTCAACAAGGAGTTTTATTGAACATGCAAAATAGATTTTTGCAAAAACTTCAAATACTTCAAGCTTCGTCATCTTGGATTTAGTAATTCAATTATTCGTTACTTTTTAGAAAAATTTAGGCATTAAGCAGTGTTCACCAGTTAAATATTTCCAAAGGGTATTTTCACCTCCTCTCTAAACTTTAGAGGGTTTTTTTTTTTAATCCAAAGGGTACTTTTTAAGCAAAATTTTTTTTAAACAAAAGCAAATTAAGTTTTTTTTTTTTTTTTTTTTTTTTACAAATTTAATGACTACAACAATAACAGTGATGCATGATCGCAATTTCGCTTACCAGAGCGAAAATATGCTTTTTAAATTCTTACTAAAATAGCATGAGGGTTATAAACCTTAAACAAACTATTAACACTATCCATTTGGTGACACCACGTTGGTGTCCCCCGAAACTATAGGACATATGCCGGCAAAAACGATCTGGAAAATGCTGACAACTCTACGAAAACTACCGCGCAAATGACGGAGAAGTAAAACTTGACGATTTACGACATCCCGGAAATCTCGAACAAACGCATGCAATAGACATTATCTGAACTTCTGAAACAGTTTTACTGGCGCCAAAAAAAATAAATAGATTCCCGATTAGACCTGCGGACGACATAGTGTTAATCTACGTTTTCCATGAATTCACGCATGTGGGAACGTTTTTTCACTATACACTTAATTAAGGAACGTACGAAATTAAATTTTTTAAATTGTGGGATGGCCCCTTAAAATCTACCTAATAATGTTGCACGTGGTATCGGCAGCCCTTCAATGACTTCAATCAGTCACTGGTCTGTGCGAGGCACGTTTGAACATGAATGCGCATGCGTAACTGGCGATTTCGGAGGGGTGGTCCGTATATCGCATTCCGTTGGAAAATAAAAGAAAATTTTCCTTTTTTTTTTCAGAAAGGATGCTATTTTTGAAGAAAATGGTAGAGGGGTAGCGTCGCCCTTCGAAAAACGGCTAGGATGATCTCTGATTTTATAAAATGGAGGATTATTTTTTAAAATTTAACCATGAAGTGCCGATGCATGAATTCACGCATAAGGTTAATTCTATGGGGTGAAATTGATTTTCAATGGATGTTCAAGCAAATTTCACGCATTTTGGCGACCTCTGCGTTTAAGAGCCGAAAATCTGGTGACCTTGATTTTGAAATAGATTAATATCTATTTGAATTATATTGTTTCATGGCACTTAATATTGTCACTCGTGATTCTGATTTCAAGAATCACGTCACCAAGTTTTCCTTGGTGGATGGTATTTGGTAAATTTTTAACGTATGGTCCTCTTTAGCGACTTTTAAAAAAGTCACCGAAGCCGATGCCACCAAATCTAAGATGGCCTAAAAACGCAATGTTGGAAAACTTACTTAATGTTTAGATGTAGCTGAGAAATAACGAATAATTGAATCGCTAAACCCAAGATGAACAATTTTTAAAAATAAACAAAAACCAAAATAAATAAAGCTGGAAAAGGACCATTTTAACTATAACCATAAGCGTAGAAATCTTTAAAGTAGTTTGAATTTTTTCCAAATTGCATTACCTTTCAATTTATTGCCTCTACTTTTGAATACAAATATTTTTTTAAATATATGAGTAAAATTTGTATTGTATTAACAAAGCAAAATTTTGGTACATAATTATCACTAAGAGTTAGCTCCATCTATAAACCCGAAACAACAAAAAGTAACCAAAAGGTTTTTTTTATTGTTATAGTCATCTCTTAGCCTTTTCTCTTCCTTTCTGTATTAAACTAGGGATGTGGAACATCGCACAACTTTCAATTACACTATATTACTGATGTGGATTTGTGTCATCTACCATTTTTATATTTCCATCATTCGTTTTTATAATATGCTTGGAGAAATGCTAAAAAATTACTCCTGAAAAATGATTATTTGACTTTTGCTTTGAATAGCAGTAATGATTGTCACCTATTATGCATTGTTTTAATTGCAGTCAGAAAATACTTGGTTGTTTAAAAAGTTACAATGGACAATTCCAGTATTTTTTTAAAACGTGTGAAATTACTTTATATTTATGAAGAATTTCTTTCTGATTCCAAATATTCAAGCAAAAGTTCTTCAAGAAAATTAGTTATTTAAGTATTTAAAAAAAAAAAAAAATGCCCCAAAAGCGATCCAGATGGAGTCCAATCAAAACACTCCACTACAGCTGTGACGTCCCGACTTCCTTCCGTTCTAAATGTTATCGTGAGGTTTTTGCCAAATAGTTGACGTTGGTTTGATAGACAGTTGCTATATCCCGTACAGGTTGGCGATTGCGTTTCAAGCCAAGCCAGGCCTCTGCTGCGTTTTAAGTCAAGTTGTTTCAGATGAAGTGACATCACATTCAATTCGAAATGAATAAGTCACTTTCTTGTCAAATTTTAACAGATGCAAATTAAAAAAAAAAGATGCAAAGGATGGATTTATGAAGGGTGATTTAAGGAAAGGATTTTAGGATGCAAATTAAAAAAATAAAAAAGAACCCAGTAAGCAGAAATTTTTGTGTTTATGACCTTTTTGAAACATTAAGAACTTAATAAAAAATAAAAAATGCGGAATTATCCATTTGTAAGTTATAATATTCATAAATATTTTTTTTGAAAATATTTTTCCCTTAAAACTATTTTATTCACGTTCTAACTGCGACTATTTAAGGCACAAGTATGTCATACCTAAAACGACAACTGACACAAGTACCTTCCTACACGAAGACAGGGGCTTTACTGGCCATAGGGTTGTAAGGTGCAATCACCGGGCCGGTCAGTGTCCTTAAGAAATGGGCCGGTCCGGAAGTTTTTTTTTTTTTAATTACCCATAAGTTTACATAGGGTAATAATGAAAGTAATGGATTCAGTAAAAGAAAAATTTCAATTTTTTTTATTCTTCTTCTTTTTATTATTATTATTATTATTTTGCATTTCTCTAGTTTTTGGAACATCTTGGGTTAACTAGAAGTGTGGAACATCGCACAACTTTCAATTACACTAAAATACTGACGAGGATTTGTGCCATTTACAGTTTAAGTATTTTCATCATTCATTTAGCAAAAATGGCTAGTATGGCGATATTTTTTGCCATAATTTTCTATAGGTCTTAAAAAAAAACTGCCAAAATTATAATTTGGGCGATATACTTTTCGATAGTTCTTTTATTATCCTTTCTTATAAATGAAACTAAGGAGAGAGGAAAAAACGATCGTTGATGAGGTATGCTCAAGGAAAGAGAATTATGTGTTAAAGGCATTCGCTTTTCAATTTTTTGAGCCATCAATGCATTTTTATGGGAATTTTGGAGGTGGAGATGTTTAGAATACCTTAAGAGGCATTATCACAGCGATTTTGAGCAAAATCGCTAGAGCCGTTTTTTTAGCAAATGCTAAAAAAACATGATTTTTTTCAATGGCAGCTACCTTATCCGCATGCGCAATTTTGACGAAAACCTTAATTGTAGGTTCTTCGGTCCTCACCAAATTTGAACATCGTAGTTCAATTTGTTCGGGAGCTATGCTGACCACGTACACACATATACACCAGACAGACATTTTTGTAGATCATTTTTTTTTTAAATCAGAATGTTCCAAAACGTGGTGAAATGCAAAAAAAATCGTGTTTTTTTTACCGGATACTAATCTTCCATTATACCCTATGTATACATATGGGCAATTGTAAATAAAAAGTGTTCTAGAAAAAATGTTTCTCTATGTCTCTGTGTGGTTAGCATATAACACCCGAACGGATTGACCTACGACGTCCAAATTTTGTGTACAAGTTAGCAGTGGCCATGGGACCTATCATTAGGTTTTTGGGCACTACGTAGCTGCTATTGAAAAATTTATGTTTTTTTACAGTTGACCCCCCCCCCCCCCCAAAAAAAAAAAACGTGTCTCTAATGATTTTGATCAAAATCGCTGTGATAATGCCTTTTAAGGTGTTCTAAACATTTCCACTGCCGAATTTCCTCTTGCAAATGCGATAAAGGCATAAAAAGGTGAAAAATGAATGTATTTAACACAAAGTTATCTTCTTTTGAGCATCGCCCATCAATGACTGTTTCTTCTGTGTTCTCTGCGATTCGTTCTCTAAAAGATTAATTGTTATGTAAACCCTTATTATTAGAACTTATTATTTGAACCCTTACTATTAATTTTCTTGGCTATATCTGTACACAATAAGGTTAACTATCATCAAACACTCCATCCCACTGTCTAGAAACAAAATTCTTTTTTCGTCGTTTATACAACCTACCTCACTCCTATGAGGATATTTTAACATTCTGTTTGTGAAAAACAAAATTAGAAGGTCAGAACTACTTATGTTTGAAATTTCAGAGTTATACACTTACTGGAAGCTACTTTGTATAGAAACTTTAAGAAATTAAAAAACTTATTAAAAAAAGCTAACAAAAATTTAAACATTCTGTTTATCAAAAGTATAATTAGAAGATCATAACTTCTTATATTCAAAATTTCAGATCGGTACGCTCATTGGAAGTTACTTTGTAAAAAAAAACTTTAAACAAGTTTTAAAAAAAATAATTAAAAAACGCATTAAAATTTTATCATTCTGTTTGTCAAATGCACATTTAAAAAGCCAAAGCTACTTATGTTTAAATTTTCAAAGTCTATGCATATTGGAAGTCACCTACTAAAACGCCATGTATGATATATTATCACTTTAGATTTAATTTTTCTAATAAATATATTAGTTGTATACCAGAACATTCTTTATTTTGTATTTTAGATTTTTTTTTTTTTTTTTTTTTAGTTTTTGCAACAAACTATCAATGAATTATGGAAATCAAGTTCATTTAAAGGAACTCTAAATAGTAGGGACAGAGAACATTTGATATAATCAAAGTAATTATTAGAACAATTCCATTATTATAATAACGAATTAAACGTATTATTAAAATTAATAACATAATTATTGGCATTATTTTCTTATTAACAATAATTATTAAAATTTGATTAATAATTATATTGAAAATTTGGGCAGGCATAAATCTAAAATCACCGGGCCGATTTTATGTCCCAGTACGCCCTGCACGAAGAGCATGATGTATGTAAAACTATTCTTTTGTAAGAGTGGAATTTTTTCGCTAAAAGGTTCAGCAAGAAGAATCTAACTGCCAAAAATTCAGGTCCTCTCTACGACAAAAACTAAAAGATAAGATACAGATCGGCTCAGTGAACGAAAAAAAGGCCTATCTTCATAACTCACGTATGAATTATCAGCGGCTTCCCTACCTTCCTCATCGGGCATCTAGCACTCGCACAGTGTTTCAAATGTGACAAAACCTGTATGAAGAAGCACCTCTCATGTCCATCATATCTGAAGCCGCTGGAAGCGAATAAGGCGTGAATATCTTACTTTTGAAGGTGTGCTCACTGTAAAACGAAGCCGGAAAAGGATGTCATAAACAGAACAATGTATGTGATTTGTCTTTTGCCTGAAGTTAATGCACACACATGTATATCGTATGAACAGGTTTTAGCTTCAAGCTAATTTCGTGTTTGATCAATATAACTATTATGTAACAGATCCGTTCGTGATACTCTCATAGCTGCCAAAACTAATGACAATGAACACAAATTCATTTTATTAAGTAGCATTTTCCTACATGAGTAGGAAATTAGTAATTCATTAATTTCAACAGTAATTTGGTACACGTAAATTCATGGCGTATATTTTTGAACACTGAAATAAAAAAATAAATAACCTTTTACACGCATGAAATTAAAAGAAAATAATACCTGACAACCAGTGCATAACCTCATTTGTTTATAAATGAATTTACATTGTAACACATAGAAATGTTTTATACCATTGATCTCTAACTTCTAATTGATGCATTCTTTTTATCTGACTTGCAAAAAGATAAGGCTTAGCCATCAACAATATTAGACCAAATTAGTTCATAAGCATGGGGAAGCGTGTGTTAGTAAGCAAAAGCACCACAGAGCATAACATTAATTCAGCTGTTTTCATCTGCTTACAGAGCAGAAACAGCTTATGAACTAGTTTTCTAAACCCTGAATATAAAAACCGTCAGTAGTATCCAAACAGTTTCCAATCAAGGGTGGAATATACTATAATTAGCGAATGGTAACTGAGACTTTAAGGACATCGCTAGATTCGTTCATTATTAGAAGAAACTTGAATGAAACTGATGCTGCCCTGGGAAGATACGGAGGTTCTCTAGTAAGGAACTACTACCACATCATCAAGATGACGGCCGGTGACGTCATAAAACGGTTTCATTTCCAACTGTGATCACAATTCAGCTAATAAGTAACATTTGCACGCCTTGTGCAACGGAAGAAAAGTGCATTTCTTGACACCGCGTAGTCTATTACTTCGCGTGTTCTGCATACGTGTAGTTCCAAATGAAGGTGCTCCCCGCAGGCCCCTTTGATTAGTGGCCCTGGGCCGTTGTTGTTTATGGAGATCTGTCTTGCCAGAAAGGAGGGCTTTTGGGGTGGGCCGAGTTTGGGCCACCCACAGGACTACTTGCTCCCACGCATGGCGAGGCGTACATCACACGAAGGGCACAACCCATCCTCTTCTCTTAAAAAAGGCAGATGGAATCAACCACAGTAATGAGTAGTTCCTTTTGATATTTCGACTGGCTCAGCAGGTACTGGCCACCTCTAGCAGTTGTATGCTAACAACGCCGAATGCCGTCCACCACTACTTCTTGGTCGGTTGTGCTTATTATCACAGCGGGATACAGATACCACAAGCGGTTTTTCTGGGTTGAATTCCTCAGTGAACTGCTGCTGATTTTGATATTGCTCCTCCCTATAAGCGTCAGCTGCTGGATTTGGCAATGCTTTATTGAAGGCGGAAAGAAAATGTTGCAATTGGTAGTCGTATATTCATAAACATATATATTTTCAACGAAAGAGCCCCGTCGAAAAAATCTGAGATTTAAACAACTAGTGCTATGCATAGCACATTTGAAAGCTTACAAGGTTAGCATGATCAACTTATTTGTTAAAAGTTATTTAAACTCCTTTACTGGAAATAGGTGGGAGATTGAAGTAAAGTATTTCTGTATATTTTTTTTTCTACCCCTTATTTATGTCCTTCAGTTTAGAGAACTTTCATTATATCATCAAAACTTTTCCATATTTTAAGTTCATTAAATATTCAATGAATCTTGAGCAGGATTATAGGGGAAAAGTCAGTTCATTAGTTTCAAAATTTGCTGATGATTGGTGATTTTAAAGCTTCTTTCTCAGCAGTCGAATTAGGGAGGGAGAAGTAAAGAGGGGGACAATTTCAAGAGAGTGAATTAACCTTCGTGTGTGAATAGTGATTGCCATTCATTTGATAAGATAACTTTTAATGTCAATAATTGTGATAGTTTATTTTGTAAATTATTGAAGTAAAATTTTTCATGTGAAATTAAATATTAAAAGAAATTGAAGTTAAGACAATAAATAATTTCAGACAAAATTCATTTAACAAGATTTTAATAAAATTACAATCAATGAATATACATACATATTTTCAAAGAACCTACTAACTCGTTTTCAGTATTACCAATTCTTCATGTAATAGAGTTGGATTCTAATTTTAAAAGTGTTAGTGGTGGTAAACTCATTGTTATAGTTGCATTCACTTTTTTATTAGTTATAACTTCAAAACAGTCTTACATTTTATCATTAAAAATTAGTTTGCAGTTTTAGTATAAAATTTGAATGTTCGCCAGTTATAAGAACATATTAATTTGAAAATTTCAATATTTTTTTTTAATGTATATCTATAATTCTGCAAAAATCAGATCAAAATAAAAATTAAATTTAATATTAAAGTTCCACTGAAATGTAAGCTCACCAACTTTCAGTAAATTTTATTTCATAGATCCTTCATATGAATATAATACAAATATAGTATACATGTATATAGTATACACAAATATAGTATATTGCCTATAATTTACAACAAACATAAATCAGTCTTCTTTAATAGTAAAAATGGAATGAGGATAGCAAGTCTTCATGTATACTATATTTGTATTATTCTAGTTTTAAAGTAGAATATAATTACGCAATATTAGGTTGTTGTTGTTTTTTAAAGAAATGCTAGGCGTAGAATATGATATACTTACGATTTCTAAGTGCTATTTTTCATAACTGGTTTTTATTCTCGGCAGTTTTTCTTACTAAATACTTCTTTATAGAAAGTGCAATACAAACAATCAACTGAAGTATATTTCAACAGTATAGATAACAAATATATCGTGTCTATGATTTCACATTATCAATTGTCTCTTTTAAAAAATCCACTTTGACACATCTCTCTTTTGAAATTTGAAGCGAATATATGTAAGCAAAATATAACTGAAAATTATCAAAGATTCACCCAACTTTCGCAGTTTACTTTGAGCCTGTTGCCTTTGAGCATTTAACGATCATGAAATCATAATTATGAATTTTGTGCACCAAAACAAAAATTTGAACATTACTTTGGTATTTAATTAAATGTAAATGTATACTCTAATTATTTAAAAACGCTATTTGTTGCATTTCATTTTGTTATAAAGTGAAATTCTATAAAAAAAAAATAAAAAAATAAAAAAAATCGCAGAGATAGCCATATGGACAAACAGAAAACCGAAAAAATCGCTTATATTTCTATAAGGAAATAAAATTAATTGTTTTACTTGAACTGTTAACTGCACTTTATTTATAGATAAAAAAAACTATTCAGCTAACTTAATCGTGATTGCTTTTGTATTCAAACGTATTTTCATACTTTTTAATTGCAAAACATAAAATTATAAAATTGATCAACAATGACTTCTTAAGATATTGATCTAAGAAATGATGAGTTACTTTGATCATTTATAATTTTTCACTGAACAATCATTATAAATGAAAACTAAATTAAGGTTCTTTTACAAATAATATTGCTGACTCAGTGAAAATAACATAAGTAGAAATTTTACAATCTATGCTTTTTGTCTGGAAATTTATTTTGGTATATCTTCTTAGGATATGATTGAAATAGCATCATATATGAACATACTGAAACAAATATTCAAATTCAGATAAAGAGTTATAAGCATACTTACTCCAAGAATATCTATTTTATTCCAACAGATTTATTTTTCTCTTGAAACTGCATAAATTTTACGACAACGAATATGTTTTTTATTAGTGGAAAAAGTGGTATTTGTCTAAATCATATTATAAAAATAAATAATAAAGTTTTTTTTTTTTTTTTTAACTTAAAGTGATTTCAAAACTGAATGTATGGTTTGATTAAAATTATTAATTTATTATTTTTAATGCAATTATAATAAATTGTAGATTATAATGTGTAATGTAATCTTTAAAACCTGGTCTTTGTGCCATTAACATTTTCATAAAAACTATTTTAAATCCGAAAAAATAAATAATGTAAAACTACTTTCAAAATAAAGTGATAAACCTTAAAAAAATTCTTCTTGTGGATTGATCTGAGAAATACTTCATTGTGTTAAATTGCAATATTTATTAGAAATACAATTTAAAATGAAAACTACACAAACGTTTCATAATAATCCTCATATGCGCTTCGTAACCAGCTACAGGATAAACATTAAAAAAAAGTAATTAGAAGTTTCCATGGGACTTACTGTAAGAATGAAAGGTTAAAAAGCTGAGGGAAAAACCCTTTATTACACACAACTCATTTGATACGTCTGGTTATTAACATAAATCATACCATAAATAATTTCCTGCAAACAATGAGGCACAGTCTGTTGAGAAAAGTATTTCAACTGTGTGTTTGCTTTCGTTTTTAATGAGGAAAGATTGAAATGAAACACTGTTGTAAAAAAAATGGGCATACCAGGAAGAGAGAAAAAATCTTGTGCACTCTAGATCTCAAAGGCCAGTTGCATTGAAGGAACTATTTGTCTATTCTTAAAATTAGAGAGGATCTTTTATTTGAGTATAAACTGATACTCTCTCCTACCCATGAATTACTTTTATTACAATCTTCAGTTTAGGTTTCGTTTTATATTCATATAGCACCGCAATTATTGTTAAGAATTGTTTTGCAATATATGCCCGATAGATGGCGCTTTTGTGTAATCAGAATATAACCGTTTTGTATCAAATTATTAGAGTGTTAGACATGTACAAATAAAGACGTAGCCAAGAAATTGGGAGTTGCGTTTTCCCTTGCATGGGAGGAAAAGGTACATCGACTTAAAAAAATGGCACAATTATGCGGTAGAAGGGATCGTTTTATTTTTACATTTTCGATGTACAAATACATGTAAGAAAATAACAACTCGAATATATTCTAACCCTGTTAAGCTACGTAATATGATTCTTTTAAATTAAATACTTGAAATTGTTTGATACTTAATCATAATTTTAATTAACTTATAAATATTATTTGTACTTATTCCATAATCACTAAGATAGAATGTATTGCTAATTATGGCTTGATAGTTAAAAAAAAAATACGAATTCCAAAATTAATATCCATGAGTAAATTTTGACAACTTAATGCGTACAACAGCAGCTTTTCAATACCTTTAATTTGTCATGTTTATAGAAATAAAAGTTTTGGAAAACAGTAATTTTATTATTTGACAATTTATTTAATAACTTAAATACAAAGAGAAAAAGCAAAACGAACAAAGGGAATTTACGTAAACGTATTTCATTAGCTAAATGGGAACTTCATTCGGTCTACTATACTAACATCCCACGAATTCAAAAATCAATTTAAACTTAAGAAAATGAAAAAAAAGAAGAAAAAAAAGACCTTTTTTTTTTAAATCTGGATCTAGTAATAATTATGAAGAACAAATTTTAATTGAATTAAGAGGCGATTAAACAGTTATAGTTTATTTTAGAATGTAATTTAAATAGGAAGCTTGTAAAATAAATCTGTAATCAACTAATTAAATAACATTAAGCCTTTCTGTATGTTTTTGTTATTTGGAAATATGGTTTTATGATAACTTCATTTGATTATCATCTACCTCCTAAACTTAGAATCAAATTTCAAAAAATTTAGGATAAAAATGGTGTTTTGATATTTTTGAAAAGAAAAAGTATGATGTAATGATAGGAAGATAGTATGCATAGAGTGCCTATAAGGGAGCTCTTTATAGGCACTCTAAGTATACTCAATGTGTAGACTTCATTTTCTTTCTTGTTCAAAAGAATTATCTTTTGCTTAATTGAAAACTAATACAACTACACTGTTAAAAATTTTGGTCCACCTTGACCAAAAATTGGTTCCCATTTAGCTGCCACCAACATGTGGTGCTTAGTTTCACGATTTAATGGTGCAACCTCGGACCGTAAGCACCATTAAATCGCGAAACTAAGCACCACATCTTGGTGGCAGCTAAATGGGAACCAAATTTTGGTGCATGGTGGACAAATTTTTTTAACAGTGTAAACAGAATTTGAAGCTGAAAATTTGATTACTGCCTCCCGATTTTCTTTGTATTTTTTATGGAAATTTTTATTATATTTCTTTTCAAATCGTGACTTTTTTTAAAATAAAATCTGTTACATATTTTTTAGAAAATAAATATTTGTCAACATTACCAAAAGATATTAGCCCCCAAGTAATAGAACAAAAACAACACAACATGTTTTAAAAATAAAAAAAAAATACTTGTATAACCTTCATTTTGTATATTTAAAACATCAAATAATAAAATTAAAAAATGTCCTTTTAATAACTCAGAAATACTTCTAAACTGCGAAATACAAAAAGAAGAATGACTTATAACTATTAAAGGCAGATAAAAATTAATAAGAAATTCTATCCTAAAACATTATTTTTTAACTCATTATAGGTATCAAGAATAAATCAAAAAACCAATTTCAGTTGTATGTATAAATTAAAAACTTATCTATATTTCTATATCACAAAGTATAAAACATATAACCAAACTTATTGGTTGTTAGTAATAGATTTGAAATATTCGCAAAGCATAGTGCTATGTAATTTTAACTAGTGATAATGTGAAATCATTGAAAATTTGTTAAATGCAAAAATTGAATAATTTTACTAAAGATAGATTCAAGTAATCAAATTTTCAAACACAGAAATTTTTATGTGTTAACAATTAAATTTTAAATGTTCCAACTTTTATTTTTGTTTTATTAATTCCTTTATTTTTAAAATAACTATATTTGTGTCAAACATTTTTTAAGTAAACGTCACGTCTTCTACATATTAGACTAGCTTAGATTCACGATAAATGATCTAATTGTTAAAGGATTTAAGTATGGCTTTTTTCATTAATTTAAATTTTATACTTTTGTTTACTTATTAAATAGTGTGGGTGGGATGAAAAAAAATTAATTTTTATTGGAGCATTGTAGTGCGGAAACTTGCCTCCAGAGTAGATAAGTAAACTGCAAAAAAAAAATTAAATCTGCGGTAGCGCATCGACCCTAAACTTAGGGATAGATTTTAAGCAATCAGAAAAAAAAGGTTTTTGCTTAAATTCAAATTTTTAAATTTTTTTAAAAAATGTTTAATTGTTATTATTATTGCAAAATACTTTATTAACAGCTTTAAGTCTTTTATTTAATTTCTTTTTGAATCATGAAATGAGATTTGCTTGATATTTTAGATCTTGAAAAAGTGTTGATCTTATGAAACCATATCTGGAATCGGAAAAGACAACTTTTTATGATGCTTTATGATGCGCATCGTTCCAGTGCTTGGGTGGAGCGATGTCAAAGAAATTTGTTAAAGTTCCATTCAGCCACTCTTTCATCTGTTAGGATTTAAAACCAAATCTTTTGATCGCTGGCTTTTCCCAGAAAAGGTGGTGATGAAATTGTAGTAGTGTCTCATTGAATCATTTCGTTGTGATCTGTAGCTTGGAAAAGGATTTTGTATGTTTGGAAACTCAAAATGGAATTTCTTTTAGAAGCTAAGTTTCTAGCCTTTATAATTCTTCTGAAACATAATTGTCTTTTATGATTCCTTTTATCAACTATCACACTTTCTGGATAGGCAACATTTTTCACTCAATTTAAATTTTTTTTTCTCAAAACGTTTCTCTCAATTACTAGATCAATGAGTTTTAGCAAAATTTCTTGCAGGAATCTTGACAATTCAATAACTTCAAATAAGTGTTCTGGTCTATTTGTGAAGTGTTTACTTCCTTATATTAAACCATACGAGACTATATGATTTAAATATTAAAGAAAAAAAGATATTGCGTTCATCTCTCTCTATTGAGTTTTCAATACTTAAATACAATCGGAGAACTCTGCTCGCCGTTGTTAACCATCTTGAATGAGAAAGTTGACCTGGTTCACGAATATATAAATCTGTAGGACAGCTACCTGATTTTTTGTAGTACTTATAACCAGCAGGTATTGTTGAGCTTTGCTTAAAATTTTCCGGTCAGTTTCTGGAATCACACATTCAATTCAGTCAAAATTTACCACTGTGAGTTTCTCACATTACTGAGCTGTGTGCCAATCGGATTATAAAATTATTTTAGTCCAGTCATTTCAACATTTATTGTTATTTGAACAAATTTCGGAATGGTAATTTTTTTAAGTGTAACAAGTGTAAGGGGTACACAACCTTAGTGTCTTTTTACTTTTTTTTTTTTTTTTTTAATTTGGCTGATATCACACATTTTCCAACCCGTAATAGTAATGGTGTCATCACATCCAAAAACATCCAGTTCATGAGACGAAAATCTAGTTTCAGTCAAATAAAAAACAATGCTATTGGTAATGTTTTGATTAGATCCAGAAGAGAGTAAACCTTACCAATGAACATGGAACCTGGTTTTTAAATTCTAAAAGAAATTTTATTAGGAGTTTCCAACCACCCAAAATCAATTTCCTAGCTACAGATCACATCGAAATGATTCAGTGGGACACTATACTATTTCACCATCACCTTTTCTCCAGTTTGAGGTTCAAACAGAGGGAACAGAGGTTGAGTGGAACTTTGGCTAATGTGACCCATGTCACATCCAAGGTCCAAAGATGGTTTTATGAGAACAACACTTCTTTTAAAATCTAAAATGCCAATTTCTCAAGCAAATCTCATTTCAAACTTCAAAAATACATTTAAAGACAAGTAAATGAATTAAATCTATTAATAGCATATTTTATATGCGAAAAAAAACTGCATTTTTTAAACAAATTGGTGAATTTTAATTTAAACAAAAACTTGTTTCTGGTTGTGTAAAATTTTAGTTTGTAATGAAATATAGTCATATTTCAATACAAACTTAATTTTACACAACCAGAAAAAAGTTTTTATTTCAATTGAAATTAGTCAATTTTTGTAAAAAAGCGTTTTTAATAGTGTAATACGCACCTAATAATTTGTAAAATGTATTATTTTTTTTCATTTATTTTTATATTTACTTTACTTTATTCTACTAAAATATACTTATATTTACTTGTCATAGAAGTTATTTTATTTTTTTTTATTTTTTTTGCATTTATTAGAAAATTTATGAAAATCGTATATTTTTTCAAAGTTTAGGGTCGATAAGCTACGCATCCCCCCCCCCCCCCCATTTTACTTATCTACCCTAGAGACAAGTTTTTAGCACTATAGCGTTTAAAATTTTTTTTGTCCTACCCTATTATCAAAACAGACTTATTTAATATAATTTTTTCAAAAACCTTTAAATAACCATCATATTACATATTAAGTGTAAGATGAAAGTTTGAAAGGCTACACCTTAGTTAATAAAGTATTAGGGCAGTTAAAAAAAGATATAATATTTTGGGTACTTTAAAATGAAAAAAAAAAAAAAAAATGCAATCACAGATGTGCTTCTTTATTTTGTTATTTTATTAAATTAGCACATAGAATAATTATGTTAACTTTACAATCTATTGTTGTTGCATAAACTTACATACCTTCTTCTTCAGTCACGAAAAGTTAAACCTGCAACAGAAAAGTTATTAGAAATGTGCAAAAGAAAATGTATAATTTTATAACCTAAATTGCATGTTATGAATTTGTCGTAACATGTAAACGTTAGTAGGTAACATTAATTAGATGAATACATAATTTTTAGATATTATATGAATCAATTTGAAAAGGAACATGTAATTAGCTTTGCAAAACAAGACAACATGTTTTTGGATAGTAAAATCTATATGCAAACATGTTCATTGAATGGTTTGATTGACTGTGAATATTCCACAGCCATTCGAAATGTTTCATGAGTGTGTATAAATAAGGGTTATTAATATAAAAATAGTATAATCGTATTTATACAAGCTAAAGTGTGAGAATTAGTGATGAGTGATTGAGTAAGTCAGGGCTTTGTTTTTAATAATGAGATCTATATCAAAGTTATTCCTTTATAGTTTGATTTGGATTTTCTTCCGATTGAAATTTTTGGGTTTCAATATTTACTAATCTAAACGTCTTTAAATCAAAATTAGTTTGCAGAAGTTATAAAGTGAAAAAAAAAAAAAACTTTCATTTTAAGCCATTTTCCTTTTAACTTTATTTCTGTTTGAACGTTAATAAAGAATTATGATGTATTATTATTATTCATTTTCAAATTACTCAAATTTGATCAAACATCCATAACTACTTTAATGAAAATAGAATAAACAATATTTGTCTAAAAAGTGTTCAAATTAAATTAAGTTTATGTGCGAATATGTATATATTGTAAGTAAGTTGAGTAAAATCACAAACTTTTTAAATAATATTAGTGATACAATTAATTTTTATTATTAGAAAAACTTGCTTTATTAATATATAACATTATTTAAATTTAAGTACCAAAAACATAGATCACCAAAAAAAAATTAATTTTCGTAAAAACTATTATAGTCACTTGTTTAAATTTATTTTTTGAAATTCTAGTTTTTAAATAAAAATAAATATTTTTCTTTGCACTCAAAATTGGTTTTGTTGAAATTGGGAATGGTGTTTATAATTTTGTGTTTTGAAGCAACAGTGTTTATAATTTTTGCGTTTCATAAAAATTTAAAAAAGAAAATAATTCCCAAAATCACCGATTAAATTAAAAAAGTGTCATGCAATGTTTAAAACTTGTTTATATTTTGTATGGATTCCTTACACCATTCAACCATCTAATCAATTATCCTCTACTTATATAGGTATTCACTAACAAGATATAAACACCACTTATATATAAAAAAAAAACATAATCAGAAAAGTTTTATGCCAAGAGACTTGATAATTATAAATTATTTTATAAAGGCACACACTTGTACATATTTCAAAATCATCGTTTTATAATCCGAACTTATTCAACTATAGACCATGGGAATATATTATTTACACAACAAAAAATTAAAAGGGTAAATTGCACGAATAAGTAAAGTAATTTCAATATGCACTTTTTTTATTTCTTTAAAAAAAGATTCTAATTATTTAAATTAATTTCATCATATCTTTTTGGTTTAAAAATGGAATGCCTATTATCTTAACTCTTTATTTTTAGTTAATTGCTTGAAAATAATTATATTTGATTTGAGAATTAGGTTTTTTTTTTTTTTTTTTTTTTTTTAAATAATTTATAACATTCCGAAGTTCATATGTTTTTATAAACCATTACCCGTTTTTTCCATCCCTTCTAACCCCTAAAATAATTTCGCTGCGTCGAGCTTCTTTTTGCTGATCCTCAGAGTAAATAACCTCATTACAAATTAATTACATCTGTTTCTTCGAATTAAGAGACATAAATATAAAAACAACTTGGCAATCTTTAAAGAAAGGTTGCAGGGTTTCTCCCTCTAAGCAATAATTCAAACACAGCCTGCGTTCCCTTTTCCTAATTTCTCTCTTTGTGTTTCTGAATGTCATTTTCGAGAACAATGCAGTGGTCCGTAAGGGAGGAGATGGAGGGGGGGGGGGATAACCAATGAAAAGGGAGAAACGGGTTCACCCCCCCCCCCTCCCGTCTCCATACACTTCTGTCTTCTGTGGGGGCGCTATTCCCCTTCTCCCCTTTTTCAGCACTTGAAAGAATTACGAATTGCCATATTTGGCTTAGTATCTCTTAAAGTATTTATTTGACATTTAATTTAAAACCTCTGTGAATTATTTGAATAAATGAAAAAGCAGAAACTCAATTCTGGGCAAGATTCAAATGCTAGAGTCTTTGTAGTTGACATAATCCGAGATTTCGTGGATTTTTAGGTCTGATTTTTTCGTGGTTGTTGTCTGATTTTAAGAATTAATGTGAATTTGGTTTTTTTTTTTTAATTTTATTTATCTTATCTAATTTATTAATGAAGTAATGTGAGTTTCAAATAATAACACATATCTGGAAAAATACATATTTTATTTAAATATAATAGGATATATTATTTCTTGTGCATGTTTATTTTTTTCCCTTTTTGCTGGAGGGGATGGGGGGGGGGGGGGACTGATGAAAATTTTAAATGAGAATATTAAGAATTCCTGAACAGCTTCAAAAGTAAAGAACAGTTTGTATTTGAAGATGCATTAAACCAATTCTGAAATTCAACTCTCAAACACACCATTTAAAAATAGAAAGATAACACGAATTTTACGATCGACATGCTAATTCGGTATATATATATATATATATATATATATATATATATATATATATATATATATATATATCTTTGAGCGAATGTATATGCTATTCTAAAAATAAATAATTATCTTCACAAATTCGCTGCATATTTTCACGATATTTGATAAGTCATTTGGTTAAAAAAAAAAAATATTATTCAAGGATTTAATCAGTGTCCAATGCATTTCATCAAAATGGTAAAACCACGTTGATTCACATAGGAATATTTTCTTCTTAATTACCATATTTATATCCATTTAAATAACTATTTAAAGTTCACTTGATTGATAAAACTTGTTTAGTTTAGTAAGAAATTTATTGATTAGTCAACTTAAAGAAATTTTAAATATTTCGTGATCAATTAAAAGACATTAAAATCATCAGTGATCTTCCCTTCTTTTTCATAACATTCATTGTACAGCGAACGTCATTAAATTCTTATTTGAAATATAGAAATAAGAGCCAATTTTGGCGAGGTTGTGGAAGTGGCGCCGAACTGGCGACATGCCCGCGCTCTGATGCAGTAACCTCATTTGAAATGCCGTCATAGATTATGATAGCGCATCGAGGTGGGTTAGATTTGGGGAGAGGCATGTAGAAAATGCATTAGGTATGCTGTAAAAAAGAAATGGTCTAATTTGACACCCCCTTGCCGCTTTCTTTTTCTTTTCTTTATTTAAATATTGCTCTAACAACCTGGTGTATTTGATCATTGGAGGCTCTTTAGATAGGACATGTTTAAGGTCATGGTATCAAAGTGCGTTTATAAAAGAATTATTATTTGCATGTCAAGGATGTTTTTGAATTTATGATGTAGTGGAATATCATAGTTTTTTTTTCGGTAGGGTACCTTATGACTAAGACATGTTCTCCTAATGTGTTGAATAAAACCCAAGACCAAATTCCAAGTTTTAAATACACTAAGATGCCATGCAAGAAATGTTTGAAAACACATTTTTGAAAAGTAATTTAATTATGAATTTTTCATCCGTATCCTTAAGAAATCTCAATTTAGAAAATGAAAACCAAACGAACCCTGTAAAAAATAACATTCAGACACAAAAGAAACATTGAGGAATATACCTGTTGCAAATTAAAGTCTGGAGACGCTAGAGTAACTTTTAAACGGGTAAAACGTGAATTGTGAGCGAGTTATACCTGTATTTAAACAAGTCTATAAGAGTAACTGTAGGGCCACTTGAGATGCAAAAGTTCGATACTATCACAAAAACTGTGAAAGATAGCGAAAAGTAAATTACTAAACCTTACATTGGACTCGATTTAGTTTGATATAATATATCATATGTAGAAAACACTTAATTAGAAACCCTGAAATGTAATCTGCAGCCAATCGTATGGCAGAAGTGTAGTATTATAAGTCAGATTAAGCCTTATAATGTACATTTACTTACTAAAATGACATCTGTGAGCAAAGTAAAATTTACTGTAACAGGCAAATTATTGCATTAACAATATATTTCCATTAAGAAAAAAATTCTCTTCATTAACAGCAAAATGCACTCCAGCATTCGAACATGCAAAGACATCATTTTGCATTCTTTTTAACATGTATTTTCATTTCCATATGCTTAAAAGCCAATAAGTTAAAAACCTTTTTTTTTTTTTTTGTAAAGGGATCACGTTTAACATATTTTTAATTTGACGCCTATATATATACAAAACATTTAAAATTGGGATTCTGGAAGCAGTACCGACTTATTCGGTAACCCCCTCCCCCCCCCCACTCCCCTTTCTCCTCTCATGCTAAAGAGAGAAAAAAATGCCACCTCCCAAGCCTCAGATAAGGCCTTAAAAGTAAAACCCGATAAAGGCACATCGGGGTGAAGTTTCATTTAGAAAAGAAATCTCATTTTTTTTTTCTTTTTGTAAAAGAAGCGCAATAAAATCCTCCTTCCCGCAATATATGCACGCGAATTCAAACCGGCCTTCTTCAGATGACGTGATCTTTCGGTCTCCATGGCAACCGGGACGTGCTTTCCTTAGTAACGGTTGCTAAGAGGTCTCTGACGCGAGCACGTGCGATGGATTCCCAATGGACAATGCCCATGGCCCCCGCGCGGATTAATCCTCGCAGGATTCCCGGAGCACGTTTTCCCGGAGTTCTCAGGATTCAGTCCCTGATAGTTTATTTCATGGGAATTAGGCAGAAAGAAAAGGATCTCCTAAGCAGCCCGCATGGGCTACATTTAAACGGGTATCACAGGAAAGCCTACTTAGTGGGAATAAATAAAGGGGGGGGGGGGTAAGAGACCAAATACAATGAAACTTTTTTAAGAAGCTTTTCGAAATTTAATAGTAGAGTTAGTAAGATTAGCGATGAAATTTTATTAAAGGTGTTTCATTTTGATATTCGCAGTGTGACGAATTAAAGTAAAGTCCCATTAAATATCTAGTTAATGTAATTTTTTTTTCAGTGTACAGTGTTGTAATTTAATACAAATGAAAAGTTAAGTTTTCAACACAAGAACGTACCATCTAATTTGCACGTTTCTTTTCTTTTTTTTTAAATTACAAAAAAGTGCGTTATTTTTCTCACAAATCATATTAATTTTCTTTTCTACAATGCAATTAAACATATAATTTTAAAAAAAAAGAAAAGAAATTTAAATGTGTCCAAAGTAGTTTTGATATTTAAGCTTAAAAGATATATGTAGAGAACATTCGTCAAGTGAGTATTTAATAATTTGATAATTTATTATTTTTTGCAGTCTACGCAAGAAATTAAAAATATTTATTACATTAATCTTTGATTTCAAACGTAAAATATCTGAGATGAAATTTGTAAAAGAACTCCAAAAAAAAAAAAAAAAAAAAAAAAAAAAAATGTTTCAATAAAAACTTGGTACAGTAAAAATATGCAAACAATCCGTTTTTGCAATAAGAAAAAAAAGAAAAAAAATTTAAATGACTTAAACATTTTAAATGATTACACTGCTTTAATACACTGCATTTTAAATGCTTTTACTGTCTATAATATTTGTGGTGGGAACATGTTTATTAAGAATATTTATGTGTAAATTTAAAACCTTTGGAAGTGTTGTAGAGTGCAAAAAACATTATTTCAACCTCTGGTAAATATTTCAGGTCTTAATTTAGATATTATAAGCTCATGATTATGATACAAATGATTCTTTTTACAAGAATCCTTCAAAAATTAAAGATGAATCCACACCATAGAGGACAAGAAATAAAGCTTACTTTTATTCATCTGTACTTACAATCGATTTGACTCGCAATTACAATAGAGAAAAAAATTCTGTTGAAATACAAAAAACTGTGAGAATAAATAAAACATTTTATTATTATTTTCATTCGAGGTTCTACAATCGCATATTTTAATCTTAATATGCGCTACTATTTTATATTTTTTATAAATTATAACGTTTAACGAGTATCATTATGACAACAACTCAAGCTTTTGACATTAGAGTACGTACCAATATGGCGTTTAAAATCAAATGAACGCCAAAAAGAACATCAAGGTTGAAAAACAGAATGCTAAATCCCCGTTCAAACTAGATTGTTCAGATAACACGCGCGTTAAATGAACATCACAATATAAAAAACAAAACCCTCATAGATGTCTTCTAATCCACTGCGAGGTCATTTTGATAAAGATTGTTCATTAATAACTCCGACCGTTTCCTAACATCAATAAACATGACACAAGAAAGCGTCCCGCATTATCAGTTAACCGGTCTCTTTAGCTGTGATTGCAATTCGTGCCAAACCGGCAAAACTGTTCCTAAAAAGAAAACCTTATCTGGACGAGTCTATTAAATAGCGGAGACAAACGGAGCAGGGATTAAAGAGGGGGGAAGGTAGTCATATTTCAGAGGGAACGGCTTAGAGCCTTCAAATTATGAGCTCGATAATATCCTCGGCTTCAAATTCAGGATATTTTCTAAGAGATACATTGAGGGGTGAATGAGGGGAGGGTGAAAAAGAGGAGGAAGGTGTAGGGATCATCGCTTTCGTTACATCATATGATAAAGCAAATAGAACTATTTTGGGTGGGCAAGGTTTGGCGGGAAAGCATTTGGGAGTTAGGTTGGCAGATGTTCTTACTAGAAAAATGACATGAATTAGGAAGTGTTTGCTTTTTTTTCCAAAAATGCACGCTGAATCCATATACCTTTGCATTAAAAAACACTTTTATCAAAATTTACCTTATTTTTAAAGGTTGTTACTGTTTCAAACAAATAAACTTATAATAAAAAATAAAAAAATAGAAGACTCATCTGAATAGTATGAATATTAAATATAAAAATGGCTCAGAGAAAAATTAATTTATAAGCTTTTGATTTTAATTTACAATTAAGACTAAGGTAATACTCTAAAAAGTTTTATAAAAAAAAATAATATGTATACTTTTGCAGAGTAAAAAAAATTAAATAACGCTTTTTGAATTTATATAAGCCATTTAGCAGTTTAATTCCTAGTAACAAAAGTAAATTTTGTAGGACATCTTCTGTACACTTGTCCTTATTACATTGCAAACAGGTAAAAAAAAAAAAAAAAAAAAAAAAATGGGCAAAGGTTGATATAAAATATAGGAACATAGCGCATTTTTTGCAATAAATTTCTTTCTAAAGTGTTTTCGAATTTTAAAACTCATTTCCCACAATTCCGTATTTAAATTATTTTTTTTCTAATTATCTTGAAATATCACTTTCCTTATAAATTTTGAACGGAAACTTTTCTGTTGTCATTTTGACATTTATGTATGAATTTTGTTCAGCATTTGTTCAAAGCAAACGAATATTTCTGATAAGGAATGCATATTAAACTTAAGCAAAAAGCTTTGCCCTTATTATTAGTTTGAAGCATGAAATAAAATAATTGTAAAATTTTCCTCTAATTTAAATCGATGATAAATCCCAACCTGCAATCAATTAGGAAATATTATTATTATAGAGTATTCAAGAAAGAGAAATGAAAGAATACATAATTAAAATTAAAAATATGTCAGTTTCAAAATTTCAAACTGCAATTACTTAAGGAAAATATATTTGAAGCATATTTCCAAACAATATCCCTCTCTTATGTTATCAAAATTCCAATGTTCGTTTTCTTTTTTGAGAATTGCCAGAACCTTTTTCACCATTGTTCTTTCCAAATTAAAATTTATGACGTTTATTAAGCTTTCATAATCAACACACTCAGCATAATTTAATACACAAAAAGTTATGAACAATTGGGACCTTAACTCAGTTTATATTTCTTGTTTACATAAAGATTTATGGACTAGAAAAAAAGAAAAAGAAAAAGAGGATTACAAACAATACCATTACAATTTTAAATCATTTTCTTACCAAAATTAAAAATTAAACGATTAAATTCACCACTTAAAGCCAAAGAAAACGAACTGGTTTTATAAAAGTTTCAGGTAGGCCGAAAATGTATTTTTTTCCCTTTCATTATTGTATAATACTTTTTTATTAGTATACCCGTTATTATGTGTTTCGGATTATTCTTAAAATTCGGTTGAAGTTTTAATTGAATTTAAAAATAATTTTCTCTGAATCCAAAAAAGTTCTGTTACCAGAGCGTAATGTTTTAAAATAACCAAAGATCACAGTAATGCTGTTTAATAGATTCTAAATTATTCATCTGAGAATTTTATTTGGCGATGTGAACAAATTCCCACAATCAACACACCTCTTGGCGACCAACTCCATTCTGGCAAACCCCTTTCTCCATGCAAAGGAGACATGCCTTCGTCAGAGCCATCATTTAGATTTGCTCCTCACGCTCCGTGGAGCTGCTTATCACTCCATCACGGCTCCCATCCACTATGTACTGCGGATAATCGAGTGGAGCTAATGTGCAAATCCTACCAACCGAACCACTAGATAAGACCCCAACTACGAATTGTTCACAAGTAACTCGATATGCGAGATAAAGGGGGAGGATTTTTTTTATATATATAATGATGGTGGTCCTATCAACATTCTGCTCTTGCATTGATGGAATGGGGCGTGAGTTCGGAATGTTACTGGCACGCTTATTGCAATTGAGGAATGATGCAAAATAAATTCTGGATTGAGACGTTGTAGCTAGTGTGTGAAGGGTTAGTGCTGGATACTTTTGACAGATGTATTGTTTACGGATCTGAAGTACACTTTAGTACTAGTTAGCTATAGCAGTTGATGGATTGCCTTTTTGATTTTTATAGGAACTAAATGACAATACTGAAATTTAACTTGATAGCTTCAATAATATCTACAACCACGCCTTATAATTTGTAACTTTTTCAGATGACAATGCGCCACCACTTGAGCACCTTTTTCTCCACAACAAGGAGAAAACAGTTAAACAATCATTAAACTGACCAGAATAGCCAGCCATTTTTGGGTAATTTCAATTGTAATATAACCTAACAATCATATTATATTATAATTCATGATCATCTTTTTTTTTTTTTTTTTTAAATTTCATATAAAAAGTTTTACGCAAACTCATAAGCAAGCAGATTTACTTAAAAAAAAAAAAAAAAAAAAAAAAAAAAAAAAACTTAAAAACAACGCTTTTTACTATAAATCGTTTATATACAATTCAAACTTTAATGTGCAATTGCAACTTTTTGAGTCAAGGCAAATTGCCATTTTCTTTAACCACTACGAAGAATACACCCAATTTATTTATTTATTTTTCCCAAAACTTGATTAATTCTTTAAATACAGTCTATCTCAAAACTATAGTCGCAAACAAAATAAAGTAATTGTAAAAACAACGTAGCAAATTCAAAAATAAAAGACATAATATATAAATTATATTTATATAAGTTCTACTAAAAAAATTACCAAAAATAATTACAAATTACAAAAGTTAAAAAAAAAAAAAATTCAGTATCCCATAACTACAGAAACATACACAGTTTTTGAGATTTTATTGACAATAATTAATGAAAACTAATTAATACTCAATGGTACATCTCTTTTTAAGAATGACTTTGAATACATGATCTTGCATTTGATAAATTAACTTTTGCATGAATCTTTGTGGTACGAAATACCACCAAATACTGTGTTCCCGTACATTGTCTATAGTTTCTCCCAAATCTTTTAGAGAAATACTGTGTACCAATATTGTAAACCTTCCGAGTTAACATGCCCCATGTATTTTCCACAGGGATTAAGTCGGACTATTTCTGTTGGCCAGTTCATAACATTTATCTTTTTTCTGAAACCAAGCATTGTCGATTTTGAAGTATGACCTGATACTACAACTTACTGGAAAATCTATCCAATCCTTCATATAAGTTCAGAAAAATATTAAATTGTCTATGAATATGTCTCGCAATACTCCTCATATTTTATTTCTCCCCTTGAAAATCCCCAGAGAAAATTGAAAATAAAATCCAAAACTTCCTCAGAACCTCACTGATTCTTTTCCTTGTTGCCTGTCTGCTGGATAAACACCTTGGTTCCTTTCTTAAGTTGTGTGAGTAACATGGATATCCATCAGGCCAATCTAAATTCCATTTTTTCATCACCATAAATAACACAGAACCACTTTTCACCATAAGACATTTGACCCATTTTAAAAGTCATGTTTTATGTCTTTCCTTTGTACATAGTTTTCATGCTGTTTTAGTATAGACAATATTTCCTGAGTTTTAATTCTTGAGTATATTTTGTGAACAGTATATTTGAAACTATGCAACAGTTGAAGAAATTTGTCACAAAGACATATTTTTGGTTGACGCCATTTTTAATATACTTCTATCTGCTCGATTGCAAGTTTTCTTGGTCTCCCAGTATCTCCCCCCCCCCCCCCACTCAACCCCTCTGTTCTCCTTTTTCTCTCAGTTTTGGATGATAAAACTCCCTAAATTTGTGTACAATTATTTTTAGAATCTGTACACAATTTCTTTAGTTGACCTTCCATCTGTTTTAATCTTTAAAAAAAAAAAAAAATCAGTGTTTCATCTTTGGAAATGTCATTAGCACTTGCCATTGCGACGATGAATTTAAATAGAACTAACAGATAAGAATTTTCAAAATAAAAGCAAATAAAAATAATTCAAAGGTAAACGATTTTATACCAAAATGTTGTTACCAGATATTGATATAAAAATAGATATAAAAATTTGTATTCGGTAGTAAATAAATCACATTTTAACAGAATTTGAATAAAATGTCTATAGTTATGACACACTAAAATTTTTTTTTTTATATATATATATATATATATATATATATATATATATATATATATATATATATATATATATATATATATATATATATATATATATATATATATATATATATATATATATATATATATATATATATATATATATATATATATATATATATATATATATATTTCAATTTAAATACTGGAATTGTAATTTATTCATAACTTTTGGCAGTAGAGCTTATATAAATATAGAATGTTAAATATTGTTTTTCATTGACGAATTTACTATATTGCTTTTACAATTGCAATTTTTTATTTGTGTCTAAGTTTTGAGACGGACAATAAAATGAACTACAACAAGAGAAGGTTTCAATTGTTAAATGTCGTCACATTGTACAAGCATAATTGAGAGCCTGAGAAACAAAGGGGTGCAAGTGATTTTTTTAATGAATGGATATAAGTATGTATTTGAAACAAGAAATATACAAATAAATCAAATATATAAAGAAAATATGTAAAAACAGCTATAGTGATACCTTCATTCTAGAGGTTAGTATTTGAACAACAAATAATTTTCATGGAATTTAATATCAATAAGAAACTTTAAAGTGTAATTTCTCAAAAGTTAAAAAAGTCACTTAGACCCCTTTGCTTCTCAGTCCCTCAATTGAATATGGCTTGATATCTGCATCTGATTTACTGCTATAGATGCGAGTATAAAAGCGGCGCTTTAGTGACTGTCCCTAAATCTTTATATATTGCATTAGAATCGACAACAAGTTTATCTGACAAGTTTCAAATTGACTGATGACGGAAAGTGGAATAATTAGACATTCGAAGATGTTGGCCACCACAAATAACAAACAGTTAGAATAAAGGACTTAAAATAGAGCGTAGGACATTTTATGAAAGAATATTTTTTACCAAAATAAGTAACCAAATTGCAATTTAGTAAATAAAAATTATTTTACTTAAATGTAACTTATATGAACCCCACCATTAAAGAGGATATCCACAAATTGAAGAATAGTCAACAAATGTGATTTTTGATTAAGTCAAAATATTTGTATAAATGATATTATTTATACATTCCTAAAATAATATTTTGTAAGTTTAAAAATTCCTTGATATAAAGGTTTCAATTTTCATATTAACAACTTTGCTCAAAGTTTTATTGGATATGACTTTTACTTCACCAAATTGTTTACAAAGCACGTTTCATTACAAAAACATTACTTCGTTAATCCATCTCAAAAAAATAACTATACACTCTTTTTATATAATATCTTCTTTTCGAAATAAGATTTTAAAAACATTAATTTATATTCCTCAAGTTGCGAAATGACTTGTCCTGATCTTGGGCATCTTTTTATCGGCTTCATAACTATTTTATTGAAGCTTTTAAAATGGTTACCTATTAATAAATTTACGTTACAATTTATCTGATTGAATCATACATTAAAGTACCTAAATTAGAATTTACAAAGAACTTTATTAAACATTATTGGTTATCGGATGTCAAGACAAACTCGTTCAATCAGGTAAGTCAAAATATGTTACAAAATGTATACTGAAAAAATCACAGTAAAAAATAAAAAAAATTACGCACAGAATTACGTTCAAGAAGAACATAAAACAATCAAAGAAAGAAAAAAAAAGACATTACAATCTGGCAACAATATCGGATACAGGCAGACTTTAAATTATTTAAATTGTAAACAACATAATTTATTACAGTAAAATAAAATATAATATTAAATAAATTATATCATAGATAAATTGCTTCTGAAGTAAATATTTCTTAATTGTTATCCTTTTTTAAAACTTTTAAACAAAAGGATTTTGCAGTTTTTCTACATTCACGGTTTGTTTAAAAAAAATATTATGAGTAGTTAATATGTGATCAGAAAGTGAATTAAAAAAATTTGGAAAAACTAGGTATTGAAAACTTTAATGAAAAATTTATTTACTTTCGGAATACTTTAAATTGGTATTATTCTAAGACTATAGCTTACATAGTCATTGAGGATTTTTTCCTTAAATACAGAAATATATATATATATATATATATATATATATATAGTAATCCAGTATTTAAAAGTGGGTTAGCCAAATTTTCTGATAAGCTACCACCTAGCATCCGAATTAAATTATGTTGATGAATATATATCCCAATGGTCTTACATTACTTAAATAATCCCGCCCCTCCCTCCTTCTCGAAATAAACCATATTCTGTTTATAAAGATATTCACATCTGTTTATAAAGATAGTCATAATTAGTTGTATTGCCTTGGCAAAAAAGGTGATATTTGAGGAATGTTCAGAAATTCCAGAAATCAAACAGAATTACTAATCTAGTTTTATTACTGTAGATAACTGAATCATCTTGTTTGAATCAAGTCTTATATTATCAAAAATATATCTGAATTGATCATTTATTCTAATAAATTGTAGGTTTATGCTGAATATATCATCACAGCATCATCTGCTTAAGTAACAATTTTACTCAGCAGATGACTTAGCAGACGACTTAGTTATCTACAGTAATAAAACTAATTTAGTTTTATTACTGTTGATAACTAAGTCGTCTTGTTTAAACAACATTAGATCTTATTATATTATCAATAACACGTCTTGATATTATCAATAGTAGATCTGAATTGATCATTTCTTCTAATAAATTGTTGGTTTTTGCTGAACATATCATCACAGTATCACCTGCTTAAGTAACAATTTTATCGAATGAAAGTCGATTGTGCAAATCATTTTTAAATATAAAAAATAGTAGAGGACCCAGGATTGAACTCTATCCATTTGTTAATAAGAAGACAACCACTCTCCATATATTTTGTAATTTTACGAATTGCCTTCTTATACTTCAAAAGGATTTAAACTTCGTATTACTTATTTCTTATACCAGCAAAGTAAATATTAATAAGAATTGTGAATAGTTTATTTTGCAATGGAAAATTCAGTGTAAACAATTTAAAATTAAACGTATGATTGTTAAAATATGTTTATTTGGAATTCTTCAACTTTTCTACATTTAATTTGGTATTCAACTTGTTAACTTATCGTTTTTACTCTGTTATCTTTTTCGCGTAAATAAAAAGAATTAATTTCATTACACAGAATAGCTTTTTTAATTTGTAAAAAAAGTGTGTTTTTGAATGTTTTATCTACGATACTCATAAAAGTTCGCAATTAATGCTTGTAATTAAATGTAAAAGACTATTCCCCTAATGCGGACAATTTACGAAATTGTAATGACCATTATGGAGGGCGTTAACATTTTTTTTCTCTGAAAGAGTGGCTGTTAGTATGGGCTAATGTGAATGAAAATTTAAAGAGCTTCTTTTTCTAATTTTCACTAAAATGATAATATGTATAATTTACGTTTATTTCTCATAAACACGAAAAATATTTTTTCAGTTATTCAGCAGTTGCAGAAGAGAAATTATAATTTAGAAACAGCGATTAAAAGTTTATGAAAGCAATATTTTTTTTATTAAAATGAATAATTTTTATAAATATTAGATAAAAAAAACATTTTTGCACTTTAAAAAATTCACAAAAAGAACCCTATTAAATTATTTTTTGTGTTAGAGCACAAACTCGTAAATAATAGTTACAAACCATTAAAAAATAAGATAGCTATATAAAGTTATAAGAACATGTTTCATTATAGTTAAAAACAATATTTTTTACAGTTAGAGTGGTGCCACAGAAGTAATAAATTAATAAAAGTGCAGGACTTTATAAAGTGAAAATGTAGTTAGATGTTCATAAGAATAGTCTACTAGGACTACACACAAGTGTGCTAAAAAAGAAATCTTGTAGACATTAGAAATTAATCAAACATTTTACCAGAAATTCAGATGGAGATAATTTTAAATTTCAACAGAAAGTAGTTTCTATTTCAACTCCGTGTCTTGGCGAAATTGCTTAGTTTTGAGAGAGAGAGAGAAATGGAACTAAGATTGGGAACAAATATTTTTAACACCAAACTGACCAGTTTGAATAAATGTTTAGTTAGGTACAGAGTTAAGTATAAAAACTTGTATGTTACAGGCTCCAATTACATCCGCGACTAACTCTTTATCACTTCATACTAACAAATTACCATGAAACAAGAGCTAACAACAACTATTTATAAAGATATCGTGTTATAAGCTAGTAGTATAATCTATATAAAATTCTGACCAATTTTGCGTTCTTTAAGCGTAAATACGCTTGCATAGCGCAAAATTGGTCAGAATTTTTATAGATTATACTACGTGCTTATAACTTTTAATGACAGTGGCTTCCATGACTGATTTTAATTGCTGACACTGCTTTCATCATAAGAGAGAATGCCAGTATATTCGGTTGCTATTAATACAATATTTAAGAAAAGTAATCAGCTCTGCCCCAGTTTGAAAATTCCACCATTTCTAATTCTTTAAAATATGTCCTTTTCGTCTGCTCTATCTTAAATATAAATCCCCCCCCCCCAACCCTCTTCCTAACTTCTCGACCGCAAAGAAAAACGAAAAGGGTCGGTGAGGGGGGAATTTTGTGACGTAAATCAAGTCCTCCCCTTCCCCTTATTGTGGCTTGGGAATAGAGGGGAGGAGAGAGAGTCGAGTTGAGATAAATGATGGCATCAAGGGAGCAGCCAGGAATGGGGGAGAACCACCGGAAGGAAAGAAAAGTTTGTGAAAAGAACAGAAGAGAGGGGGAGAGGGAAGAAAAAACGGATTTCGGAAGAGAGAGAGGAAATAGCATAGGGGTTGCACAGTTCTTGAATTCGGAAACAGTTTTGTTCATTTTTTTTTTCTTCTTTTGCGGAGAAAAAACTGACTGGTGGTCTTTGTTCATTATGGAAGACAAAACGGTAAATTGTTGCGAAACACTGCAAGAAGTTGCTTTGTGGATCCCTCGTTTGGGGCCGAAGTGAACATTTTTAGAAGCACGAGAGTTGCGAAAAACGTGTTGACGTAACTTACGTTGAAGATATTAGCTTCGTAAAATGTGCCACATATATTGAGGCTTTCATAATCTACAACTTTATGCGTTAGTGAAAACAATCAACATGTAAAAAAAAAAAAGGAAAATATAAGCAACGTTAGTTTGAACTACAAAAATAGCTGTGTAAGAATATATGCGTATTAATGTGCGTGGCAAATAAATTACTTTAAATAATTGGGACAAATCGCAAATTCCGTTTTTGCTGCCTATTAATGTGTGTACAGAACAGTGAACCTATAAGCTCCATTAAAAATTATAAAATTGTAGAAAAAGGAAAGACCCAGGGAAAAAAAAAGGAAAAAAAGCGTAAATCAGCGTAAATGTGAGAGATTTTCCTCCCTGTACGTTTCCATTAAGTTTATCGTCAGTTAAAAGTGTAAATCTGAGAAATCCGTAGCTGCTTACAATGCAGTAAGAATTTTTACTTTTGAAATTCAGTTTGTAGAATTGAAGACAGTTTTGTATTTGTCAATTTGTTTGTGTCAGTTAAAAATTAACCCAAAGAAACTTTAATTTGTAACTTTTCTTTTAAATCAGTTAGAGAAAATATAAAATTAAACAACTTAAGCTATAATTGAATTTTGCATCAAACTATAATATACATTTTCACGAATGATTAATAATAAATACATAAACTACTCCAAATGAGTTTATTTATTTTGAAAATTTTCAAAAATTACAGGTTGTCATAAGATACGAATGTATATTTACAATTGCGGATAATTTTAGATAGCTACATTTATACTGCAACAAAAGCACTTCCATAACAATTCCACAATTAAAATTCATTGAACTTTCCACTAAACTGAATTTCCACATTTTTCTATGCCGACCAAATGGTATAGTGGTTAGCGTGCTAGCTTCTAGACCGCGAGGTTGCGGGTTCGAGTCCCGTTTTAGGCATGGGTGCTTCTAAATTTATGTTGGCTTGTCTAATGACGAATGTTTTGACGCATTATAGCCCTCGTGTTGCTGACGGCGCCAGATAATCTGAATACAACCAACCACATTTTTCTATAAACAGGTTTTGTATGCGAACACTTTTTTTTCCATCCGTTATTTCGTTACAGGACAAAATTCAAATGAAAGATTGTTATAAAACAGCATTTTTGTGGTATGCAGTAAATGAAACTGAAATTTGAATTTATCGCACAAAAAAAAATATTTTACCAATCATTTTCACCAGGTCACACAAAAGAAATCGGGTCTATGTAATACATTATTTGCTGCAAATATCCCTCGAATAACACTCACTAAACTTCTTTCCCCTTCCGATTCCTAACTTTCTTTCCTAATTACCCAACAACCAAAATTTAACGAAGAGACTATATTTAGACAGCATTCGAAACTGCCTCTACTCCACTTCATTAGCAGACGACTTTCAGAGAAAATCGGGTAGGGGAGAGGGGTACATTCGAAAATACGAAGGGTGGCATTCGACCGGAATGAATGCGCAGACCCCTTGCAAACGACCAGTTATCGAGGAGCAAACGACCTCGGCGTGTACCCGGAGTCAGAACTTTCCATTCTTTTCCCAGTGCGTGGAACGTATTCCTGATATCTATATATTTGAAAGCAAATGTTCCGTTAACGGGAATGACAACATTCTGCATTTTCGAATTCCTCGCTCGCCGTCTATTTAATGTTGGCATTACTCGGACTATAGTATACTCTCCCTAATAAGAAACGAGGCCATTGCCGATAAGCTTATGGTTCGAAGAGTTGATGTAAGGATTCTTATAGGCATTAGTTAAGAGTAATGGTAACTGGGCTTTATATTTTGAGTCTGACTGGTTCCGTGTTCCAGTTTGTTGACAGTCCATACATAAATTACTACTATTTAGTCACTAACTCACAACATTGTCACTAATTCTCACATTGATTACAACTGTAATCAATTAAGTTCGTAAATTTGAGTGTTCCCTTAATAAAGAGAATTGACCGTTTATTAAATACAATGAATGAGTCAGTTTTCAACATGCAGCTCTTTGCAGCGAATGTTTGTAAAGAGCGAATGTTTGTAAGAAAAGAAGCTAAGAAATTAAACATCTTTGAAATAATATTTGTATTCCAAATGAATGTTTGAATTGCAGTACAACTGTAATCAATTAAGTTCGTAAACTTGAGTGCTCCCTTAATAACGAGAATTGACCGTTTATTAAATACAATGAATGAGTCAGTTTTCAACATGCAGCTCTTTGCAGCGAATGTTTGTAAAGAGCGAATGTTTGTAAGAAAAGAAGCTAAGAAATTAAACATCTTTGAAATAATATTTGTATTCCAAATGAATGTTTGAATTGCAGTACAACTGTAATCAATTAAGTTCGTAAACTTGAGTGCTCCCTTAATAACGAGAATTGACCGTTTATTAAATACAATGAATGAGTCAGTTTTCAACATGCAGCTCTTTGCATTGAATGTTTGTAAAGAGCGAATATTTGTAAGAAAAGAAGCTAAGAAATTAAACATCTTTGATATAATATTTGTATTCCAAATGAATGTTTTTAAAATTTTAAGATTCTTCAGAATTCTGAATTATTTTATTGTAAATTAATTTATAAAAAACTCTTGTGTAAGCAGATATCCATGAATAAGCTGTGTTTTAGTATAAATGTGAATTTAAGTTTTTTAGCTATTATGTAGAGGAAAGATTATTTAATTTTAATGTTGTTTTTTTACGAAATGGCTAAAATGGTAGTTCTGTTTGAAAAATTTTACTGGAAACATTTTATCAAAATTTAAATAACAATAAGGGTGTTACGTATGTTTGAAAATGTATTGTAATTTCAGTGCTAAATAATTATTTTAACGTGTATAAATAGTTTACGTTCAGTTATTTACTAGTTACCTACACATTAAAAAAAAAAAACATTTTAAATGAATAAAAAATTCCCTGATTTACAAATTTTCAAACAAAATTTTTTTAGAAATTAATTACTTAATCTATTAATTACTTAATAAGTTAAATTACTTAAAACATTTCTAAAAAAAAAAAAAAAAAAAAAAAAAAAAACTTTTTTTATGTTTAGTAGTTCATGTTTTAGTTTAATCAATAATTAATAGTTTCTCTCATACTTAGGTTGTGCAAAATGTAATTGATATAGTTAAAAATAAATTAAAAATTAATAACAAATAAGAAAATAAACAGTTAAATCCAATATCAATAAATTTTAATACTAAGAGCCAGCATTTTTTTTTTTTACAAAGAACGAAAACAGAAATGTATAAATTGATTATATCCCATGATAATTTACTTTAAAACTGCCCATTAAGGATGACCATGGAACCTATAATATTTGAAAGATATTGAATTGTGAATTTATAACTTGCTTGTTTCTTCACTGACAATTCGAGAGGTTTATTAAGTGTTAATAATCTTTGAGCTTTCAAAAGCTTATTTAAGTACCTTCAATTTCTGTTGCTGCGAATTTATCCTTAAAAAATAAAATACTCTAATTAAAAAGAAAAAAAAATCTTTTACCAATCTAAACGTCCACGTTTCTCCAGCCTTGCATTTACACTGATACGCAAACATTATTATAACTTAACTAACTTTTTATCATTTTGATATTACTTTTTCTAGCTAATGCAGCAAACGTAAACCATTTCTACACAGTATTCCACTCACACACATCCATAAACAAACACGAAACAAGGATTCTCAGCGGAAAAGGCATTATCCCTCCGCTTTACGATGTCATGTCGTATATAATTACATCATTGTTACCTCATGTCGGGCAGTCCGCGTAAGGGTCCTTCGAAAAATGATGGTCCATAAAAGCGCACGGCTTCAAGAGTGTTGGCACTTCGCTAAATCGGCCGCTTATCGGCCATAAAAACTGTGACCTCTGACTTCCACGGGGCTTGTTATGCCATACGCCAATATTGGGGCTTTATTCGCTTGTAAAAGTCGGCCCTCCTGTTGATTCGAGCTAGGTTTTAATTTTATTAGGATCTGGTCAATGATGGGGGGAGGGGGTACTTAACTCCCCCCACGAACAGATTGAAGCCAAATGCTGGTTTAAGTTAGTGTTTAATAAAAATTATGCTTTCGTTAATTAGTGAAAATGAAGGTTTAGACCAGTGATTCTCAACCACTGTGTGTCGCCAAATTCTTAAAGTGTGCCGCCAAATTTTAGAAATGTATATTTGTAATTAATCCCTTAATAAACGAACTGTTGTTTTTGTAGTACAAATTATATTATTTTACATTCCAAATTATTATCATAAACTATTTTACACAGTGTATAATAGGTGTATTACAGTGTATTATAGGTAGGTAAAGTAAATAACTTTTAAACTTATCTTTTTCTTTGTGTGCCGCCAAATTTTGAAATCGTTAAAAGTGTGCCGCGACAAAAAAAGGTTGAGAATCACTGGTTTAGACCTTTAAATTTTTTTTAGTAGCTTACTTGTCCGGAAAAGATTACTAACTTTCTTTTGAGTTTCAAGTTTTAAGTTTGAAGCTTTATTCGCTTGTAAAAGTCGGCCCTCCTGTTGATTCGAGCTAGGTTTTAATTTTATTAGGATCTGGTCAATGATGGGGGGAGGGGGTACTTAACTCCCCCCACGAACAGATGGAAGCCAAATGCTGGTTTCGGTTGGTGTTTAATAAAAATTATGCTTTCGTTAATTAGTGGAAATGAAGGTTTAGACCTTTAATTTTTTTTTAGTAGCTTACTTGTCAGGAAATGATTACTAACTATATTTTGAGTTTGAAGTAGAACTTATCTGATTTTAACTTGACACTTGTTATTCAATAAAATATATTTAGACTTCTTTTCTTACTCGTTTTTGTAACCCGCTAAATCCTAGTGATGTTTGTAAGTAAGATTAAATCTAAAACTTCTCTGGCAGATAATAGCCAATATCATGCTCTACAGGAATGTTATATTCTAGGAATTGTATTCTAAGGAATTTACTTCAAATAATTATACATAATGTACCAAAACTATCATCTTATTGTTTAAAGTAACTGTTTTATGTTAAGAATTTTGAAAATTTCTGGGGAAAAAACGGAATTTGTGATTGGTCCCAATTATTTACAATAATTTATTTCACACACAACACTGATTTTTAAAAACACTCAAAGGATTATGTTATTTCAATGTTTTATTAGAAAAGACAATATAAATTCCCAAGTGTGACAATATAAATAAGTATTTTGCTTTTAAATGACATTTTTCTAATTTATAAATCGGAAAAAAACAAATTCTTAAACTTTTTCTAAATTATGGGATGCAATTATTTAGAATATGTACTTGTAATATAGATAAAACCATAAAAAAAATCACCAAATAATTATTAGGAATTGCTGAACTAATTAATTTCAAAAACAAAACTATTCAATTAAATAACAAACAAATTGAACCTCACTGTAAAGAGTTGTGTATAACGTTCAATTTGATAATTTGTAACGTCATGTCTTCATAAGATCCTAATATTTACAAACCGGTAAAGGTTAAATAAGTTTTAAATTATTATACTGAGGATTCTATATGATTCTGATATGAAGAGACTAATGAGAAATATAACAATAATAAGTGTGATCAACTGATCAAATAAAGTCTATCTATTTAAGAAGCAGACATGCTATAACTCCTTAGGGAAAAAAAAGTTGAATTTTTAAAAAAATCAAATAATCCTGATGATTTGCATCAATATCAAAAGTGATTGAAATCAATGTCAAAATGCGAAAATTGGAAATTGCTTAAAATTGCAGTATGTCTGAAGACTAATTTTTTTAATAGAAATGTATTTTATTAATATAAAGTTCAAATGAATTTCAAACACATGCATTTGTTTGTAGATCACTTGCACTACGCTTCCCAATTCAACATTCAATATACAGGGTGTATATAAATTAGTTGGCAATGGAGCTCAAATAAATCTGTATAACTCATAATAACTATTTATATATATATTTCTGAATGCAATATATATATATATATATATATATATATATATATATATATATATATATATATATATATATATATATATATATATATATATATATATATATATATATATATATATATATATATTGCATTCAGAAATACATCATGAGCATCGTGAATATAAATTAGTTGGAGAAAAAGAATGGTTACTAATGCCTAGTTATTAAGAGTTAACAGATCAATTTGAGCTTCATTGTCACTAATTTATAGACACCCTGTATATAAAGATGCTCCAGTACAGTATAGCCAAGTACACTTCAATTGCATTGCCCCCCCATTCTCAAGAAACATATTCAATATTCACCCTTGTAATTTGTCCATTACTTATTTTGACTATGGTTTTATTTAATGTTATTTAAATATGCAATTAAACACCCAAGTTTTATTGAGTAAAACGTTAAACAATAGCAACTGGGAAAGTCTAGTGGTTTAGAAACTAAAACATGTGCTCAAAATTTATTTAAACTTGATATAAGTAATATACATTTCTATTCATAAGTTACCAAGAACTAGCATACAATTGTTAAAATTATTATAGGTGAAACCAAAAAAATGAACTTATGTGTAATTTACATAGACCATCAGATTTTCAAAAAAAAAAAATCATTTGAAAGTCAATAACTGAAGGAAATTTTTGATTTGTTGTTGTAAGTGCGAGTATTTTCTTTTATTTATAAAATGAACATTTGTCAATGGTTATTGATAAAATATATTTTGCAAATATTCATTCGGGACAACTTTCAGCGTTTGTATGACCTTACGTTTAAAAAGTGACATAGAATATGATAACAAGTTTTGAAGGTGAAATAAAGCATGTTATCTTGAGTAAGTCCCCTTATCTACACCCCCTCACAGTGAGTGGTTAAAGGGAAAAAGAACATCCCAGACATCCTGGCGTGAGGGGTGGAGTCAACAATCATCTGTTTTAACTACAGCCAATAAAATATCACTTCAGGCTACAATGAAGGCAATTATGTCTCCGGATTTTTATATTTATTTGACATTAATTTGAACTCTATAACCATTAATGCATTAGTAAATGAACTATTAATACATTAGTGCATTGCATTTGAATATAACCAACTTTAAATCAAATAGAAAACTTTAACTTTTAAATGTCAGCAAGTTAAAATGGCCTTTCCTAGGGTCGTTATTGTGTACTGGTGTTAGTGAAGGGATTTTTTTAATACATAAAATGAATATCATTTATTACTTACAGAATTTCTAATTTAAAATAAACTTAGCATATATTCATTCGAGACATTCTTTGCGCGTTTGTATTATTTTACATTTAAAATATATACTATAAATATGCTGAACAAATTGGGATTTATCTGAAAATGTATTGATAAATTCGAAATTTGATGGAATGCCACATGGATTTCTGAAGAAATGGCTTTTACATTGGATGGAATCAATAAATTAATAATGTATCATGAGTGTAGGTATTAATACTTGTACAAAAGCTGACCTATATTATAGAAAAAATGTGACTTTAAGATGGCTACCATTATATTGGTATTACGATTTAAAAACGAGATTTGTATGAGTTATCCAAAGAACCAAATTTGGTAATATTTAAAGAAAGATTGAACATTACAGAAATGTTGGAGCAGTGTCATTTGCGTACACCATAAGCAAATTTTTATGTTGAACATACAAATTAGATCGATTATTCTATTCTCACTTTGTTATCTGAAACAGGTTTGCAGAAAAGATATTGCATGAAAAATTCATTTTGTTTAAAAATATTTTAAAAAATGAATAAATTTATTGTTTATTCATTTTCATTTCATTTATTATTTATTCATTTTAATTATTCATTCAACATTTTTTCTAACCGCATCTTTTGTTTTTCTTTGAAGTGATGTACTGTCTATCTTTTCTCTTTGGTACTAATGCCACTTTTAAAAGTACAATTCCCACTAAAATATAAATTAAAAACATAAATTCTGAATGCAATGGAATTTCACTAGCTAAGATGCTTCTATAGTATGCTCTAAATTACGCCTCGATAACATAGTCCATATAAATTAGTTTAGTTCTCTAATATCTCGTTACAACCATTATAATATACTCTATTGAAATAAAAAATGGAAATAAAAAATATCTGTCTATCTTTCGCTTAGTATTTATAAAATGTATCGTAAGTGTTTTAAAAGGCGATTCAATTTACCCTGTTATACGAGGAAGCGTATTATATATTAATTTTAATATTTTGGTTAAAAAAGCGTTTTTGAATACATACTGAACACCAGCAGAATTTAAATAGTAATAAGAACGAAAGGCAACTGCATTTCAATATTCTGGAAATGTTGGATGTGTGTTCATGTCCATTGCTTACACTTTAATCAAGTTTTTAATGTTAAACACACAAATTGCATCGATTATTTTATTCTCTCTTTGCCTGTCTCAAACAGGTTTACAGTCTTTACAAATATATATCACTGGCTGCAAATATAGCAGATATGACAGTTATATTTGTGAGCAGAAATATATATTTTTAACATGGATCGTGAGCCTATACCGTCCCATAGAACTAATTCTTTATTATTTTGGCCACAATAACTGTTAAAGTATTGCTTTAAAATGTCTGAAATTTTTCACCAAGTATAAAAACTAATAAGAGATCATTAAATAAGTTTTTCATTATTATAATTTAAATCTTGGTGTGCTTGCTCATGAAGACTTTTAAAAGTTTCTTTAAAAAAAAAAAAAAAATGTATGTTTGTTTAAAATTATGTTAAGGATATTTTTATTACAGTTGTTATGCCTAATAACTACAAAAAAATTAGGTATAACATTCTTACGCTTTAAAATCAATATTTTGGTAGATATAATAAAATATTATGCTGCGAAAATTATAAAGCATTATGTCTATGGGTCTTCTTAAGGGTTCGAAGTCAGAAATCTATAATAAAACAATCCATGCTTGTGGGTATTTCTTTATTTCTGAAATTCTATTTCAATTCTATTCTATTCTATTTCCAACCATTGATTTTTAACCTGTTTGAGTTATCTGAAGTATAGTATCAATTCAAATGATTTCAGAACAATTTCATGCTAAGAGAATATGTCAAACATTTTTAATTAAAAATATTTTTATAAAATCATGCAATGAAGTAAAATTAATAATAAAATACAATTAGGTTTTCAAGTTTAGGTACAGGGTCCCACCTATTTCCTAAATTTTTATCATCAAAATTATAAATGCTCGGACTTTTGCAACAAAGTTGAAAATCTCTAAAACCGAAATTTGCCCTAAATTGGAAAGAAGCCTAAGCATTTACAGATTCAATTTCATGTCAGTTTATCTACATTATCACATTTTAGTTGGTTGGTTGTTTTCAGATTATCTGGCGCCGTCAGCAACACGAGGGCTATAATGCGCCGAAACATTCGTCATTAGACAAGCCAACATACATTTACAAACACCCATGCCAAACACGGGACTTGAACCCGCAACCTCGCGGTCTAGAGGCTAGCCCGCTAACCACTATACCGTTTGGTCGGCTATCACATTTTAGATAGCTTGAGAAAATGAAATTTTCAAAAATAGAGCTTGGCGTTTTATTATTTTAAATAATTCTACTTTTCTAAAAGATATATATTGACCTTAGTCTGAAGATCATTAAATTATAAATTTACTTAAGTTAATTTTCGTACGGATGATCTGAAATCATATTATAGCTCTTTTAAAAAAATATAGTATTGCGACAAAACGGGTAACAACGATGCAAACATAAAAATTAATAACTCTTGAGGGTTACATTGCCTCTCTCTCTCACAGTTCAACTTGGGTGGCACTAAGAAGGAAAAAAATATAAATAAATGCACGAGCAGACGACAAAATGATCGTACTCCAGAAAGAAACGCTCCCCCAATTCAGTGATTGCAAAATGCCAGAACGACTCTCTAGGAATAAATTCCAACAAGATAAGGTCAGACAATCTGGAAGAGCATGCTTCGAATTCAGATCACAAACTAAAATATTCTCTACTCTAGATAAGACTCATTTATTTGTTACAAAAGATAACTTCCAGTTTGTTTCTGTTTAGTCTATTCATGTAAACTCCGTTAGGTCAATAGATAGTGTTAATTCTGGGTAACAATTGCGATAAAGTATTTATAGTATTAGTACTTTTTTTTTTTTTTTTTATTAGTGATAGTTTTTTTAAATTTTGACTTAAAGTGTACCGATTTGCAATTGTGAAATACAAGGAGAATAATTTTGTGTAAAATAATATAAGCTATATAAACAAAGTTTTTATTATAAATCCCTTAATAAATCGACAATTTTTGTGTCTATTAACATAGGCGCATTTTCTGTTGCCAGCGTGTGCTTGGCATTTGCCATCTAACTTAAAATATTAAAAACCTCTTTATCTATAAAATATGTGTCAAACTAAGTTTCAAAATGTATTCATTAAAAAATGAATGTGAATTTATGCACTCACATCCAAATATCTTTTTTTTTATTCTGATTAAATAAAATTTAGTTATTTATTTATTTATTTATTTATTTATTTATTCATTCGTTTATTTATTTATTTAAACAATTTTGGCTACAGGAAAGAGTTTCTTCAATGATCGGTTAAATGCTATTTCAGCTTGATTGTATGACGGCAAGTTGGTTTATTTGTATTCCGTAAAAGCGACCTTTTAGAGGCAGTGACAGCCACCAAAATTTTATAGAATGCATTGTTATTAGCATCGGATCTATCTGCCAAGTTTTACCCCGATTGAATGAAAGCAAGTGGGTTAATTTAGTCTTCGCATATTTGCCCTTCAGCCACACACAAGCAAAATCAATACTTAATATACAGGATTTACAAACACAAAATTTCGATAGTAAGGAAAAATTTAAAAACTTTTATTTTGTAACTTACTTACAGGATATCAATATTAGTAGATACCTTTTATAGTATAAATTTGAGCTTTTTGCGTAAAATACTTTTGTCCATTGAGTTATAAAATAAAAAACATTAATTATTTTTTTAATAGTACATAGTTTTATGTTGTACTTTTAAAAGCTATTTATAACTTCAAAAAATGTAATTTAGTGTAAGAAGATACTTTATCCCTCTCGAATCGCTTCAAGTATTTGTATGTTGTACAATTGGTCCGATTGTTTGTGAATTGTAAATGATCCATCAAATACACATGTTGCACAGCTTAAAGGAAAAGAATGAAAGAAAAAAATAGATTCGAGACTGTTTAACAAAATAGTCGAATGATTTGCTATAAAATGCATATTATTTGTTAATGAATATCGTTAACTGCATCTATGTTTGAGATTAATACAAAATTCTGTGAATTGCAATCGGAATCCTAAGTGAAATGAACACTAAAACTAATAAAAATTTATTATCATGCAGAGTAATTGAGTTGAAAGTACATTATGGATTCAATTCAATAAAAAACGCTTAGTTAAATGCGGAACGTATGTTTTGTATAATTTAAGGGTACTTAGGAAATGTTCTTTCTACAACGCTTATATTACAAAAATAAATATATTTTTGTCGAATTTGCTTCACTATGCTTTAGTAATACAAAATGTATGGTCAAATATGGAAATGTCAATTAAGATTTAACATTTTCTTTTATATTTTTTAATGAAAACCTTTGGGGTAATGATCTGTAAAGAAATTTCTTTTTCTGTTTCATTTCTTTGTTCGAAGTTAAAAGTACAGAATGGATACATTTTGAGAACGTACAGAAATACATAAATTTAGAGGTGGCATTTCTCAATTTTGTTTGACACTGCGAAATTTAAAAAACAAAGGACTGTCAAAACATTTTATTTTTTAGGAACATTTGTTTTTGCCTGAGCATTACCAGAAGGATATTTTTTTAAAGATAAAGATTTTTTATAAAGATATTTATATAAAGAGAAATAGATACAAATATCTTTAAATGCACTAAAGATGTACAGTTAAATTATTAACGTCAACATTGAAAAGCAATTACATTTTCAACCTTGTATTTTTTTTATTTTTTTTTATTTTTTTTTTGCAATCGAATTCAAAATACATTGAAATACATTTTTTTTTGTTTTTTGAAAAAGGTATGCAAAAGATTAATTTTTGGAAAATGTGTCATGTGTTCTTCAAAAGAAATCATTCCGATAACATAAACATGTTTTTATTTGAATGCTTAACACATTTTTTGTCTTATTGAGAGAACACATTTGTGATGTAATTTTTCATCAGAAAAGAAAATATTCTTAAAAAAAAATTTAAAAATTATATTTTCTGAAAATCATTGAGTAAATATTATGAAGATGGAGTTTTAAGGGATATTCTTTCGAAGAAGCTTTTGTAGAGAATTCTCTCTAGTTCCCTAGAAGTTGTAATGTTTTACATTTTATTTAACAGAAAAAAGTAAAGTGATCAAAATCAATCAAAACCTCGATTCTTCCATTATTATTTTTTTTTTTTTTTTTTTTTTTTTTTTTTTTTTTTTTTTTGGTAGAAACACTACTAAACAATGAGACGAAAAATTGAAATTGTTTGATTAATTAAAATCATGTAACGGTTAAAAGCTCTAAAATAGTTTTGATTTTTTGCAAGAATGCAAATATCAAGTTGGTCTTGTAGAGATTGTTTCAGGATGGATAAAGTTAAAATATTCTTTTGGAATCTATTTTTATTATAACAAATGGAAATTCATAACTCTCTCGCCCCTGATTTTTTATTGTAAAGTGAACTTAATTCTTTTCAATAAAATCAAGTTTGCTTATGAGATAAAAAAAAAATTATGGAGGTTATTACAAAAATCAACATGGTACTAGTGTCGCCATCTATGGAATTTTAAATTGATTAAAGCGCACAGTATTTTTTACATGGGATTACTTAACAATGAAAATTCCAGTATTATATGAAGACAAAATCTATTTTACCAGTGTACTATGTATTATGAATAAAGTTAAAGTATGTTTAATACGTTTGAGATTAAGAGTTACAATTAATAGGTGTAGTAACAGTATTTTTGTACAGTATTTACAAAAGTAGTAAAACAGTATTTACAAAATTGCAATGATTGTAAATTTCTTCTAGTATGGGTTTTATTCTATTTATATCAATTCTTCTTCTTTTATTAAAAGCAGTTTTACAGAATATTTTGCTAAACATCACAATTTACAGTTATGAATGTTGATATATATTTATATTTTATATGAAGAATTCAGACTTATAGTAAGTATAACCTATCTAATTAAAAAATTGACATGCTTTAACTTCTTAACATTTCAGAAATTCATACAAATTTTGTTTTATCATTGAAAAATTAAAAAAAAAAAAAAAAAAAAAAAAAAAAAAAAACTTTATTATTTTCAAAATAATAAAACATTTGTAAATACCTTTTGCTTAACCCAAATTTTTAAAGAGTTTCGTCAATTCTCAATGGTCTTGTACCAAATGTATTTTAAATCCGATCTTATTATTCTAAAGCGTGAAAAAATATTCCAAAACTGCCTAGTAAGTTAAAGTTGTGGGTGGAAAATATAGCATTCTTACCTACAATGAACAGATAAAAATGAAATTTTAATGAACAAATTTTACTATTTATACATGAAATATATATATATATGTATATATATATATATATATATATATATATATATATATATATATATATATATATATATATATATATATATATATATATATATATATATATATATATATATATATATATATATATATATATATATATATATATATATATATATATATATATATATATATATATATATATATATATATATATATATATATATATATATATATATATATATATATATATATATATATATATATATATATATATATATATATATATATATATATATATATATATATATATATATATATATATATATATATATATATATATATATATATATATATATATATATATATATATATATATGATGATATTTATTGATATTTAAGAAAAAATACTATAATTTAATGAAAATAATTTAAGATTGAATAATAATCCACAAGAGTCAACTAAAGTACAAGACAGATATACACATTTTTTTTCCTTCTTCTTAAGAATATGATAATCTTGAAACTATGTATAAAAATATTTGGATTTAGAATATTTTTTCATTTGAAGCCTTAAAATGCAGGATCTATGGAACCCAATATGAAAAAATCAAATTCACTTGACACGATCTACCGTTTGTATTTGTACGAGATAACTCATTCGTATCGATGTTAAATTGGATATACAAAGCAGAGAAACGGGATCAATGAATTAAAAACTACGAATTGTAAAATAAAAGATACTACCTCAATTAAATAAATATCTGATTCCAGCAAAGCACCTTTAATTAAGTAATTAAGGGTTTTATTTTCAAAATTTATATTATAGTTACTAATAAAGGGATTCCATTAAAATCTTCATAGATATTTTTATTTTGTTTGTTTATCTTTATCCTACCATTGATAAAAAACTTATTCATTTTAAGCTTTAGTTAAAATATCGTTGATTTTGGACTGATTCCACAATTGAAGAGGTAGGTGGGTGGAGAAGGTATATAAAAATACTAGTTTTTAAGATATTCCCTCTTAAGTTACTTTTGTATTCTTTATAAGCAGTTTAGAGGTCCAGTGAAAGGGATAGAAGTTAGCCGAAATCGCACCACTTCATTCATTGCAAAAACACAGATTTTTAAATAACATTTTACATACCTTTTTCATCCACTTATCCTTTCAACTACATTAACACTATCAAGTTTTAGGAAATAATTTCATTATCTTGTTGTTTATATAATATATAGATAACGATATGAAAAAATCAGATAGGAAAAAATACTTAAAAAAAAAAGGTTCATGGCTATCGTTGGACTCTTCTTAATGAGCTCTATAACGTTGAGGAAATTATCACAAAACACATTAACTATATTAACTAAAAATTGGTTTAGGTTGAAAAATGGTTTTTGCTTTATCTGAATGATCTGAATTCTGTCGTTTGTTCAGAAATCGATCGTATTTCTTATTTTCAAATCAACGTCAAATTCATCAAATTTGCATCGAACCATTTTCATTGAAATACACACTATTTCAAAGTAACATGCAACTTCTACACTGTCAAACAACCCACATTTTTTTTTTTTTAATTATTATAAAATGAGATTTCAAAGCTTTAAGAGCATATTCATGAGAAACATAAAAATTTCAATCCTCCATGAACTCCCAAATCAATTTCTCGCATTACAAGGACACTTGTGGCCGATGCACGAGCCCTCTTCCGATCCATTACACAAGCATAAAAAAACCCATCCGAACAAAGCAGCGTCTTCATAAACCACACCTAAATGACCACATTACCCCTAAGAGTGTCCCGCACCACCCCAACACCACTCGCTTTATGGCCTTTAAAAGAGATGCTGAAAAAAGTAAGGAAGCCTAAGTTTTATATGCGTCAATTTGAAAAATTGTGGCAGGAAATTACGTCGCTGTAGCCATTTGCCATTGAGACAATTTTCAACAAGCCTATCTTATTTGAGGCCAAGGGAAGAAGGTTCTCTGTATTTACCTGAGCGGAAGACCAGGTGACCCCCCCCCCCCCCCCATGGGGCTCCCCCCCCCCCCCCATCTCCTCCATCGATTGTAGGCCGATGATTTGTATGTGAAATATGCACGAACCTTCTATTGACAGCCCCCTTTAAAAAGACCGGTCAGGGTTACCTCGCCAAGCCAGATCTTCGATCTCGCCAAAACCGAGGATGGATTTTTTTTTTTTTTTTTTTTTTTTTATCGTCTTGAGATGATCGCCGTAAAAAGGCGTATTTTTATCGCGTCGTATCGAAATCGTCATAATCGTTGCGTCGTGACGAATTTATATTCTCCTGTTTAATGTCGTTTAAACGAGATGAAGAGTGAGAAACGTTGTAAATACGTCCTCTCCCGACTCGTAGTTAAAGTGGACGTTAAACACCCGCTTATATGTGATGTCGCTCGTACTCGTAAAAAGAATGCGTTTTTGAAGTGTGTTTATTGAGCTTCGAATGGGATATTTCTTTTTTTATTGTTGAATGTTTTGTTGGAGAAGTTTATAAGTGTACACGTGCTTCATAAATGTAGGATCGAAACTTAAAATTGTTTTTTAACGTGCTGACAAGTTATTTTTAAAGTATAACTTTACGTTTTTCGTTACGCTTAAAATAAATTTACGCAGTTTTTTTTTCTTTTTTTCTTCCCAAAATGGATAGCAATCAGTATTACTGATTCAATGTATTTTAACAAATTATATTTACAAAGTATATGTTTAGTTATAGTACAGAATGAGTTATAGTAGAGCAAAGTATAGCTAGTTTTAAGAAAATTAAGTTTATCACAATCAAACATTCATAAACATCTAACTAACGAAAATTGCACTAAAATAAATATCCTTGGCCACTGTATTATTAAGTAACACCTTTCAAACATTTGTAAGGAAACCTGTTTTTAAATGTATTCAGTTAAACACATTTAATACATCACCCGCCTCGATTAAAGTCCCGCTTAAGTAAAATCTTTCAGAAATGAATATGAACTCCAAAAAATAAACTTCCGATGCGCTCTGTGCAATTTATGCATAAATATGAATAAAGTTGAAATTTTGGTTTAAATATAAATAGTTTTAATCAGTCACATTTTATTGATAATTATAAATATGATTTCTTCTTCGCAATTTATATAAATTGCCAAGATATAAAAATGCAGCATTTTTAACAAATAGCTTTATTCAAAAATTTTATAGTAAATAATTTGCTTAATTTGTAATATAAATTTGTGAATTGTGGCAAAAGTAAAAGAAGATAAGATATTTTGCATTTTGATAGATCATATTGTTTTACACATTTGTACAAACGATTTTAAGGCATTTATACAAACTAAAAAATTTCTTTAACTATAAATATTTTTAAATGAAAGTTTTTCTTAGCTATCTTATTAGCATACGTTCTTTCACACAGTAAATTACTTGTTTTTATTTGATAATAAAACATACAATTTTTCTAACTCGTAGAGAAAAATATAAACAAACTTAATTTAATATCATTATATCGTGTAATTCTTTTAAAAGATGAACATTATTTTCTGTTTTGTAAAACACAATATAATCCACAATAGACCATGGCGATTGTGAGTCAAAAAGGACATAGTATGTGTGTATAGAGGGAGAGGGGGGGGGGGAGCAGAAAATTATTGTTGGCATGCCAACATGAAAAATTGGAGGAAATTGTACTTCATTGTTGTTTACCTCACCTCCATACTCAAAAAATTAGATGGGAGTGATTAAAACCACTGCAACAAATTTTAAATATACAATCAATGTAACAATGTAAAATGTACAATTAAAATTGCAAATCAATTTCAATTTGCAACACTGGATAGAGAAGATTTGAAATCCCCGAAAAAAAAGCGTGAACTGTTAGATTTTAGGGATGGTTCTTATGTTTAGAAATGAACTTTTGAAATATAAACTGAAAAGTGTTCCATGGGTAATAGAAGGCATTTTAGAATAGATAGTTAAAGGTATTGGTATAGACAATAAATATTAATATATTGGTATAGACAATTAATATTAATTATATTAGTAAATAAAAACTGTTGCTTCTTTATCGGTTTTGTAAATAATTTACCTATTTTTCTTATTGTATTAAAATTTTGAATTTCTGTTTATTCCAACTCAAAATTTTCTTACTAACCAATGAACAATAATACGTATTTTAGCAATAAGTAATTTTAAATCACAATTTAAAAAGAGTAAGAACATTAATGCTATTAAATTGTAACTAAAGGTCAAAAAGTAGTACACAATAATACGTATTTTAGCAATAAGTAATTTTAAATCACAATTTAAAAAGAGTAAGAACATTAATGCTATTAAATTGTAACTAAAGGTCAAAAAGTAGTACACAATAATACGTATTTTAGCAATAAGTAATTTTAAATCACAATTTAAAAAGAGTAAGAACATTAATGCTATTAAATTGTAACTAAAGGTCAAAAAGTAGTACACAATATTAAAAGTGACCTAATACATCTAAACTTTGAAAGTATGACATCCAATATTAAATTACTGTAAAAAAGAGTTATATAAGAGATTGGATTGTGCATTTTTCAGTTTCAACAACCTGCATTATACATGCATTTCTTCCTGAGGTGTCTAAAACTTTGCAAATTATTTAAAACACGTGTAAAAGTGTTTTAAATTTGTTCTTTGAATTATTCTTTAAAATTGAATAAATTTATATCGCTTGTTCTAATTCCAAGGTACATATGACTTTATTTGAATTTTTGATTATATAATATTGTCATTAAATAATTTTGATGTTTTAATCTTTTTTAGCCATTATATTACTGGTGTGTTTTTAAATAGTTTATTTTTATCGAGCACTGAAAATATGAACAAAAGAACACTTTCCAAAATATCTACATGCGTTGTCCTAAAACAATTGAATGAAAACAAGAGAAAGAAAAAAATTACCGTCTAGACCAAATGGATATTTATGTTTTACACGTTTGGAGGGATAGATAATGTTTTATAAGTTCGTGTTCTTCGCGTTCCAAATATTTAAAATAGATTTTATTACAATATATCAAAAAGTGGGACATTACTCTTTGAAACTATTATTTAAAAAAAAAATACTATCCAATAGTCTCAAGTCATAAGCTTAATTATTTATCTTGACTAATATCTGAACAATTTAAAAGTGTTAAAATACGCTAGAGATTTGTGTTACAGCTAGTTGTGCATGATGTCCAACTATTAGGACAATGGTGAGAAAAGGGTTAGTAACTCATTATTTTGAAGCATTTAATAAACTGAAATATATGTAGATCATTACACTTTCCTAGTCTTATTCATTTGCAGTATTGTTATACAGTTTCTTATGGTCCCTTTTCTTTGGCGACTCCAAAACAATTCCCAGCATAACTAATATTAATCAGTTAATTCATTTATGATCAATCTCTACTTTAAAAAATAAAGAAATTGGCTAAGAGGGATTTATAATGTGCTTACCCCATATTTTTAGAGAAATATTTTCCGTAAACATCATAAAAAAATATATATATTTAACGAATTCGGAAATGTGCAAAATAAAGAAACAGTGATGTAAGTTGTACAACAAAATTTGAAAGGACAAAAACGTTTTCCAGAAAAACAACTTTTTAATATAAACACCTTATATGAATAATCAACTTTTATCTTCAATTGCAACTTATTCAAGGGATTTTGAGTACAAATCTAGTTTTCATAGTGTATGACCACTATGAGGAAAACCATCAATTTGTGCCATTGTTTTTCCCCAAAATGTTTTTCATGATATCGACAACGAATCTGACAAGTTTCAGATGGATTCATTCAGTCACTATCAAAACTTTATAGAATGCAGTGTCATCAACAACGAGTCTATCTAACAAATTTCAGCTTGATTTCATGATAAAAAGTGGCTTAATCCACCACTCCCTATCTCCCCAGATTTGCAAATAAACACACAAAGAATCGATTGTAATAAAAAGGATTTAAAAAAAGGAAATTTATAATTTTACACTTAAAAAGTCAGTTCAGGGATTTTTTGTTTGTTTGTTTGTTTTCAGTTGTGCGACAAGCTGTAGAAATCATATTTAATTGAAGAGTACCGAGAATGAAAGCGCAATGCCTATTTTGTTAAAACTGAGATTTTCACGCCATCTATAGTAGCATACAAAGAGAACAAGTTGTCTGTCATTTCATTTTGGGAGGAAATCGTTAGGTAGAGAACTTTCTGCCTCACTGGAGCAAAATCATGTGGTCAGAGTCATTTGTTTTCGAGACATTTGCTTCGGTTAGCAATGCACATCACTCATGGTTTGTAACCCTTAAATTCTCCTTTTTAAATAAAAATATATATATATATATATATATATATATATATATATATATATATATACATATATACATACATACATACATACATACATACATACATATATATATATATATATATATATATATATATATATATATATATATATATATATATATATATATATATATATATATATATATATATATATATATATATATATATATATATATATATATATATATATATATATATATATATATATATACATATATACATACATACATACATACATACATACATATATATATATATATATATATATATATATATATATATATATATATATACATACATACATACATACATACATATATATATATATATATATATATATATATATATATATATATATATATATATATATATATATATATATATATATATATATATATATATATATATATATATATAATTGAACTAAAATGTTATCAAAATGTGATACATTCTATATTTTATTTATGTGAAAATTTCATATGTTTTGGGGAGTGGAGATTTTTTATAGAGTGGCCTTTATAATCTTTCTGCTTAATAGATCAAATGTATACTTTCATTAGCAAAAAAAATAATCATATTTTTAGAACTCACGAAAGTCGAGTACTTGGTTGTTGAAGCTGAAAGACCAACGGCCACTCTTAAAACCCTTCACCATCTTCTTACAGCCTGCATGTTATCCTATCCAAAATAAAAATCCTCGCCAAAAATAACGGCGATAAATTGCCAATATCAACGACTCTCCACGGAAACCAGCTGACTTATGAACGCGGTAGCGAGGAACCTTTTGCCCTGTCCAATGAGGTATGACCCGGCAAACAACAAAGGAGGGGGTTGAAAGCCCCCCTTTCCAATACCCCCCTCTGGAAAAGGCCAGAAGTCACCTTTTGAAGACGAGGAATCCTTGGGGCATTGTCACTTGGCGAGCTGTTATGTAAACTTCTTTTCTGCCCTGATATCCGTGAGAAAAGCCAAGAATTCTCGGCCAGGAAAAATGACAAAATTTTTTGCAGATTTTTTTTTTTTTTTAGATACGAACCGTCTTTTTTATTATTATTTTTTTTATCAAAATCATATTTAATAGTTATTATTATTGAGGCTATCTAATAAATAAATCCTCTCTCCCAGCTGCTAAATTGGGATGAAGGTGGTGTGAAATTGAAGAATTATTGGCGCGTCATTCTGTAGCACTTGGTGTGTGTCGTCGCCACTAAACGACCCCCTCCTCGTATCTCATAACATTTCCTTTTTAGCTCTAAATTGTCGCTTTGAGACGGAAGCATTTTAATCCTTTGCTTGTCTTTCAGATTTGCTGCGCAAAAGGATTGCTTCGTTTTCAAAAGGTCGCGTTGTGCTCTTCAGTCTGAGTTACTGTCTTTCTTTAAACTCTTTTGTGAAAACACATTTGTCGTCCCGTTTTAAGATATTCCCATATTTCAAACGGAAAATTAGTAATGGATGTAACTGGCAGTGAAACACCCCCGGTACCAACTGGGTTTCATATGCAAAGCAGTGATCAGAATAAATCGAGTTTACCTGGACAGTTTTGGACTTTAAACTACTTTTATTTTGATCTTGGAACTAAATTACTTGATATGAATTAATTCCAATCCATATGCAAACAGTGGTAGAAGTGAGAAAAGAAAAGTGGGGGGGATGTCCAAAGGTTGATAACAAGTGCATCCCTCTCCCCATCATAAATTTTATAATTTCGCATTTTACAAAAAAAATATTAACTAGTAAGGAAATAATTTTTACTTCCTAACACTAACATTGACCAATGGTACAAAATGTATTGTTGTTTTAATTAATATTCTTTGATTTAGTTTTTTTTTTTTTTTTTTAGTTGGAAATAAGATATAAAGTTAATTAATAATTCAACATAATATATACATATCTGGTTATTTAGATTTATATAGTGATTCCAAATGTGCATACTTTCATGAAATTAAATTATTAGAGAACTCTAAAAGTTTCTTTTTTAAAATAGTTCGTCCTTATATAATACAAGAATAGAAATTTCCTCCAAAATATTTGAAAAAAAGTTTCTCCAAAGTTAAAAGTTGGCGAAATGAACATTATTTGAAAATAAAATACTTATATCTTTATACAAAGTAATATAATACATATTTATAATAGTGTGATATATATAGCATAACTATATTTTTTTTTTTTAACATTTGAAAACTTTAAATCACTTTTTCTCAGTGTCACTACATTTAAAGTTTAATGTTATTGTTCCTTTAGTAGTTTTCAGACTGATTGAGTTTTTTAAAAGTGAGATTTAAAGGGCATGGATTTCAGTGGTTTTAGAAGTGCGCATGGGTATTTTCTTAAAAAGTGAGGGGACGCGTCACCCCGCGTCTACCCACACTTCTACCACTGTATGCAAACTATAAAAATCGATTGATGTATTTTCGAATTCTAATTCCCAGACTATAAGTGATCTTTAAATAATTAAAAATGATGTTTTGTAAAGTACAGAATAAAAAATGTTCAATTTAACTTGTTCCAACCTGTCATATAACTCTTTTATACTTAGATTTTATATACCGTTAAAATTTAAGAATCTAATTTCCAAGAAATTGCAAATCGCAGTCCAATATTTTCAAACATAATTTTATACCTTTATATTTCTAATCTATTTGGTATGGTATACAATGAAGTTGAATGTGATTTTAAAATATTTGCTTTAAATGGTTTATAACATGACTATAAAATTTTACACTAAATGAATAGTTAACATTATTTATTTGCATTGTAGGTGCAGTTTAAAATACCATGTTTGTCAGTTGAGCTTCGGAGTTTGCGCAGTTGATCTACAAATCGTGACTTTTCTCGTCGAAGACAAACCGGTGAAACCGCTTTTTCCTTATTTATGCTATTTGCTTACACTCGCCACGTACAGAAACGGCAGTGAACTTCTCTTAGATCGGGAGCATTTCAGACTGCTTTGAAAGTCCTTTGTAAAAATAAACTCCCCAAAGAAAAAGGTATTTAACGAATGGCGTTTCTTTCAAATAGATATTGATTTGAAATATCAAACAAGCCGTGAGTCAATGTGTTTTTTTCGTTTGCAATAGTGACTTGAAGAATCAATAATTACTATTGTTGTCAAAAATGAATTGGACTTTGTATGAGTATAATTTAAAATTTAGAATAGTTTTATATAAAAATAATTCAGTTCAAAGTTGCGTATGATTTTATAAATTATCAAGAACTGACAAAAGACAGATTAAAACGAAAAATATGTTTCCATCAAATAGAATTGCAATCAGTTTGTTTAGTGATTAGTTCCTTCAATTTTGAACAGAGGGTGCTAAAATTGTCCAATTTCAATGACGCTTAGAGAAATAAATCTAACTATACGCATAGCTGAATTTTCAAAATGATGGCCTTTGTCCGAATTTACCATACCACTGACAAATTAAAGAGTTTCCAAAAAATATATTCACCCACAGTAATTATTTTAAATTAGCAACAAATGTTATTCAATATGCCGTCTTTGCAAGTGTTCCAAAAACAAGATACATAATCAACTAAACTTTGAAAAAACAATTACGTCAAATTTTGAATGAATTTGGTTTACCATTTATAAAATTTTGATCATTAAGGGTCCTTTCACACGGTGCGGAGGCGTGTCCCTTAAGAAGTTTTCCCAATGCTTTTTGAACAGACAATTTCCGACGATGCGGAGAGCGGCCCGCAACTTGAACATTTTCGTGCGGTCCCGCATGGCGTTTGCACATGTAAAAACTGGCGCTTCCTCCACATCAACAGGTTTACATAAGGTTAAATAGGGGAATTCAAACAACGGAAGTGTGGATGGGACATCTTCACAGTTTCCAGAAATAATTGCAGTTTGAATCAAATAATTTAAAAATATATTGTAATTTAATGTGTATAATGCAAGACAGAAAACCTACTAGGGTCCAACTCAATCATGCATTAATTGAATTTTAAATTAAATTCGAATTTTGACATTTTTATAAAAAGTTGTTAATTTTAAATACTTTCAAAACAAAATTATAAGAAAAATATACTTAAGTTATCTTTATAATTCCAGTAGTTTCTCTGTACCAAATCTTTGAGTATCATTTGCAATTAAATTTAGGACTTTAAATATGTTAGAAATTGAGTTATGACTAGTGTAATTAGACCCGAATTAGGTAATTTAATTTTAATTAAATAATTAAAATAGAATTAGTCCATGGCCGGAATCGATTAATTTCTTTGTAATAGTCAAAAACTGCGAAAAGTTCATTTGAGTTCAAAATCACTTAAATAATTTGCAATTGCACATAAAAGTTGGCATTGCATGTAAGAGATTTATATTAAAAGTTAGTTTTTATCCCTGTATAGAAAACCAGAAATAATTGAGTCCAATTTTTCAGAATGAACAATAAATGTAAGACTTAATTTTAATTACACTTTCTACTGCTGCTTTGTACTTTAATAAGTTATTATGCCGATTGAACTATAAAATCATATCAAAACCAACTATGTCCAACAAAGAATGAAAACACTCAGTATATTAATTGTTAACTCACTTTTTATAAATGTCAAATATGCTATATTTTTATACATTTTAGATTTCAGGTTTTCCTGAGAAAGTTCACAATCATGATTTGCAGAGTAAATTGAATTCCAAGCGTCCTTGATCTAAAATATACTAGAACTGCCCCTTTTTTGCGGAAACGTGAAATCTGATACAATCACAGGTGAACCCGAGAAATATGAATCCCGAGGGAAGGGATTCCTCTTTTTTTTTGCGAGTTCCATATTCTATACAAAGTTAACTTTTTTAACTTCCGGAATAGTAAGACCTACTTTTTGGCAAATTTCTAAAAATGTGTGGGAATTTTCGTTGTGTTAAAGATTTTTCTATGTTTACTATAGACGTGACATTTTGAAATCGATCCAATAGAATACATGTCTTTAAAAAGATAGCTAGATACTTTTTTTAATAACATTCATTTTGCAAAAATAAATAGATTTAAATGTTAAACGCGAATAATATTTTTTGAGAATAAATGTTTATTTTTAATTTCACAAGATGTTATTTTATTCGTAGTTCTACTATTTCAATGCCAAATATTAAAGCATGCTTTGTAACATTGCAATGATTTTTTTTTTAAATCAAAATATGTGTTTTAAAAATACAGTATTCAAAATGAAAATAAATCCGATATGTACTATTACGTATGCAATTATGTAATGATAAAAATAGTGTCAGCAATTAGTTTAATAAAAAGTTTTCTAGGAACCCATTAATAAAGTAACTTTTGCTATAAATAAAATGAATTTTAATATAGAAAGCATAGCAACGACTTTATTAACAAGAAAAGTTTATAAAAAATTATGCTATAAGTAGGGGTACTAAATAATGTTAGTTTACACTAAAATCTAAGCAGCGTTTGAAATCCTTTGGTGCATAAGAATCTAAACTTATTGATTGAATTAACAGGTTTTTTTTTTTTTTTTTTTTTACTTTCAATTACCCATATTCTAAAATAGTAATGTAGGGTAATCAAAGTATTATTTTAGTTTTAAAAAAATCGTGTTTTTTTATTTTTTTTACATCTCAACCTTCGAAATTCTCGTAAAAAGGCGATACAAGAGTAAAAAGTTAGAAAATGAATGCCTTTAACACAAATTCTTCTACCCTTGAGCATCGCCCATCAATGATTCATTTCCCTCTGTTTCACATACAAGAAAGGATAATGTAATGTTTATTGAATAACATCTTCAATTTCGGCGTTTTGGATAATAAAAAAATTAAAAAATATATTGTAATTTAATGTGCATAATACAAGACAGAAAACCTACTAGGGTCCAACTCGATCATGCATTAATTGAATTTTAAATTAAATTCGAATCTTGACATTTTTATAAAAAGTTGTTAATTTTAAATACGTTCAAAACAAAATTATAAGAAAAATATACTTAAGTTATATTTATAATTCCAGTAGTATCCAGTAGTATATTTATAATCCCAGTAGTAGCGAGGGAGGAGGATAATATTTTTTTTTCGCCCATGTAAAAAAATTTGCCAAAAATATCGCCAAACTGGCCATTTTTATTTAAATGTGTGAAAATATGAAAACGGTAAATAGCACAATTCCATATCAAATTTGAATCCAATAACCATAATTACAGAGTATGGTAAATGAGTGCAATGTTCCACACCTTTAGCTTCAAATGGTATCTTATGTTAAATTTAATTTGAAGTGATATTCTACCAATAAACTATCACACACAAATTTATAATTCAACATAGTATATTTTTAAAGTTGTAGTCTGGTAACTTGGGTTCAAAAAAATCGAAATTTTTTTTTGTGCTTAATTTGAAAGTACAATGTCTTGAGAATATACTGTGAAAATTTCAGACAGAAATTCGAAATATTTCGGGAGTTATAACGAGTTTCCTAGAGCGCCTCTGAGTCCAACCTTTAAGGTCGACCGGCAGCTGCAACCTCTTGGACCCTTCTATTGTTTGCGCGCATTTTTTATACCTGGGTTGACTCTGTTATTCTATTATATATATTTATATATATATTTATGTATATATATTTATATATATATTTATGTATATATATTTATATATATATTTATGTATATATAATATATATTTATTTTAAAGTATATTTAAGTTAAAATTCACAGTACTCTGTTAGTATTTGATCGTACGTTGACACGTAAGCATCTAAGATGCTTTAACGCGTTTTTCTCAAAACATTGTTTTTCTGGTCGGCCAGGGTCCTAACTTTTTTTCTACTGAACCGATTGCTTTCAAATTTTAACAGGCTGTTCTACACACTTATAGTTCTCGTCAGTACTAGGGAGAATTTTTTTCACCCCTAACTTTTTATTTTACAACCCTTTCTTTGCTAAAATAAAAGGACTTTTTTTTTCAAAGTCCGCCATTTTGTTATTTACCCTTGAAATTTAACTTCAGTAGTTCCGACCAGAATGACATGTCTATAGATTAAGAATAATCAAGAATATTTGATTTCAGATAACATCAAGAGCCAAAATCACCCGGGCCACCCACGTGCATTTTTTTTGAGGTTCCAACTTCGAGTGACAATAATAATAGTAATAAACTATTAAATTTTTTCAAATAAATTTTTTTTTATATTTTCAATACGTAAATAAAAACACTCTAAATATTCAAGATAATTCATTTTTATTTTCCTATAAAAAACCACCCTCCAAAGATGTCATGAAAATAGGCATAAGTTACCAGACTACTACCTTAAAAACAATTATTTCCTTTTCATTCAATATAATTCTTGAAAACTTTTCACTACATGACAATGAATGAGATATTTGATTTTTTCACTGAATTAAGAAATTACGAGTAGGAATGAGAAAAATTAATGTTAGTAGTGGCGAAATTAAAACATATTACATAACTTTCATAGGTTACTCTTCAAGACCATCCTCACTTCTATACGCAATTTAATTAGTCTCCCTCGCATCCAAAACATTAGCACACAACAGATCTTCAAAATACCATGATCAATAAACACAACCCCCGTTCCCATAGCAACCGGAATGAATGGGCAGACCGTGATTAAGGAAGTTGCTTCAAACTTCCCCGCGAGAGAACTTAATTAAAGCGGACCCTTCTCTGAAATAAAGAGAGCATCCCTTCTCAACCCTTTTTCTTTCTCTGCTCAGCAGATTAGCTCCTGCTCTCTGCCACTCCCTAACCCACCTTCCCCCCTCCGGTAATTGCGTGTGGATTCCGATGGGGGTTTATCTCGTCCGGAGTTATGATGACTGAGGAGACAATGTGCACACACACATATGCTCTGATTACACTCCTCCACTATATCATCTGTGTTGGGGGAGTTTGTTTTGGGAATCAGTTATAATCAGTTATAGCAAGGTGTGCCTAATGGGGGATGGGGCGACCAATCAGTTTTATTTCGAAAGGGGGCTGTTTTGGAGTTGGGGTGAAGGGTTGTTGGGCTGGATTGGTATTGGTCTTAGGGGAAATTTTGGGATGTCTCTTGAGAATGGTTTATGTACACATAGCATTGGCCTTCAAATATAATAGAAACGTAAGATATAGATATTGTTTACTTGCTATATAAACAGCCGTTTTAGCAGTGAAATACATTTTAATCAAATTTGCAGTCCTTTTATTCTTCAATGAGATGAAGATTTTGCAATATACACTTCCCGTATTTAAATAAATGTTGTTTACTTGCTACATAAACAGCCGTTTTAACAGTGAAATACATTTTAAAGCACCGTATGTGTATTCAAATTTGCAATCCTTTTATTCTTTAATGAGATGAAGATTTTGCAATATACACTTCCCGTATTTAAATAAATGTTGTTTACTTGCTACATAAACAGCCGTTTTAACAGTGAAATACATTTTAAAGCACCGTATGTGTATTCAAATTTGCAATCCTTTTATTCTTTAATGAGATGAAGATTTTGCAATATACACTTCCCGTATTTAAATAAATGTTGTTTACTTGCTACATAAACAGCCGTTTTAACAGTGAAATACATTTTAAAGCACCGTATGTGTATTCAAATTTGCAATCCTTTTATTCTTTAATGAGATGAAGATTTTGCAATATACACTTCCCGTATTTAAATAAATGTTGTTTACTTGCTACATAAACAGCCGTTTTAACAGTGAAATACATTTTAAAGCACCGTATGTGTATTCAAATTTGCAATCCTATTATTCTTCAATGAGATGAAGATTTTGCAATATACACTTCCCGTATTTTAAATAAATGTTGTTTACTTGCTACATAAACAGCCGTTTTAACAGTGAAATACATTTTAAAGCACCGTATGTGTATTTAAATTTGCTATCCTTTTATTCTTCAATGAGATGAAGATTTTGCAATATACACTTCTCGTATTTTAAACTGCAAATGTGCTTTCTGAGGAAGGGCTTTAAAAATCGGGGTTTCCATTTAATGGGAGTGTTTTAGAGTTGGGAGAATATTATTGTGAATGCGTGTGTCATAGGTGGTGGAGAAAAAGTTGATTTCTTTACAAAACGAGGTGTTTGAACAATCTTAAAAAAAGTTTATTTTTGTATAAAAATTATTGAAATAATCGGGGGTTTTTTCAGGTCATTTTCATTAAATAGTTTGCTTAGGTAATAATTCTATAATAATACTTGTATTTATTAACTAAGTCATTTAGGTAGTAATTTATACCATAACACAAAATATTCAATCTCTTAGACCATATCTTGTTCTGACTTCATCTATAAATTAGATATCAAAACAGCACCATAATTTTTAAACATTATACAAATATAAAAACATTAAGTATTTTTTTTTTTTTTAATTCTATAATGAGTTGGAAGTTCCAATAAACACTTACGGTGATTTCTGATGTATAAAATGAAATTTATCTAATCAACACAAACCTAATGGCATTATGGCCCTTTAAACGATTTTATTAGCATGAAATATGAGGGGAAATTAGAAAAAGTATATACAGATGACATATTACCATTATTAAACTATTTATTTGGAATAGTTATTATAAATTCAAACAAATATTGATATTTTGATATTCATATTGAAATTAATTTCTTTTCTGTAATAGTTCAAAATTATCAGCTATTATCACAGGAATGTATCTTTGTCATATCTTCAGCCTAAGCTAAGGAACACACTATACTAAACTTCAACTTAACTTGACATCACTAGACGGTAGATCGTCACAGTGCTCATAGGTAATTAATCCATTTTGGCGACGTGAAAGTATAATGCTTGCCAAACCACAATCTTGTAGAGAATAAAAGGCTATAAGGTTTGGCGAGAATTATGTCTTCACTCCGCTTAAATGGATTAATTACCTATGAGCACAGTGAAGATCTATCGTCTAGTGATGTCAAGTTAAGTTGGAGTTTAGTATAGTATTAATTATCCAGTTGCGCCTTTCAATGGCAGCCCATATGTGTAATAATACCCATATGTATAATACTGATATGTGTATGTGTTGATTATAATTCCCATTTCCAAAGCACCTTATCTCAACCACCACATATTTCTATTTTCTCATTTTTTAACTAAATCAAAATTTACTTTATAGTTAAATCCTTTGTAACGGGAAATATTTTGATTTTATGGACTACTTTTTAAAGTTTAGTTAGTAATTTGCCACAAAGTTTGGAATTTTTTATATGGTTCCCTCAACAGTTCCAAATAAGACATGAGATTGTGGATGTAAGGGGATCTGCATTTATAAACTGAGTGAATGGGGCAAAAGCATTTTATAACACTATTATCACAGGAATGTACTTCTATATGAATACACTTTCTTTGTATTAAAAATCTATGCGCGTCATAAAATACATTAATTCCAACACATTGTTAGTTGGTTGAAACAGGCGAAAGTATGCTAACTCAACCGCTAGACATATTAATTTCAAATGACAGCATATCGATTGAAATTGTTAATATATTAAATTATTAAAATAAAAGATATCATATTGACACATGTTTCTTTAAAGACTTGTGAATTTGACTTCAATATTTATTTAATTATAAATTTTTAAATAAAAAGTTTAAAAAAAATACATAGTTTTTAACAAAAAATTAAAATATATGAAAAAAAAAGTGTTTATAACAATATATATTAGATTCTACATGAAAACACATTCACAACTATTGTCTACAAAACAAAATTATAATTTTGTAATTCGAACCATTTATAATGAAGTTATGACCGTTGGCGTAAAGTCATATAACACCAAAATGCCATTCTTTAGAAAACGCGTTTAAAGAGTGAGGCTAACATCAAAACCTTTGGAACCTTTTGAGTGAAAATTATTTGTGTCATGATTTATGTCAGAAATATACATTGTGTTATTATAATCTACATTCTCTGAAAGTTTATGGTCTATATTTATAACAAAACGGTTTTTATTAGTTAGTTAGCTTAGGTTTCATTAGTTGTTAGTTAGCTTATGTTTCATTAGTTAGTTTCCTTTCAAGATCCCCTAACCGAGCTTGTCTGTGTGTACAATTTACCTTTCAATGGAAAAACCACTCAAAAAACAAACTAACATTCCACCTAGGCAACCAACATTCAATTGCACATTTAATTTATCCGAAAGATTTTTTTATTTTAAACTACCAATTAGGAACTCCCCTCGTTCTAGAAAATCTTCTGTTCCAATAGATTAGGAAGGGGACTATGCCAGCGCCCAAGTTGGTTAACTGTGTGTATGCACCAGCTGCTTGGAACTGCTCGAACGAATCATAAATCTGGTTTCTCCCTTTGCTTACAGGGGGACAAACCCGCCCCTTCCCCCATCACTACATGGGGATAAAAAGAAATAAGGCGGAGAGCAATGGGGAAGAAGTGCTACCATATTTGGCGAGGTATCGACCAACAATATACATATAGTTTGTGTAATGTTCACACAAGAAAAATAGGACTATGATTTTTTGGAGACGGAGATATTTCCAAAGTCATACGGGTGGATTTTTTCACCTTTTAAAACTGTTGTAAACAAGTGCATGGGGATTATTTGATTTTTGGCAGTCAACTTTTTTTCCTTTAAATTTAAATACAGTTAAATGGAATATGCATTGTATTATAATTATAAATAACTGGTCGACATTTATTATAAATACTCAAATACAAATTTTTTTTTATTTCACTTATCATGAGTAAGAAAAATCTTAAAAGTAAACATCTATTTTGTTCTCATTATTCATGTTTAAGGTATACATATACAATTTAGATGATTTTCTTTAATACTTATGCTATAACTTCATACTTTTTGGCAGTATATCAGAATTTAAAATGATGCATTTTTATACAGATACTTTTTCCTTTAATTTTTTAATTAGCTAATTGCAATTAAAATAACTAATTAGGACGTTATCAGAACGGACATAAATAAACTTGTAATTAACTTAGAGGTATGATTTTTATTTCAAATAAAAGATATAACATTGACGCATGTTTCTTCAAAGAATTGTGAATTTGGCTTCAATATTTATTTAATTATAAATTTTTAAATAAAAAGTTTTAAGAAATACATAGTTTTTAACAAAAAATTAAGATTAAAATATATAAAAAAAATGTGTTTATAACAATATATATATTAGATTCTACATGGAAACACATTCACAACTATTGTCTACAAAACAAAATTAGAATTTTGTAATTCGAACCATTTATAATGAAGTTATGACCGTTGGTGTAAAGTCATATAACACCAAAATGTCATTTTTTAGAAAGCGTGTTTAAAGAGTGAGGCTAACATTAAAACCTTTGGTACCTTTTGAGTAAAAATTATTTGTTTCATGATTTATGTCAAAAATATACATTGGTTTATTGTAATCTACCTTCTCAGAAAGTTTATGGTCTATATTTATAAAGAAACGGTTTTCATTATTACCAAAATTTGAATGATATACATTTACAAACTTATTAATACAAAATTAGTTACTAAGATATTGTAAATAAGAATGATTTTACATTTAAGATTTTATACATTTAAAATTGAGGTACTCAAAATTTTATCCACTCAATAGGTTAATCTTACGGAATACTACATGACTCCAAACACTGTATATTTTTTAATGAAATTGCAGATTCATTTTTAGATTAAGCATTTCGGAATGTTTTTCAATCTTTCTTAATGGTTTGAATCATATCGTAATTTTGAAAAAAATAATAATATGAAGCGTATTAGTTTAATAATAATAATAATGCAAAAGTCTGAAACCCCCACAGAGAAAATTACTTTCCCTTCAAACAGTAACTTTCAAAACGAATAGTTTTCCTTAACAGGGGCTCAAACAAATATTCCTTTAAAATTGTATTTATACAAAAAAATAAATAAACTAGGGCATCATTTGTACGCCGTGAAACTCTAATTATGTATAGTTTAAAAAAGAAACTACATGATAGTTTTTTAATTAAAATATTTATAGAATATTCTTTTAGAACATGACAAGCACATTTTAACATTTAGTTTGCACATTTAATACCATGTGATTCCAATATATGTATATTTTTTTTAAATCGGTGCATTAAAATCATGCAAATACTCACCTATACACAATATATGAAATTTATAATATGCATTTCCTATACAAAATGTATAAATGAGGAATGTTAAAATAATATAAAAGTTTTACCTCCTTTAATAATATTCATCATTTTATACGAGAGGGATTATATACGATTAGACCATCGTTATAGATGATCAATAGTTTGAATAAATTAAAGTATAAATTATATTCAAATAACAAAATTAGAATTTAAGATATGGTTGGTGTCGTCTTTGCTTTGAATGTGTAAAAAACGATGGGATAAAAATAAAACAAATTTCGTATTTTTATGTTGCAAATTAATTTTATGACGCTCTATACATAAGAGAACTTATCATTTAAAAACATTACTTCTTCTAAAACTTGAAAACTAAAAAATCGACTTCAATAGTTTTTGGAAAAAACACCCTATCAGAAATAATCCCTACACTTGTAAAAAATGCAATGACATTTTTTTTTTTTTTTACCTCTATTCAATCTCCATGAAATTGGCGCCAAAACTCTTATCCTTGGCGACATTCCCCTGTCCTTTTGGCGCCATTCTGGCAACCCTAACCCTGACTATGTCCTCGGGGTGTTGTACGTTGTAAGAGCAATGGATCCCACAATACCGAAAGGTCACACAAATCAGCCGGACCAGCTGTGGCCACTTCTGCAATTACGCCTAATACCATGCCCCCTCCCCTCCCTCGCATTTCCATAATGGAAGAATCTTGTTGATGTCAATCTCATCAAAAACACATCACGCCCCCCCCCCCCTCCTTCTCCACATTGTCGACTTTGCCGGACATGATGTAATTCACGATTGGGTGTTGTATTTACATTCTGCTAATAAAAGCTTTTCTCTCCCCCATCTGGTTGGTATCTACTTCAATGACAGAATGGTGCTTTGTTCGTTACATGGAAGTATTATGGGAACAATCGTAGGATTAGTTGTGCTGAAAAATATACACTTATAATGAACTATAAAAAATTTAGTTTGATTTCATTAACAATGAATAAAGATCAGTGTAATTATCTACTGAGAAATTATCATTTTCTTGGCAAATAACTTATGGGCGATTTTACTTAACTATTTTTAAATGTATACATTTTATTTGTGTGTGTGTGGAAGTTACGAAATTGTGTCTGTCATCGACAACTTAATTCAATTTAAATATATTATTTGCATTATCATACACAGTTTTTTTTTTTTTTTTTTTTTTTTTTTTAATTGTATCCTTTTTATGATTGAATCTTCAATACTTGAAACAAAATTATATGATGTTTTTATGTTTACATTTAACTGTAGTGAACAATTTTATATACTGGAATGAGATAACATTAGACTTGGCACTTTTTTACAACATTTTTGTCCTAGTATTTAATTGAAGACATTTTTAGGCTCATAAAATCACATGTAAAAAGTATCAACAATTTACACATTATTCATATTCTCCTATGCTAATTATTGAAATTACATAAGCTTTTTCGTTTACTTCTTTTTAAACTATGGTGTGAAACTTGTTATAAATGACTATCATAGAATTTATCACTTAGTTTATTCGAATAATCTCTAAAAAATAGGAAATCAAAATATCAGTTAAATCTGGTTATTAGACAAATTTGCAACTACCATCACATTTAGAAATTTAGAAAAACAAATTATTCTACAATGGTATTGAAAATTTATTTATAAATATTCTCATTGAGTATTTCGTATCTATCATTTGCCAAATTGAAGTATATATATATCAAACGTAAAAAATGTTAAAAAAAATAAGTGTTAAGAAATTAAATGTATAAATAAAAGAAAAACCTGCATCTAAAACTGTTCAAAAGTATCTAGTAAAAGTTTGAGTTATAAGTGTTTTACAATATTAATCAAATGTTAGAAAAGTGGAATAATACTTAAAAAATTAATCAATTATATATACTTAGGATGGAAATTTTTATCAAATAAAATATTTTTGTATCCCAAATTTGTTTTTCTGGCCATCATTTAACATATTGTTTGAAAATAAATCGAAACGAAACATAATTTAGAGACAATCGCATTTGTACTACCCAATCTTCATAGATTTCTTTTAGATGATAGATTTTGTAATTTTTAGAAGATACCACCTAAATAATCGCATTACTAAAATTTTAATAATCCAAAAAACTATCTTGGAAAAATGAAAATTATAGTTTTTTTTTATAAAAGCGAATTTTTATAGACACAGGCGGTTTTCAACGCTTTTTTTTTTTTTTTTTTTTTTTTTTAATGATAGTTCATGAAACAAAACAATAGATGAGATTTTAAAGTAAATGTTTTCGCAAAAAAATACGACGAAACAAAACAATTCGGTATCTACAAAAGCGGCGGTAAAAACTCCGTCTTCCTGTCCGCGGAAAAGCGATGGTTAAGACGCCGGACGTGACGGTCATCACTGCCGCGAGGAAACGATGAAGACACCGCAGGAAACTCAACCGGAAACTCCGAAGATCAGGCCTAGTCGGACCGCAAGTAAACGCATAAAAAGTTTTTATTACGCCGCTGTTTGGAGCGCTCCTACTGAATAGGTCTGTTGAGATATATATGCGTCATTGAATTGATTGGGAAATTATAGTGTAAGCTAATTTTGGTTTGAAAAATTGATGTTTTTCTTGTGCAAGGTGAATTAATCTCTTCCCATATTAAACTGTAAGCAAGAATGTTTGTTATTACTATTGTACGCTTTTCTTGTAGTAATAACTAATTTAACTACTAACATTACTCCATACAATTATTGTGCACCAACTTATATATTAAATTATTTCTATAAAGTTTTGTAGTGAGCCTGTATGTACTCTGAAGCAACGAAAAAAATATTTTTATTTCTTTTTTCAGTAGTCTAACACGAAATCTCGAATTCTGTTTGTCTCCTTTTAGGGATGATTTATGGGTAAGAACTGTTTCAACGCGCGATAAACTTGAATGTAATATTAAATATCTTGAGAAAAAGTTGAGCTCTGTTTCATATATACTTCTACAAATCACAATAGCGATAATAATTTCAAAATAATAAGTACAATAATCTCTTTAGAGCTCAAAGAACAAATTTAAGAATATATATATCCATCGTTTGTAATAAGAGTGTGAAATCCCTCAATTTTCAGGAATAGAGATTAAATATTGCAAGATCGAAATACATTTTATACGATTCGTTATAAAACTAGGAGTGTGGAACATCGCACAACTTTCAATTACACTACGATACTGATGTCAATTTGTGTCATTTACCGTTTTTATATTTTCATCGTTTATTTAGAAAAAAAATTCCAGTTTGGCGATATTTTTTTCCATAATTCTTGTATGAGTCTTTAAAAAAAAATTTGGCGATATACTATTCGATAATTCTTATATTATCTTTACTTGTGAAACTGAGGAGAGACGAAAAAAACGATCGTTGATAAGGTATGCTCAAGGAAATAGAACTCTGTGTTAAAGGCATTCGTTTTTCAACTTTTCACGCCATTAAAGCATTTTTACGGGAATTTCGGAGGTGAGGATGTTTATAGCAACGTAAGAGTCATTACCACAGTGATTTTGGACAAAATCGTTTAAGCCGTGTTTTAGCAATTACTGAAAAACTTCTAGATCACTTTTTTGAGATCAGAGGATGTTCCAAAACGTCGAAACATGCAGCAAAAAAAACAAAAAAAATTGACCGAATACTATACTTTTATTATACCCTATGTAATACTTATGGATAATTGAAAGTAAAAAACACTATTAACAAAACAACATGTTTCATTGTAGCTTACAACAATGAAACATGGGTTATGACTTAGTGCATCTTAAAAATAAGCATAATTCCAAGTATTTCTAACGTACAAAAGAAATAAATATATATATATTTTAATTATGACTATTTTTACAATTACGATTAATAGGCTAATGAATGGGTTTTTCTAAAAAAAAAAAAAAAAAAAAAAAAATTAAAGGCATTCAGTCATACTTGTGTGAATTCCCAGTCGTTATTTTTAAATCAATCCTGAGATATTTATTAAGGTGCCTATATTAAATATCTGTCTTATCTTGCTTTCTTTGATAACTGTGACATAACAACTTCCACTGTAAAAATATTTAACTTTACTACTATTTTTAATTAATTTAAAATAATCAATTTTGCAAAAAATATCAAGTAACATGACTTTTATTGGTATATGAAACTATTTAAATTATGTGTAAAAATAATTGTGTCTAAAATAAATTTGGTATCCCCAAAACGTTAACTTTTATTGTAAAAAATATTTTTTATTGCAATAAAATATTTTTCCTGAGTTGTAATTACTTTCTCAATAAATTTCCCGATGAGGGAAAGGAAGTATTAAACATGCGGGTCTCAAAACTGTACAGTATACATATTTTCATGGGCGCCCCCAGGAATATTTGCAAGGGGGTACCAGACTATATTTTTATCAAAATCATTATTTTTTTTAGACATGTTAATTAATAATTATGCATTATAAATTATACTCTTTGAGAACAGTTAAAATTCATGGTATATATTTTTCAAAGCACCTGAACCCTGTTAAAGAAGAAAAAAAAATACAAAATAGTAAAAATATTAAAATATATATTTTTAGAGATTTTTTTTATCGTCCAACTAGATCTCAAGGCATTCAAGAAACAGTGTTTAGAATAGAGGAACTCGAATATAAAAAAAATACAAAAGAGTAACATTTTCTTTTTTCTTCCAAGTTTCGGCTATAATGAAGGAAAAAAAAATTCAAAATGAATTCTAAAAATAGATTTCAAGGTAGTATATCTGATGACTTAAAAAACAAAATATTTGTCTAGAATTTTGAGAACTACACAGGAAATGATTATACAGTAAAAGGAATAAATACTTCTCATCAGCCTCTAATAATCAAAGACAACAAGCGCCAGAAAATCATCAAGCAAGTAGCTATAACAAAATGACACAGGAAAGAAACAAAAGACTAAATTAATAGGGGGGAAAATGCTAATTGTAACATAAAAGTATAAACGGCATAGGTGCTTTTTTTATCTTGGAATTTACACCTTTCCCTCATTTTTCTAAAATTTTCAAAAGCCAGGGGGGTGCAAGTGCACCTCCTGGGGGCGCCCATGCATATTTTTTGTTTTTGAGAGACCGATAGCCTTTTCTGTGTAATATAAAAGCAAAAAAATGAAATGAACTTGTCAACGAACTTTTGACATAGAGCCACATAGAAAACAAATAAATATGTTTTCAAATCCCTTCGAGCAAAAAAAAAAAAAATGTCCCAAGCATCTTTTCTTGAGATCCTTCATTTCGAAGTCATTTTCGTCACCTTGCTTTTCCATTTTTGCTGAAAGCAGCAGAAAGTCTTCTCAACTCTACACAAAAAATTGCAGGGGATGGGGGAAGGGGGCAAGAAAGGGATAGAATGAGAAATGGAAAGAGAAAAGGAGTTTTATTTTTAGTATTTTTGCGTTCGTTCTCTGAGAAGTAATTGTGTGTCTGACAAGCGGGTCCGAATTTACGAGGGGCGCCTTGCCCCTAAATCAAGGGGCGCATTGAAACGGGGCTTTGGGGCAGGGGCGGAATGACGGAATTATTCAGCGGCCCCCTTCGCACGCTTATCAGATCTCCGGAGGGGGATGGGTTTGTGATGCGAGAGAAGAAATAGCTTTCTAGAAGGGAAAGAGAGATATGTGCATTTTTTCCTTATCGGATCTGCATTTCTGATGTGATGTATCGAAAACCTGAAGGGATGGTTGGGAATTAAGTGACAAAGGGGTTTGCTGATGATTTGTTGGTCGAAGTTGCACAACATAAGTCAGTCAAGATTCTAATGTTTTGTAGCATTTAAAGTTTACTAATAGTTTGTAGGAGGAAACCGCACAATATAGTGCAATATTCTAATGTATTGTTTTCATTTTAATGTGCCCTATATAAAAAAGAGACCAAAGCAGGGATGGTTTTCACGTGCAAAAGGTTGGTGATTATAAATGATGTTTTAAGGGTTGAGTAACAAGGATGAATGCTAAATTGTTTCTATCTTCTAATTAAGCCTAATTTGGGCGAATATATTCTGATAGCTCATTATTTGAAAAATTGGTTTCTAATAAAAGATTTGAAGTAGAACTAAAATTTTGATATGGTCAGAAATAACAAGTAGACCCACTAAATTTTGTTGCAGGATGCGCACTGCGCATCTACAACACTGATTGTGTGGATGAAGTCAATAACATATTTTATTTTTCATACGGTTATTTAAAAAGAAAAACTCCTGCATTTTTTATGCGTCAAATATATTAAGTTTTTTTCTTTTTTTATAAACCTTGCGGTTAAAATTTGGAGCATATAACTTTTTTTTAAATATTATCGGTTACAAGTAGTGAACTATAATAGCCAGCCTTTGGTGGAAAGTCTGTCTCTCTACTGTTATATCAAATTTTCATAGACTCAATTTACCACAATAGTTCGTAAAATTAATACGATGTGTCAATCTACTTTTTAAATTTATTACTTTAAAAGTATCCAAATAATAAGTTTGAAATTAAACACATGTGTACATGATTTATGAAACTACTAAAAATGACATTCATTTATTATTTTTTTAATTAATTTTTAGACTTAAAACTTTTAAATATAGAAGAAATGCGAGGTACATCAATCTTATTTGGACAATCAAAATTAATTTCCAATTCATCTAAAATATTCCACTCAATGATTAGTTTATAAAAATATGCAAAGTTGGCAAAGGAAAAGATAACAAATGGTGATTTTAGATTGTATGTGGTGTGAAACAGGAATGAGAAAAGATCCTTTCCAAAGTTTAAGAAAGACTGAAGCACCCAAATATAAAATGAAGGAATAGTTTTTAATAAAATATAGTTAGGCGAGTTTTTCGTAGAACGTTATTGTAAATCAACATCGGAAGTACATTTTTTTATTTTAAGTTCTAAAGAGTTATAGATTTATTTCCACAAACTGGAAAGAAATTGGCCCAGATGGCACTTTGATCACATTTGACTCAGCTACTTTAAAAGAAATGCGAAAACCGTTTTTTATTACTTTCTAATCTTGGCTTTTAAGTTTGTCATCTAAAGCACAAAAATTATTCGTTACAGTGGACTAAGCTGTTTCTAAAAGATAAAATTCTGAATAAAATTCTGGAGTCAGTGTAATCTCTCTTAGGGAATGCCGAGTTTTGGATCGTTGTTTAAAATCTCATTTTTGGCAGTCAAATCAATGTATCTCTCACTTTGTGAAATGACAAAATATTAATTATGAAGATAGGTCAATCCATTGTTTTTCTTAATGGTGACATGAAAGGTCACTTTTGTTAAAAGGTCATCCATTGTTATAATGACCACGAGTTTATTGAACTCTCATAACATAAATGAATTATTTTCTCTCTGATTCAATATTTGCTCTACTTCCGGAAAGTCATAGGTCATGCTCACTGGCTCTCAATTAAGGCACTAGGTAATAGTATTTCTGAGGCAAAAAATTTCCTTACATATTTAAGTTGTATCTCAAAAGGTATTGTTTTACTTTATGCACATCATGTTAAATAAAGCAGTTAAAATTTTGCATTCCAAAGAATCTTTGATGTTATATTTTTAACAGCTATCTGACTAGCGGATAGTCTTCTACTTTTATAACATACATTTACATTTTAAAAGTTTTAAAAAATAAGAAACAGATAGTTTATCTGCAGCATCATGCAAAGAGCACAAGAAAAATGGATTAAAAAGAGCTTAAATTTATTGGTTGAAAACAGTTTTTAAATTTGAAATCTCCCAATTTTAAATTTTCTTAATAATCAATGCTTAAATTTTTTTCTCCTAATTTCGAAGCTCTAAAAATCCTATTTTTATAACAAAATATGCTTTTCTGTTTTATTTATTTATGTATGTATGTATTTATTTATTTACTTATTTATTTGTTATTTTTGACAATGTCTTAAATTAATAAAACATAATCTTGTATTAAAAATTCTAATTTTATTTTACCATATATGTTAATTTCTTTATTAAATTATTTACTTTATGAGACTATTTATTCAAACTATATTAATTGGCGTATGTACTACGAAAAAAGAAGCTCTTATCGAGCAACAAAAGGCAAAATAGAAAACTGCTTATATAAACTGACTTGCACCAACTTTTTTCAATAAAATGTTTTAAGTAGGGATACTATAATTCAAGTATACTTGATTATAATAGTATTAATGAATATTTCTTAAAAAAATTATTCATTATAGGAATACTTTTTAAAAAAATTATTCATTGTAACAAACCTACAAAATCTTCGATATTTTTTTTTTCTTTTCGACAGCATTCGATTGCTTTTGTGCGATAATTGACACTGTACCTGCTACCACCTTCAGTTGGTAGTAGTTATCATATCTAAATACGCTCACTAATTCACTGATTGCCTAAGAACTGCCCATAGAAAAACGAGCGCTAAAATATGGTGTTAATAAAATTGGTTTTTTTTTACTAAGGATGGCAGCAGACATAACCATCTATCTATGCAAAAAATACAAGTGTATCCTTAGGTGTGTATGTATGTTTTCTATTGGAAGCTATTTTTTTTTTTTTTTTTTTTTTTTTTTTTTTGTTCCGGTCTTGATGAAATTTTGTACACTTGATCTTTAAAACGAGAGGACAAATATTGGCAACTTAAAATTTCGAAAAGTCCGCCTTTTCCCTTTTTTACCCCTTAAGAGGTAAGATAACAACTTGAGATCTATTGAACTATTTAAACCAGTTTCTTGACTAATCCAAGTTATCGGGAATACAATTTCATTATGATTTATAGTTAAAATGGTGAAAAAGAGGATTGATTGAAAAGGGCTATGATCACAATTTAAAGTCAACTGAGCAAATTTGAACAAGTTTATTACCAATTGTTATATTGACTAATCCAGATTATCAGGAACACAATTTCTGGTTTTTTGTTGTCATAGGGAGGAAATCATATAGGAAAAAAGCTAAAGGGGGGGGGGGGAGGTGCATGCTCATAACTTGCAATTGTCTGAACCAATTTGAACCGTGTTTTACCAAGCAACGCAAAACTGTAGTTGTTTAACCTGGGCATTTAAACTAGTTTGAATTAAAGTACGATTTAAAATATATATATATTGATCTTCTTGTGGATTATAATCTGCACTCCCCTCCCTTCTTCCTTGCAAATAAACCTGATAGATCCATGTACTAAATTCTGCTCCGTTTCTGAGACTGAAATTAAATTTTCGACAGCCCCCAATCGTCAGAAAGGGTTACGCTTCAATGGATTAGGTAAATAGTGTGGCGCACAGTCCCAAAAATTGAGTTTGAAAATCCGAGTTGGGTTGAGGTGTTTCCGCATGGATTCGCGCCTTTCCCTCTTGATGAGGTCATTCCTATGCAGAATAGAAGATGCTTGTCGCGCGCCCTAATTGGTTCGCTTCCTCAACTTGCCAACCTTAATATAATTAGAATGGGGAGGGAGAGGTGTCCCTGGGAACCATAAATGTCAAATGTTGGTACACTTGTCCTATTTTTATACCGAACTTGTTTGAAAGGGTTGTTCTTTTTTAGAGGTGGGGGTGATTTGTAGGGTGAACTTGTGACAGTTTTCTGAATGCTAGTTCGGTTATGAGGTGCTTTAGTTCTGTTATTAGGTGTTGACATGATATGTGGGGTGTGGCAGAAAAAAGTCGACTGATTTCATAGGACTATTTTAGGTAATCCTACATAAATAGAAATGAAAAATTAACAGTTTAGCTACAGTTGTTATTATTGAATGGTTAGCAAAATAAATTTTTGAATTCATTCCACATCTGAAGGTAGTAATTTTATTCAAGCATGCAAAAACTTAAGTCATGAACTAAGACTTAAATCATGAAGAATTAATGCCAAAAGGCTGTCAGAATGAGTTTGATAAATTATCGGAAAGATATGTTTTAGGAATGTCTATCTTAACAATCAAAGGAATAGCATTTTCTGAAATATTTAAAATATTGAGAAAATGGAATAATTCACATTTTTCTATGGCTTGTTTCACAAAATAGAATTTAATTATAATGATTTTTATTATTTTTAGATAAATCACTACAACAAGAACACTTCCACATTTTTTTCATTATTTATGTATTTAGAAAGCAAATTGTTTAATAGGGTTATGTTTAAAGGATATTGTCAGTTTTAAGGAGCATTTTATGGAACAGAGCCCAAAAACTAACATGTAATTTTCAGTGCATACTCGCTTAAAAAGCATTAGCCAACGAGAATTTCCAAATGCTTAAATTAAGAGACACATAGAAAAATAAATTTTAATTTCCAATTAAAAAAATAATAATGTACATATTGCAATATTAAGCACCTAAAAATAAACGTTTGGGAACTTTTCTTTTAATATTTTAGAAATTTTTTAAATAAATTTAAGACATACTGCAATTACCTCTTGAGATTTTTCAGGTACTCTAAAATTATTTTTATGAAATAAAATAAAAATATTTTTATATTATTTTCGTAGTTCGAAGTTAATATATAGAAACCTACTTATTTAAAAAAAAATTAAAGATTTGAGATAATACATAATAATTTATTGCATGAGTGTTATATATATATATATATATATATATATATATATATATATATATATATATATATATATATATATATATATATATATATATATATATATATATATATATATATATATATATATTTATTTATTTAATGAAAGAGTTGTTATTACGTACTAAATATAATTCAGTTTTCATTAAGCAGGTATACATGACCTCCTCCCTTCTTAAAAATAAAACAGCCTCCATGTTATAAATTATAGCAAAGTGGATAAAGGAAAATGATTCAGAATTTTTGGAAGACCAAAAAACTAAAAACGTAAGAATTTATTTGTATATTTGAAACTATTAACAAAATATTACAAAAATTATCATGTTGTACATATTTGTGATTATTGTTTGAAACAAATGTTTCTGATGAAGAATTTGTATTTAATTTTTATAAAAAATATATCGAAAAGTACAAACTCGCCACTTTAAAAAGAATTCAATATATAGCAAACATTACAATCTGTTAAAGCAAAAAAAATTAAATCCTGCAGTATTGAATACCACAGAACAATATTCACAAATATCTCATTTTCTTAACTTCAGTAATACTCATTACTAAAAAAAACTATTGTAAACTCAAATGATTTTATTCTTTAATTTTTCTACATGTTCGGAACCTGGGAAAACATTATCTTGCTTCAAGTACCGCAATTTCATAAATGTAGATAACAGGGGTGAAAACAGTCAAAATGTGAAAAAGAGGAAAATGTACGTAGTGTTATTTTGAACAACAAAAATAGCTGAATAAGAATATATTTGTGTACTTATATGAATACAAAACAGTGGTGCAGCCAGAATTTTTTTCTGAGGGGAAGTTTTAGGAAAGTGTAGTCTGGAAAAGCCCTGTAAAGTCCACTAAAAATAATAAAATTGTAGAAAAAGAGGAACTTCCCAGAGAAAGAAGGAAAAAAAAAAGCGGAAATCCGCCTAAAGCAGAAGACTTTCAAGCATGAGACCTCCTACTACGGGATCAGCGTCTGGTTTTAATTGAATTAACTAAAAATGCTTAGGCCCAAATTAAGAACTAAACGATCTAATAAAGAAGAATAGCCAGATTTAAAATGAAAATCCACCGTCTTCCGTTTCTAAGTTTTATAAAAGCTATTTTTAAATTAAATCCTAAAAATATCAAGTGTAATCTGGTTAAGACACGCCACCATAATTGTCACTTTCAAATTTACCTAAGTATTATCTAGACGGTTTTAGGTTGAATCACCTCTAGACTCTGAGATATTCCTCCTCGGAGATATTTTCTATATTTGAATCTAATCAGTTTAAAAAACTTAAACTTTTAGCTGTCTTTAAGAAAAATTAAAACTTCATTTGTGAGTATATATGCCGTAGTAATATTGTAAAAAAAATTCCATATAACTTTTCGTGACGCTTGCATAAACAGAACGCGCTATCTGTAAAACCATCTTCCCTTCTTATGAAGAGCATGTGCAAGAAAAGTACATTTACACAGTTTAAAGGTTAACTCGTACAATTACGTTATTATTTCCCGCGGATTTTGAAAACTGATGTAACTAACAGACAAAACAAAATTATTTTATAAATTATGAGTAACAGTAACTTGTTTGCTGTAACTTGTAATATCTACTAATGTTGTCGTGCGGCTTTAGCGCCGATAACTTAGTTGGTGTTTACTTTAATTTGTTTATAGAGGTCATGTTTATTTTTCCCTTTAAATTTAAATTATTTGTCAGTTTTATAAATTATGAATAACACTTTACTCAAGAAATGTAAATATTATGTGAAATGATGAATAGCTGTTACTTATAATTAAATTAAGGCCATAACATACTTTAGTATTCAAAACTGTAATATCTATCAGTTATCACCAATCGTTTCAGTGACGCTGTAAAAATATATAGATGAAATTCATATCAAACATACAATTTTACGTATCATAGAGATAAATTAAATAAATAAAAAGTGTCGAGTGGGGGGAGGGGAATATGTAAAGGAATTTATCTCCAATTGTACAGATATATCCCTGCAAAAAAAAATCAAACAACTGCAACTAATTGAGTTCTTTGATTTTGGGCAGAAATGCATCTGTACAACCTGCAATAGTAAGAAATATTTTTAATAAGAGATATAATTTCTCTTAAAATAAGTACTTACTTTGACTTTATTCTAAGGAACTTCTTAATGAGTTCTGGGATAAATAAATCGCCTCACCTTTAGATTTGTTTTGAAGTGAAGGATAGTTTCAAATGAATTAAAACTTGTCATTGAAGCGTCCTACACATGGTTAATGAAGTTTGAATCCAGCTTACGTATTAAAGGTGAAATATTTTAAACGTTCAAATAAAGCAATAATGGGATAAAATATGGAATGAATGCGAAATGAATACTTCATTGCAATAGATCTAGTACAGGTCTAATGAACTTATTTTCTTTCTAGTTTCATTTTCTCATGAGAACACAGAGAGATCTTAACCACAATAAATGATATTGCAATCCAAGGCCAAAACCCTTTTATTATCATATACTATTTATTGAAAGGATTGTATTCAGTCGCATGATAAATATTGAACATTAGATTATCTACAGAAATGTGGGTTCATAATACGAGTTAAATATCAATTAAAGATAACGATTTTGTAGTAAAAGATTTCGGGTCCCGGAGATGCAATATATTTCGTTGTTGTAATAAGCACTGAATGTGAGTATGAGTCAAATGAACAAGAAATTTTTGCTGCAGTTACTTTCTCTATATCCATGCAAGTCTACAACGATGAAATATTGATTAAAATTCGTATATTAACAATTATTGCCTATTTTATACCAATACTACTTTGCATTAATGATTTACAAGTACTAACATCTTTTCTATACTTCTATACAGACTCCAAATCTCAACCCCCTATTTCCCCCTTCCAAATTTCATCAACTGTCCATGTGAGGGAAATTTCTAGGATATGACATGTTGGAACATGCAATGCATTGAAAACAACTCTAAAAGTGTTATGGGAAATTTGTCTACTATAGCTCTTAATTAACCTAATATTAAACATAAGCATACCGAGTAAGGTAAACACTTATGTTTGAAGGAATCGTATCTCCTGCTAACTCTTAAGAGTTGTTTTATTCTTGCATATTAGAATGTAAAAAAAAAAGTTTAAAAAGGTAAATTCGTACCCTCAAAATTTTTTCTTTCTGTAAAGATGAAACATGAACATCTCGAATTGTTTCACAATTTAAAAAAAATATTTAGAAGTCCCCCAAGGTCACGAAAATAACAAAAAAATGGCCAAAATAATTTCAAATGCATTATTTATTTTATTAACTTCATAAAAACTACTTCTGTTTAAATGACTTTTTTATCATTTATGAATGTTATTTATATATTGTTTCATACGAATTCTATATTATGTTTTTGCTCTGGGTAGATAAAAACACAAAATATTACAGAAATCAAGAAAACATGATTTAGTAGACATTTCTACTTTCTGCATAATTATGCATACAAAGTGAACTTAAGCAAATAATTATTTATTTTACAACTGGCAAATAATACCGATGAAGAATAATGTTTTTAAACAATCGCATATCTACATTTTTTTTTTTTTTTTTTTTTTCATATTTATTTTTCTATCAACTACATTTCAAAGAGATTTTGGAGATTGCACTTCACAAAGTTCTTTTTCTACATCTGTATAACTTGTAACAAAAATTGGTTTTGATCTTCGTTTTTTTGCACAATTAATGGCCTGGATCAATACAATAGCTCGTTTACACAATGCAAAGTTTTATCAAGTATTGAAGCTTTTTTAAAAGATAGCATTTCGTTCCAATCCTTAACTAGTACACTGGGGAAACTATCTTCAGTTTCCTCAGTGTACTAGTTAAGGATTGGCACGAAATGTTTCGAATGTCAATGCATTGATGCACAATGTTTCAATGAAAATATAAGAAATATACAAATCATCCAATTATAGAAATAACATCAACAGCAGATCGCCAAGTAAACCAAGACAGCAAATATTCACGCACAACAAACTGATTAAATCGTTGCATACCTTGAATTTCTCCATCAGTTAATGCCATTGTGGCTTCATTCAAAATCTTCATTTTCAAGGAATAAATGGCTTTTGCCATCCAGCGAGCTCAGTGGAGAACACATAGTTTCCAAATGGTAGATTGAATGTATAATCCAATAATTAATAATGCAAGATTAAAAAGTTATGTGTAATCATCCCTAGGTAGTTTGTGGCAATTTTTATTTAGTCAGAAATTAACTGTATGATGTTGATGTTATGGATATTGATTAATTTTTTAGTTCGATACAGTTGTGTTTGGATCATTTTTCACAGAATCTCCTAGGTAAAAGAATTTCAGATCCAGTATATTATCCAAAACACACACTGAATGCATCAAGTTGTAGAACCTCAAATATATGATTCAGACATGCTATCCATAAAAGGCTTCTACATATTGTTTCAAGAAGAAGACATTCTCCATTATATCTTCGACTATTTTTTGCGGTTGTGGGGAAATATATACTAATTACTTTGTTTCACACTTCTATGATTGTCTATTTGCTTGGAAGACTTCTAAAACTTTGTAAAATTACTTAATTTTTTTTATAATATCATATATATATATAAAAAATATCATATATATATATATATATATATATATATATATATATATATATATATATATATATATATATATATATATATATATATATATATATATATATATATATATATATATATATATATATATGCTGGTATACTGAAAAGACATTAGCAAAAACCAGTTAGATTTATACAATATTGTATGATTGCTAATATTTGTTCTTTTTATAAGTTACATACATGTAGTACATGTTAAATAGGACATAAAAAAAAAGTTGGTTCGTTCATGAATAACAAGAGTCTTTAATCTAGCATAAAGTGTTTTTGAGGAGGTGGTGTGGGGAGGTTTTTTTTCTTTGTTGACTGAAAATTAATTGTGGTATAACCTTGACATGTGACACATCTGTGTGGAGTATTTTTTGATGCTAAATCGAATTAAAAGAAATCAAGATGATATAACTATCTTATTAAGAGTAAAGAGTCAATTTTATAGACTTAAATACATGTTATATAAAAGTACTTGTAATGAACCAAAATTAAGTGGAAAAAGTTAATAAAGAACCAAAATTTAATAAAAAAAGTAACAGTTAGTAATAACATAAGTAAGTAGTAATGAATAATTGAAATAGTAAGTAAACAAAAGTATAAGGGATAAAGAATAAGTAATGAAATAAGGTACACTTCTACTTATATTTTCGCCCATAAAAATGACTATAACTTTTTAAAAAGTAGTTATACCATCTTGATTTTCCTTTCATTTGATACAGTGCCAAAAAATACTCCACACACGTGTCATATGCTTTAGTTATATCAAAATTAATTTTCAGTTAAAAAAAAACCTTCCCCTCACCCTCTTAAAAAACACCCTTCTATGCTTAACATTTTTATAGACTCTTTTGTTTCTCGTTTTTCATGACAAATTTCATGCTTGCCAAGTTTCACGAGCTGGTAACTTTTCATTTCTTTTTGTTGTATTTTACCTTTCCTTGCTTTTTACGTGTATTTTCGTTTATAAAAACGATTGTAACTTTTTCTAGATTGGTTATATTGTCTTTCTTTTTATTTCATTCGATTCAACATCAAAACTTACTCTAAAAACATGTATCACATCCCTACGTTGTTCCAAAATTATTTTTTCAGTTTTAAAGACCCCTAACCTTTCCCCCCCCCCCCGCTCCCTTCTCCACACAAAAAACAGCCCTCTATGCCAGATACTATTATAGAATCATTTGATTCTTCATTTTCATGACAAATGAAATATTTTTGACAAGTTTCATCAACGGACCATTTTTAAATTTTTTTTTCCCGGTTTCAGTTTTTGTTTTTGTTACTATTTTACCCGTACTATTAGTAAAGGCCCGACAAAAGAATACTTGATATTTTGATGTTGATTATTATGCATATACTTTCTTTCACAGTCCCGAATGCAAACGTGTAATTTTCAAAATTTGAAGAGATCTGTCTTTAAAGAGTTTTTTCAATCGACGTATTTCCAAAAAGAAGGAAGTTGTAATATTTAAAGCAAACGTTTGATACTTTTTATAAAATTCCCAATCTGAGCTAAAATTCACTGTTTTGCCAATCCGTCATATCCCATTGTAGCTCGTATAAAGCCATGTGTGAAATGCATGTTGTTCGAATAATGTTTTTCTTATAATTTCATTGAGAGAAAATTTAACCAAAAAAAATAAGAATAAAACAAATGAATTCAATTCTTTATTTTATGGTGAAATAAACGCTTATTAGCAACAAATTTAGAAACTCAAATGATTTGATAGGAATATGTATTATTACACTTATCTCTTGATAATTGTTTTTCTTTTCAGAATGGTTTCGCAGTGAAATTAATTCAAATTTTTCCTAACTTATGCATTAAAAATATGCAATCTCATAAATAAGTGCTTTGGGTTTTGTTTGGGGAAATACTTTTGCATTTCTATATATATATATATATATATATATATATATATATATATATATATATATATATATATATATATATATATATATATATATATATATATATATATATATATATATATATATATATATATATATATATATATATATATATATATATATATATATATATATTTCACTTTATAAATTATTAGAATATATCTATATGTAACTATTAAGAATATTATTTTGTTATTTAAAGGTGGAGTTATATATAGGTATTTAGTATCACATTCCAGAAATAATACAAAAAATCAGAAATCGAAAAAATTATCTTTTTCTTTTATTATATGATATTTTACCCCACATTTTAAAAGATTTGATCATATATAAGATTTTATTTATTATAAAACAAAAGTATTCAAGCAAAATAAAATTCATATTTTGCCTGAAAAATTCTTTTTAATGAGTAATAAAGTATAAAGATTCAACTTCAAAAAGGAAATAAGTTTATACGTAAATGGATACAACATCCCTCTAATTTTGAAGAATATTTAATAAAATAGGAGTTACTTATATTTTTTGTCAATACATATTGCATATACACAATGTATATTGCATATATTATGCTTATATTTCTTGCCTGCACCTACTACTTTCATATTAATAAATGAATATTTATCCGAAATAAATTAATAATGTTTAGATTAAAACCTGAACTGTTATACTTTTGTTCTGATTGCATAGTTTTAACTAAGAAGCTACAGTACATTAGAAATATGAGTGAAAAAGCAAAACTAGGAGGATATTTAATCATAAATGCCTTCAAATTGTAAATGAATGAACCTTAATTTCTATGCTACTAGTTCTAAATTTATTCAATTTTGGAAAAATAACGTAAAAACATTTAACGAACATAGAGTTTTTTTTCTTTAAAATATAATCGTTTGATTCAAATTTCATTTAAAAAAAATTATCTAATGGAAGTTTGAAATTTTGTTGAAAAATATTCGTACAAAATCCAATTGAGTTATATTAATTATATGATTTTAAATCGAAAATAATTATTTAATGTCCTATTTGAATTATAATAATTCGTTCATAACAGCTTCAACAAATTAATAAAAATATGCTCCTTAAGGCAAATTCTAAAACTAAACTTTAAGCTGTTCAAAATGTGTTCAGAATGGTACTAAATGATTTTTAATCTCTTCTCTTATTGAAATAACATTTACTGAATCTATCCAATCTACATGTTCATCTGAGCTTTTTATATAAAGACTGAAATTTAATTCCTCTGTTTTGTTTAATAAGTATGTTTTTATTTTAGGTAGTTTTATACAAAGTTCTTGTTTTTTTATTTAGTTATGTATTTTATTAATATATGCATTTCTACTTGTGGCACTTTTAATTGTATTGTTTTTTCCTTATTAAATAGCAATCTGTTGAAATTTATTTTTACTTCCATTTTTTTTATTCCAGTTTTAAAAATACATATCAGTAATCATTAAAAAGCTTAAAATAAAGAACAAAAATATGTTTCAAAAAGAATAATTCATAAAGTTTATTAATTTCACAACTATATCATTAGAGTATCAATATTTTAAATTTAAATGATATTCAACTAGATAAAACATAATTTTTTAGAGGCTCAAAAAAATTGGATATTTTGAATACTGACCAGAAATTATCGGACCAATAATATTAAAACAAAATGGAATTACTGAGCTAGATAGAATGCATTAACTTAGATTTTCATATATATTAAAAATCCCAAAATAAATTTTTTACCCAGATTAGAAAATATTCCACTTTAATATTACATCCCAGTTAACTAACACAAATAATTTTTTAATGAAAACAATTCAATTGTTGAAACTCACAAGCTAAATCTTCAATGTAAACTCAAATATGAGCATTATCCTTCAATTTACATTTAGAAGAAGAAAAAATTAAATATTGGACTGAAACTAATTTATTTAAAGAACTTTTTCAAGAATCCAAATTTTAATGTAGAATACGTATGGGAGGGATCTCGAATAAACTGTCAAATGAAATGTGTGTATGGCATTTCTCGATAAACAAGCAGTATATTACAAATATCTTGTAAACAATTACGTCATGTGACTTATAGGCAGTCAAATTATTAAATAAAAAATTTACATGAAAAATTATTTACAAAAATATGCCTGTTTTCAAAAAACTATATTTCCAGATGTACATTTAGGGGGTAAAGAATACGCATTATATGTATAAATTGCGTTGAGGAATATCTATTTTTACGTTTTCTAAGGTGTAATAATATTTATGGGCATGACCAATCCATCAACAAGCACAAGCAAGAGAAGATATAGCCTAAGCAATTTATTAATGTAGTTTTATTCAATCAAGATATAAAACTTTTTTAAGATTGTCACATTTGAAAGAAAACTAAGACTTATTCTTAAAATATAAGTATGTCAATTGTTGAAAAAAGAAATATCTTATGCTTTTTCACTTTACCTTCAAATTATTCACTTTTCTACAAAATTGATATAATTATAAGTATATTTATCGGAAAAGAGGATTATTTGCTTATTCCGTTATTGTTCAAATTACTCGAGCAACAACCATTTCAGCCACTTGAACAGATGAGAGACTAGTACACCCCCAAAAAAGAATTGATTTATTTTGAATGTTTCAAGAAGTGCCGAGTAAGAACGGAGTTGCAGTTGAAAACTCGAGAGTCAATAAAAACCTTCGTGACGTCACGCACCCAGTGTCATTCTCAATCCTTCATTCATTAAATCATACGCAAAATTTATAAATTACCCTCCACCGACGCACATCCCGAGAAAGGAAGCTTCCTATTGGTCGAGAATCTATTATGCTGAAGATTGAAGCGTAGGCAACCAATGGCTTGCAAGGAGAGACTCGCAGCTAAAAGCCATAAACAACAGGTTATCTTCCGATGGCGACTGCAGGAGAGAAGCCTCGTCTTTTATTTAATGGGCACAAGAAACACATCAAAATGCTTTAAAACCTAGACTGGGCAAATTCCATCGTAATGGTTGGACGGTAGTATCTTGTTTGCTCCCGGGGACTGAAGCCGCGATTTTAAACCCTATCCCACTCTTTTAGGCCTAACTCGCGAATTTTTGCCATTTTGCGCAGGCAGAATCGATCAATTCTTCATCGATTGTTGCTCAAATAGAGAAAAATCGATTAAAAATGGGTGTGAAAGAGTTAATTGCTCTGATGTGGGAGCAATCGAGTTGAAGATGACACGGTCCGAATGCGTAATACAAATCGGATAGTTGTTGTTAGGCCTAACCTCTGTTGATGAGTGAATACCTTTTTCCGAGGGGCGGAACAAGTTCTGCGGGGTTTCTGTGTCCAACCACTTTGAATGGACTGTGGAGTTGTGGAGAGAAATGCAATAAGGTAACATCATCATAATGTATATCTTTGAATCACATTATCTCCTCGACAATCGCAAAAATAAAAACCACTTCTTTTGCGCAAAAATTATTTGCTGCATTTCCGCGGTTGTACTCCTTTCCTTGTAGTACAATAATTAAAACAATTTGATTGTAAAAAGGGAAATAGTACGTTTGTGAATTATATCTATCGTAAGAGAAGTATTTTAATGTGCATTTTTCGTATGAAAACTGCATCTTATGCAGAAAGAGAAAAAACATTCAAGAGATAGAATGATAGGTTACTTGAAACGTATAGATTTTATAAAGAAATTAAAAATTCTTATTAATTGTTTCATAAAATAAGTTTGACTTGGACGTCATCGGATTTGACATGAAATATTTATTTTGTATTTAAAGCCTCACTAGTTTATTAATTTTATATTATGTATTTATAACAAGCAACACTTTTAGTCAGTAAAGGTTTCATAATCATTGTTTCTTTAATGTAACGGCACAATCGGGTTTTTTTTTTTTGTGTTTTATATATTTACTTTCATCTTTGGCTGTATATAATCCATCATTAATTATACGGATCATTTGTTAAATAAAGAATGCTTAGAAATACTCTTTTTATTCTTTCTACAATTTATCACCACAGTTCAAATTAATAAAATGTGCTTGTTTGTTAGGATTTATTATAAGTATACTTTTCAAACAGTATCTCAATAATTTCCCCATAACTTTTTATTTTTAAATAATTTTTATTTAACTTATTGCAGCATATTTTATTATTCGTTATTTCCATGTGTTGGTATGAAAGTAAAACGCAGCAAGGAAATTAAAAAAAAAAAAATAATAAAAAAACTTTCTTACAAGACCCTTTTAAGTGTTAAAATTAGATTTGGAATTTATAATTTTAAAAAGTGTTGGATAATTGCTTAATTAGATTTCGTAGCTATTTGTGATTGAAGTTATTGTGAAGATATTAATAGAATGTAACTTCATAAATTTTAAGTTTTTCAGAAGAAAGTGTCTTCGGCTTATGCAGAATCTTATTTCTCTACAGACTAAACAATTTTGTAAAAAAGGTACAAAAATGTTATACGTTATTGTTCTTATATTTCGAAACATTTGCTTTAAATATGCTTTGCTTCATGTAAACTTATGAACTTACAAACACTACAAAATTAGTTACTAGAGTTAATGTAAATAACCAAATTAAAAAACTATAGTGTTTAACAAGTGAAAAACTTGTGAATACTTTTAACAACTTGAAAAGTTACTTTTTTAGATCTAAATATTTTCTCAAACACACTTGTTCTCTATAATTAGTTGAAATTTAAAGTTCAATGCATTCAATTATCAATCAAATGAGAAAAATATTTTAAAGTTTGTTTAAAGTAATTTTTTACAAAATAAAAAAAAGTTTAAATATATGATTATCTTAATATAACTTTGATTTGCTTTTACGGTTGTAGGTAAAAGAGTAAATAGATATTTACATGCGTAAGGGTTGTTATTTCCTTTTATACAAAAATATTTTATCGTATGAACATTTTGATTTAATTCCTTATTTATTATTTATAATTGAGAAGCTCTAAACTTATTTTGAACTACACCCAATACTCAAACATGAAATTTAGATAGAATCAGAAAATAAATTAATATAAAGTAAATCAAATTAAGAAAAACGATTTATACTCTTAAATAGATTTCATTAAATAATACATGTTAATAAATTTCAAATTATTTCCATAATCCATCATAATGTACTTCCTTATTTCACATATTTTCATGATAATACTCATTAATGCAATATAAGGTAAAAATGTATATATTTTCAATAAATTAAAATATATGATCTGAGGTACAGATGAAAATGTAATTGGGGTGATTTCAAACAATAAAATTTATATAGTGAAAATATTGATTTGGTGATAAAAATAATAAAGTGTTGTGCAATTTCAAGATACAAAGTAGTTTTTGTCGAAATATTATTTCAAATACACGTAAAATGTTGACAGAAAAGTAATTTGCATTTTAATAAATGTACAACTTATAAAACACAATTTATGAAGATGCAACAAATTAATAAATAAAATAGTTGTACTTACATGACATAACATCTCCTCATTATTGCAATTTATCCAAATTATGACGGATAACTTGAACCTGGATTAGATTAAGACATACATAATTAGTTTTCACATTTAAATATTAGTTTTAAAGCTTATTATAAATAACAAATAAACAATAATTTTAACTTTTATTTGATAGAATTACTGAAGAAATTACAATGTTTACAATTACAAATTTAAAAAAAAAATCACTATCTATAGTGAAATTATTTGACATGAAGAAAAATAAACTATAAAACAACCTTATATTTTGAGTAAGGTTAGTTTTAATAAAATATTATATTTATTCAATTTTCTAATAGGCAATTTGCAGATACCTATAACTTTATATGATATGATCATGCAAAAATTATTTTATGCAGAATGAAATTGAAATTAAATGTATTTATTAAAACCTGACTGCATTAAGCTGTCTAAATTCCAAAGATGAAAAAGAAGTTATAAAATTTCCAAAAGATTTTCAATTACTTTTATTCTATATTATAAGTTATCTATTATACAAAATAATGTAGATGAAAGTATTTTATTAAGTTAAAAATAAAAGTATTACCTAACAGTTTTCTGAATAATACAATGAAGGAATGAAGTTAAAATATGAATGTCAATTACTTAAGAAGCCTATAAAAATCAGTCTTATGAAGTGTAAGATGCATAAATTTTAAATATTTTTATGGAAATAATTCATAAATTTAAACACGCATTTGATTTGTAAACATGTTTGCAAATCCAATAATTCTTTTCGTGGGTAATTTTACCAATATTATAATGAAATACAGCATTCCAAAGAAGTCAATGCATTTTGCAGCGTCTGTCAACCCAGTAGAAACTTTAAATTTTATAACTATACAAAGTTTTAATTTTCTTAATGTGATGTATTTGTTTAAAAATGAATCATTTGGTGGTTAAAAACATTAAAAAAAAATAACTATGTGTGTTTTTTTTTTAATGCAGAGCTTCAAAATTAAAACTTTCATACGTAGAAAATAATAATTTATTTTAATAGGTTTCTACTTCAAAATAGAAAATTATATTTAAAATACAATGAAAAATTATATATTATTTAAAATAATATATTTATCACATTATTTAAAATGCGTTTGAATAACCATCAATCTAAAACGAAAATATTTTCATAAGTATCATATTCGGGCCAGCTTTAAATATAAATCCCCAAAACAATGTTAAATTAAGATAATTTTAATGAACATTCATTTAAAAACAGTCAAATATAATTTGGTTTTTGATAAATTTAATTGTTTTAAAAATATAAAAAAATATGGCAATATCTTTACTGCTAAAATATTATTAGTATTCATTTATTAATAGTTCTGTGGAATAATTTTTCAAAAATTCAAAAACGGTACATTATTTTTTTATATGTGTAAAAGAGGTTTGAAAGTTATTTGAATTTCGTTTCAATTAATATTAAAAAGTAAATATATAAGATTTTGAATAGAATCAAACGTGGCGGAAAACTTTAAAAATATCAAAGGTATTTTATATAAATATACATGTTTTTTTTTAAAAAAGAAAATGTAAACACTGACTTCATTTTCGAATACAGATTATAATTTTTTTATAGTGTACAATCATCATATTTAACGTCTATAAAAATGCACTTTGATGTAAGGTTTTCATTTTAAATAACTTCTTCTTTCTAATAACTTTTTCACGACTTTTTTCATGATTCGCAAGTTTTAATTGTACAAGGATAATACTGTGCACTTTCTCTGAATGTGGTATATTTCTTTCTGCTTTTTAATAATTTAAATAACTCCTGAAATTTATTTTCTAAATGAAACAGAACATGCAACGAAAAAAAATATATACGGAATGGGTAAAATAAAATAAAAATACATTTTATACTTAAGACAGTTTTTAACTGTTAAATTTAATTGTTTACGGGTATATTTTCTGGAAATTTTGTAAACAATCAGAATTTTTTTTAAAGGAACAATTGATTGTTTCGTGATGCATCTGATTACATCAATAAACAAATTTTTGTGTTTTAATGATGATAATAGAAAACTTACATCTTTTATGAACTAAACAATAAAATTGTTAAAGTATTTTAATACTTATTTCATTGAACACATAAGTATTTTTAATTTTCCAGTTGCTAAGGAAATGGAATGCAATTTTCATTTCCATATAAAGATCATTTCTATAAAATTAATTTTCATGTTTTCGGTATGAGTATTAGAAACAATGTTATTTGTAACTCATTTTGTATCATTCATGAAAGAATTAAAAAATATATATATTTTAAAAAGACATTTAATTGAATTGAAAGTTATTCAATTCTAAATTGAGAATATTAAAATTAAAACATTCAGCCCACCCTTTCGTGAAAGCCATTAATCACAATAAAATATATTTAATTAAATAATCAATATTTAGCCATTGAATAACCTCTTCAAATTTGAATCAAACCATATCTAATTTTTTTTTTAAATATTAACAATTTTAAATATAATGAAATGCTTTGCATACAATACCAAAATTGTATTCAGATAAAGTATTTTGAAAACAAAAATTTATACATAAAAATTCTCTGTGGTTTAACTTACAAATTCATAGAATATTACTAGAGTCTTTTTTAAATTTGTTATGAAAGCATTACTTTAAATAAAAGAAGTTATGCAGTATATGTGTTTAAGTATAATTTACCATCTGATTAATAGTATTAGTTGAAACTGAAAACTATTATGATTTATACTAAGAAAATCAATAACTATACTTTCTTACTATCACTAAACATTTTTTCAAATGATTTGTAAAGAAATATTTTTTTTAAATTTAAAATAGAAATATTTTACTAAATGGTTACTTATGCAATCGGATAAAATGTTCTGAGAAAATAACTGGCTGCTACCTTGAGAAACATAAGAATTATTTGAATAAAAAATATATAATTTAAAGGATGAGTACTGTTTTAACGTATTTGACAAAATGTTTTTCAAAATGTTTCAGTTTCCAAATTATGATGAAATGCATAACTTTTTTTTTTTCTAATGTAGCTCATTATTTTAGAAATTATAAAATCTCATTCATATTAAAGGATAGTATTTGAACTTAGTAGAATAGGTTAGGCAAAAAAAAAATTACATTACAATGCAACCCTGAAAGTAGAAAAAATGCATTTTCAAGGCCAAATGTTTTCTTCCTTCTCTATTCATCCATTTGTTAATCTTCGAACGAAGACATAACATGTAAAAGCTGCTACAAAGTAAGTTCTCACGAATCAGAAATAGGAGATGTAATGTCACTTATTTCAATTAAGAGATTAGATATAATCTCTAATCATTTTATTACCGTCGCACCATAAAATATAGAAATTTAGTTTTAGATTGATTTTCAATATGAATAAAATAATATATTTGTTAGTTTATTTAATTTTTTTCTTCTTTTATTATAGTTAACTTAGTTTTTTTTTTTTTTTTTTTTTTTTTTTTTTTTTAATTAAACTATTTCATTTATCAAACTTTAATATATTACAATTATTACTGTTATTTTTTTGTTAGTAAAATTTGTCTGACAATATGCAACAATCAGTGAAGTTTTTTACTGTTTACTATGTAATTGTTTTAATAAAAAAACAATTGCTCATAAATAGCTTGAAAGAAAAATACTCGTTTTTTCTCTAAAAAAACAACTTAAATATTAGCTTATTTATCAACTTAAAAAAGTAATTATAAGTAAAAATTTCAGGTACTTCAGTGTATGCATTTATTGATACTTTTAAGTAAAAGATATAGAAATTATCAATATGCTACATAAATCTTAGTTATAATAGTTATATTAAACTGTTAGTTTAGACTGTTAGTAATAATTATATTACTGTTTACTATGTAATTGTTTTAATAAAAAAGCAATTGTTCATAAATAGCTTGTAAAACAAATACTTAAGCGTTTTTTCTCTATAAAAACAACTTAAATATTAGCTTATTTATCAACTTAAAAAACTAATTATAAGTAAAACTTTCGGGTACTTCCATGTATGCATTTATTGATACTTTTAAGTAAAAGATATAGAAATTATCAATATGCTACATAAAACTTAGTTATAATAGTTATATTCTATCAGCTAAGAAGTAATGCATTGTGGCTCTCTATCATTTAAGCAAGTGTTTCATTCTCATAATTCATGTATGATATTAGGATTTTAAAAAGCGTTGGTTGGTACATAAAACCTATTATATTTCTCGTAAAAATTTAGTTAATATATTCTGTTCCTTAACTATTAATGACACTATAAGTGTCCTATAGATCTGAGTATTTCTTAAAACACAAAACATTTACGTCTTTAAACTTTTATAGTTAGTTATTTTATTCATACGAAAATTATTTAAAGTAAACTACATCAATTTATTCCAAATATTATTATTCAGTAACATATATATTTTGTTGCATAAAATACAACTTCTCAATTTTATTATTTTTGATTTTTGTTTGTTGCTGTTATTAGCTTATTAAAACCATTTTTAATTTTATAAATAGCTTGAAAGGAAAACAGCATCAATTTTATGTTTTTAGGTACCTTTCAATAAAAATATATTTAAACTAAAAAGGCATCAATGGATAATTAGCCTGTACATTTTTTTAACGAAAGTTACTTGTTAACAACGTTAATTGATTTATTCAACTCTTACCAAGATTAATAATTAACTCAAATTATGTATGTATTTCCCCAAGCTCCCGAGGATATTAGTTCATTAAATTCGATTATTATGATTGAAAAGTTCATTAATATCTTCTAAATCTTACATAACTGCTAAATAGTGACATGAGGGAAGGGGAAATCGTAGAGGAAATAATTAAGAGTCTACAAATTTAGCAAGACATTTTTTTTAAGGTATACCGAATTTAAGCTAACTATTAAAATAAATTCTATACCGATATCACTTTGGCTAGCACGAAAAACACTGAATAACAGACTGCAAGCCAAATTTGAACAAGCCTCAGAGATGTTATATACCGTAAATCTAGGATTACAATTTAATATAAAATTTATCAGCATAAATGTTGAAGTACTTGGAGAAAATAATCTTAAGCATGAAAAGTTCTCATAAGAGCTGAAATAGAGCCTACTACCAAATACGACTTAGAACCGCCACAAATATATAGTTCTGATAAACGAAAATAAAAATATTTTTTTTAAAAATTCAGTTGTAATCCAGAATAAAATTATTAATTTTTTTATTAGTAAACTTATGATTTTAACAATTTTAATGCTCTTTGAAAATCACACTCCATACAAAAATTAAAAACACTTTTTTTTCTAAACAAGATTATGCAGGAAGACCTTATTAGCAAAGACAAATACACTTACTGAATATTGTTGACATCCGAAAAAATCCTCACCATGGAAACGCGCAAAAATTAGATTACCAACACACATCCAACAAAAATAAACTGCTCGCTGTGTCCATCGTATCCTGCTGACTAGAAAAGTTAAGCAGATGGACAGTATCCGAAACTGTCACCGCCAATATGTCAATCACCATTAAAATGCTGACATTTAAAGATGGCGCCGTCTCAGCCAATGGTCTGAGATATACCCTTCAATTTGGAATCGTTTTATGGCTGGCCATTTGCTGGTCAGGGGGGTGTCCGAGGACCCTCATCTCCATATCTGTCAAATGTCAATGGAAGTCTTACGATTTAGGATATCGTTTGGCATATCATTAGCTTGAGATGCAATGGTCATAAAAGAGTCTATTTCATGGAGCATTGTCAGAAAACAATCTTTTATTGATACAATTGATCAGTTCGAATGAATTTTTTTATGGCATTTCTATTATGAAAGTGGCGTTTCAATAACGGTTATTATTTTAAGGGCAGTTGAAGAATGCTTACGATATTCAGAAAATTATTAAATCAATTATTATTATAACAATTATTATTAGAAAATTATTAAAACAAATAACTGAAAAACATCAATATATTGAAAGAATCGTACTTTGAAGTAAGGTGTCACTCAAAAGTTTGTGCATCAAACACATTTTTATCAAAGATATATTTTCTGGAACAAATGGAGATTTAAAAAATTAAAATTTATACAACCTATGGGCTTTTCCACGTGAAGCAATTTAAAATTTCAAAAATTATTTTTCTTGTAACGATACTTGAAATTTTACTTTACTTAAAAATTATTAATCTTGTACAATTTTACTTTTTTTAGAATTTCCATAGATAAATAGTTATTAAAAGAATATTTCATCATCAATACGAATAAAAGTTTTTCGAACAACCATTAAATTTATGTTTACTGAAACAAAAGTACTAATTTCAATTAATTTAGAATTTCACAAATAAAGAAAATATTGAAACGGAAATAAATCAGTTATGTCTAAAGTTCGTGAAATTTTCAAACGTTAAACTTTCATAATTTGTTACAGCACGTTATTAAATGCCCAAAAATGTATTAATGGGAAGAAACATTCGCTTGTCGAAAGAGAAAGCAATTTGTTTTGCCAAAAATGCAATTCTCTAATCTGTAATGATTATAATTCGACCAAACTAAACTAAAGGGTCCTTTTAATTTTTTTTTTTAGGATTTTATTAATTAGCCTAAAGATTGCTTCCTAACAAATTTTTTGAAAAGTGGCAATTAAAGTCAAATTATGGTTTCTTACTTGAATGTTAAATAGGCGAAAAACGAAACACGGATTCACAAACAGAAATGAAATTTATGATGAAAAAAATTTAAAAATGAAAATAATGTTGGTAAAATTTATAATGTTTTTTGAATTTGAGAAGTACTAATACTGATTTTTCGTGATATATTTAGATGTAAAAATTTTACACTACTTTTAAAATCAACAATCCTTAAGCGCTATTTTGAAACCTTCTTGAGAAATCCTTCAATGCGAAGTAGATATTATAATAAATTTATTTAAACACGACTATGCTAAAGTATACTAGAATTTCAGATCATATATAAAATGAACGTGATAAAAGTTATTACATGTTTGTGATCAATGAGAAACATATGTTCAAATAATTTTTTTAAGGGAATGTACTAAAAACAAAATAAACTTCAACTTTTTTGACAAGTCAAAAATACTTTTAGAATTTAATGGAATTTTTAAATGTGTCAATGTAATTTTACTAGTCATTAGAAAATATTTTAATTCCGTTGTGATGGGAAAGTTTAGACTTAAATTTAAGTAAAAAAATTTAGTGGACTTTGACCAAATACTTTTTTAAGGTTTTCCTCTTTGTAAAACAATAATCATATATTAATTTAAATTTGTACGGTATATATATATATATATATATATATATATATATATATATATATATATATATATATATATATATATATATATATATATATATATATATATATATATATATATATATATATATATATATATATATATATATATATATATATATATATATATATATATACATTCTCAAGTTTTTCTTTAAAGAATAAGTAGTTAAATATTTAAAAATATTTTCAGATTACTAAGAATTAAAGTTTAAGTAATAAATATGCAGTAAGTCAATTTTAGTCTATTTTTAAGAAATGATTTTAAACTGTAAACATGGCATTAAGTTCAATTCAATTTCATTTAAGTTTATGAATGAGTCCAACTTAATTGTGTGAATTCCCCATGTGAAAAGAATAATTGTAAAAATTCATTATTCAACATAATGGATATTTTCGATGGAAGTTTAAAACAAAGATGGAGTTTATGTCGAGATTATTAATGAATGGCAAGTGCAAATTTGTAAATTTTTAAATTATTGAAATTGCTACTTTTTCATTTTATATATTTTTTATTTATTTTTGACTTACCTTTATAGTTACATTCTTTACACAAGAAATACCGTTTTTTAATGTATTATGAAAAAATAATATCTAGAAAAACATTTGTAAAATAAGAATTCATGAACTGAACAAAAGGCAGGTTCAATGTTCCAAATATCGACGATATTTGTAAAATGTATTTTTTCATTAACCTTTAATCAATTTTAATGTCTTCAAGCAAGAACCAAGTATTCAAATTTAAAATCCGATTAATTTATTGATTCAAAAAATCGTGTCATAAATAGTTCCAAATATTCTCTAATTTTGCACTTGAATAAACCTAATGTCAAATCGAATGTTTCATTTCTAATAAATACAAAATTTAGTTTTGATAATAAAGCTATGAAGTGCAATCATTGGAACATAAACTATGACAATTTCATTCAAAACCTACATTTAGCATCTAAACTTGTTTTTTAAAAAATTTAACATCTAAAATTTTGAATTATAATTTTAATAAAAGAAAAATGAAAAGAATCTTGTCACTTGTTCAATGAGTTCACAATCCTATAATTCAGTTATCCTGTAATTTTGTAATTCTGTAATCCTGCATTCACGTAAACTTTTTCCAGTTTCCAAAAGGTTGATTTCAAATTCTTTGAGCTTCTGAAAAAAAAAAATATGAGCTTAAAATTAAATGTGGTATATCTATTATACAAAATAGGTATATGAAACTAATTTTGAATTATTTATTTTAATTTAATCATAATTAGTAAGTAAGCGAAAAATTATATTAAAATGTGATACGTATAGGTTTTAAGTTTTGGATATTTTGTTTTATCACTTCAAAAATTAGTTACCCTTGCAATTAATTGTAATTCCGAGTATATTTTTTAACTAGCAAGCATTCAATAAAAACAAAATTACAATTGTAGGTAATTTATATCACAATAAAGAAAGTGTATAATTTTATAGCAGTACGAGAAACATTGCATATTTACTAATGTCAGAACTTGAAACATTTAAAACACAATCAAAATTTTAAAAGACACTCATCACCTGCAATATTTTAAAACAACTAAAATAATCAATTGTTAATAAAGTTAAATTTCGAGATATTTTGACCAATTAAGTAGTTCATTAACATCTACTATTTGAATATATTAATAATTAATACTAATAATTCAACTAATTCCAACATTCAAAAAAAGAATATTTATAATTATTCCTCATGTAATTTACCAAATATTTTTTCAAAAATTTATTACGAGTTACAGGCATTGAAGTAATTTTCTTCGATTTTCTTAAGCAAACACTTACTATAAATTAATAACATACTTAAACATTACCAAATGAGTCAAAACAAGCACTATAAACTCAACACTATTGCGCTAGTATAAAACTAATACAAATTGGAATGATTACTTCAGTGAGATGGATCAAATAAGTGACTACTTTAATCTGCACACACACACAATTAACTTTGGTTTTAGCTGACTCAGCATTGTTCTGTGGTTATTTTAAATCGGCAAGCACAGCCAATTATCAAAGCGTCATCTTGGTGGAGTATAAAAGAAAATGACAGAAGTACTTACTAAGCAAGTGTTTCACATTTAACTTTTTTACTATAAAAAATCACAGGTTTACTTAACAAAATCATATTTGTAATGGAATTGTAACTTTAGTAACATTTATTGGATTAATTTGAATCAACAAAAACACGATTTACTTTTTCATATTCATTATAAACAATTTACTTTAAATAATTCATTATGCAAAATCTTTTGGGGGTTTTTTTTCGAAGTTTTGAAATTTATAAATAAAATAAATAAGTATTGTTTAAAACATAATAAAATCCCCAATTACAAGTGATTCAAATTTTTTTTTTATCATTAAAACAATTGTATTTGTTAGTTCCACTTCATTTTCATTATTTTCGTAGCTTAAATAAGCAGTTATTTTTCATTTTAACATTTTGTTAGTTTGTTTAAGTGATTTGAGTTCAAATTGCAGGCTTAGAGGTTGTTTTTGAAAGTATATTGAGGTAAAATCTTCTTACAATATAACCGATTTATTTAGCTAAGAATGAATGAAAATTTATTTGAAACTTGAGAATCAAATGCAGAGTTTCCGTTGAAAATTAACATTTGATACAAATTTAGTTGGTGCGAAAAATAGAATTGAAGTAAAAATGATAAATATTTATAACCAGTTAGTTATCTTGCGTAATATCATAGAATTATAATAATATATATTTATTCCAGTTTGAATAGTACGAGTGCCTTAAAATTTTTAAAATTTTAGTTATAATTTTTAAATGCGATTTAATTTTATTATTATATTTACTTATTTATGACTTGTAAAAAATTTAAAATTTAAATTAGGTTTGCATAACTTTGTTGAAAAACATACAATAATCGATTCGATACTTCATTAATATACATAACCATCCATTTTTTGGAAAAAAATCATGCTGCAAATGAAATCTGTTATTAAAAGGTTATTTCCTTTGTATTTTATTTATGGTCTCTGTGGAAGGAAGGAGTTATATCTATGTACTTTCAAGGGACACTACTGTAGAGAACCGTATTTAAAATATTACAAATAATAAAATGGATTAAAAATATACAATTTAACTTAAAATTAAATTTGTAAGTAAAATTCACTCCAATAAATAAATTATTCCTTTCAAACGATTTTGTTTAACTCACAGTAAGTTGGATAGAAAATATATTTTTTTATCAACTGATGCATGATTGTTTAAAAAAAAAGCGTTTTATGTATTTAAAAAAATAAATTTATATTTTAATTGCATATTAGTATTATAATTTTATTACTAATAACTTAAATCATTGTTAATTGGATCCAAAGTTCCTGGGAAAGATTTCATGGGAAAATAGAAAATAAATTTTTATTTTGGTCTATGTTTACACAGGATAGACCAAAATAACACATTTTTTTTTTAAATGCAACGAACATGTGTTCTGTCTGTGTATCAGAGGTTGCAATCATGGAAGAAGTCTAAAAAAACATAAACAGGTGAACTTTTTTTTCACAACTGAAAGGAATTGTGAACTCTCAATGTAAAGTTCAAACCTGTGGGTTGCAACTTATAGAGGCATACGAATCTGAACTTTCTTTGACAAGACCCATAACTCTCACCACATAGGCCAACAAAGCTGTTTTGTTACGTCATTTTCGAGTTTCCCAATCCAAAAAATACATTGGATCTTATGTATACATAACTAAATGTATTGCAAAACCCAGTGCCCTTTTTGGAATACTATTTTTCTGGAATAAGAAAGGAACAAACGAAGTGAAAAAAGAGAGAGAAACTGAAAAATGTAGGTTTCTGTGAGACTTGTCTTTTTATATCGAGTGTTTTTTTCCTCTCGTAATTTTCAAACTCGTTTTTTTTTTTTTCTCCATATAAACTGGAAACAAATGTCTATTGGAAATTGGTTAGAATGAAAAAGACTGTTTCCAGGATTATTTATAGTTTTCTTGTCGGAAACAAGAACTAAGAATTGTATTCGTAAGAACATTGTATTTGTAACATTGCAAGTACAAAATATTGGTTTTGCAAGAACGGATATTGGCAAATAAGAGGAGGTGTGATTTCGAAACAGGTGTTGGCTCAATGAAGTGTGACTTATATTTCTTGAGATCCCTGTGTAAAAGTTGTTTTCTTAGGTATTTATTTTTGCAGCAAATATTCTAACATTTGTGATTTAAGAAGGGATATTGAGGAACGTGAGAAATATTTTATGAAGGTTAAGTCACACCATTTTACTTTTTAGACTCTTTTGCAAGGAATTTGTATCAAATCTGAATAAAAAACATTCAAGATATAATATGGGCAGTTTAAAACAATATTTATAAAATAATTTTACTCAAATTACCTTTTTTAAAAAAGAAAATAGTTTAAGGTATACATATACAATTGAGAAGATTTCCTTTAATTTTTAGGTTATAATTTCAAACTTTTTAGAAGTATATCAGAATTAAAAATAATGCATTTTTATGTATAAACTTTCTTTTTAAGTCAATTTTTTAATCAGCTAATTGCAATTAAAGTGACTAATTAGGACATTATTAGAACATACATAAATAAACTTGTAATTAACTTAGAGGTAATATTTTTATTGCAAATAAAAGATATTATATTGACGCATGTTCTTATGGAGAATTTTGAATTTGGCTTCAATATTTTTTTAATTACAAGTTTTTAAATAAAAAGTTTAAAAAAATACATAGTTTTTAACAAAAAATTCAGATTAAAATATGCATAAAAAAATTTCATAACAATATATATTAGATGCTCCATAGAAAACACATTCACAACTATTGTCGACAAACCAAAATTAGAATTTTGTAAATCGGATAATTTAGTGTGAAGTTATGACCGTTGGCGTAAAGTCATATAACACCAAAATGTTATTCTTCAGAAAACGCGTTTAAAGTTTACTACACTAATGAACTTAATACAAAACAGGTTCACAAAACCTAATGTAATTTAAAAAGTAATTTGAGTGTCAGTAAGAAAATGGTATCATTTTAATGGTAATGAATTCGAGAATATTTTAAAACCAAAAAACAAAACGCAGACTTGAGTCAAATTTGGAGATTGCTAATGTATATGTATACCTTAAAACTTTATTTCTTATCTTTCAAAATACAACTTTGCTTCAAATGCTCAAATATGATTCAATTTATCATCATCCAAGAGCGTTATAAGTTAACATATAGAATTACATTAAATAAATTATATGATTAGTTTTTAAACAGCTGTGTTTAGGATTTATAATCGATGGTTTTAATAACACCACGAATATCGAATATTATATGCTTCAAATCAAACTTCTTAATAAAATTTCTTGTTCAGAACTTTGTAGGAAAAAAAAGACTATTATTAATAAAATGCATTTTCTTAAAACATTTTCCATTAAACTGTAATTTGCAATTTATTTGAAAACAAAATTAAACAATTTTTGCTTGTTTTAAAAAAAAAATTTAATAAAAATGTATTTATTTTTTGACAGATTTTTAAGCTAATCAAGAACCCTGCCTTAGAATGGCTTTTGCTTTGTTAAAAGCCAGTTAATAAAAAAGACTGAATTTTTTTATTATTTGTAATTCTAAAATAATATCCCCATAGTGTAATATAATCCAAAAATTAAATAAAATCTCTAGAAAAATATGGTAAAATATTAAATACGTAATAGAAAAAATAGCAACTCGATTAAATTGAATGAAATAATTCGTAAAAACTAATAATTTTCCTAAACATTGAAAGAAAAAAAAAATTGTTCATGGTATTTAATGGATATAAAGTATTCGCTAATAGGCAAGAAATTTTTTTTTACTTTCTGGGAAGTGTACCATAAGATATAAAAAAATAGAGGGGAAAAAAGAATTTAATTTTCTTAAAAAATATTAATTTTATTCAATTAAGACTTTTGAATTATATTGGTAAATCTAATTCATAATAATACCTATTCCTGTAAAGTACTTTTTGCACATTTTTGTCTATGTAAATTAGAAAGTATTACTTTGAAAAATTAAATCATCTTTAAAATAAGCAAAATTCTTTTAAAAAATGTATTTTCCCTCGACGATTCCGGCAAATTTCAGCATCTTGAAACCACCAAATTTATTAGACACAAATGTAGTTGTTATAATAGTATTACTGATATAGCTTGATTACTGGAATTAATCGATCCTTTGTAATTTATAATAGTAATATGAAAAAAAAATATTTTGGTACTTAAGTATGCAATAAAAGTATTTTTATTCCGAATTTTTTATAATCAGTTTAGAACTAACTTCAAAAACTTGAAAACAGTTATGAAAATAGTTGATTTTAGCATTTTATCGCATTTGATTTATGTTATTTTATAGAAGAAATGAAAATTAAGGAAATATTTATTACTAATTTAATATTAGTATTTAATACAAATTTTCTATTATATATTTATAAATGCTAGTCTAAATTTTTAGAGTATATAACATCTAAATATGTTATAATTAAAAATACTAAGTGATGATTCAGATCATATCAAACTCTCATCTAACAAGTAGCCCTAATGTGATTCTTGCACTAAATAATGTCTCCATTGGCCAAACCACCACCTCCGTAAGTTGAATGTCGAAAAAACTTGAATCCTGATGTTTGCAGAGGAAATTCATCTAAATTCAACCTCATTCAGCAGTTTCAGCTTATACCTGAAATATTAAAAAAAAGTTTAGTATATATTGAGCTGCGTTTCAATTTAATTTATTTTTGTATTAATTGTTACTATGAGTAAAATATTTTATTTATGTACTTCTTAGGAAAAAGTTAGCGTGAAAGTTTATCAAAATAAAAATAATTTCATTTGAAAGAAACAAGGATGCAAAAGAACTTTTTGTTGAAATGTTCAAAGTAACACACATTTTCAAACAGAAGATTTCAATTGTAATATGTGTTGTCAAAACTTTTATAACTAAAAACTTTTATTACGTTTTTATGAATTCATCTTTTAAGAAAGAATAGTACAATTTTCTGAGTAATTGTGCAGATTTACCTAGATTGTAAATTCCATTTTCAAAAATCTATTTTAATTAATAAATTAAACATTAACTTTGTGCTATTTAATTTAAGGGTTAGCTGTCAATAAAACATAAGTATAAAAATTCTTTTTGCATAAAAACAGATTGGTATCATAAATTAACCAATTTATATTATGTCAAGGATATATAAATCTCCGATTAATACTTAAAACTATACCAATGAACTGTTATGCCTATTATTAATGTTATGCTAGTGTTTATAATTTATGTGTGTAGAATTCTAATTAAAAATTAGTCTTAGTGAGATTTTATGTATATTAAATCATTTTAATTGTAATATTCTTTGTTTCATGACAAATGAATTTTGAAAAGAAAAGTAAAAAACAAATTAACATTTTAATGAACATTTTAAAGTCTACTAAAATCGTACACATAATTAAATTATAATATTTTTTATTACATGCATTTTCAATTGAAAATAAATTTAATTGTAATGATTATAGGTGATAAAAATGAACTCAAACATTATAAACAATATTAATTAAGAATTAAATTTAAAATGCAATGAGAAATATTTTATTTTTGAAAATATATATTTAATGGAATTCTCCATATTTAGTGATCTACTTATAAATTTAGAGTAATCAATGTCGTTAACTTTGTTATTAACACAATGATTCCTGTATAAATTATATTAACTCAAGATTCATCATTGAAATGTATCGCACTTGGATTAGAGGGCTTTAGACAACAAAAAAATACTATTAAAAATAGTTTCTGAATCATAGCTTGACAGTTTACTAGCATTTGTCCAAATTGATAAAATTGACAAAATTCCTTGGAATTTTTATTTCTGATTGATCGCTATAAGTATTAAAACCTTGTTGGCTAACACTCTATAAAGAGATGATGTGAAGACTTTAGAAGTATGCTGTTTGTTTACTTTCTGTGCCAATTAGATCCACACAACTTATATGATCACCCCCTCAGGCTCATTTAGAACTATGGAATAGTGCCTTCGGGGTGGATCCAAAATAAATTCCATATCATAATCATATTCATAGTACATTATAGGGAATATTGTATGTCTTAAATTAGTAGCGTAAGAAATTATTCCCTCAAAATAGGCTATTCATCTGCTATTTGAAAGAAGTCGGATTGTTTTTATCGTCTGTTATTGATAATTTTTGAGAAAATCTGTCCACTTTTATTAAACAAAGAGAGGTGGCAATGAGTTTTGGCACCAAATCCTGCTTTTTTCCTTATAGAATGTTGAGAAATACTAGTAGTTTAAGAACGTACTTGTCTGCCGGAGTAAGATGACCAAAACTGTTGAATTGTACAGACTTCAAGTTATTTGAATAGCTATATACATCATAACTTGCCTAATAATGCTCATTCTTCTTGTTCTCCCTGACAAATCATTACTCATTTTTAATACTCATCCGAGTTGGCAATGAATGTTATATCAATAGAAACATAAATTAATGAAATATATTGAAAAGTACGCTAATCTGATTTTGATGAACCAACTTCAAGGGTTAAATTTTCAGACTGTAGAATACATGAATATCATTTGAATGCTAAAATACACATGATAAATTTTCATAGAGGAGCACAGGTATTTCAGCAAGTCAATTTACATCAATGATACTTTTGTAAAAGCGAAGGTATTGAAAAAACAAAAAAAGGCCATTAGAAAAGCTTATCAACTGGTTTGTTATATTAAAAGTTTATAGGATAATAAAAAATATTGGACTTTTAATGACAACATTTTTAAATTTAAACAAACTTAAAATAGTTTTAAACCGACATTAGAATGATTCGTATTCAAATATATTATAGCATCGAAAAGATATTCAATATCACAGCTAATTAATGTCAAATAAACAGTTTTGCTGACTAAGAATCATTGCGACTTTGTGACTTTTTCTTACTTCGAATAATCGTTTGTTTTTCCCTCTTTCATAAGCTCTCTACTTCAAACCAAAATTGAAAATTTCAAGGACAAAAGTACAGTGTATTACATAACTATATATAAAAATTTAATTTTTATCAAAAAATAAATATTTATAAATAATTTATTTCATCAAAGCCGATATTGAGTAATTTATTTCAAAAATTCACACTTCCTCAGTGTCTTATTTTTGGATGTAAGTGTAGAAATCAGAAAATTTAACATTTTATGTATATGTTTGCGTTCATACTTTTATTTTATGTTAATTTTTATCTGTTGAGAACTGAAATGAAGAACGCTTCAGGTAAATTTTAACAAGTATATTACGAGCTTAAATTGTTCTAAAATAAAGTGTGCTTTCCTGTGTCAGATACGTGTGATTATTATATTATGTTCTGTTTACGATCAGTATATTTATTTATCTAAATTTCCAGGTCGAATTTATAAAAAATTAGATTTTATCCATTAAAACTACCTTACTGCACATAACCACAGAATAAAGACCCAATTTCAAATCAATGAGACTTCAAATGTGTATCTCATGCGGGATCACATATTACCCATTAAATTTATAGATTTGAGTTACATATTGTTTACATTTGAGAAAACCCAGGCATTGTCTAAAATATTGCATATTATTTGCACATGATTAGATATTAGTCAATTTTATTTGGCCCTATTTTCCTAATGGTTGAAAACATAAGTATTTGGCCTTTACACATTCAATGCATTCCAACTCTGATTCAAAATTGTAAATTTACTTTATCAATGGAACGATCTTTGGACTTGGTAAAATTTACGACCAAATTAATGTTCAGTTCCTATTCGCTTCGTGTGGAGCATGCACTACTTTAGCACTGTACATATCATCCAAGTCTACGCTTGCAACTTAGTATCGGCCTCTCAAGTGGTCCTAAAGATAAAAATACTGCAGGTACCGCTGACCTAAAAGCGTTCCTCGATGGCCGCTCCAGGATTCCTTTCAAGTTGAAGTCGTAAATCAAGAGACTGCTGTCTGGAACGTTGCCAAGCTATTTTCGATCCGCCGGAAGAGGATGGTTAAAAGTGTTGTAAGAAAAAATCTCACAACACACACACTTCCCGACTGGACGATTGTTGACAGAGAGAAAATATTTGAAAGATGACAAATCCGTTAGTTAAGTGTATTCTGCAACTCTTCCAAGTAAGTTGTTTTGTTGTGGAAATCATCTTCCGGAGTGTGGGAATATCACGTATGTGATAAATTTTTTGTGGAAGTTTGAAATGCTTAGTTTTTTAATGTGTATTGTGTCTATAACTTTTAGCCATTCTTATAGCAAGTCCAGCTTTAGCTATATGACTAGCGAATCTGCCATAAATATGTCTTGTGTATATTTCTATACTATGCCAACATCTTTTAATGAAAACTGTACAATCAAATGAAATGAAGTACCTTTGAACATTAGGCAAGAAATTAAATTCACTTCTTTCTATTTGCATTCATAATTCACTTAATTTGTAAATTTTAATCCACAAGAAATTCGATTCCTCTCTCCTGTCTGCTTTTTGTCAAGTTATTAGCCCTATAAATTTTGTTCTCTTTTACATTTTCATATTTATCTTTTTTTCTTTTCTTTTTTTCTTCTTCTAATGGACTTAGTTCATTGAAGTGAAAGAATACTGTTAGGTTGATACCACGAAATTATTCGTAATTATGATTTTATTCGGATGGTTTATTACTTTGTGTTGTAGTAGAAATTAAAATCGAAACTTGTTCTATTGTATACTGCCTCCCTAAGGATACAATGGTATCAATTAGGGACAGCAAGAAAGCTCTTTACCCCTTCACTTTTTGGGCTTATAAGGATTTTGATGGCGGTAACATCTAAATGTTGTAGTTTGTTCTCCCAAGTTTGGTTAATTTTGACTCTCGATTGCCTTCATTTTAATGAAAAACATTCTAATTAATGAATTGTGTTGATCTCTTTTTTAAATACGAAGAGCTTCTCTACAATTCTAACACTCCAATGCATCCATTTCCCCTAAAAACGTATAATCCATGATGGACATCTTGCAATTGTAAGTGCCAGGCAATTACTTGCCATTATGTACCAAAATATGCGCATCAAGACGAATTTCTTGCAAAAATAAAACTTCGCATCACACTTTACTCAAAGACATTGGATGTTATCTCGGTGTGTAAAGGATACGAAGATCATATCAAGAGTTTTGGGAAATTAAATATTTTTATTTATCTAACTTTATTGTATTATATTGTGTCTTATGAAAGGGCAAATCTGAGTTAAAATACTCCTATTTCAATTATTAATTTTACCCTATCTAACATTATGTGAGCATAGTTTAAAAGAAAATGTAAATTTATTTTCAAAGGTACAATTTTTCTGTTCTGTTATTCAATTTGAAAGCCAACAAACTGAAAGATTTAAGAACATATGAATTAATAATTATTATAATAATAAAGGCTAGTATGAATCGATGTAAACACTTATGTTTGCGTAAAAGAAAATTTACTGATAGTCCTGCACATGGAGCAGACACATATACCGAAAGGTAATTTTCTACGTTAAAGCAGGTACCTCTCACGTGGTCTCGCGTAGCCATCTTTACCAAAAGGTTCCCAATTAAATGAAATTCTAAACATAATTTTACATAAAAGAAATCCTTAGAATATGGAAATATATCTACGTAAGTGTTACAACACACTTCGCTGTGTTTTAGATAAATGAACTTCTTCAAAACAAAATATCTCATTCGCATATCTCACGAACTTCAAAAAAAACTATTACGTATTCAACATAGTTTTCTCAAGAGCGAGATAACCATAATTTGTAGACTTCTAAGGGCACATAAAAAAAGTAAGCTTTGGATTACAAAGTGTCCCCATGGCGATTTCAAGATTAATCTTTGACATTTCGTTATCAAAAAGTGCTGTAAACTAATCTTCTTTTCCAACAGCCAAAGAAACTAATTGGCGATTTCTATTCCAGGCCGTCGGCTATCTCCTCCAGGTAACATATCAGAAATAAAGAAGTGATGTATCTAAATCAGACCACAAACGGGGCCATTTATAACACCTGCCACCTCCTCTGAAGACATCCAACTGGCCATTTGGAATAGGCCATTTATTCCATTCAAGCCCTAGAAAGTGAGGCAATTTATTCCACCCAAGACACTGCCCCTGAAGTGACTTTTATTGCCTTCTTAGCATTTCTCTATCTCTGGAAGGTAGGAGGGACTTTGGCACCACATTCCAGAGGCCTTAAATTAGGAATGTTCTTCTCGGGGGGAGGTTAAGTGCTGATTGGGGATGTGGGCTGTCTTAACCTCTGACCAATGAAGAAAAACGAAGAAGTCTGTGCTTTGGATCAGATGCTTTTCTAGAAAGGGATACTATGCAGCACCCGTACGTCAATCCGTACTATGGCGGCCATCCCAGTGGAATGCTGTGGGCGGACAATGTGAAGAAGCTCTACGACATGATATGGCTGGAGAGCTGCTACGCATCGCAATATGCGCAACAAGGTAAGAGATTTGCATTTTGTTGTAGTGGTGTACCGAAGTGGTGCTCAAAACATTGGCGTTCGAGGGATATGGGCTTGGGGGAGGGTCCAGTTTTTAGGTCTTACAACTATGAGTTTTAAATATTGTAATATTTTTGCATCGATAACATGCACTGTAATATTTTCATCAATATTTCATTAATTTTTTTTAAAATTATTTTCATCAATATTTAATAATTTTTTATAAAACAAACGCACAATATATATTAAAGAAAATGTGAATTGAAGTATAATGCTATCTAATAGGACTATAAAAATATACCCCCTTCTTCTCCACCCTCAATTTAGTAAGTACTTTGCAGCATTCTATAAAAAAAAAAATTCTTACACAACTTTAGCATTCTTCATTATGTTTATACTTAGTAGCTTACTGAAAATTTTATTTATTACTTAAGGTTTAAAGCTTTTTTTTTTCTTCTTATGGGTGCTGAATCCTATTCAGCCTCACCCTTCGCACTCCACTGTGCAAGGGTCCTTAAACCCCCACTCCACCCCATCCCTCTTCTCCACACACATCAATTTTATTTTAACCTAATGGAAAAAGGATTTAGGGAGAAAAAAAAATTAAAATGTTTTGCCATGAATGTAATTTTTTTTTTTTTTTTTTTTTTTTTTTTACTATGCTGATCTTGGGTCTTAAGTTGTTGTATGACTTTGCAAATTAAAAAAAAAAATAGCTTTTTGTAATTTAAATTTTTAAATTATAAAACATAAATGGTGCAGATTTTTTTAATTTTGTAAGTGACAAAAAAACTAAATTCAGGTAAGATAAATGTTTATGTTGCTGTCATGAACAACTTTCGAGAAACTAATTTGAATAGTAAATATTATTTGATGCATTAATTTTAATCCTTTTCGAATGTTAAAAGACTCCAACTGTTCTTAAGAAATTGATTTTCTATACCTAATTGAAAGTTTTGCCTGAAACGTTCTAACAATCAATTTGAAACTTTGCAAGACGAAGAATTGAACCTCACAAGTTTTAATATTTTGAGGGATATTTTTCAGATTTTAAAAACTGGAACAATCGCATGAAAGGGAAATAATCATTTTCCGTACATCCGACTTAAGTAATGCTAAAATATTCTGAAATGTTGTTCAACCTTCCATATTTTTTTATTTTCAAATCAATCTATGGTTGAAAATTTCGGAATATTCATGCTGAAATAATTGGGTTATTTTTTTCCTTTACTGCGATAAATGTTTAAATTAAATCTCCTTATAAATTTGTTTTTGTTGTTGCATATGACTGTCTTATTTAAAATCACAGCTAAAACTCTGTATATTTATATATTAGGTCTATACTTTGCGGAAAAGAAATTTTTATATGGTAAGAAAAAAAGAGCAAAATTTAAAAATGATAATTTTTATATGGTAAGAAAAAAAGAGCAAAATTTAAAAATGATAATTTTTATATGGTAAGAAAAAAAGAGCAAAATTTAAAAATGATAATTTTTATATGGTAAGAAAAAAAAAGAGCAAAATTTAAAAATGATAATTTTTATATGGTAAGAAAAAAAGAGCAAAATTTAAAAATGATAATTTTTATATGGTAAGAAAAAAAGAGCAAAATTTAAAAATGATAATTTTCAGGGGAAAGCGAGTGCTTATTTTCTTTAAATAACTTAACAGGGTATTAAAATTTGTTAGACAACTATCGCATTTTTAAAGAAAAAAATTATAATGTATGTTTAGTATATTATTGATATATTTTATGTAATATATTTCTAAATATTTAGTTGGTTTAATATACATTCATTGGTTATTCGTTAGTTTATAGTTTAATATACACCAAATAAAAAACATCTAATTGTAATCGCTATGTCTAATCGCTTACTCAGTGATTCACTTTTCTCAAATTCTTCCATTTGCCATATAGTACAATTATCACCAAAGAGAAAAATAGAAAAGCATAACTATCCTATTTTTGATCAGCTTTAAGGGTAAACTTTCTTTACCCTTACTTAACTTTCCAAACGAGAAATATTCAAAGGTCCCACTTCCAATATAGTTCTGATATTTGATCAACAAGGGAAAGCATAAATAAATATATTCTGATTTTTATAAATCAGTTTTCAGGGATCTAAAGGGGGTCAAACGTCTGAAGTGAGCATGTCTTTTGAGTGAAAAAATGCACGTGGTAACGTTTCATTGTGAAGCCCAGATAGAGAGAGATGCAACTGCAAGCTTAGGTGTCTCATTGAACATTATTCTGAATTTATAATAGAATGAAGAGAAATGCTAGTAGATTTTGAATATCATAGTCGACCGGAGGAATATGACTGAAACTTTGAATGAGTTGAAAATCCGACAAACAAATATAATACGCTTTGTTAATTGAGGCATTCTTTTTGATTTGGTAATTAAAACTTTAAAGAAAGTACAGACGTTTTGACTTCTATGCTGCCAAATACTTGCATCTTTTAAAAGTGATCCAATTTGGCAATACATTTTTTGGCAAATTAAAATATATTACGCTACCGAATTTTATTAAACTCTTTCAAAGTCGATTTTCATATAATTTCGACCATTTTTCGCTCTACTGGAGTTATTCATAACCTTGAAACATTTATCTACATTCTATAAAAAAATCGGAATTGTGTTCTATAAGGTACTTGAAGTTGCCCTCTCTCGGATTACAACATATTGTTGCCCATTTACCACATTTTGACACTGTTAAATTATGCCGAACCAGTTACTATATTTTAAAGATTGATTTTATGATATAAAATGAGATCAAAGTGTTTATTAATTTGAAATTTTTCCTGTACCAAGTTGAATAAACCTTGTTACCACCCAAAAAATTAATCGCGATATGTTTTATAGGGTCGTGTATTAAGGGGACTTGGTACCCTTCAATATATATATATTTTTTTTAAGCCTTTAAAATTTTAAATTTTACATGTTTGGAAGTATTACTAAGTTAAAACTAAATTTTATTTTTAAAAAAAATTCACATAGAGCTCTAAATTTTAAACTTTTTTTTTAAATTCATCATATTTCAAATTCTATCTTCTTTTTCATTTTTCAACATATTATTATGACTATTTAAAAAAAATACACTTTAACATTATAGGCATCGGATATAGAATAAGTAAAATAGTTTTCGAGAAAAACAATAAATACTGTACCTGTATGTAAAAAAAGCGTAAAAAACGGGTATTTTTCAACATTTAAATTTGTAAAAAAAAAATATATTATTTTCAAAAATCCCTGCCTATTTTTGTCAAATAGATATTAGGAATGACACACAAAATTTCAATTCATTTCATTCATATTTGCTGAAGTTTTAGCATTTTGAATAAGGTGGGAATTTCAAAAATCACTAACTGAGAAAAATGCGTTCGAAACATCGAAGAAGCTATTGCAGCAATGCTTAATTCTCCATAAAAGTATAGTTTTTCTGCAATTGCAGTTATCGCATCAGCTCAAAAACTAGCCAGAATAAGGAGGAAAGGTTTAAACGATTATAAAAATACAAAAAAACAGAACATTTATATTTTATTATTTTTTGTGAAAATAAGGGGTACCAAGTCTCCTTAAAAAGATTAAAATATATTATTTTATAATTTCCGAACGAGCTTGTTCACGTTCGGAGGTCTAGGTTTTATCCTATCCTCTCGTGCAATTAGTACTTAGTTACTTAAACTTTGTAAAAATATTCTGTTGAAAGGCGGCATAGTAAATTAAGATTTTAGACTTTTATATCATAACGTACACATTTTCCGCAAACTAAAGTTTTTATTTTTTGAGATCCAACACATCTTCGTTATACAATTAGTGAAGATGCCCTCTGGAAATCGCCGACCAAACGGTATAGTGGTTAGCGTGCTAGCGAGGTTGCGGGTTCAAGTCCCGCGTAAGGCATGGGTGTTTGTAAATGTATGTAGGCTTGTCAATTGAAGAATGTTTCGGCGCATTATAGCCCTCGTGATGCTGACGGTGCCAGATAATCTGAAAACAACCAAGCTCTCTGGAATCTTTGTTGCATACGACCGTAATAATTCAGTTAGATAAATACTATTAGAGTTGGTGCTTAGAATATTACCGATTAAAACTAACTTTTAAAGAAAATTGATTCACACAAGTTGAGAGAATCGAAATAGTAAACATTCTTCTTGAAAGTAAGTGTTTCTGATATTTTCAAGTTGCATACATAAATTTAGAGAATATCACTTTTCCCGCGATAAATGTTCTGTGGATCAACTTAGACACGCGAAATTCAATCAACGAGATAACATCTATGTGTAACATAATGGCAAGTAAAACAACGCAGCCACAAAATGAAATTCAAATGGTTCAATGGTGATGGGGCGGGGGAGGGGGTGTAAGAGAATGGAGTACCATTTGCCATCAGTGTGCAGTCGCACAGATGAATCTATATTAAAAAGCACGCAACTCAAAGAGAGTTGACCTTTAAAAGGAGATACGTGATCTCCCTGTCATCAGTGTTTACATTGCATTGTATTCTCAACATGAGGTTCTTTATGAGCTCTAGTGCCTAAATTGCTCGTCCCACCTTTAAAGCTGTTTTCCAGTGATGGTAATTTCCCGATACATAGAATCTTTACACAGTGCGTTTCCTCGAAGCGTCCAACATGGTTGATTTTGAGGCTGCAAGACTATCTTTAGTGAGAGGAGTGTATTCAGTCTCATGAGTAATGTTTAATGTTAGAAGATCTGTAGAAAGGTGATTACATGATATCCCGTGGTAAACATCAATTAATGATAACGATTTAGTGGTTAAAAATGTTTGGTTTTGGGATGCAATATTGCTGCATTGAGTTACCCAGGAGAGCAAAAGATACATTAGAATTTAACTGCGATTACATTTCCTTGCTTCATGCATATCTATAATAATAACGTATTGGTTTTGAAACCGCGTTTAGTAGCACTTATGGCATATTTTTTCGCACTGTTGCTTAGTTAAACGTTTAAAAAATGTGAACATGACTCCTATACTTAAACTTGATAGTGTTTTAATCCCAATTTCCTTATGTTCTGTCACAATTTATTTTTTCAACCAAATATAAATAAAATACTTCCATCAAACTTTGGTGATTTCTAGCCAGAGAAGATTCGAAGTTTTATGTCGTCAAACTTTTTACTAAAACGAGGACATTTCAATGAAGTGTATTGTCAAAAAAATAAATGTTCTGAGAACTTTTCACCACTTGAAAACAGCTTTAAAGGCGGAATTAACAATTTAACCACTAGAGCTCTTAAAGAACCTGATATTAAATATGCGATTTCAGTGCAAAGTAAACACTGATGACAGGGGAGGTCATATATCTCCTACAAAAAGGTTAACTCTTTGTTTGTGTGATTTTTTTTATATGGGGGCGTCTGTGCAACTGCAGATTTTGCATAAAACCCTATTACCCTACTATTTACTTTGCATTTTATTTTGTGACTGTTTGTTGTTATCGTTATGTTACTTAAAAATGTATATGTCTCTTTGATGTAAATAATATGTCTTTGTAGTGCCACTAAAAAGTTATCAGAGGAAAACGTATTCCCTAATTTTATTAGCAGTGAATAATATTAAGCTGTTGCATTTGGCAATATTGAAATTTGACTTTTAAACTGACCAATGCTGCTATTCATAATACTTGTCAGAATATTTTCTAGAAAGCTTTGTCTTCTCTTACTACTAAAAAGACAGGTTTCTTTTTCTAAGTTAGAAGGTGAAGATAAATGAATTTTTCCTTTGTTCAAACATTGAATTTCTGGGTGGAAAATGACATCAATTGTACCATATTATACGTCAATCATATAACTCGTTTTAAAATAATAGCCAAGATAATGAGCCAATTGATCAAATCAACGTTTAGTCATGCTATTATTCGAAATGTAATGAGTTTACTTCAAAAATCATATATCATATTATGCATTCTTAAATGAGTTTTTATAAGAGAAGGAGTATCGAGGTGAACATGAGTCCCCATTCTGAAATTAAACAGTAACTTCCTTCTAGATATGCAGGAAATTGCGACCGGAAGTCGATTTGTAAACGCGCATCTTAAACTGCAGTGGCTTCAGATTAGGTGTATGAATTAGTTTGACCGTCTCTTCAAGATAAGTAGGTTTAAAATGTATCTTGAAGTGTATTAGAGTTTTGCCGGAAGAGTATGGTAAATTAGTGCTTGGTTTCAAATTGTGTTATTGAGTTAAATTTTGAGATGTATAGCGACTTTCGCTAAAGGTATCGCTAAACTAGACACGACGACTTTTTATAACAAAAAAATCAAATTGGCAGGGTAATTTTTATGAAATAACTTCTACCTTACACTGAAAGTTTTATGATAGAAAATTTCAAATTTTGCTCACCACTTTTTTGCCGCTTATACAAATACAAATTTTAAGACCAACGACAGGCTCAAGGCCCAACAGGGTTGGTCGAGTAAATATATATATACACGTATATAGAAATAGAAAATAATTTGCATACGATAGTTACACGATCATACATACAATATAAACGTATTCATACTTATAAACGATTTCACATGCAGCTAAAGAAACTGACAATGATTCGTAGAATCCTTAAATTCTTTTAGTAATCATGTTTCATTGTTATTGTGATCTAGTGAATAATAAAAAAACATGTCCTTAAATTCTTTTAGTAATCATGTTTCATTGTTATTGTGATCTAGTGAATAATAAAAAAACATGTCCTTAAATTCTTTTAGTAATCATGTTTCATTGTTATTGTGATCTAGTGAATAATAAAAAAACATGTCCTTAAATTCTTTTAGTAATCATGTTTCATTGTTATTGTGATCTAGTGAATAATAAAAAAACATGTTTAAGAATATTGTTAAAACGACAGTGCTATCATAATCCAATTCTGATTGATTGCTAATAGTCTTACTATTTTCATAATCATACATAAATTCCTTTGACTTAAAGCGAAGAATTTTTTCCTAATGTAGTAAAAAGTTTAAAGACATAAAATTTCGAATCATCTCTGGCTAGAATCACCATATTTGTTTTTTAAAAAAAAAAAAAAGTGTGATAGAACATAAAATAAAAAATAAAATAAATTTATAATAATAAATAAACTTAAAATTAAATGAAAAGATATTTTTTTTCTTCTGAATACGAATAATTATGATGTTGTAGCCAAATTTACACTATAAAACTGTAACCCACAATATCACGTGAACAATCTACGAACAAAACAAAGACTTGATTAATAACACATGAACTTTCATGAGTTTTTAAGGGCTAATAAAATGCTGTATTTTTTCCTTTGAGTACATTTGGCTACAACTTCAAAATTCGTATTTGGCATAAATTTGAATTTATTTAGTCTTCCTTTACCACGTTTTACTTCTTTTTATGAAAATATTGGTATTCAATAGTAAATTTTCAAGCTTCATTGTTCTATTAACATGTATAGATAATACAATTTTATAAATTCTAGTTAAATCAAGTTCAAAATAGAATAAAAATAGTCAGTCGTTTTTTTATTTAAACTTTATTATAAGGGGCAACACACCACACAATCTTTCCTAATAGACTGAGAGGGGACTGCATTTTTTGGACCCCATTGAACATCATTCTGATTTTTTTATAGAAATTAGAGAAAAGTGAGTAGATTACGAATCCACTGGTCTGCCGTGCCAAAAATGGCCGAAACTGGTCAAAAATCGACTTTTAATAAGTTGAACTAAATCCAATTGCTAAATGAGCCATAACTTGCCAAATAATGAGCATTTTTTTTAATTTGGTAACCCTCACTCTTTAATTATCAATTAAGAAGGTTGCGGACGATTCAGATATCTGGCGACAGTCTACTTGCATCTATTAAAAGAGAACCAGTTGGCAATAAACATTACTTCACGGATGACGTAGCTGATGTCGCCAATTTGGCCTACTTTTAAAAGATACAAATATTCCAATCCAGAGATCAGAAATCATTGCGCTTTTTCTCATTGAAAATCAAAATGCAGTGAGTTGTCAGACGAAAAAATGTGTTCTCTTTTTGGCAAGTTATGACATATTTGGCAATCGGATTTTAGTTCAACTCATTCCAAGTCGATTTTTGATCAGTTTCGGCCATTTTTGCCACGCCAGACCAGTGGATTCGTAATCTACTCACTTTTCTCCAATTTCTATAAAAAATTCAGATTGATGTTTGATGGGGTCCAAAAATTGCAGTCGCCTCTCGGACTATAAACATTCTACTTAATGATTAACAGGGTTGCCACAAAAAACCTGGATATCCGAGAAATGTCATAGAGTTTTCCGATTCTGGAAAAAATCAGGAAAATGTCAGCGATTTTTTTTTTTTTTGTAATGTTTTTTTCCCTTCCCCCGCCCCCCTTTTTTTAAAATTTCACGAAAATCAGGGAAATTTTTTATTATTGTTTTGAAAATACGTTTCCTCATTACTCCGTATTTTAGCGTCATTTTCCCGGAAAATTGTGGTGTTAATCGTTAGAAGTTTAATGTTAGGGAATAATTTAAATTTTTCATTACCACCAAAACTATTTTTAAAAAATTGGCATATTATCTCTTTAGCATACATGTTCTATTTGATCAGGTTGTCAGAGTCTACACATCTGGAAAACCTGGAAGAATTGAGGAAATTTTTAAAAAGTTTTCCATAAAATCAGGAGTTTTTTAGAAATCTCTCAGGGAACTTTTTTCCTAAATGTTGTTGCCACCCTGATAACGGTGTCTAGCTATGATGAATACAAAACAAGAAATTATTGTATATTGAAATTTATGACTAAACATTCCTAGGTAATCCCAACAAAAAACTTAGTAAAGTTCGTGGGAATTTAAGTTAAAACAACACAAATTTTTGAAAAAGATTAAAAATCCCATATTTGAGATACTGACAGTAAAAGGTCAAATTATTTGACCTTTGACATTAAAAACTTAAATATACACGCATGTAATACATCAAATTTTAACCCAAATTAAATAATTTTAAGTATTTACTAGAATTAGGATTAAAACTGTGGCTCACACTTTGTAATGAAGATATTTTAAAATATGACAAATAAGTCAGTTTTCATTAATTAATTCAAAATTATTTAAATATCAAAGAAGTTCAGAAATAATATTTGTTATTTTTCCCTATGAAGAATTCAGTAAAATGTCATTAAATTCTGAGGATATAGTTATAAAAAGTAATTTTTTTTTTATTTATTTTACTTTAGTATGGAATTTCCTAGGTTTCATCTAATCACGCTTTTATATAATTGTTTATCTAATTTCAAGAAATACGTAGTATTTGAAGCTCTAAGAAAAACATAGTTATTACATTAACTATCGTTCATTACCTCATAATCTTATTCATAATGAGTTGTGATAATAAAGCATTTAGCTAATTTTTATAAAATTGTTCTGTTAAAATTATTCAAAAAGTTATTGTATCTTATCAAGAATAACTTTTAAATTAATTTCAATTTTTTTTTAAATAATCCGTATTAGAAAGAAAAAAAAACTTAAATGTTTGTTTAGTTCATTCCAATAGTAAAATGATTTTGAAAAAGCACACCGATCAGTGTTATGGGATTTATTTTAGCATACAAATTAATTAATATGTATATTTTTTAATTTATGCGGTTTCTTTCTGTTTGTGTTATGATACGCATTTAAAATATTTTGTATGAGTCGCGCCCTTCTATTTTAACTACATTTATATTTATTCTTTCAATTATTGCATTACAAAGCTTTCACGACTGAAGTTAATAATTTAGAAATACGTTCAGGTATTACTAAAATTATTGTGCTCAGAAATAATAAACTTCCATGTCTTCACCTCATTATAAAATAATTGATACCAACGAACGAGCTTTAAATTGATATCGCTAACATAAAAAGTAAGAGTTATTCATTTCTTATGTAAAAATTGCAAAAATATTTTGCTTTTCATGTTCATTCACAGAATTCATTAATTTTGGCAACATTGAAAAGTATGTCATATAAAATTGTTTCTAGTATTTTTTAATTCAAAATCCTAAGACTTGACGCATTGATGAAAATTTGTATCTATTAAGTTATGATGAGTTTATACATATTATATACCTGTACATCAGAAGCATTTTGAAAGCAGTAGCATATTCCAATTCTGTTACAAAATAGCTATAATTCGCAACCAAAAAAAAATCCGGACGACGACTCTAATTGATGAAATAACAAAAGTCAAGTACCGTTGTAAATTGTGGAAGATCTTTACTAATTGTAAATAATTTTTTTCATCATGAGGGGTCATTTATATATTAAAACTAAACCAAACTTTAAAAAGTTCATTAGTAACCCCATAATATTTTACCATATTTAGATTTTGAATCCAAAAAAACTTCTAAATACCAAATTTCATAATTTTCCAATGAGTGGTTTGTAAATTAAACGATGTCAAAAAAAAATAGAAAGAAAATTTGTTTTTTTGGCCAAAAATTCTTATATAGTTAATATATTTTAGCAATTTTTATTTCAAAGGATAGTTTGTTTAAGGCCATACATGAATAGCATGCAACTTTTGTATTAAACAGTTTTTTACTAATTAATTAATAAAAAAAGTTTTTTTTTTTTTTTTTTTTTTTATATTGAAACATTTTTTTCCCATTAGAATTATCATGGTCGAAAACCCCTCCGGAGTTTTTTTCATTCCATTTTGACATTTGGTTCTCGATATTTCAGCAAAAACGTAAAAAAGCTCACTTTAAGGGACCGCGTAATAGATTACATCTGGAAGCATGCAAAACGTTCGATTCAGCCCGCTATTAAGAAATTTGCCCTGAAGATCGGCCAAAACATAAGTAACTTGTAAGTAACGTAAACATAAGTAACTCATAAATAATTCTCAAGATAATGAACTGAAATTTGAAATCTAAGGTAAACTAGGTATTCTAAATCGAATGAAAATATAAAAAATAAGGGTTCGTATTGAAATTTTTAGAGATATAGTTAAATGTACTTAGTATACAGCACCCTAAGAAAAAAGTTGCATTGGGCTAATAGAAAATCGTAAGCAAAACATTTTGTTGCAAACCGCAAGATTCTACAATAATTAGAACCGAAGATATAGTCATCGTTCAGATTTTTTTTTTCTTCGTACTGTACATTACTTAGATACATATTGATAAGGCACGTAACTGTTCATGTAATTGCATACCAACAATAAGACCATTTGGCGTGAGAAATATACCTGAATAGTTTTATGTTTAGTTATCGTAAAAGATAAAAATCGTCAAAGAAATTCTAAAAAATATTAATGATATCCTATTTCCTTAAAATGTAGCTTAACTTGCCAAGCAGAAGCATCTTTAGTTTGATTGAATTCCCAAATGAGCTTTTTTCATAATTTTATAACTTTTGTTCTAAATATTATCCATACACGTTTTTAAATTTATATAACATCTGTTTTTATAACACTAAAAATAGTATTTAATGCACTTCAAATTGTGAAAATAGCCACTGAAAATTAGTTACCCATGGAAAATACTTCCTCATGTTCTATGGTATTATAGAAACATACTTTTTAAATGTTCAATCTTTAAGTACAAGTATCTCAAGTACTTGCCATAATGTCCATTTCCAGTTTAGCAGCGTATCGAAAAAAATAAAAGTAATTTAAAGATATTTTGAATACATAAACATCTTGATTCATAGTAATTTTCATAATGATAACTTTGACTCATAACAATTTTGTGAAATCATTTTAGTCGAGTATAGGTGTGTTGCTGCTTTTGACTACACTGTTAAAAATTTGTAACCACCTTGCACCAAAAATTGGTTCCCATTTAGCTGCAACCAACATTTGGCACTTAGTTTCATGATTCAATGATGCAACCTCTGACCGTAAGAACTATTAAATCGTGAAAATATAACCACCAACTGTTTTTTCAGCTAACAGTTAATGGGAATCAGCGAAATGGGAACCAATTTTTGGTTCAAGGTGGAACAAAATTTTGAACAGTGTAGGTAAAATATTTTTGAGATATGTAAAATTCAAGTGTTTTTATGATAACTAAAAAACAGATAGCTTCAAAATAGCATTTGTATATTGAACTTCAAGTAAGAGTAATGCCAAAAGGACATTTTATCTTTGTGATGTTGTTTAAGATGTGCTTGAATAACATTTTGAACCATTATGGGACTAGTTATAACCTATGGAAAGAAGCTTATTTTTGAATTCTCGCCGACATGAATAAATCAAAAATTATCCTTGTAGAATAGGTTTGGAGTACAATGGTTTAATATATAAGTATCCAAATAATAAATATCAGTGCAAATAATTCATCCAGACTCTTTATGAAACTAAAAGCCTTTTCAATTTCAGCGGCATTAAAATAATACGTTTATTACAAAGCTAATAGTAGTTAAGTTTGTAGACAATTTTCACGAATGTTTTTCATTAGAATTTAAACCCTCTAATAAAGGAGGATTTTAGAAATATATTTTTTCATTTGCTGAATTTAGCGTAATCCGTACTTAATATTCTTACTTGACAGAGATGTAGTAACGGGCCATTTGAATCTCAAGCAAGGTAAGATAAAAGAAAGTGTGTGAGGTAATCATCTTTCTTTATTAACATTTGAAGTCTATTCCACTTTTAAGATATCCATAACATGGTTTTGTTTCATTGAAAAAGTTAATTAGTATATTGATGTCCGAAGAGTGTTAAAAAATGTTAATAGTTTAAAAAAAATAAAATAGAAAAATTTGAATGAATAACTTTCTCTTCTCTTGAATTTAAAATTCTCTTGAATCTAACAATTAAACATCAATTGCGTGGAGTACTCTACACAATTGATGTTTAATTGTTATATATGTAGATATCGTATATATTAAATGTTCATACTTAAAATTTAGCTATTTAACTATTGATGAAAGACAAGTGTTTATTTTTAAATTCAAGAAAAAAAATAATTATTCAATTTTTTTTTTTAAACACTTTACATTTTTAACACTCTTCAGACATCAATACATCAATTAACTTAGCTGCTATTTTTAAAAATATCTTCAAACTATTTTAGTTTCTCGAAGAAAAATTGACAAGATGGTTTGAATGCAAAATTATTAAAATAGTAAACGAAGGTAATAGCAAAAAAGTTTACTAAATAGACTACACGTTATTAATTATGCTGTTTAAATTGCAATAAAAATTGACATAAACGAAAAAAGAATTATCCACACTTAGCTTTTGAAAATTGCCTAGTTTAAAAATTTTGAGGGATGCTATTCAAAGTATTTTATAATGATGTTCTGAAATGTGCAATACAACCTTTATAAAGTTAAAGTTCCAACAAATAGTTTTATGTTTCAATTAAGCCACTAAATGCATTCCAATACTTATCTCTCAGTTACTTTTTAACAAGTTATGAATAATAAAAAACCAACCCATAAAAGCTATGTTTCTACTGCGTGCAATTGGAAATAGGAGGTTTCAGTAATTAAATATCGCTTAATATCTAGATCTGTGGCTTAATATTTAGATCTGCGTGTAATACGACATTTTAGTGACAGACTCCAAAACTTGATAAAATGCGTTGTCATCGGCAAAGCATCTATCCGCCAAGTTTCAGTCTGATTGGATGACAGCAAGTGGATTAATTAGTCCTCTGAAGATTTTGCCATTGACAAACACACGCAAAACCAAAATCGAAGTTAATATAAAGACTTTACTAAGAAATGCTACTTAGAAACATTATACAACATATTTCGAGACACTATTAAAAATGCAAGGCAGTTCGCTGCAAAGATCTCTCGGAAAGCGTTTTCTTCTAGCCAATTAGATTACCATTTAAATTGTCACTTTTTGGAAGGAGTTTATGTGAAGTATAACAATTTTTGTAGCTATTGCGCTTGAAATTTTTTATAAAATCAACTATTTCAAAATGCACATAATTCATATAAAATCTCTATCTCAAGTTCGACCAAGTTTCTTAACCCAACCTATTGAGAAGTCAGCACCTTCAGTCATTTTTTTTAGTTGAAAGCTATTTTTTAAAATGTTATTTTTTCTCTTGGAAAACCAACCAACCTTTGGAAAATGGTTCGGAACGCATAGGGCGGAGTCAGTAACCGCCCACGGCACGCCCCCTCAATTGCGCACACGTATATGCGCAAAATACTTGTAAAAGGACAAAAATTTGCACGCGTCACGTCTACGTTGACTTCAAGTTCAAGGATAAAAAAAAATAGTCAGGATAACGTATGATTTTATATATATATATATATATATATATATATATATATATATATATATATATATATATATATATATATATATATATATATATATATATATATATATATATATATATATATATATATATATGTAGTAATTATGCTTCCTTTGATTTGTTATAAAAACTAGAGATGTGGAACATCACAACTTTCAATTATATATTAATACTGGTCACTGCATTTAAATTTTGGCATGAATTGGTGTAATTTAACCGAGTTTTTTTTTTTAATTTTTTTTAATTTTCATTAATTAAAAAAAATGAACAAAACGATGTTTTAAAGATATTTATTGCATCGGCAACAATGTTTACACATTATTCTTTCTTGTAAGTGAAACAGAGGGAAAATGTTATTGATGGACTATGTTCAAGGGAAGAAAACTCTTTGTTATTGATGGACAATGTTCAAGGGAAGAGAACACTTTGTTAAAGACATTCGTTTTTCATTTTTTTAACGTCTATATCGTATTTCTATGAGAATTTCGGAGATGGGGATATTTAGTACACCTTAAATAGCATTACCATAGCGATTTTGATCTAAACCGTTAGATCCGTTTTTGAAAACCACCAACTTTTCTATGACAGTTACCTTGTGTGCATGCTCAATTTTGACGAAAAGTTTAATGACCGGATTCATGGCCGCCACTAACAAGTATGCTAAAAATTGAACATCGTAGATCAACCCATCCGGGATTTATGGTGTCCACACACATACACACAATTATTCCTAAACTACTTTTTTTTTTAACTTAGTGCGTTCAAAACGTGTAGATATGCAACAAATCGAAACATTTCTTTTGGCTGAAATACAATAGTTTCATTAACCTTTAGATAACATATGGGTGATTGAAAGTAATAATCAGTCCTTTGTTTTGAAACCAATTATTGTCAAACGATTGATCTTAATTTTCATTTGGCACTTCAAACAAAAAAATTAAAAAAAATAACTAATGCATTTTAGTTTTTTTTTTTTTTTACTAAAAAGCTGGTGTGAATTTATTTAAAGAACTTTAAAGAGCCCAGCTTGAATTTTAATTATTTTGAAGTAATTTTACTAACAGTCGCCACCCCCCCCCCCCCCCCCTTCACCTCATCCCCTTTATTTTTCCTTACCTACCCTATAACGAGGTGGTACATGTCATAAAGCGCAATTTTCAGATAAAAATGCCATCTAGTGGGGGAAAATATAACTACTTTTAAATCCGATATTCCAATACTTAAAAATTAGTTGGGTGATAGACATATAGATGGCAGCATCAAATATTGAACATTAGCGGGTCTATAATTTAAGCTTAAAAGATATTTATATTATAATTGAAATCAATAAAACTCCACATGAAATTAGAATTCACTTGTACTTTTTAAAAAAATATGTAATTCTTTTTTATTTGAAAATATAAATTATATGCTATTAAATACTAATTTTGAACTTTCAAATTGATTAATTGAATTTACATCAGACTTTCCTTTAGAGAATTTATTTATATTCAACTGTGTCTGATAAATGATTAAAAAAAATGTTTTTTTTTTTTATTATTATTATTATTATTTATTTATTTATAATTAATTTAATCTTAACATAAAACCTTCGCATTTTACTGTAAACTTAGACATATTAAATTCTCGAAATCTTAAAAATGTTTGTAAACACAACTTTTTAATTTTTTTTTTGATAAATATTTCTTTTTTATGAATTACCATATTTTTTTTTTTTTTTTACATTTTGATATAAATATCTGTCGTAGAAAAATTTAGAGAATCATAATGTCAACAAAACCTCGCTTTTCTATAGTCTATTTAAACATTAAATTATACTTTTAGAGTGAAATACATTTAAAATATATATTATATATGCATATATCCTTGTTTATACTAACCGCATCGTACCTGTAAGAGCCTCTCAAAAAGTAGTTGCAAAAAATCTTTTCTTATGTGCAGTACCACTGCTAAAACAAAACTTATGCTTAGTCGACGTCAGATGGCGCCACTAATCATTATGCATCATCGTTATTAGAGAGAGTTATTTCATCAGCTTTCCCTTTAAAACAATTTAAGTAGAAACATTACTCCTTAAATACAATTTCCTGTGTTATAAAAAGAAAAAGAAAGAAAAATTTCGGTACCAATCTGTAAATTCTTGTAAAAGATTTGAGCAAAATATAAACACTTCTTATCAGAGGCATAGCCAGGTACTTATTTCGTGAAGGGATATAAAATCAAATTTTCTGAGAATATGAAAATTAATTTTAAGAAAATGAAACTAAATTAATTATTTTATTGTTGCTCATGTATTGAACTATGAAAATAAAGTATAATTATAAGTGAGAATTTTTCTTGGTGACCTTTAAAACAAGTAAACATTAATATGACCAAAATAGCAAGCACTTATTTCTTAGAAAATTAAGCAGTTAGTTAAGATTACATTGAAAATTAATTGCGAGCACTTTCAGAGACAACAAGGATTATACCTTTGTCTGAGATAAATCCTTTTCCAATAGGCAGACCGACAATCCCTCCGAAACCATCTGTCATAATCGCCGTCGTGACTAATCATTCTCAGTAATTAAGGTAATGCTTCTTTTTTGGGAGAGAATTGGTTTCAAAACATAGGACAGAACGTTATTATTTGTTTGCTAATATTAGTGAATGTTTTCAAGTATGCATTGGTTTGGTGATATTGACTTTCAATAAGGATATAAGAAAACCTCTTAGCATGAAATATGTTGATAGAAAAATCGAAAATTGTAGTTTTACATAAAAACGCTGCTTAAATCTGAACTAAGTTATGTATGCGACAAATTATTTAGGTTTTTTTCGATTTCTGTTTTCAAACTGACGCGGCTGTTCGAAAGGAACAGCCTAGTTGGGAATATCTAAATTCCTTATCAAATACCGATGTGTAAAATTCATATTCAATCTATGGTCTAATGAGATCATCTTATAATTTCAAAAGAAGATGTATCCCCTTATTCCATCCCCTGGCTACGCACCTGTTGCTTATAATAATACATTTTGTTATAATAATAACTAATATAAAATGAACATGTGTCTCAAGAAAAATCGTATGTTTTCCCCGACACTGTACTGATAATACTATTATTATTATTTTTTTTAATCAAAATCTATCTGAAATATTTCCTTAAAAACGTAAAATATTTAACTGATTTTTTCAAAAATAATTAATTTTTATTGAGTAATTATGCTATGATTACAGATATCATGGAAATACTATTATCATGAAAGTCTATATTTCTTGTCTTTTAACTTAATACAGATTTAATTAAAATTTTACTCACCTCTATGAATTAGATGTTAATTGCTCCTCCAGTTTATCTTCAAAATTGCAAATTTTAAATACTTTTCTGAGGTGTTTCCTTTGTTGACTAAAAAATATTAATTATTTTTTAATTAATTGGATTTCAAAATTATTTAACATACATATTTTAGTAAATTAAACAAAATTTAACTCATTTAGAGCTAGGAATTATGTTATGAAATAATATCTGTATTAAAAAAATACTTTCAAAATAATAAATATGTTACTTCCTATATGGTTTTAAAAATAGATTGATCGTATTTATTAAAGATATGTTAAACATGATAAAATGTATATTTCATGAGAATTTTTTCTTTGTATTAGAAAACCAGCAGAATCTTATATTTCCATAACTATAAAAATATTTCAAACTTACCATCTTCTTGTACTGATACAAATTCGTATTTTCAATAAGGAATACCTCAAATAATTGAAAAAGTCCTTTTACATGTGTTATTGCGTTCAATTCTTCAAAGAAATTTTTACACGTGAATGTAATAACATGAAAATAAATGCTTTAAACACGTATTGTTTCATTGATAATTTGAAAATGAACGGTTTCTTAAGAATTTCAGGTAAGCGACGATCGTTTGATATTTGGACAAATTATTCGGAAATTTTTTTGAATCTGTTATCGAGAAGTGCTCAATTGTTCTGTAAATAATTCATTCATGGGAAAGATATCAAAACCTCTTTTTCTATATTTTACTTACCTTCTACTTTCATAGCCACCCAAATCACATATTTCAATTTTATCAGTTCTTATATTCTTGTGCAAAGGATATTTTGAAAATCAACCTTATTTTTTAAGGTCTTCTAATGTTGATAGTAACAATTCAAAATACAGAAATAATTGAATTTAGAATTTTGAGTGTGTTTTCACTTGTAATCATCATTTTAATCAATACTGAAGGAAATCTGTAACTTGAACTTTGAGAGAAAAAAGTTCATAATATATAAGTATTATATATCAATAATTTTCACGTTAAATTTAAGTTAAGTTTTTCAATAAGGTTTTGATTCTGTATATTCTTTTAATCAGTTTAACTTCTTACATTTCTGTTATTCATGCGATTTTTTTTTCTTACTTACATATTTTCGTTACTTACATTTCAATTTCCATAAGCCGAAGTTTCAGTTCTCATGATATAAAAGAAAGGCTGAAAAGATATTAGAAAATTATTAAAATGGAAGTGAGAAAATGTAAAAGACTGTTTCATTCTAATCTTCAAAAGTTAATTCCAGTCATGGCGCCATCTATTATGTAGTATCTGAAACTAATCTGGCATACTTTTGGAAAATCACAAAATACTTTCTCAACCTGAAAAAAAAAATAGAATAACAATAACAAACGATAAAAAGACATAATATCCTTATTCCCCCCCCCCCCCTTTTAAAAGTATAATTTAGATTAATATTATTATTTCTCATGTTTAGTGTAACAATTAAGAAATAATGAAGAATTATAAACATTCCAAAATATGAAAAGTAAGGAGAAAAACAATTATTTTAATTTTTCTGTGATAGTGAAATTAAAAATATGTTTATTATATATTTAAATTTGTGTTGTATTTAAAGTCGATTTAGTTTATAAATTTAAAGAGTATTTCCCTTTTTTTTATTATTTGAACTCCTATATTAGTGGAACAATTGATCACTTGTTTTGTGGTGTTCTTTATTTCCTGTTATATTGTTAATTTAATATGTGAAATGAAAAAGTACAAAAATAACATGCCTTTGTCAAAAATAATCATATGATCTGTATGCTCCATCGACAGCTAGCATTTTAGTCTGAAATATAAAAATAATAATTTTAGCAATAACAATTACGTATTTCTTAATAACAATTAACGTATTTCTTACGATTTTACGTATTTCGTATTAATATTTTTACTCAAATATCCTTTTAAAATATTTTAATGTAAAATTAATTCAAGATTCAATTAAAAAAATTTAAATGTAGTTATCAGATAGTATTTTTTTAAATATATGTAATTGCTTTTAACAAACTGTCACATCAACAAATTAATAACAAAAATGTTTAAGGATTATAGGTTTTCACCTTTATTCACTGCGAACGGGAAGTTTTGGTGAGAAGGGGGGGGGGGGGGGAATGAGAAAGATCTTGGCTATATCTGTAACCACATATTTTAAAGTGAATTCACCATCTTGAGTGTACTACTTTTTTTTTACTTGCAGAAAACTCATTGTGTTAAGCTCTAAAATGATTGACCCAATGACAAATTCAGAATAATAATAAAAATATAAAAATAATATGACAGGATTCTCTTATTTTAATTCATAAGGTTGTTTCTTAATTGTGCAGTTTTAATAATCTAATTTAACTGAATACGCTTTGTTTTTTAGTTATTAAACTTAATTGGGAATTAGCGTTTAAAAATTCGCAATTTTTAATGCTCAGTCCATTAAAAATAAATTAGATACATTTGTAAATTGTATTTTTGTAAGTTTGCTGGAAGTTAGTTACAAATTGTACTTTCAACGAATTTATGTTAGGTTATAAAATGGCAGTACTTTTAAGTATATTTCACACTTAAGAAGAATGGTAAATTTTCTTAGAAAGTTTAAAAATTACGGCACTGTTTTTTCTCATTGACAAGAGACAAGTTTATTGTAATTTAATACCACTTTTGAACATATTTTAAAATCATGATTTTGAAGTCTTTGTGTTGTAATGAATATTTTCTGTGGTAAGTATTGAACTAATACAAACTTTAAAATAATAATAATAATAATAAAAAATTTAAAAAAAAAACACTTTTTTATTCTTTGCGCTTTGTTAAAAATGTATTCGGAATATTACTCAGTGAAACGTGTTATTTTTATTATTTTTTTATGATACTCAATTGCCCATAATAGTTAGGTTTACTAATTTAAGGATTATAAAGGATCTTAAATAGGGTTCTAATATCCTTAAATAGAAAAATGTATTTATAATTCGGACAATGAACATATTAAAAATATGTTGAAAAAATAACAAACTAATAAAGATAATAAGCACTTAGTACATTAAAAATTAAAATAATAGAATCACCTTGAATTTAGATTGAAATTTAAGAATTGCCATGAATATCATTCTTTTAAAAGGTAATTTACACGTCGTAAAATTATAATTCACATGCAGAAAATTCTTGATGAGAATAACCAGTAAGTTATTGTATAGTATTTGGTATAATAGCTTTAAAATACTTTAAAAAATTTGTTCTGAATATTTTTTAGTTTTTAATATCTTATGTATTTAAAATAAAGCTGAACAATAAAATATTCACAAAATAAGTTATTGAAAAATCCTTTTATTATCATATAAAAGAATTTTATTTTCGTTTACAACCATTATGAAAATTAAATATAATTACTCTCTATAATATATGTTCTTCAATTCAGTAATACATGTTGTATTTTCCCTCGAATGAAAAATTTTAACATATAAAAAAAACTCCTCTAAATACTTTTTCACTTCTCCAAGAAACAAATGTATAAGATTTTTTCTCAAAGATGGCGCCACTTGTACTCTGGTTAGGAATTCATAGGTATATTTATACAAAATCATTCTATTTTTGAAATTGTTTCCTCTTTACTAGGTAATGTTTACATATAAACTTTGGTCTAAAAATTAATACATTTAAAAGTTGTATTTTCTTATTATCGTGTTATCTCATGAAAATCTCTATCGATGGATGAAATAATCTTTAAAACTAACTTTACTTGTACTGCCATCTATGAGCATTATGTGATACTATTTCTATATATTACTACGCGTATGCATTATGTGAAAATGTAAAAGATGGTGTTTTTAGCTATATGCTAGAAAAAATTTATCTAATATCAAGTTTATGTCTAAAGTGTTTAAATGTTATACATAAATTTCCTAAGTATCAATTGAGAATTGAATTTTTTTAACCTTTAGTCTATTTTTAAATTCCTAATAAAAAAAATGTTAAGCATTTTTCATTTTTGGGGGAACAAAAAATTCTCCCTCTGATTACAATTAAGAAAATAACAATACTATATACTCTTGAAAACAAAAATCCTTAGGCATTTCAATTTAGAAATTCACATTGTAAAATATTTATAAAGATTTAGGAATTTCAGGGACAATTATAAAAAACATATTTTTTTACCGTTTTTCCTTTATGATGCGAATATACTTATTAAAAGTGTGTTGTACCTTTTACAAATGGTTCATTAAAGTTTTAAGTCTGTATAAATTTAACCTTTTATTATCTTTTGAAATTTGTAGATAGATAAAGTTACAAATTTAAAAATTCTTAATCAAATTTAAAAAACTAAATGTATAATACATTACATTTTCTGATGCATCCTTCGTAAATATTATTTTTATTTCATTAGAAAGAATATAAATCCAATATCATAAAAACAAATAAAATGACATAAACATTTGACATTCTCTTTGGCAGAATCAAAAATTGTTTTCTCCAAAAATTTGCTTCGCATTATTAAGAAATTTGCTTTGAAAAATTACCCAGATTAAATTACTTATTTAAATTACCCAGTATTTTGTTCATGTACAATAATACACTCAGGGTGTGAGTTCTCGGTGTTTAACGGTGTTTTAGTTATTCAAATTTGATAGGAAATTTTTTTAATTTGTTCACGAGCAAATCATGCAGGGCAAATTGCCGGTTTTTTAAGTTATGAGATACTAAGTTGAGGAACTTTCCAGGTTGACTGACTTGAAATTTGTATTCCTTTTATTTTCTGTTAATGTAAAAATTTATTTCTTCAGAAAAATGGTTTAGAGAAACTTACTAGTTTTATTTTCAATTTTGAAAATATTTCTTAATAATTTTTAGTATGTATTTTCTAATGTGTTTGAGTGTTTTAAAGGTTTGGTAATGAAGGAAGTTTTTCAAACAATACATTTTCTTTATTAGGAAAACACTAAAAGAGTACATATATACATATACTTAAACAGTTTTTTCTCTCAAAATTCTTTCCTTAGGCAACTGCAGTGATGTTCTAATTTCAATTCTTTGATGTAAACTTTTGAAATAGCCATGACTTAATTTAAAAACGTATTAAAACCATGACTTAATTTAAAAACCCAGTTCAGTTATATTTTGTATCCCATCAGAAATTAAGTAATGACCCACCAAATAGTTATCAACCCTTAATTTGCGAAACAGTATTCTACGTAATATACTCTGTCTACAAACATATGTAATTAAAAACATAATACATAGATAGTATCAGCTCGATATACTGTAAAGGATGGTCTTATAAGTTAACTGCCACATAATTGGTTATATTTTACTGGAGCATTTTTTATTTTTACATTTTTTATCGGGAATATAGTATTAATTAGGGAAATAGACATTAAACAAGAAATATATGTTAAGTTAATTTTATTTTCAAGTTATATGTGGATTTATCATATTTCCTACTCCTTGGGTTCTTTGTATCTTCTGACTTGAATGATCATCTTGACTTGAAGATCTAGGGATTTATAACTCAACAATTTTAAATTCCATTAAGTGAGTTATGTTAAAATACAATGATTTAAAGTGCATTACAAACATCAGTTTTTATTACATAGGTATATCCTACTAATCCAAAAAAAAAAAGAAAAAAAAGGGTATTGGTGATTACATTGTTGAAGCATAAATATGTGTCATTAATCAAAATTATCTTTGTCGTTGATTGTTCTTTGAAAAGGGAAAATCCGAGTAAAGAAAGCTGGCCAAAATGAAAAAATGCATCAATGGTTATTTCCCTAAACCAAGCAATTTAAAAGCTGTTGATCTGTTATATCTGTACGAAGAAAGTGTACTTGAGGGAAAATTCTCAAAAATATTATTGAGCCCAAAAAATAAATATATATTTATTTATTTCCCCATTTTTGTAAAAGAAATGAAAAATAATAGTATTCTTTGTAATTTTCCTTTATTCATTTGTTGAATTATTTAAATTTGTTTTTTCCTAAACAATTTGTCAACGCTATTTCAGTTTTTAACCGAAAAAGATAATTATTTTTATCAAATATTCATCATTGATATTTTATCTTTGGTACATAAAGGGGGCAATTCTTTAGTGATGTCCCCCAAATGATTAGAAAATATAAAAGGGGGGGGGGGGAGGGGGGTTCTAATTTTTTATTTTATATTGGAGAAGTTACCTTAAAGACATCATTTTTATTTAAAAAAAAACTGTTCAATGGTCATTATCTAGAAAGGTTCTCTAGATTGAGAAAGATATTCAACATCTTATACTAATCAAATAAGACTTTTCAAGATGTTCTACACCAATATTTCATTCAAACTTCTCACAGTTTAATAACACAAGAACAAAAAAGAGTTGTCAGACGTTCCTCTTTTAAATTTGTAATAATTTAATTGAGCAGCTGTGAGAGTTCAAATTGATTTTGATAGTACGACAATTACCACCAAATTGTACATGTTACCAATAATAATTCATAAAAAAAAACTTCAGAATGTTTTATGTGAGTCATTAAACTTTTTATGAATATCATCTGTTCGCATCTAGGTTGGTTGGTTGTTTTCAGATTATCTGGCGAAGTCAGCAACACGAGGGCTATAATGCGCCGAAACATTCGTCATTAGACAAGCCAACATACATTTACAAACACCCATGCCAACACGGGACTCGAACCCGCAACCTCGCGGATGTTCGCATCTAGGAGTGCGCGAGGTAATTAGAGAACATGCCCTCATGCAACATGCACTCATTAGAGAACATGCCCTCATGAACATGCCCTACGGCAATTACCACCAAATTGTACATGTTGCCAATAATTCATAAAAAAAAAACTTCCGATTGTTCTATGTGAGTCATTAAACTTTTCATGAATATTATCTGTTCGCATCTAGGTTGGTTGGTTGTTTGAACATGAAACATTCGTCATTAAGACAAGGCCACATACATTTACAAACACCCATGCCAACACGGGACTCGAACCCGCAACCTCGCGGATGTTCGCATCTAGGATTGCGCGAGGTAATTAGAGAACATGCCCTCATGTTGAAGATGGAAACAAGAATGTCCCCCATAAATTAGGAGCAAAACACCAGTTTGAAGACGGAGAAGGGGAAGAAGGGTGGGGGGGGGGGTGCTTTGTAAAAAAGCCGCTGGCGAAAAAGGGGTCCGGACAACCCCGACATAACTTATTTCTCTCAGACAAGATTTATAGGGTGTACCAATTTCCACTGCAGATCCTGCAGCAAGGGTGTTATTTTTTCGTTCTTGATTCTTTCTTGACTCGTCTACTTCTCTTGCGTTCCACCTTCGATTTTTTTTTTTTCCTTCTTCCCTTCTTGGAAGCTTTTTCCTGGTTTCTTTTCGTAGAACTCATTATTCTTGTTTGTGAGTTGTGACCAATTGCAATCCGGTTTCTTTTGGTGGTTGTGTTTTGCTTGCGGAGGTGAAAGGGTGGTTCGTGAACTTGGGGAGAAAAAAAAAGGGAAAAAATTCCAGTGGAGGTCTTGTCGAGTTGAGAGTCTACATATGGAACTGATTTTGGGGAAAGCCAGATCTATAGAGAATCGAGGAGGAAAATGTGTGTTCGCTGTCTAAAGCATCAACTCTTCGTACTAGAAGTCGGAAATATCGATCAAAATAAATATCGATTATATCGTTGCATGGAAAAAATATTGATATATCGATACATGATTTTTTTTATTTGATTTTTAATTTTGGCAGAAACAAAGTTTTTCGGGGTAAATTTCTACTTTTCAAGATTGCTTTTTTGTAAGGTGACTACTTTTTCAACTGAAATGGATCTATTGCAAAAAAAAAAAAAAAAAAATATATATATATATATATATATATATATATATATATATATATATATATATATATATATATATATATATATATATATATATATATATATATATATATATATATATATATATATATATATTTTCGCTTAATTGGTGCAGTGATTTTAAGAAAAATTTAGATAATTTTCAATAACTTTTAAGTGTATGGAAAATATTGAATATTGGTGCCATTTTAACTGTATCTCAGCCAATTTCAATCTTTAGTTTTGAAGTTTTTGAAAAGGGAATAAAGAAAATCGAAAAAAAAAAACCATTTAACTACAAAACAATCATCAAAAAACTAAAAAAATTTGAAAATATCGATATATCGATAACTTTTATCGATACTTTTAATATCGATATTTTTTTTAGAAATATCGATATATCGCCGACCTCTACTTCGTACCCGTGTTTGAATTTTGTGGCTCTTAAAAACTTACATCGAGTAGCCAGTGTAAAAAAGTTCCCATACTAAGATAGGTCCCGCGTTTCCGATTGTTAAACGCAATTCCAAATGATCGGTTGAATATGAAACTTATATTTTGGAAATAATCTGCGACCTCTTTTATGCTGGCTTAGAATGTACCAACTACAACTCAATAAAATCAGAGAGAATAATAAGATAATGTTTTAAACTGGGGGAGTTCTGATTATCAATTGGGAAACTAAATAGTAACATTACGCTCAAAACAGAATATCAGCGACATTGTCACGGTATGTGCAAAAAAATGACGGCGCAGCCATCAAATATTACTATTTGTAAAAAATAAATAAATTCTGGAACAAAAACAGCAGCTACCTTAAATGTCTACGTATTTATTAGAAAATGTTTGCTGTAGCTTGTTATGAGACAGTAGGACTTTGAATTTAGATTATTTTTTTTTAAGTACTATGGCGGCGGGGGTATAACTTATTAGGGTGTGTAGCCTTATTAAATTTCCATTTGATGTTGGTCACCATTAGAAACTATGGAGTTTTTTCTTTCTCCTGTAAAATCTTGAATGTCAGAAGCCCCCTATTAACATGAAGCGATTAATGTTCACAAATATGATTAAAAATTATAAAAGATCCTTTGCAGCTAAATCAGATTCATATTGATTTTATTTTTAAGGAAATATACATTTTTCTTACAGTAGATGATATTTATGAAAAATAATTTTTTATTTGCTGTTAATTTCTTAACTGTGAAGTGGTAAAATAATAATTAAAAAAATCATTTATTCATCTTATTAGAAACTTGAATGAAAAGAAGTACACTTAGTAGACTTCAAACTTATAAAGTCAATAAACGTTTTTTTTTTTTTTTTTTTTTTTAAAGAAATAAATGTCAAACTTCTATTATTTTTAAATCAAATTTAAAAATAGAAGAAATGTTAATACTTAATAGCTATTTTGGTTATCTTTACTTTTCTCATCATGTACATTCATTCAAGCTCTTCTTGCTTTCTGTTATTAATTTTAAATGAATAAAAAATATTGCCTTCCAACTTTTATAGAATGCATTCTTTAAAAAAATTATACATTCATCAAAAAAATTGATATTAACAAAGTAAAATTTAATTAGTGCTATCTTTCTACTCTTAAAATAAATATGAATTGCAAAACGACAATATAACAAATAAATTCGTTTATCTTTTCTTCATCTGTTATCTACTTTCGTTCGAAATCTATTGCATTCATTCTCTTATTGTTGTGATATTTAAAGAGTTTAAACATGTTTCTTATCTTTAGAAAAAAAAATTAGTAGATGCTCTTAAAAATACTTTATTTACTAATCTCAGCTAATTTTTAAATCATAATTCATACATTTTAAAAAATATCTCCAAAATTAAAATATTTTTAGAAAAATAACATTTTATCGTTTCTATTCTTCAGAAATATTAAGGACTTTTGAAGAAAATGTCACTATTTTTTAAAACTATTAATGGCCTTTAAATTTCACTTTAAAAAAAATAAATTATTTTGCACTTAATAACAATCTTCATTGTATGGCACAGTCGTAAAATTCAAATTCTTAAAAAACATCCACCGTAAATAAATGTTCTTCTTTCATCGCACTCTGAGATTTAGATCCGGTTTGTTGGTGGTTTGAATGCTTTAAAGGCGTCAACGTGAAAAGATGTTTTACGAGTGATTTCCAACTGACCAATAAATTAAGGGCCTTTAGAAAAGGTAATAAGAAACGGTTGAACGGAGATGTATTTAAAAGTTCCATTGGAGTAGGGATTAGGCATAAAAATTGAAATTTGGGGGATTTATTTCTCAAATAAATTAAGCTCGTTGATTCATATTTTGTGTCCATTTTCAGAATACATTTAGTAAAACGGTTGATATTTCATTTCTCGTTTGATCTTCATGTTTACAGTATTGAATTAACACTTTCTTCTCGAAAGTCCATCGTTTTACCTGTTATGCCATAATGCTACTTTTGAAATATGGTTCTGCCATAAAATAATGCCAACTTCTCAAATTCCTTGTAGTTACGTTTCTATGTTTAATAATATAAAGAGCAGTAAATAAAATACTTGAATTAAATTTTAAAAAAATTAATTAAAAAAATTAAATGCGGGCATAGTCGTGTTTAGTAGGACATCTTTATTTGAAAACGAAACACACAATAATCAAATCCCACATAAAACTGTAGGAAATGCTACGAAATAAAGAAAAACTTAATTTAGTTGCAATATTATACTCTTGCTGAAATTTCTTAAGGAATGGGATCGATTTTTTTTTTTTTTTAATTTATTTATTTATTTCCTCCCTTAATAACGAAGTAACTTTAAAAAGGAATTTAATCGCTCAATTATTCAACTATACTTAAGTGTGTTTTTGTTTATACATTTGGACAGGTTTATTTGAGCTCATTGAATACGCTACTAAGATATGTGAACAGGTTTTACTGCGTCCTGATTGGCTGATTGGAAAGATGTGTGGCCGATTCGTTAAAGCTCTTAGTATCCGCGGTTAGAAAAGTAAAATATTATTTAAAATTTAAACTTTAAAGCGCTTATTTTCTTTTTGTTATCAACATATATTACATTTTAATATAAAACTATGTGCGCATGTTATCAATATTGCTATAAAAATTGTGATTTGTACGGAACTATATCTTTATGCGGAAGGATTTATCCTACACATATACTCAAGGCTCAAGTAATGTTGTTCTGAGATATAGAATGTAGTAATGTCTTGAATTGTCTACCATCAAAAATATTTAACCTGTATATTAACTTTAATCAAACGCAAAACATAATGGAAAAACTAAGTGAATTAAAAAGTTTTATGCCGAAGAAAATGATCAAGAATGGAATTAAACCCTTTTTAATAGATTAACAACAAGGCCAGAAATTCCGTGCATCCTTCCCCTAAATCAGGAGGATTTCCATGGTGAACGACAAATCCGTTCAGCTGAGTGCTTCAATCACACAAATGGGCAATTAACACGAGTGCTCTCTTTAAGTCCGACAGGAAGCCAGCCCTGAGTTACGAACTCTCCACAGGGACAACAGTCAACAACTCAACTCTCCTCTTCTTTTCTATATATACATAGATGTAAGTGAAGAAAAAAAAAATCTTTGGTCAGAAAAGGCAGTTGCGCATTCTTTGAATCGATGCGAATGGTCACAATGGGTTACAACCATTTGAACAGGTCTCAACAATGTTGGAACGGGTCATGATGGAAATGCTTCGTTGGTCGGACCCGGTAAAGCGATGTTTGCTTCGATTCGATAAACATGGCCAGATGTTTTGCGGTTCTTTTATTCTGTTGTGGGGTGTTGAATGGCCGGGGAATTTACGGAGTCGGAATTTGTTTATGGTCAGTTGAATATGTCGTCGCTTTTTGTCGGAATTGTGACGGAACATGATGGTTTATTCTGAATTGCTTTGGAGTGTTCCGATTGTCCGTTTGGATGAAAGTAGATGAGATATGGTAGAGATAGAAGCATCTATAAGCGATGAATATAAGCCTTTGATTTGTTGTAATTTTAGATTAAGGTTTATAAATCTATTTTCTCTTTAAGAGTTTCGTTTCAATAATTCTTGTTTTTTTTTTATACTCGATTTCAAGGAATGATGCGATTCTTTTTTTTATGTAAACAAGCTTAAAAGGAACGATGTTTTTCTTGCGCTGAAAAAGAAAGCAAAGTATCATGAAGGTCAATGTACTGGTTAACAAACTTTCTGTTTTCTAATGCTTTTTCAATTTTGTTTGGATTTGTTGTAATATAACAAATATTGGTATAATCACATCAATTTTAGGTACATAAATTCGAATAGAATGTATTCTTGAGATTTTTTAAGACTAATTTTGTGATTAATATGCGAATACTGCCTGTTTCGTTAGACTCCATAAAATGTGTTCGTTTATCTCTTTCTGCTTCCAATTATCTGCAAAATATTGCTTCTATACCTAAGAAATTGTTGCCACGTATTGCCAAGCAATATTGTCCACACTCTAGAATCTGGAGCCTCGATATTTTGGAAGAACGATTACGAAGTAATTGTTTAAATGCTAATAAGGAAAATGTTACGCTTGACTTTCAATTCTGATTACATTCATTAGCTTATATATTTGCTGCTATATTTGCAATGCAAATTGCATAACGCTTTGAAGCTCAATTTCAGCTTTTGTGGAAAATTTGATCTGTGGATCGGGGAAAGACAGAAACATAGCTTTTGTTCTTCTGAATAGTTAAATATCTAGTAGTGCCTTTCCTTCAATGAAATGAGATGTTAGAGTATACGTTACTTAACGTGTAAAAAAACTATTTGATTGTCAGGTAACTTCACTTTTACACACGAATAACTGTTTCCCCATGCTATAGCGAGATTTTCCTATAACATCCATCGCTGTTTGCTTATGATAAATTCTTACTTTATTTGTACTTCGTCTGGATATACAATGAGGAAATATCACTGACATTTAATAGCTTTTACAAATTATTGATTTACTTACAGTTGAAATCAATTACACAAATAATTATTGTAAATCGTTTATAAACTAAATGAGATCTCGATTAGCAATTCATGATTTTTTTTAAAAACAAATCTTATTGAATGGCCCTTAAATAAGCGTTTCCTTTCCTTTGACGTTAACTAGATTTACCGGTGTTTAATTTTTCAAAAAAGTTTTCGTAGATTTCCATGAATAAAAGTTCAGGATAATTAAACTTAAGTTTCCTTTTGAAGAGCCAATACATAATTTGGATTTTGATTAATAATGAAGAAGTGCTATTATGAATTCCAAATTCAATTCTCTTCTATAAGAAATAAAAAATAGAACATATATTCGATTAACTCTTTGAATCAAAGAGCAATGGCATTGTGTCCAAATCGAATCAAAAAGTAGTCTAAGAAACACAGAAACCTTTTCAAACAGTATGTTTCTGCATTTTTGTGCACAATTTCTCTTTGAAAAAATAAAATGCAAATGCGTCCAACCCTTTTTGTCCTCATTCCATTTTGCTTGAAAAACCTTCAACTGAAATAAACGTTACATCATTCTGATTCTCTCTGCCTCGAAATGGGAACGTGTTTTTGTTCATTTCGTCAAAGTCCTCCCCCTTCCCCCCCCCCTCCCATCTTCCTGCTGTGTGCCGTTTCGTATTTACTCTGGTCGGTCGGAAGGGAAAGAAAGAAAAAAAAATAAACAAACGGAAACGGCACAATCTTCAAAGGACTGGCGTCATGCCGCGGCTATACAACGCCTACCTCTATCTCCTTCTTCTCAAGACAATCAAGGTTAGATTCTTTGCTTAAAGATAATTATGAAAACAAGAAATTTCCTTGGTAGGTTGTTGTGATGAATGCGCATAAATTTTTTTTTATGTGTAACAAATTTTTATATCACTAAAACTTCATCACTGAAACTTCACCAATGAAACTTCACTGAACTACATCACTGAAACTTCATCACTAAACTTCATCACTGAAACTTCACTGAACTTCATCACTGAAACTTCACTGAGCTTCATCACTGAAACTTCATCACTAAATCTTCACTGAACTTCATCACTGAAACTTCACTGAACTTCATCACTAAAACTTCACTGAACTTCCTCACTGAAACTTCACTGAACTTCCTCACTGAAACTTCACTACTTTGAACGCAATGGCGTTCACTAAAATTAGTGCCCTCTCTATACCATGGTCAAAGTAGTGAAGTTTCAGTGATGAAGTTCAGTGAAGTTTTAGTGATATACTGAGAGGCCCATGAAGCCTGATCTTACTTTTTATTACATTTTCTAGAGGCCTTCCAAATCCCATATTTCTTTGATTATTTTCCCAACTGATATATTTTTTAATCTTATACATTTTTCTTTAAGATTACGCATCCTATTTAAACATTTAACTTTTTATCTGCCCATAATTTGAGTTGTAATTTCACTTGCTTTAAAGAATTGATTTAAATTTGATGAATGTTTAATTATACAAAAATAATAAATTGATTTTAAAAATTGATATTAGTATTTTGAATTTGTTTTAACTCTTCTTAAAAAGCAATTTACAAGTAAGATTTGAAATTATTTTGTTCGGTGAATTATTGATTTTATGCATCAGCTTGACACAACAGTATGGAGACCTCAGTTTAAAGACGGTAGTTTCTTTCCTCGAAGTTTTGTTTGTGACCAGCTCCCTATTCACAATTTGGGAATTTTTAGAACTGAATTTAATTTTGGAAATTCCCCCCTACCCCTACCCACTTTTCGACTTAGATCAGTGCCCCTAGTTAATGTCGAGTTTTCAGTTGTCATTTAAACATAATCTGATTTAATAAATATTTTTTTTTTTTTTTTAATTTCAACACCTGCCGTAAGTACTTGCAAAATAAAACTAATCCTTCAAAGACTCTTTTACGAATTTGTACCCTTGCGTGCCATGACTACCAATAAGGCGTAGTGTAATTTAGTAGTTGTAGTCATGAGATTATTTAAAATTAAGATAAGAAAAGAGATTCCCTTTACAGAAATCTCTGGGAATTTGCATTGATTAATTGTAACAATTTCAAGGGATTTCATTTAAAGATTTATGTGTTATACTTGGTGCGAGAATAGTTAATTATTTACTGAACGTCTTGTTTTGCTAAAGCAAAATTAAAACTTTTTGCATTTTTTTTTTTTTTAGTCTTTTTATGACATACTATACTTTTGTTAAATATATTTTCACAATGATCAATGATCTAAAAGAAGACTTAGATATTTTATGTTTCATTTAAGCTAAATATAAAAATATTGGTATTAATTATCTATTTTTAAAATGCATATGAGAAAAAAAAAAGGAATGTTATGTGGCCACATTTCTAAGTATTCACATATTCTAAGAAATCTATTAACTTTATATATTTAATAGATTTCTTAGAATATGGGAATACTTAGAAATGTGGCCAACATTTATTTATTTTTTCCCCTCCACGTCAATTTTTTTTAGGTAATTAGCATTGTTTGTGGTTTAAACACTCTGTATCATTATGGAGAGTTCATTTCAGAGTTTTTCAAAAAAAATTATTTTTATTACATCATGTTCATCCAATAAGTAGGTTATTTAAATGAAGAAAAACAACAATGACTCAATGCATAGAAAGTAATATACTTGTTACTTTTGCAAACATAGAATTCCATTTGTAAGCGAATAATCTTTCTTTATGAACTCATAGAACTGGAAATAAATCTCTGAACCATTTGAAGTTCTAAGTGTACCTAGGTTTTACAAAAAGTTCAATTGCTGATTGTTGGAATTACATTGATATTATATTTATACATATATTTGTAAATGGAATGTATTTGTAAATGAAATGAGAATCTTAACAAATATCCATATTCTATTCACAATAAAAACTGTAATTTTCTTTAAAATATTTCGAAGTCCCATTATGTACAGTACATCATAAGTACTAGGAAACCTCTCATTGAGATTTTTGGTTGTCATTTAAACTAAAAAAACAGTACTTTTTTTCTCCCCACATACACTCAAGTCACTTTTAAATACTCTTTATCTTTGACTGTCAATAATTTTCGAATTTCGTGTAGAAACCATTGTTCAACATTTTTAAATACAAAAAGTTCATTGTTTTGTAATATTTTACACCCTACAGAGGGTCTTCTGCTGGTGGTGATTAGGTTGGTGAAATTTTTAATGAAAAGATTAATATTTTTACAAGAAATACTGGATACATTTAAGAAAATAGCATCAAAAGAATATTATTAAATTATGCACATTTGATTGATTAATCAAGTTCTTTATGGGGTATAAAGTGTTCTAATTAATCAGAATCATATCTTGTCTTTTATATCAGAGGCAATTCAATTTTTTAAGCTTTATTTTAAAGATATATGGTAAACAATCCATAGAACTTGAGATCCTTTTCTTAAAAGTATTGATGTCGCACAGCTCATTCATCAACTTATCTCTTGAATTATTCAAAAGAACCTTCAATGACTAAAATCTCACCAATCCAGGAAATATTCACCGGTGCCGCCAAAAAACCCAAAACTCTTGAGTAGAGCATGTTTTCTCATTGTACAGGGATCAAGTAATCCTCATTTCTCAGCTGTTGCAACAACCAGGGGGTGCTCTGCTATGGGTGCCTTTTGGTTGGTCGCCAGGCAAAAAGACACATAAATCATCGGGAGGGAGCTAAAACCAATTGGTTGATGGGATGTGGTTGAGTGAATGAGGAGAAACCCCCTCTCCCCAGGAGGGGGATAAAGGGGGCCGTCCCCCACCAGGTAACAGCTGCGGCCCTTTTGGTAGGGAGCAAAAGATCCTGAGAATATCCAAACGACTCTTGTGGAAAAAAAGAAACAGGAATGCCCCTTCACACAAAAGGCCGATGGGTCATTCAGGAGATGGTTGTTGTTGAGGAATGGATTGGTCCTTGATGGAAATGGGTGTTTTAAAACAAATATATGTACAGATGGAGGAATTTATGGACAGTTATTTCGTGGTACGTGACGTAACGCACCCACTGTACTTCAGGTAATGGACCCTTATGCATGTGAATTGGGATGGAGAGAAGCGTGCTGGAGGGTTTGGGTGTTTTGTAAATGAGTTTTGGGCTTGATCCGGAAACATAATTCAATGTCTTGGCAGAAACGGAGTGATGATGGGCAATTGTAGACATTTCCAGGATGTCTCGTATCAAAATTCTCCCACCTGAATCCTGCTGTAATTAATAGATCATATAATTGTTTTCGCGTACTACCGTGATAATTGGGAACACACTTATAAAACATTTAATATTTTCCAGAGTTTAGCTTTAAAAACAACAATTTTAGAATAGATAATCAAAATTTTGTTGGATTACTCTTTTTATGGTCTAAATCTAAATTAATAACATTCCCGGAGGTTCGGAGTGTAAAGTTAACTTTCATATTAGTCCTTAAAATGACATATTTGAATCTGGTGGTAAACAAGCTGATGCTTATTATTTTTTTCAGTAAATCATTTTTCCATGATCTCAGTGGTATGCAAAATTTTATATAAATCTACTGATAACTTCATATTCAGACTGGTCGAAATGAAACTTTCATTATGATGAATGTAATAATGAAAATTATAATATAGAATTATTGTCTAAATTTTATATTTATGACTTATTTGTTGGATTAAAAAAATATATATATAGTTAGACATGCTTGTGGGGAAAATAAGCATTTGCAATTTTTTTTTTCAAAAATAAAAAAATGAGGTAGTAGAAATAGCAAGAAAACTGGATATTCTTTACAAGATGTCTTACGTTTTAAGATAGACAAAAACAAGGTAATGCGTATATTTCTATTCAGTACTGTAACACTATCCATGTTGGCCTCGAATTACCTTTTTGCCAGTACAAATGTTTAATTTAATTCTAAAAGCTTTTAAATTAGTATAGTTGTTATTAAACCAATCTTTTCGTTTTCAATGACACTTAGTATGGTATCATCTTAAGGGGACTTGACAGTCACCGACAAAATTTAAAAGTTGTATTTTCGTCCGACTTCAATGTCCTATGAATTATTTATTCCTCAATGAATTTACAAATTTTTTTCAGTTAAAGTATTGTTAGATATTTATAAACATAGCAACTGTGCAAAAATTATAAAAAAAAAAAATAATACTATGAGTTTACAAGCGTTTTTTGAAATTATCTCAAAACAGTGAATTTTAACACCTTGGTACACTTTCTAGACAAAATAGCGTATAAATATTTTTTAAAAAATACTAATGTTAACTTGACATTTCGATTAATAATGGTAACCTATTTTTTTTGACAATATTGCTTTTAATGTTTATGAAAAAAAATTATATGTTTTGTATGAACAAGAAGTAAATTTTTTTCCATTAAATTCACATTTAAAAAAAAATATACACATATTTCAAATAAATATTTTAGGTTATTAATATAGAACTCACTTTTATATAATATTGTATTCAAAAATTAGATTGAAATATTCAATAGATTTTTTTTAAAAGGGTACCTAGGTGTTGAAAATCACTGTTTGGAGTTAATTACAAAAAGTTCTTTCAAAATTATTTTTTTTCCCTTATTATTTTATTTGCAAATATCAAACTATAAATTTTGTGCAAAAAGTTTGTTAATACGTTGAGAAATAAATAGTTTATATGACATTGAAGTTAGATGTTAATTTGAATTTTAGTTTGTGTACTTGACTGTCAAGTCCCCCATCTTAACACGTAAATAATCATTATTATAATTTTAGTTACAAAAATGAATCATATATTCATTTTTTTAATATATGTATGCAGCATTCTTTTTAAGCATTTTTCCTTGAATTACTTTATTATTTATACCAAAAATTTATAGTAAATTAGAAAAGAGATGCCATTATTTAATTTAAGAAATATAACTTTATTTTGTAGTTTCCTGTAGTATCCGTAAATATTTTTTACTTTATATTGAAATAAAAGTAATTTTATGAAAAAACATGTTAGTTTTTTCTTGCTTCTTAAAAAATTCGTTTACGAAGCGCATCAATATTTTATAATGTTAATTGTGCAAGCATTCAACTTAAATTTGATTTGTCAAAATTTGGATTATTAAAAAAAAAAAAAAAATGTTCGTGATTGTACACTAAGACTTTACATAGGACAAGTTATTTGCCAATGAGGTATATTAGGGTCCCCTAAGTAGAGGTTTATTGACCGTGATGTGAAGTTGGGCAGATGCCAGATACTCTTACACTTTATTTAACAGTTCCGTTACTCATCTTTTACGAAATAGAGTCGATTTGTTTATTAAATGGTTGATTATCCAAATATCGATTAAATGCTTTAAAACAACATTTGCTCCCCCTCCCCCCCCTTTTTTTTTTTAATATTCAGGCCCTTTCTGTAGTATAATTTTAATATTTATACCAATGCTTTCAAGCTAAATTGATAGTGTACTTAATTTTCGTATTCATATTGAATTCAAATTTGCCTAAAAAGCTATAATGTGTCAGCTCAGAAAGTAAACTAGAATTGCATAAATTTGTTTGTTTGTTGAGGCCTAAATTGCATGTATTTTTATTTCGGAAGGATTTTTTCAGATAGATTTCATTATATTTATGGTGTAAGTTCAAAATATTCAAATTTAACTATATATATATAAATTGTTCCAAGACTTCAAATGTCAGAGCAACATAAAGATCTAGACTTTCACTAGTAGTATTCTCACTTCATAGAATACAATTACAATAACCATAATTTAAGATCCTTACATTACAACTTATTCTTAATATAAAAAGAATTTTCTTAATAGAATTACTTTGACATTTATTTTGTCTTTCATTTGCTTAAATAAGCTATTGGATAAAGTTGCCGTACTGTTCTATGTATTTTCTAAGTACAACTTGTGTTATTTTAAATAAATTACCAATGTATCTAATTACATAGTTTTTGTTAAACCTCACCCTTACTTTATAAATCAATCCGAAAAGCAATAATGGAACAAGGTGTAATCTGAACTACGGTATACAATGTACTTTTATACATTTGCATTTGGACGCAATTCCTAACATCACATTTATTCCTCTTTCAACACAACACTCAGCAATATTGACCCATTCCCCTGCATCTCATCCCAAGCCATTGCAGTGTTCCGAAATCTTTGGGTAAAAAAACCTATAAAAAAATCTAAAAGCAGCGTGTAACAATGAACGAATCCTCTCCCTCCCCTGTAGAGGGGGGCTCCACCGCAGAACAAAAGCCCCTTTTCTCTCACCCAACATCACCGAAAAGAAAAAAAAAAAGTAAAAGGAACAGCGAGAGAAGAGTGATCAGGCTAGGAGAAGAGAAGGGGAACTTTGAATGGCGGCAGGATACACCCAGAAAAGAGTTCGGCGCGCTCTCATTGGCTGGAAGCCGACCTTCCGGGGTTCTAAGCCATCTCCCATCCGTGCTGCCATGGAACAACATTTAATACGGAACTCTCCCTCCAAAAAATAGCCACCCCCCGGCTCTTGTGTCATACTTCCGACTTTGTTTGGGTTTGTGACACCCTCGGCGAGCTTTGGTGCGATAATTCCGACCATTATTTTGTTTAGGTTTGTGACTCGAGTGAGACTTTTCCGATCCAAAGCGATTTGTTGCGGACTCTCTGTTATCGGGCCGTTATTTCTGTTTTGGGTTTTGTTACACCCTCAGAGAAATTGCCGACAGCTCTCGATGATGATGAACTCGTATTTCGAGCAGGGCGGCTTCTACAACGGTGGACAGACGGACACCCAACCGTACCGCTTCCCGCAGAGTCTTCTTGTTCCGCCGTACGCACAAGGGGCACCGCGGAATGCACACGAGTCGACTCCGTACGCCGATGCAAATGGTGGAGCCAATAACGGGCCCTGCAAGATGTACTCTGGTGGAGATACTACCACTTTTAAGGCAGAATGTCTTGTTAAGGAACAGAATGGCTTTAGCCAGGCTGTGAAGGATATGGTGAACTGGCCTGCTATGGCGAGGGCGGCCAACGAACAGATGAGATCGTTTGCGACAGAGAATTCGGCCACCCCTAGGGGTACTGAGTGGCAACAGTGCTGTCAAACATCGCCGTCGATCGGTCAAACCCATAGTAATACGTTTTACCCATGGATGGCAGTGCAAGGTCTGTATATTAAGTCCTCACAGATGCATTTATAGGCAACTTTCTATTTTTGGTAAATTTGTTTGGCTTTGTTTAAAAGGTGACTTAAAATCAGTGAAATCCTCAATTCTTACTATGTAAAGAGATTTATACCAACCATGAAAGTGCATAGGGATTTTTAATTTGAAAACAAAATTACCGAAATTTAACTGGTGCTTATAATGCAGCTGTACCTTTCCTCCACCTCTTTAAAGACCTTAAATAATCTTCTTTATAATAAATATATTTCTATAAAATTCAATATTATTTATACTTCAAACTGATTATCAAAACGTTAAGGTGAGCCAATTATTTACCAACCAAAAACGATACTGTTGCCTGTCTTTCTTGCTAAGTTTTAGCCTCTTGTTACCCAATTAAAGTTTATCTACTTTGCATGTGAATACTTCCTATCAACTTCTATTTTAATTCATTATGTTCTTAACTAATTAAAAATAAAGTTTAATTAAATTTAAACACATTACCTACCACCTATTGGCATTGTTTGTGAAATAAAATATTCCAGTTTAACATTGAAAAGTGGTGAACATTGTTTTGTTAAGTGTAAGAACTTTTTTAACGAAAGATACCAAAAATAACTTTTTTCAGCATCTATTAAGAAATAATTACTTGCTTATTAAGTAAAATACACTTCATAGAGAGATTTTTAGCTAACAAGATAACATAGTACTAAACATAAATTTATAACTAACAAAATAAAATGATTTATGTACCATATTAAACAGGTATCCTTTTGCGCAATATATTCATTGTGTAATAAATTTTTAAATATAATTTGCTGAGTTATATAAAATTTATAATTTTTTTATACTTCATTTGGAGCCAAAAGTTATTTATTGAGTTCGACATTTATGTGTTTAGTTCATATTTCATTTATGTCAATTTGTAATAAAATTTTCAGAAAATATATAAGGGATTATTAATAACTTGAGAAATTTGATAGTTAAAGTTGTGTTTGTAAAATTATTTTAAATGACTTATGCATGAAAGTCAATTATCAATGACAAGAAAATTTAAAAAACCTCTAAGAAAAAGTTATATAATTTGTTGTGATTGGTTGAAATTATTGAGCAGATATTTATTAAAAATCGGAAATTTTAAGAAACAATACTACTAAAGTAATGTTTGGCATTATCAAATGAAAGTGTTATGTATATCAAACTACTCGTGATTAGAGTATGAAAATCCAAATAAAAAAAAGCAAGTTTTTACTTATAATAACATTCAATTAAAAGGATAAATTGTATTTAATTATCAGCAGATTTCTACTTGAATAAATCTATAAAGTTCATATTATGTTTTGAGAATTATAATCCGATTATTATTTGGTTTGCTATTTGATTTTAGTACAATTATATAGATATTTAGTACAATTTTAGTAATATCATAATTTTAACTTTTAATATTCATTGATCTATTAACGTTGTGTTCTTAGAATGTGATAGCAAATATTTTAAATGCATTTGCATTGCAATTATAAAAATTATTATTCATTTAGATACCCTGGTTTGCTTTGGGAGATCCCTAACAATATTTAATCTCTGATTGTTTTATCACTTTTAAATCAACATAGTTGTTTCTAAAAATGTTGCCTAGTTCAGTATTGTTTTGGTTTCAGAAAACGAAACATTATTTACGAAAAACGTACCATTCAGTGTATATGATTTGAAACTACGAAAACAATATAAAAACATCGGTACAATTTTATTTATTTGACTGAAAAGTTTAAATTGAATTTTTCTGAGACAGCAGGAATCGGATATTTTAAGATAGGTTGACACAAATGTTCCCATAATTGAGAGTTTTACCAAAATACTGGCAAATTATTTCTAGTTATTGCTTATCTGGTGATATTCCAAGAACCAAAACTATTTTAAAAGGCATTGAACAATGGATTCATGAAGTAATATTGCTATTTGTATTTACAATAATAATAATAATTATGTTATATGTAAATACATTTATAGGTCATAAATTGTTGTTCAGCAACCATTCTGTATTGGGAGTGATATCAAAAATGTTATGAAAACCTCTCATTCGAACAATATCATCTTAACTGAATCATGTTTAGAATAAATTAAATAAAATCAAAAACAATTTTTGAAAGAAAATTTATCAGTTAGTTTTAGTATAAAATTACTTATTTTCATGTAAAGTAATTGTTATTAAGTTTATGTAAGAAAAGTTTTCCTAAATTTGCAATTTTACAAAACTACACTAGACATCGCCAACCCTTCCTCTTGACATCGACTATATATTCCGGTGTTCTAATAAACCCTTTAAGCGACCCACTGACGTTTACTACTCCCATAAAACAAAGGAATCACCCCCCCCCACCTAAAAAAAAAGGCAGTTTATCCGGCCACTTGTTAGCTGAGATCTTTAATCGTAATCACCTGTTAAGCGAGCCGCTGATGGTGTGCTTTGGTGGCGTTTTATGAGGGCAGTAAATTGCCGCGCATAGTCTTATACCTGGCGTGTAAACACGGCTTTATGGCGAGTTAAGTGTTGTAAAAGGGTTCCCAGACTATTTTTGGGGTCGTAAAATGTTTCTTCTTTCCCCTGGGGGAAACCCCTCTCCGGAGAGAAGAAGACTTGGATGCGTCATTGCATCCCTTGTGGGAGTATTTGAAGGGTTTGGAATCGGAAGTGGACTTTGAATATGAATGAGGAATTGTATAGACCTTTTCCATATATTGCATAGACCTTTTCCCATTTCCCATTGGGGCGAGATTCAGTGGACAAAACACAATTTACCTCAATATCTTACATTGTTTTAAAATATCAACTTTTATGATATTGCACGAAATGAAGAAAGCAAATTTTTAGACAATAATTAATGAAAAAAGAGTCTTTACCGGTAATATCATATTTGAATATGAATGAGAGATTGCATAGACCTTTTCCCATTTACCATTGGGGAGAGATTCAGTGGACAAACACAATTTACCTCAATATCTTACATTGTTTTAAAATATCAACTTTTATGATATTGCACGAAACGAAGAGAGCAAATTTTAATAATTTTAGACAATAATTAATGAAAAAAGAGTCTATACCAGTCATATCATCATCTTTGAATATGAATGAGAGATTGCATAGACCTTTTCCCATTTACCATTGAGGTGAGATTCAGTGGACAAACACAATTTACTTCAATATCTTACATTGTTTTAAAATATCAACTTTTATGATATTGCACGAAATGAAGAGAGCAAATTTTAATAATTTTAGACAATAATTAATGAAAAAAGTCCATACCAGTAGTATCATCATTACAAAATTACTTATTCCAATATCATTCAGCCGACCAAACAGTATAGTGGTTAGCGTGCTAGCTTCTAGACCGTGAGGTTGCGGGTTCGAGTCCCGTGTTTTTATGATATTGCACGAAATGAAGAGAGCAAATTTTAATAATTTTAGACAATAATTAATGAAAAAAGAGTCTATACCAGTAATATCATCATTACAAAATTACTTCTTCCAATATCATTCAGCCGACCAAACGGTATAGTGGTTAGCATGCTAGCTTCTAGACCGCGAGTTTGAGTCCCGCGTTAGGCATGGGTGTTTGTAAATATATGTTGGCTTGTCTAATGACGAATGTTTCGGCGCATTATAGACCTCGTGTTGCTGACGGCGCCAGATAATCTGAAAACTATAAACCAATATCATTCAATACTTTAAAATATATATTTTTATGAAACTGCTAAAGACCTGCTACACTTACTTAAATTTCATTGAGAGAAGTGGACCGTGTCAGTTTTCTTACAAATATTGTGTTTATTTTCTATATTTATGGGAATTTTTTTTTCTTCTTTGGAACATTACAAAATGACCTTATTAGATATTTTGTAAAGGAAAAACACATTTTTACAGAGTTTTGGAGCAGGGGTGAAATGATGCATTTACCCCCGCTGTTTGTGGTGCACTGGGGCGATGGCCCCCTTTGTCACCGTGTATATGGCGCCTATGACAGATTGTGTGGTAGTTGCGTATGACCACAGTTGCCAAAAGTAATGGCAGTTCAGTACAATTTTTTTTAGTGAGTAGGAATTCTTCACACAGGTCATATAATGTGTATACTAATTAAATTAAAGAGATATATCTAGGCGATAATTTTTTATAAAATTTGAGCTTAAATTTGTCTTTTGAGAGAAGTTCTACATTCTGATCATATAATGTGTGCCCTAATTAAACTTTAGCAGTAAATTTAAGTAATAATTTGTTATATTTGAGCTCAAATCGGTGTTTTGAGAGAAATTCCACTTTTGTTTTGAAAAGCTGAAATCTAGATAAAGATTTTTGATACCTGAACTTGGAGCTGTTCGTATTTTAGTACTGTCATGGCGTACTTTTTTAACCGTATATTTTAAAAAAGCATGCTCATTTGAAAAAAATATCTTATCATCGAATAAATTACTAGTCCATTAAAAAAAATCTGCAACTCAGTCAATAAATCATTTAATATAATCAAAAGCAGAACAAAGAAATCGAATAAATTCACCTGAGTGTAAGGTTAATTTCTGTATAGAGCCAATTTCTAAAACATAAGGTTGGAGTTATTACTGTCAATTACTTTTAAATTACGAGTCACAATAAAAAGGAACAAAAGTCTTACTGTTAATATTTAATGAGTTGTTATTTCAGACAACGAACACAATTTTGTGAATATAATTTTCATTATGAGGAACAATTTGTGCATCCATAACTAGTTCTTAGTTATGACCTCATGTATAACATATTAAGTTTGAAAAATGGCCCTATTTGCAATATATCATGAATATTAGTAATATTCAAACGAATGTTTATGTGAACTATTTAATCGGATTTTAAACTTCAAGTATTTTTTTTTTTTTTTTTAATTTACTTCTTGAAATTATTCTAAGGTTTTCAGACATAGTACGACAAAAAAAAGTAACAAACCGATTATGAGACTGTTCCTAATATGAGACACTAAAGCATTGATGATTCTATCTACTATTAGTATTTGAAAGTTCATGTGCAAGGAGCTTATGAAAGTGGTCACTATATACCTGTAATACTTGTATATTTTTCAATAGCTTCGTTAGCCAGTAAGGTTTTTTTCTGTTTATCGAACCCTTGTGATTTATAAATCTAAAATACAACCAACCAAAATATAAATTGGATTTCCTAATGGAATGACAGCTAAAAACTGTATTATCTTCTACTCAAAAGGGTAATCTAAACCCTGTATTACACTTACTGGGTTAATATATCCACTGTTTCTAATATTTTGAAAAACCAGTGGGTAGCAAGCAGTGCTAGAAGTGTGGGTAGACACGAGGTGACGAGTTCCCCTTTTTTTCAGGAAAATGCTCATGCTTCCCCCCCCCCCCTTCTAAAACCAATGAAATCCATCCCCCCACTTTGAAAAACACTATCGGTCTAAAAACTAGAAAATAACTTTAACATTTAAGTGTAGTGACACTGAGAAAAAGTGATTTAAAGTTTTCAAATGCGAAAAAAGAAAATAAAAATAATCTATTTATGGTATATATTTCAAATTATTATAAAAAGTGTTTTCTACTTTGTGTAAGATATAGGTATTTTTATTAACAAATACTATTATACTTGGACAACTTTTAGTGAATTTTCTTTTAGGTTAAATTGCTATACTTGTTTCATATAGACAAATTAAAAAAAAAAAAAAAAAAAAAAAAAAAAAAACATTTCAGAGTTCTCAACTAATTTAATTTCGTGAAATTATGCACATTTAGAAGCACTATCTAAGTCTAAATAAACAGTTATGTATATAATGTTGAATTATTATTTCACTTTATCTCTTACTTCCAAGGAAAAAACTAAGTCGTAGAATATTCATTCAAATAACACTACATTTTGAACCCTTGTCCAATGTTTGTGTAAGGAAGTATAAATTATTTCCTTACTAGTTAATATTTTTATTTTAAGATACGAAATCATAAAATTTATCGTTGGGGGGGGGGATAGCACTTGTCACCCTCCTTTGGGCATCCCCCCACTTCTACCACTGGTAGCAAGTGCATCTCCTTGTCCCTCCCTGACGGCATTTAACATGATTTGTGCACAAAGATGGGAATTGCAGATGTATACAACCTTAAGCAATGTTACTCAATAGGAAACTAACTCAAGACAGTTCAACGCTGCTGCAAAAAGTCCAAACAAAATCTCAAGCATCGAAAAAAAGAGAATCACACTTTCAGTCATTTAGATTCGTGATCCATCGAGTTAAGATCAAAAGCAACGCCGTGAAACACGATTAGAAGGACCGGGATCGGAATCCGGGCAATGTTTAATGTAATGGAGCAGTAAACATCTCCAGCTCTATCTAAAAGTCCTCCTAATGGACTCTTTGGCGAGATGTTATTAAGATAACGGATGTCAGAAAAGAGATCGATGCAATTTATGCTCACGTAGATCCTTAATGTTTACAATACGTTATCACGGTCATCCTTTTAGATCACTCTCTTTCTAGTGAAGAGAAAAAAACACTCCGGATATTATTATTGGTGGATGAAGTGATTGTTTACTCGATGTTTTTTTTTATTTATTCGATTAAATATTGATGAGTTTCTGCCTGCACATGTTTGTTCAGTTTTGATTGTCCGCTTCATTAGAGATATTGATATGTTGAAACTAATCAATCTGAAAGCTCCTATCGTTCGCAAAAGTTATTTAATTTGGATATTATTGTAGCTGTTATGAAATAAATATTTATACACTCATATTTGACTTCGAGTTACAATTTCTTAGATTTTGCCTTCAGCAAGGACATTGGTCAAACATGCTCATTCATATAGCTAATAAATTATATTTTAATTATCATTCGTTTGAAATAATTGTATGACAGTCGAATCTATGGAACGTGAACTTTGTAAGGATTATTACAATGTTGTGTTTGCAACATCCCACACTTGAAAAAATATTTACAACTATGCTTTATGTAATTTTGTTTTCACATTCGTTTAGAAACAGATTCCTATGACACGAATAATATAGGACCTCCCCTACCCCAACCCCAGAAAAAAATATTGGAGAAAAGAAATAAAGCTCGCAAGACCTTGGATGTTAAATCATGACACATGAAGTATATTTGATTTCAGTCATGTCTTACTTAAAAAAATACAAACCATAAGATTTTTTTTTTTAAAGAATATATTTAAGTTGCGATCTTACCATGTTTCTCCACTAATTGTCACCACAGTTAAAAATTACGAATTTATCACATTATTAAGTAAATTAAATTTCAGAAGATAAATTTTAAAACTTGGGACAAAATTGAAGAAAATTCTAGCTTTGATCAGCGATGATCGAACAGCCAAGACCGTAGAAATTTGAGCTATCGTCAGTCCTCTCTTTCACGCACTTGCCGTTTCAGCTCACGTCTGTCCAAATGTGTTTACAAGAGCTTTCCCTTCCTGTTCTGATCTCGCATTCCTGACAGGTGCCAGGTTGTCTTTTAGGAGCTCATTTATTGACTCTCCTATCAGCCGGGGTTCGCGACAGTTCCTGTGTGGCATCACATGTCATGTGTCCGATCATCTTGTTGGCCGCTTATCACGTTCATTCTTTTCACTTCTTCCATCATTTCTGACTGTTATGATGCCCTTCATATTGTACTGTATGTATCTGGGTGATCTCCACTTAGGCAAATTGCCGCACAGACCAACATGTTTAGGAGTGATGAAAAGCCGTCCCACGTTCCACATAAACTTAATGTAATTTATTTTTTTAACATAATGGTGGCCGTATCACATATAGCAACAGCCAAGCAACTCATTTTAAACTTCGCATGAGCGCCGACAGAATTATGTCGAGAGGGGGATGCAGATGACACTCAAGAAGGGAATGCAACGGGGTTAATTATTTTGTTTTGACCTTGATTTTTTTAATTGTATATCTTAACAGAATTTTAATTAATAGATATATAAAACATACCTGGTTTTAAAAAATGTTTTAAATACCCATATCATATTTCTATTTCCAGCTCTTTTCTTCACTTTAATTTTCATAAATGGGGGTATGTTCATAAATAGGGCTAGAGGAGGGGGGTATGCAGATGACACTCAAGAAGGGAATGCAATGGGGTTAATTATTTTGTTTTAACCTTGATTTTTTTAATTGTATATCTTAACAGAATTTTAATTAATAGATACATAAAACATACCTGGTTTTAAAAGATATTTTAAATACCCATATCATATTTCTATTTCCAGCTCTTTTCTTCACTTTAATTTTCATAAATGGGGGTATTTTCATAAATAGGGCTAGAGGAGGGGGGTATGCAGATGACACTCAAGAAGGGAATGCAATGGGGTTAATTATTTTGTTTTAACCTTGATTTTTTTAATTGTATATCTTAACAGAATTTTAATTAATAGATACATAAAACATACCTGGTTTTAAAAGATATTTTAAATACCCATATCATATTTCTATTTCCAGCTCTTTTCTTCACTTTAATTTTCATAAATAGGGCTAGAGGAGGGGGGTATGCAGATGACACTCAAGAAGGGATGCAATGGGGTTAGTTATTTTGTTTTAACCTTGATTTTTTTAATTGTATATCTTAACAGAATTTTAATTAATAGATACATAAAACATACCTGGTTTTAAAAGATATTTTAAATACCCATATCATATTTCTATTTCCAGCTCTTTTCTTCACTTTAATTTTCATAAATGGGGGGTATTTTCATAAATAGGGCTAGAGGAGGGGGGTATGCAGATGACACTCAAGAAGGGAATGCAATGGGGTTAATTATTTTGTTTTAAACTTGATTTTTTTAATTGTATATCTTAACAGAATTTTAATTAATAGATACATAAAACATACCTGGTTTTAAAAGATATTTTAAATACCCATATCATATTTCTATTTCCAGCTCTTTTCTTCACTTTAATTTTCATAAATGGGGGGTATTTTCATAAATAGGGCTAGAGGAGGGGGGTATGCAGATGACACTCAAGAAGGGGATGCAATGGGGTTAGTTATTTTGTTTTAACCTTGATTTTTTTAATTGTATATCTTAATGGAATTTTAATTAATAGATATATAAAACATACCTGGTTTTAAAAAAATGTTTTAAATACCCATATCATATTTCCAGCTCTTTTCTTCACTTTAATTTTCATAAATGGGGGGTATTTTCATAAATAGGGCTAGAGGAGGGGGTATGCAGATGACACTCAAGAAGGGAATGCAGTGGGGTTAATTATTTTATTTTAACCTTGAATTTTTAATTGTATATCTTAATGGAATTTTAATTAATAGATATATAAAACATACCTGGTTTTAAAAGATATTTTAAATACCCATATCATATTTCTATTTGAAACTCTTTTCTTCATTTTAATTTTGATAAATGTTGGCGGTGGGTGTAATGTGCATCTCCTTGCTGACTGGAGTTTTGATTGTCTTTATACTAAAAGTAATGCTATGAAACTTGTTCAAATGATTCAGTTTAATTTCCATGAAAAGTAATAGTGAAATATTTTGGAGTTTTCTGTGACAAGTGTTTTATAATTTTGTCTGTAAAATTATGTATTAATTATTAATAGTAAGAAATGCATACGTTATTTTAATTTTAAATGGCGTTGATTAGTTTCTTTTAGTTAAGTTAAATACAACAGAAGTTATATTCCAGCTGATACTATGTGTTCATTTACATAACATTTGATCGACGGGACTACAACAGACTGACATTTATTCTTGTAAGATGTTGATGAATTACGAAATTCCTTGCTGTTAGTAATGATTACATATTCATGCAGTGGACATTTTTAAATTCAAGAAGTGATCTGTAGATATACTAAATGTAAAGGCTTATTTAACTCGGGCTATTTTTCAGTTTATTCAGAGAAGGTTTACAATAAAAACAGGTATAAATGACTGTGACATAGTGAAGTTTGCTTTTGAAATACTTGTACAAAAATTCATATTTAGAATAATCGAATTCGCATTTCTTTCATAAAAATGGGAATGATGGGTATGCAATTGTTTTCATTCGTATTTGATCATAAAATAATATATAAATCTCATAATTTCCTTTGGTATCATACTCCTTCGTGATACTCAGGTTGGAACCCTCAACCTTCTCCTCATAAATTTTATTAACTCACAACCTCATAAACTAACTGAACAAACTAAAAATCGCTTTTTGATATTATACCCGTTAAAAGATGTATTTATTACGAAAATAACTCAAGCAAGCCTTCGTGTGATTGAACAGTGTAGAATCAAAAGAGGCTTAGCACCCTGTCCAACATGAAAGAACCCTTCTCCCTCATAACTATTGAGATCTTCCAAACACATCTCTGGAAGGGTTGAGCTCCAAACATCGGGCATTTGCATTTCCAATTCAGAGGGAGGGAAGGATGGAGAGAGGAGAATGCAAGAAGGGAGTTATGGATCTCATTTTCTAACTGCAGTTTATTCTCGTTTGCAGGAGGGGGGCTAGACAACGGATTTCCAGATCAACTCTTCTCTACATCGTCTGACACATGGAGAAGAGGGGGAGAAGCCACTAATGTCTGTTCGCAACCCTCCCTTCTCCTTCTCTTTTGCCCAAGCCCCATATTTAACGGGGACCGTCGCAACAGCAATTTTTTTTAGAATATAGCCAATGGTTTCTATTCATATGCCACCATTTTTATTCTTGGTAAAGAACGGTCGTAAGTTAAATCTGAATTGATTATTTAGAGAGCGAAGGTTTAAAAAAAAATGTTCGTTGCCTTGGAAGGAAAGCGTGGATTGCTTTTATCGAATTTGTCTTGATAGTGGTATTTCATGTAGCTGATTAATCACAATGGATGTATTCTTTGAATGAGTAAATCAAAAGTCAATGGCTAAAATAACAATAGTAGCTAAATGTCCAAATGATTACTTTACAATTACAAATTTCTTTACGAAAACAAAGTTGCTAACCTGAGGATGATGCATTTTTATACATTTTTCAGGAGATTTTTGTTTCATAATAAAAACAAACCTGCGTTTTTTGTTAGATATTATGAATGAAAAAAAAAATTAATTTAGAAGAATTTGGTTGTAACTTTTGCTGACTTATGTAATGGTATGAATTTACCTCGCACACACATGATTGAGTGCGATTTTCAAATTCTATAGGAAATATTAAGAACAAGGTTCACTTAACATTATCAGTTATAGTAAATAGTCACTTATAATAATTACTTATAGTCTATGCTATGCGTAAAGAGTATTATTATTTTGTTTCAAGTATTGGTTGCTTTAATGATAAAATAAATTTGTTAGGTATCTGATATTAAAATTAAGACCCAGAATAAAATCATTTGGTGAATTGCGAGTGAATAAAGTACATTTAATATTTGTAACTTGATATACAAATATATAAATTAAAAAAATGAAATGATAGATTCATTAATGGAAAAGGAATAGGTCCACATGGGAAGATGCTGTGGCAGAATTTTTCCACCCTAAACTCAGTGACATGAAAGAAGCGATTGTAATGTATTCTAAGTATTCAATAGAACCAAGTCGTGTCGTTTTTCAATTCGAGTAGAGATATTTGGATTTATTTTAAGGTATCATTGTTCATCACAGATTTTCATTAATGTACTTTTGACTCACCCAAGTAAGTTAATTGGCGTCAAATTTAATGATTCAATTATTAAAAATTTAACTTATATTTCTCAAGTTGTTAAAAACTTCATTTTTTCGTTGCGTTGTTTCATTTTGTGTTGATGACTCTCAAATGTAGTTTTTTTAGAGAAACGTTCTGTCGGAAAAGGAAATTATAATATTAACAGCAGAACATAAATTTTAAAATGATGTAAATTTTTCGGTTTAGATTAATTTTTTTCTGGCCATATATGTTCTGCAAGTGGAATTTTTCAGCATTGAGTTTAATAAATAAAGTTTACTATTGGAACTTTTGCTTTAAAGTTAGGCTTAGATTTTATTTGAAAAAGTTATGCGAGCTTTTTTAAGGGGAAATGCAGCCTTAAAAATTTCCTTTTGGCCACATGTTAAGGCAATAACTGCTTTCCCACATGCTAAGGCAATTACTGCTTTCCCACATGTTAAGGCAAGGCAATAACTGCTTTCCCGCATGTTATGAAAGAAAAATAGGACATTTTATTCACATAATGCTTTCATACATTACTCATAAATGGCTATGACTTTAACTGTAAAAAAAAAGTTTAATATTGCTGTACATGTAGAGACAAAGTATCAACTAAAAAATAGTCAAAAAAGTGAATTATGACTCATAATTTAACATGACTTAGATTCTGTTGCTGAGTATCTGTGTTTGAATTAATCTTAGAATACGATACAATACTGCGAATGACTTCATCAGTATCTTGTGCACGCGACAGCATGGCGTGGATTATTACTATACTAAACTTCAACTTAACTAGACATCACTTAGACGGTAGATCGTGACAGTGCTCATAGGTATTTAATCCATTTTGGCGGAGTGAAGACATAATTCTCGCCAAACCTTATAGCCTTTTGTTCTTTACAGGGTTGTGGTTTGGCGAACATTATGCTTTCACGCCGCCAAAATGGATTAAATACCTATGAGCACTATGACGATCTACCGTCTAAGTGATGTCTAGTTAAGTTGAAGTTTAGTATAGTTTTGAATTATTCAAATGAGGAGTAAAAAAAATTGGTTGGTTTGCAGTGTTGGATATGTTCTTCAATTAGATGGTAAATTACTTGTTCATGCTGTAGTTTGTTGTTCATGGCGTAATTTCTACCCGAAATGCCTGAAAGCAATGCCTGCGGTTTTAGTGTAGGTGTTTTTATGGGTTGAGCTGATACATTTATTACGTTAATATTAATTACATGTGTTTAAATTAATTGTTTTCTTAGGATAAGCAATATTTAATATGTTCTACCGAAATTTCCCGTATGAATACCACATTCATTATAAAGGATAAAGTCTGTACAATGAAACGATACGACTTAATAACGTGTAATTTTTATGAGTTATTTATTATATCTCGCACATTTTTTAGCATAGACGCAACTTCCTACATTTTTAATTTATTGACATGGGTTGTTTTGGTTCCACATTATAGAAATAAGTATTTTATTAGATATTATTATAATATTTTATTATTAGATAAATAATTAAAGGAAGTTTCCATAATGGATATATCCCAGAGAGAAAAACATAGTTATATAGTATAAATATGTTGTATATGTTATGTCGCTGTAACATATACCATTCAGTTGGTTTCTTTACGTTACCATAAAGTTATCCCATTTAAATATTACCTTTGCTTCAAAATATTTTCAATTAGTTTAAAAAAATTAAATATATTATCATATACAATTGCTAAAATATTTGCGATTGTCAATTATTGAATCCCATTTATAAGAAATTTCTCTCCTTCGTGGATAATGATAAACAAAATTTCCGTGTATTGTGAAGTTGTTTTATGATGTATTCCAAGTATGCTGCACATTACCTTATGTTTTAACTTGTTAAATATTGCGATTATGTGCTTGCTGAATTACCTTTTAATGTATTAAGCAGGGGTGGGAACAAAACAGGATTTTTTTTTTTGTAAAAAGCCACACACAAAAAAAATCCGGTTTTTTGTTTTGTTTAAACCAGGCTTTTTTTTTTTTTTAAACCGGTTTTTTAAAAAAAAAAAAAAAAATAAATAAACTTTTCTAATTACATGTATACATATTTATAAATACAATTTGACATTAACTAGAATAATGTTCAAATAACAAATAATATTCCTTCTGATAATAATTTAAACTAAGTAAATAAACAAATGTTACTACTTATGTGGACATTCAAATCATATTAAATTTTAATATTATATTTAGAGATACGTTTTTTTAAATTCAGTGGATACAATATAATACAATAGTAATTGTTTACTGCATCTACATGAAATATTGCTCTTAGATTCATCAGTAATGGGGATAAGTTGTACAAAATTATTTATTTAAGGTTTAGAAATAAGTTATTAATGCACAAAACCCCTATTTCAGAAACAAATTTAAAATGCAGCCTATAATTTAATTTTAAATAATAATTTTGAATAACTATAAAACATTAATAAATCCATTAGATTTATTAAAAACTTATTGTTGATACTTATAAAAACTTCAATAGTCTTTCATCTTAAGATAAAAGATTAAATTATTAGATCTTAGATTATTTTAAATAAGTTATTTACCACAACAAATAATTTAAAAATCTAATTATAAATAAACAAATAAAAATACAATTTTAAATTATTCTTTAAAAAAACCAACTATTTTTGTTTTTTTTTAAGAAAAAAAAACATTGGTTTAAACCATGCCAACCCTGGTATTAAGATTATATTTATGTATTTATTCTGAATTAGTCGAAAACTTTACAGCTGGTTATAAGCATTTCAACTGTTTTATCCAATATTATAAGTAATTTGAGTCCTATTTCGTACATACATACAACCAAAAGTTTAAAATATCAATATGTATCCATATCAAATTAACGTTTCTTTGTTTTTTGCTTTATAAAATGACTATTTTTTTTACCTCTACGATTGGTAAAGAATCAGGGTGTTAAAATAGTTGCGCTGCATCTCTTAATCAGAAATCCTACTAATTCAGAACCTAATTTCTTTTGAGGTGTATATTTCAAACAGATATCATTTAACTACATATTTCTCTCATGAGAACAAGTTTCTCTTCTAGATTTGTACCAACTCAGGATTATACAAAATACACATTTTGAAAGTAGATGCTGCTTATAATTTCAGACCATAATAATTTCATCGAACGCATTTCTCTGATATCAGGGTTCCCACGGTCATTAAAAGTGCTTGATATTTTTGAATTTGTTTTCAAGGTCTTGAAAATGCTTTGAGGTGCTTAAAAATCCTTGAAAATGCTTAAAGGTCCTTAAAAGTCCTTAATTTTTGCAGATGTTGTGTGGCCAACTGCAAAATTTATAAAAATAGAACTCGGACTTGCTATCCCCGCGAAACCGCCACTTATCTCCACCATATCTGAATTTTCCAACATATTTGTATTACGCATCCACCAACTTGTAACTTTTTTGGTAGAATATACTATTGAACTTCCTTTATATATAGATATTATGCCTGAAAGCAAATTTTCAAAGGTCCTTAAAAGTCATTGATTTTCATTCTGTGATTTGAGTGGGAACCCTGTGATGTTTCTTTAAACTTTTATTACTTTTACGAAAAAAAAAGTTTATTTTACCCTCAGCTTTGAAACCTACAACTAAAATAATTGTTAGCGTTTATTTACACATTAAGAGTCCACTATTATTGCTATTTTGTGGCTATCTCTATATTTCATAATATTCTTTGCTGCAAGTGAGTATTGAACTTCCTCCCAAAGAAAGAGGGTCTTTGTTCTTGTATCTGATCCTTCCCATAATCGTCTGCGCTTTTCGTCACTCATCTCTACCCCCTATTTGAATCTCTCTTCCTTTCAACTCCTGGAACAAAAATAAACATTTTTCGGAACTAGTGGATAATCTACGAGCAGCCGCGGTATTTTGTTCGGATGATGAGAGATAAAGAGAATAAATCTACTTCACATTTCTGTCGATTTCTTTTTACTTTGTAGTGGTTATCGTCTATCAGCTGAAGTTTCTTTTTTATTTATTCATACAAGCTAATCTGTTTTTCTTTTAATCGTGCCGTGACCTTTTTATTTGAAAATTTTTGCATCACGTTTGAAAACACGCATATTTTTTATGTTTATTTGTGCGTAAGGAACAGAAACCGAAATTTATGTAAAAGATTAAAAAATTCAAAATGTTAGTTTTGTAACATATGTCGCCAAATTGCACATGCTTGAATATGGCAATATATCTAGTACGATGCAAACGTATGCAAAAGCGGCTTTTTAGTGATGTACCCAAAACTCTACATGTTTTCCTTTCTTTTAAGTAAATTTTAGATATTTTTCAAAACTGTTTTTTTATCAAATCATTTTTTTATAAAGATCATTGAAAATTCACAAAAACTGTACCCTGTAAAATTTGCTAGATCTCGGTAAAATGTTTCTGAAATTTCCTATGTATAATCTGCATTAGAGTGTCTCGAATTCTTCGATTTAGACAACTTCTTCAATTTCAAAATGTTTGATCCTTCAAAAGTTTCCTTCTAGGATCCTAAATATAATTTAAAAAAAAAAAAAAAAAATTGGGCAATTTGTAAATATTTCACACTTGTTTCAATTTTTTTCCCCCCTCCCTCAAAAAACTAGAATTTGTTGTTCAAGAATTTTTTTACGAATCTGAAAACGTTCTGAAAATTTTTTCGTTTAGGAACATGAACATGGGTAAAAAAGTTTCCATATTCAGAAAACTTTCAAATATTCCACATTCTGAAATTTCTCTTCTTTTTCAATTTTAGACAAGAAACTAAATTTGGTTGTTGAAGACAGATTTTCGAATCTGAAAACGCCAAAGCCTTCAAAAGTTTCCTTTTATAACCCTGATAATGGGAAAGAAACAAATTGTTCAATTTAGACATATTTTTAATACCTCATACTTGATTGCATGTTTTGATAATTCCCTGGATGACGCACGAGGCATCTTGGCTTTTGTTTTACAATTCTATTCGTAAACAGAATAGAATTGTAAAATTATCATGAATTTAGTAGTTTCGTTCTTGTTTTATATAATATTAATTAGTGGAAAAGTTATATGCACCAATAATTATTTTAATTACGTCATATATACATTTATAATCCACTGGCGCACGGACACGTCCGTATTTATGGAATTGACATACGAACCAGTGAAAGGACCTGTTAGCATATTTCTCATGCATTCTAATTACGCCGCTTATGTTGGCTTAAGTCCCACCGCATCTAACTGCTACCTTGTTCTCCATGTTTATATCTCTTCTATCATGTAATCGATAATGTTTGATGTAACACAAGCTGAATGTGCTGTAATCATTGCTAGAAGTGTGGATAGACTACTTTTCAAAAAAATACCCATGCGTCCCCCCACTTTTAAAACCCCCGAAAAAGAAGGGGAAAAAAATATTTATGGTGTATATATAAAAAACTTTTATAAAAATGTATTATATTACTTTGTATAAAGATCTACGTATTTTTTATGAACAAATACTGTTACACTTTGTCAACTTTTAACTTTGGAGGAACTTTCTTTTAAGTTACATTTCTATTCTTGTTTCTTATAAAGCTATTTAAAAAAAAAGAAGAAAAAAAGAGTTCTCTATTAATTTAATTTCATGAAAGTATGCACATTTGGAAGCACTATTTAAATCTAAATAACCAGTTATGTATATAATGTTCAATTATTATTTCACCTTATCTCTTACTTCCAAGTAAAGAAACTAAGTCGCAAAATATTCATTAAAATAACAATACATTTGGATCTTTGCTCAAAATTATTGTTAGGAAGTGTAAATTATTTCGTTACTAGTTAATATTTTTATTATATGATACGAAATTATAAAATTTATCGGGGGGGGGGGGGGGCACTTGACAAATTTCACGTAGTCTATATGTCGACGCTGATTCCAGCCAACATTATATAATATTATACTGTTACAATTTTTCTGCCATCAGTTACTTTCCATTTCTCGATATTCAATGTTAGCTCCTTCCGGCCATCAAAATAAAGGACTTTTAATTGAAAAGGGATTTCTGTAGTGTTTTCAAATGGTGTACACTTTTTTAATAATCTATATACGATGTGACAGATTGCGAGTCAATTTTTTGTTTAATGCTTTCACCCCCAAAAATATTTAATTTCTGACTTTTAAATTGATTTTTCCGATAATTATGTTTCTTAAATTTTAATCTGATGTTCATTAATTTATTTTGTGCAGCATGAACCACGTTAACCATGCAAATTTTTTTATTATTAAATGCAAAACAAGGAGCAAATTATTCAATACTCATATCTATAGATATGTGTTTGTAGTAAATGCATAGTGTCAATATTTAAGTTTTATATCAAAAATTGCGAATTTCGAAGCAATTATAGGATATTTAAAAAAAATTCAACGGGATTTTCTTAGTCCATATTCACTGTCCTATAATTTAACTTCAAGAGTCAGATGTTTTCAAATTCTTAAAACTGTTAAGGGGAATTGGTACCCTAAAATTTATAAAAAAAATATTTTGAGTTTGTTATAGTTTATTAAAATTCAAATTCTTACCTTTAAAATGATACCTCATTTGTAATAATACCTCATTTAGAAGTATTTTTAATAATTTTTTGAAATTAAATTATGAATTATTAGTGTAAATAAGCTTTTCTTGAAAATGCATTTATCACAAAACGACATTTTTCACTACTCATGTACCTTTTTCTCAGAAAATACTTGAAATAGAAGCCTAATTCTTTTTTCATCTCATTTAGCAGACACTTGTTATTCTACTGAAGTTGGGTTTTAATTATAATGCATTTACTTTTTTATTTAATGAATTATCGTGTAAGTCGCTCACATTTATTAAAAATCACAAGGTTTTTTTTGACGAAATAAGCCAGTACAAAAAAATGTTTTAAAAATAATAACAAAACCTTACTTCAGTAAATACAGATACACAAAATGAATATGTGATAAACGTTTTAGGTAGATAGCTTGAGCAGTTTCTGAGAAAAAGGTACATGAGTAATGAAAAATGTAGTTTCGAGAAAAACGCATTTTAAAGAAAACATTACTTACACTTATAGTTCAAAATTTCTTCTTCCAAAAATTATTAAAAATACTTCTAAATGAGGTATTATTACAAATGAGGTATCATTTTCAAGGAAAAAAGTCAAATATTTGTATACTACAATAAACTCAAAATTGATTTATTATAAATTTTTGGGTACCAACTCCCCTAGAAACAAAATCTAGGTTTGTAACAAAGTGCAAATTTTAAAGCGTATGGGAAATATTTTAAAATTGTCATTTTTTTAAATTATATAAAATTTTTAAAAATATCCACAGTCAGGTTCCTAAAAGGAAACTTTTTAGGGCGAGGCATTTTTTAAAATCGAAAATTTTTGTCAAAATTGAAGAATTTGTGACACCCTTAGTGTGCATCTTACTCTTGCCACTTCTTTACTTAAACTGCAGTGTAGCAATAAACACTACACAAAGTGTACTTATTACATTTCGCATTTATTAAGTTATCAGAACATTTTTAAACGAAACGTATTTTATATAGTTGTCCTTTCTGATAGGGCGATTTTATTATCAAAAGTTTCTCCCCTAATTTGAATAATTGGTTTTGTAATCAGAACCTAACATTTAATGAACTACTAATTTGTGATAATGACCAAGAACATTACTTTAAGAAAAGATAGAAGCATTTGCCTGTCAAATACTTGTTTTACTTTTCACTTTTGGAAGTGTCTGTCGTTGAAAAATATTTCTCGTATAGTGTAGTTATTCTTACTATTCTTACTTATGTGGAGAATGTTATGCACTTCCACAAAATCTATTAAAATTCGAAAAGCAACAATTAGTTTTGTAATTATTATCTTCTAAAATACTCATAAACCAATTACAGTTAAATCGGAGGGTGGTCTCTATGAATGGTCGTTTTTTAATGGATCTTTCTATAATAATTTATCTTAAAAACATAAATTACGTATATTAATGTAGAAATATAATGTAACAACGAAAATTATTAAATCTAAAATCATAATTTTTGGAAGAATATGAATATGTCATGGCTTTATTGCAATATAGAATAATATTTTTATCTGCAAATGAATTGTAACTGAGTTATCTGTAATCTTTTTAATTAAATATGAGAAAGAATTAGAAAGTTTAATGCATCATCAAGAATAGTGCAAATGACAAACAATGGATTTTTCAACAATCAAGGAATTAGTTTTAAGCAAATTTAGTACTCAAGTTTTAAGAAAAATAGTATTACAAACGAGCCTGTAAAGCTAAACGATTTGTATGAATTCTGTATTTGATTTGTATTATATAAATATTAATATCTTATCAATTAGAATACTACAGTTTTTGCAATAAATTATTGATCATTTGGGTTTGATTTGCTTTTAAATAAGACTAAGATTTTCTTCCTCATAAAGAGAATACAATTAGTTTTGAATCCCTTCTATTGGTCTCTACCAAAGTTTCTGTTAAGCGGAGCGTGTTGCTTTGCTATTGGTTAGGTCATAAGAAATGTAGCGGAAAATGTACCGCCCAACTAACATAATGTTGCTTTCAAAGATGTGTTATCCAAGATGTGTTATTATAATTACTGAAATGTCTTGTTTGAAAGTTATATTTTCAAAATTAAAGTAAATAATTAAATTCTTTGATGTATTAAGTTGTACAAGAGTTTTTACAAAGCAAATTTAAGGGAAAATGAAAAGAAAAAAAATCTGGCCAAATTGAAATTTTGTAAATTAGTAAACTAAATTTTTAAAGTAGTAAACAAACAATCAAGAATTACATCTGATAATTTTAAGTAAATAGCTGTTATATTACTGGTCTATGGATCATATAATGGTCTATAATTTATGGATATAATATTAACTGCTTTCAAGAATATGAATAACTTGTAAATATTGAATTATTGATTAAATTCTATACAAAAATATTTATTGGTTTGATCACTAAAATAATTATTGTAGTTGTACAAAAAAATAACAGAATGCTGAACTTCTTATTTAGACAGGGTTTCCACGGTCATTGAAAGTCATTAAAAGTGCTTAATATTTTTTAACCTGTTTTTAAGGCCTTGAAAATGCTTAGAGGTGCTTAAAAATCCTTGAAAATTCTTAGAGGTCCTTAAAAGTCCTTAATTTTTGTATGTTGACCAACTTCAAAATTTACAAAAATGCATCTCAGACTTGCTATCCCCGCGTGTCCGCCACTTATCCTCATTATATCGGAATTTTCTGACATTTGTATTACACATGCGCCAACTTGTAACTGTTTTGGTAGAATGTACTTTATAAAAAAATTTATACAGACATGATGCCTGAAAACAAATTTTTTAAGGTCCTTAAAAACATTAATTAGGTCCTTAAAAGTCATTGATTTTCATTCTGTGATTTGAGTGGGAACCCTGTTAGATTGATATTTTAATCAAACACAGCAAGCATAATTTAAGTATTGCATAATAAATATTTAATTTAGTTATATCACTTCAGAAATAGCATTTATTTTAATATGAGAAAAAATTATAAAAAATCGTGTCTCTTTAAAAGAACATTTCCTTCAATAAGCATCCTATATCTAATTAAATGTTTAACAAAAATTAGTGAAAAACATGTATAGAACGCTATCAGATCGATATTTCAGTAGAGACTGATCAAGGGAGTGATTCAAAATGGGTAAATTGACCCATTCTTCCAGGAATAATTAAAATTCTATAAAGTGTTTATTATTATTAAAAAATGTGTATCAACAATAAAGATAAAATCTACTTTTGCCATTCAATATTATAAATTAAAACTTCATAAAATCAAAGACATCCATGCATAAAAATAAAATCTTTAGTATTAAAAGTGATACTAAAAACTGTTTCATGAAGTTTTTCAACTAAATTCATATGCAAATAAATTGAGAGTATAAATGGACAATACATTTAGTTTGGATAAGGGTATTTCCAACTTTTAAGGTAATTTAAGAATATTTTAGGTTAAAAGGTGTAAAAAAAATCAATAATTGTATTTTAATTTAGGAATGGAAATTGTAATTGTTATCCTTATTCCTTCAGAAATGTCACTGATTTTATGAAAACTTACAATTGCGAGTTAATTTTTGAAAATGATAAGTGTGCCTATTTTGAAATAATGGAAGCGCTTTGTGAAAATTATGTTTATACTTTTGTGTTAAGTACGTTACTAAAAGTCTAATTTGGAAGCAGATTCTTTTAATTAATTCCATTTCATGTGATATTTAAAGTTGAGAATGCTTTTCCTTGGAAGATTTTTAATGCAATTTTAAATTGATTAAATAATAGAAAACGAGCCAACATGAAAAAATACCTTATTCATGTGTAGTCGACTGCTCTGGATGACGAAGAGATTTCATTTAATTATGACATATTTGTTTTATCAGTTGGTTCTACTTTAAAAAAATTGTCCGTATTAGCGAAATTAATCAATAAATGTATTCATCATTTAAAAAAAAAGTGTTTAATTTGAAATAATTTAATAATAACAAAGTACATAATTTTGTTATAAATTATTTTCAAATTTCGATTATTTATAGTTGATTTTTATTCCTAAACTTTTGTTATTTCTTTATATTTAAAGTCAAGCATCGGACTCGGAGCATGGAAAATATTCATGAAATAAATTAAAGAAGTTATACTTAAGTCACGATTGATAACAAGCCATTTTCAGATTTCCCCGATTGATTCAAAATACACTAACATTATATTGTATAGTGTAATAAAGAAATCAAGGTACTCAAAATCAAATTGAAGTTAATTTACTTGCATTTAAAATGTGTTTTTACTTTCTGAGAAAGATTCAAATTAAAAATACAGTTTTAATTAGGAAACAATATTTGAAATCTAATATTAGCATATTGGCTATTTCTTTTTAGTAAACTCATCTTCAAAAGTAATTTACAAAGTATTACATAATTTCTATTATCGACCAATAAAATGCATATCAATGAAGGTCTCAAAGAAATTGACTAGTTATTAACAGTTACTGATATGTGAGGTATATACAGCGTTTTATTGCATTTTTTATCAGAATAAAAAGTTACATAATACGTAATATTAGTTTTCACAATGTTTAATAATTGCTTTTATTTTGCGAAAAACTTAATCCGAATCATATCAAAAGAATTAATTTTTTTATTGCATTTATTTTATCATTTAGCTGTAAAAAGATTGAAAGAATTTTTGAATTATATATAATTATACGATATGAGAACTCTCTTGTTTTTGGTACTCTGTAGAATGATTTAATGTTTAAATTTAAGTACTTACTCATACAGATTTTTTTTTATCCACAATCAGTCGAACTTTTTTGTTCGAGGTAAATTTAAGCATTTACAGACAAAATAAATAGAATAAAAGTGTTATGATTCGTTATGCTCAGCATGTTTCTTAAAAGTTTTGACGTCGTCTTCTTAAAGGTACGAACTCGATTTTTATTTAGTACTTCTTTTTTTAATTTCAAACTCAGCAATCAAAATGAAACTTGTTTATGAAATTAATTACTATTCAAGTACTTTGTAGAAGAAAATTTTTGTAGGTTATAAGAATTTAATAAGAATCAAAATACACAGTTTTGAAGTTAATTTACTTGCATTTAAAATGTGTTTTTACTTTCTGAGAATGAAATGCAATGAGAAAGAAATGAAATGCATTTCATTTTTTCCATTTCATAGAATATATTTAGTTTCCAATCAATCAAAGTGCCATCAAAACAATTATTTAAATGTTCATAAGAGCTTAATTCTCCTAAATGGTACAAAGCATTAAATTTATTTTAATTTTAAGTTAAAATACAAATATTTTGATATCTTAATTTGGCAGAAAATTGAAAAGCAATGTAAATGCAATAACGAGAATATTTCCCAAAATGCATATTAAGTAGTTCATGAAACGTAAAGTGAAAGAGAGAACCAAATGACCAATACTGTATTTTCTAATGCTCATCAATGATAAATGTTGCAAGGAATTAAGCGAATATAATTCAGTTGTTTGTAGATATATCTTAACTTATTTGCATTACAAAGAACGATACAAAAAAGTTAAAAGAGTACAAGAAATTACTGAAATGCGTATTATTTATTAGTTACAGCAATAAGTTATTAAATAGACGTTGATTTAATATACAAAAATAAGGAAGCATTTGGTAATATTACAACTTATTTAAAATTATACATTTCTCACAAAATTCTGATTTTTTTATTTTCTTATAAATATTTGATTGGCCATTAGTTTAATTGTACAACAAGCATTTATTACTTACGATGATCAGATATAGCATTTTAAATAAGGCACTATTCCATCAAATAGAATTATTATTATTATTTTTTTTTTTTTTTCAAAATAAAAATTAAAAAAAAAATCTATTATCAGACTGTGTGTCATTAAATTGTTAAAAATGGTAAAATTAATTTTTGTATGAATATATATAATATGTTAATGCTCTGGAATAAAAAATAACAATACTATAAATTCGATATTGTAATGAAATAATAATTTGTGATCACTTGGATGAAGAATACCATATTTATATATTTTTTTTTTTTTTTTTTTAAATTTGTTAATTTGAAATGTTTTATTAAAATTCATAATTATTTAGAAAATATTCATACGACAACTGCAATTTGAACTTTTTTTAAATACTAGCTAGCGAGAAGATATGTAAACATACACAAAATATACGTCCATATTAACCCTGTCAACAGCAATGAATAAATCAAAGCTTACCTTGTCACAACACCCTTTATCCATCATAACACCGGATATCCAAACTCCCCTCACAATGCAGCAAATCAAATCATTCATAATAACATCATTTAATCCCTTTTTTAGACCCAAAACCTTCAGATTAACACTAGCCAAAGCATTTTGACTTCTGTTCCAAATATGTCGGCTACTGGAGATACGCTGAAACATGAGGGGGCGGAAATTGTTTAGCTGTGTGGGGGGGGGGGGGGTTCAAAGAGATTATTGTCATCATTGAAATAATTCCTAGTACCCCCTTTAAGTTATCTCTGGACACTTCAACCATCCTATCAGGACATGCAGACGTCACATGATAGTGAGTATGATGACCGCTGTAAGCATTTACGTAGTGGTCAAGCCTATCCTGGGGCAGAATTCTATCATAAGTTCATGTCTTGTCTTCAAAAAGGGAGGAGCTATCTTTTTAACGGAAGAATTTTAAAACTCTGTGCAACAAAGACCATTTTTAAGTCTGAGTTATAAGTGCGTCGTTATTGTTGTATTCATAAAAGAGCTTTTGTAGTCGGGCCCTGAAGGTGAATAAGGATGAACCAGCAGCAGCCTTTTGATTTGTCCATGCAGCAGGCGTACCCTTTGTGGTATCAGTGGCCAGGTATGTTGGCGGGTGGGGGAGTGAATACCTCAGGGTGATTCCAATTTATGTTTTTGTAAATTAACTTCTAATGGATTTGTTATTCGAAGTAATTAAGTTTGAGAGGTTTTGTGCATTTTGGGTAAAATACAACTGAACTGCATCCCGTAAAAAAAAATAACTTCTAATATTTTAATTGGTTTTGTTTGTTATTTAATAACAGACAATTTGCACTTTTTTAGATTTTATTTTATTGTGTTCAATGGTAATAAGTTAAACAATTGAAAAATAAGTTATTTGTATCGAAAATCAAGCTGTAACTGAAATCACAATAATGTAATATATTTTCTTCTCTACTTATCAAAACAGACATAAAAAAAGTTACTGTTTCAGTTGCAGAGTATAAATATCATCAATATTTGAGTACGTAATATAAAGAGAAAACATTTGTCATCTTTCGTGCAAAATCCCATGAAATTCGCTTTAATCCAAAAAGTAATTTGTTTAGGAAAGTAAAAAACTATTTTGAATAATGTAAATAGTGTATATACAATATTAAAAATAAGTTATACGTATCAGGCCTTTTAAAATATTTATTTTTGTATTTTTTTTTCTTTAAATGTAAACATTTTCCATGTTTTGCTTAGATCTAAAATCAAGTGGAAATTATGATAGTGAGTGATAAATTTCTGAAAGTCATTTTTTTAGTGTGTTGTCAGAAACAACATTGGAATTTGTTTCCAATTTAAAATATTTCGTATTAGATTATAATACTCAAATAATATCTTAAAAAAAAAAAAAAAAAAAAAATATTTGAATATATCAAATTTTGTTCTAAGCTCATTTAAATTTAAAATGTCGAAATTAATTTTCAATCAAATTGCATTCAAATTGAAGTGGGTTAAAATGTTTCCTTTTTGGAAATTATTGCTTATATTGTATATTTATCAAAGTTATTACACTAACACATATAATTATAATTAATTGAAAGGGATATAAATTTTTATTACTGTAATTTGTTCAAATAATACATTTGAAAGAAAAAATAAAACAATTTGTTAAGTTAAATGCAAAGATAAGTATTGATGTAATATGAAAGCTATACATACCTAGATAGTACTTACTATGTCATCATCAAAAGTTCGTAATTTTTTTGTCACCACCTAAATTCAAATTAAGAAAATATTAATTTTCTTTTCCAATGATTTTATCGTGCATTAACTATAAAATAGTTATGCTTTTTTTAGTTTGTGTCAAAATCATTAGAATGCCTGAAATACATAATTACATAAAAAAGCAAGCAAAAAAGATATGACATTTTTTAGTCAATCGTAATTATTTTGAATTATATTTACTTTAAATTTTACAGATAATTTAATTGTATTCCTGTTCATGCAACCGTCTTTGATGGTTTTTAGTTGATGGACAAATATTGACTAGCTTTAAAGTGATTAATTCTTCAGCTAAAGCTTTTAAATTCTAAAATACATGGTGTTATAAGATAAGATTACATTTAATTTTTTATTATCCAAATACCCCATTTTTTTTTTTTTTTTTTTTTTTTTTTTTAAATCTATTTTTACTAATGTAATTATTTTTTAAAAGATGTGTAAAAAGAAGATGAATAATTTTTTTTGCGTTATATGTTAAGTTGATTTATGCAGTTATCACAATTTGCATCATTACTTTTTGTCTTTAAAACTTGATTAAGAAGTACCTGATATTATAAAATTGTCTTAAAAATGATCTTCCAATTAATTATGCAATCGTCCAAGAAAATTTTAACATACACTATAGAAAATTACAAAAGATTGCTAATCGAATTATGATGAACCTATATACAACAACGCTACAAAAAATTAAATAAACTGGAAAATATAATAAAAATAAAACGGTCTCCTGATCACCCGAAGTCTTGGATGAATGAATATAGAAACCTTCAGTTCAATCATTACAATTCGTCCAATTTTCACAGTGGTGTTGAACATTGTCCATTTGGTCAACATTACTTAAATACTGTTACTACACCCAATATCTAAAATAAGAGGAGAAAAAATGGCATAATTATATTAAATACTTTTAAAAATAATTTTAACTAATTATCTCAAGTGCAGTTTTTAAAGATAATTCATAATTTTACTTTTCTGAAATATTTGCAATTTTTTTGTGTGTGAACATTTCGGATTATAAAATTATCACACACATAATAATTATCAGACTCATAACTCATATATTAACATTTATTACGAATAATTTTTGGTTATATTAGTTAATAAATTTAGCAACAATGCGATATTCCCCAGTAAATTTCGATCCATCTTGAACAAAACTTGTGTTTATCGTTAATTGAGGAAACTGATAAAAAAAAAGCTATTGAAAATGAAATTATATTTACTTATTAATAAAAGCAAGGCAAATGAGAATTATGTTTTCTTTGCATTGATCTTTCATAAAGTTCAATGTAGTTTGCGTTACAGTAGAGTTAATTAATTATCTATGCTATCTAAAAACATATGAATATTATAGTACACATTATGTCTATTTTTACTTGAGTTATAATAGACTTTATTAAATGTCCCTGTTAGATTAAAAAAAATATTAATATGATAGTACACAATATATCTATTATGTCAAAAAGCTGAACTCGACAATAATTATATTTTTACAATCTATCTAAACAAGAGTATTTTTGTAAAAAATTTTGGCATTTGATTTATTGACAGATAGATCAGTAAAAATATAGAACATATTTTATGCTCTGGCCTTTTGAGTTTAGATTTCGGGTGTGGTATGAACTATTGACACTTTTGCCTCGAAAATTATCTTTAGATTGGTTGGTTGTTTTCAGATTATCTGGCACCGTCAGCCACACGAGGGTTATAATGCGCCGAAACATTCATCATTAGACAAGCCAACATACATTTACAAACACCCATGCCTAACATGGGACTCGAACATGCAACCTCGCTGTTCAGAAGCCAGCACGCTAACCACTAAACCGTTTGGTGGGCAATTATTTTTAGAAATTTGATAATTTAAGGTTGTATGTGCATTCACCCCGTTTACGTGAAATCGCTTAACATGAAATCCCGTTTACGTGAAATCGCTTAACATGAAATCCCGTTTAACGCGAAGTAAAAGCAGTTCTCCGAACTTAAAACTTAAAGTTAATTTATTCATTTAACATAAAATTCTGTTAACATGAACAATTTCGGCTGCTCAATTCACTTCGCGTTAACGGGGTTTGACTGTAATTATTTGATAATAATTTTTTATACGAATATAGAAAGCCATTCTATTTTTTTTATGTAAAAATGTTAAGAAAAATACATTATTCCCTTTAACGAAGTAATTCTCAAAGGATCGTACTTTTGAAATAGAGTTTTTCGCTATTCAAAATCTCTAACAAAATAAATTTATTTCAAACATATACTGAATTTAGTTTCCGAGTTAATAATGAATCCACCTTACGTATTTTACAGTTGTCTTTCTGAACGTGAAATAACAATTGATGGTTAAATATATCTTATATATTTTCCCACCAACTATTTTAGAATAAATAGCTATTGGAAAATTTAGACGATAAATCAATAAAAAGATAGCGTAGAAGAGTGTCTGAATATGTAGCTTCATTTTTTGTATTGTTAAAATATGTCTTCGCGTTTCCCCTTGATTTTTTTTTTATTTCAATGCCGAAAGTCTTTTAAATATTCAGTTTCCTGATTTATATTCGCCAGTTCATGAGATAAGCCATCGGATTGGAACAGAAAAGGATTTTTTTTTAGCGGAATAGTATCCGCTAGTTTTTATGTTCTTTTAATTTGTTTATTTTTGTAATTTATCTCGTAGGGGGAGACTGGAACAAAACCCTTTTTGTTTGGTGCTAGTTTTGTTCCGCTTCGTAAAGTTTTTTTTTTTATCTTGTTTTAATGCGGTGCGCTGCGTGAAATATGAGGAGAAAGACGCATTAAAATATTTGCGTAGCTGTTTCGATGCAGTGGTCGGTGTAAAAAAAGGGGGAAGTTGCAGAAATTGCATGACCTTGCATTTTGGCGTGCTGATTTTTTTTTATTTAGAAAGTTTAAAAACTGATTGCGAAATAGTATTAAAATTTTATAACGTGCTGTAACAGTTATGCATATTTGGAAAATCAAATTGCCAGATAAATATAATATAAAAAAAAAAAAAATTTCAGGAGTCGCAAGGCATTTAAAAAGTCCTTAAGAACAACTTATCTTATGAAAGGGCTCTTGAAGTTCTCATTTTTCATCTTTGATACTTAATTTTGAATTGCACATTTTTTTTTTCCTTAATAAATTTTTTTTAACCATCCCAAAATTAATTTTGTTATTTCATCCATTTACCGGTCTGGATCCATCTTTTATTTGTGAAAAAGATTTATCTGCTAAGTTGCTGGGAATCACTGATTTCTAGGAAGAATACTTTACTGTTAAACTTAGAAAAAAAAAGTTGCTTCAGTTGCGTAAATAAAATTTTATTTAATGTTATTTAAATTGCTTATTTGTCAATTTTAATTCTTATAATGTAATGTTTAGAGTGTATGATGTGTAAAATATCGATGAGTTTTGGTCTCTATAAGCTTATAAATAAGGAGGTCCATAAAAATTTAAAAGGCCATTAAAAATTCCTTAAAAACTGCTTATTTTTTAACTGTATGAACTCTGATTTAATAAAATGCTAAACTTGAATAAATTATTTTACATGATTAATTAAAGTGGTTTTATTTTGAAGTTTAAAGTAATAATATTCTTTTTTTGTACACACTACCTTAACAATACAAATTTATTCAAATTTAAACTTTTATTTGGTCTTCGCGAAAGATTGAAACTCTAAGTTCATAATTCCTAAAGTCTGCATTTCATTTGAAGTCTTTTAATTTATACAAATTGTTTTGAAAATAAATTTATTTTCAGTAAACAGGGTTCCCACGAACATTGAAAGTCATTAAAAGTGCTTAATATTTTTGAACTTGTTTTCAAGGTCTTGGAAAATGCTTAAAGGTGCTTAAAAGTCCTTGAAAATATTTAGAGGTCCTTAAAAGTCCTTAATTTTTGCAGATATTGTGTGCCCCAACTGCAAAATTCATAAAATACAACTCAGACTTGCTATACCCGCGTGACCGCCAATTATCTGCACCGTATCGGAATTCTCTGTCATATTTGTATTACGCATGCACCAACTTCACGGTGGGTACAGAACCGGGAAAACCTGGAAATGTTAGAGAATTTTTTTTAATTTCATGAAAATCAGGGGAAATTTGTATTGTTGAAGGCACGTTCATTCGTATTTTGGCTCTGTTTATCCGGAGATTTGTGGTGATAATCGTTACAAATTTAATGTTACGAAATAGTTTCAACTTTTCATTACCAGAAAAACTATTTAAAAAAAATTAATTATTTGTATATTATCTCTTTAGCATACATGTTCTATTTGATCAGGGTGGTCTAAATATCTGGAGAACCCAAGAAAATTGAGGAAGTTTGAAAAAAAGTTTGCCACAAAATCGGAGAATTTCTTAGAAATATATCAAAGAAATCAGAGAATTATCAGGGAACTTTTTTTCCTGAATTTTGTGGCCACCATGAACTTGCAACTTTTTGGTCTGTCAAATTTTAACTGTCAAATTCGTTTAGTAAATACTCTCAATTTAAATAAATAAATAACTCAAATATTAAAAACGAATAATAGCTGAATGTGGGATCTTCGGCTAAATGTTGATCTTGTAAAATAAAGAACGATTTTATTTTGAAAAATAAATTATATTAGGTTTGTATTATATTTACATGCCGATTGTTCTATCATTTTACTTTTAAACAATCATTGCGAGTATGACACTACTGTTTCTCATTCTTTTTTAATTTTTTAAAATCTTTTTCAATGATTGGTGACTGTTATTTACTGAACTAAAATTTAAATTTAGGAAATATCGATGCCTAAAACAAAATGATGTTATTAAAAAATATTCATCTAGACCAGCGTTAGCCACTGCGCGGCGAGCGGGCCAGATTTTTCTGCGGGCCGCCACCACCAGCCCAGAAGATTGAAAAAAAAAAAAAAAAAATCGAATTCCACGGTACGAACTATTTTTTTTTTTTTTTTACATAATTGTAATTTATTCAAAATAGTATGTATTAACTAAGTAGAATATAGTTCTCCACTACGTGCTCGAAGAAATTATACGAAGAAGCTTTCAGCAAGGTGGTTTTCACCAAGAGTAAATACAGTAAAAACTTAACTGAATCTCATTTGGACAATTTATTAAGATTGGCTGCTATAAATACTATGACAGACAACGACTCTATCATAAAATGAATTGAACGACTTCGACCGCCATCGTCTTACAAATTATATCAAGTAAAATGGAGTAATCTGGAAGTACAGTTTAAATTATTTTATTAAAAGTTAGATCAAGTCGCATTGACACGTTGGAACAAAGGATTTATTTCTTTTTTAGACTTTAATTTACTAATAATGAACAGTATTATATTTTAATTATTTGATAAAAGGAATCAAATAGTAATTGTAATTTTATTAAAATAAAATAAAAAAATTAATATTTTTTTTTTCAGTTTAATAATAATTAAAGATACGTATTTAATTGCATCCAGCCCGCGAAAAGTTCCAATATAAGTGATACAGGCCGCCTCTAAAATGTTAGTGGCGAACGCTGATCTAGATTTATTATTTTCAAAAATACTTTTTGTTGCTGGTTTTGGAAAGTAGTTGAAGCCTTTAGGTTTTGTGTAGTTATACCAAATGTAGTGTGTGTGATCTTGTGAAAAGCTATGTTCATATACTTATCGTAAATTAGACAAAACCGGATTTTGATCGACGTTTTGATACATCAAATGGCTTTTCTTCACGAATTACCATATTTGTCATTCTGATGAAAAAAATTCAAATGTTTTGATACTATTATTCAAGGATGTCGAACTTAATCGAAAGTTCCGATTTAATTTCTGCCTTACAGAACCTCAAAACGCTAATTTTCAACGCAATTACTCCATATAGTGGCCACAGATCCTGGAAATCAGGGAAATGCCAGGGAGCTTTCTGATTCGGTGAAATGTCTAGTAATTTTTTAAAGTTTAGCGAAAATCGGGAAATTTTTCAATGGTTTTGTAGGTACGTTTCTCCGTTCAACCGTATTTTGGAGCCATTTTCCCGGAGAAATTTGGTAATTGTTAGAAGTTTCATGTTACGGTAAACTTTAAACTTTTTTTTACTGCAAAAGCTATTTTAAAAAAATTGGCATATTATCTCTTTGGCATAAATGTTCTATTTGATCGAAACTACTGAAAAAATTGGAGAAATTTGATAAAAAAAAGTTTTTCTTTAAAATCGGGGGATTTTTTAGAAATCTGTCAAGAGAACTTTTCCCCTGAATTTTGTGGCCACTGCTCCAGAACTGCCTATTTTAGCAATTCAATCACGTAAATATATAACTTTTTCACGAATAGAAACGGAAATGAAACATTTTTAAGTATAAAATCAGATATTTAATTAATTTACTAAATAAAGAAATAATAATCTGCATTTTGCAGTGCTGATATTTTTTCTTTTGATGTATTTTGAATTTCACTTTAATTGCTTACCTTCTTAAAAAAATAAATATTTTAAACTACTTTATAAAAATGATAAACAATGTTCTCAATAAGGTAGTTGGTTCCAAAATTGATAACTATTGCTCTAATTTGAAAATTATACTGCTCCAAAACTGATCTGTTTCAAATTTCTTGTTATTTTTCTTAATTCTTCTTCTCAATGTCTTAACTTTTGAAGATCTAAACACTGCTCCAAAACCGTTGAACATAGACAACAACCCTGTATGATGAAAAAGAAAGAAGAAGAAAATTAGCAATACAAATAAATTTAAACACTTTTTTTTAAATAAATTATGAGGGAACTTCGAAGGGAATGCTAAATTTTAACCTTGAAATACTCGTATTTGGTAAAGTTATTCTTAGAATTAAAATATTAATTAATAGATTTTGATAAACACATTAATAAAGATAAAAATGAAAAAGTTTTCTAACTATTGATAAAAAGAGACAATTTTTTTTTTGCATAAACATTCTACTTCAAATATGTAACGATAACAACCTATTTCGTATAATTGTAAAAACAATTTCTAAACATCACTTTTAAAATGAAATATTTAAAAATGAATAAAAATGAAAATGGGATGTTAAATACTTTCTCTGTGATATATATAGTTAAAACGAACTTTTAAATTCCTTTCACTTGATTTTATTAAAAAGTATATCAAATAAATTTGTAAATTATTTCCCTGTTATTTAAATTTTATTTTTACCCTGTAAAAAAAATAAGAATTGTAGTTATCTTTTTTTATAAATAGAAAAATAAATTAGTTGTAGAGTAATAGATAAAATATGCTATTTAATCTAATATGCCATTTCAATTGTATTTGTTATACTTTTCAAAATTTCATTTGAATGTCCAAATTTTGGATTCAATAATTTACCCTACTTAATCAACTGTACTTCGAAGCTACAAAATTAAAATCTACAATTCAGCAGAATTTTCAAGGTTCAAATGTAAATTTTTATTTTTATTATGAGTACATTTCTATTTAGATGCTAATAAGGATAGTAAATATAGAAAATATATCTGAGTGATCATTGATTATCAGAGAATACTTAAATTTAATTGTTCTAATTCAACCATTTTGAATAAATAGGTGAAAAGTTAAAAATAACCTTGTTTAACTTTCTGTGTGTTTATACTGTTGTCTTTAAAGTGAGTGCAACACATAAAATTTTAACTTTCGTTTTTTATTTATATAAAATCATAATGTGTGTAAAATTTGGCTAAAATAATTTTTAAAAAAATACAAATTCGGTCTCAATTCATAATCACATTTTACGTAACAAGTTTTAAATGAAGATAGTTTAAAGTACATTCAAAGAGAAAATGCAAATCAAACGTTTACTGGTGATCTAATGGTCTAATTCTTACACACTCATTGAAAACTATAAGTGTCTAAGAATCTTTAAAAATCGAAAAATTGATTTATTGAGATCGTCACAATGTTTGCAATCAGTACTCTAGCATCCTTTACTTAATTGATGAATGATGAAAGGATGAGGTTTAAATATAAATTCATTACTTTTATACAAATTTGGTTTAAATTCATAATTGCATAATCTTATAATTCCTACAATCAAATGAATATATTCACATTGGAAGCTATGTTAAAGGCAATTTAAGTTATCTGAATATAGATTCTACAAAGAAATCAAAAGTATATCATGCGATTCAATGTTTTTCACAATCAAGACGCAACTCTGGGACGTCTTTTATTTGAAGGAATCTTCCCTTGAATTTAAATTCTTCTGAGGAATATGAGTTAATTTTTGGGGATAGTTGAACACTTGTGTAACTATTTTTGGCGATGAAAAATAAATGTACAAATATTCAGTCATTAAAATTTTGGTAGGAACTAATGAAGTTTCATATTGGACGTCCTTCGCTTTCATCAAGAATTTGTCAGAGAATTTACTTTCAATCGTTGAAATTAAATTTGTGTTGCATTGAAAAGATAAGAAACGACGAGAGAAATTCAATAAGAGAAAGAAATCTCCCCCGTTATTACCATAATTTTACTCCGTTCCTCTCTCTCTCTCTTTTTTTTTTTTTTTTTTTTTTTTAAATTTATATTCAAATTTTTTTTTTTTTTTTTTTTTTTTTTTTTTTTTTATGTTTAATCCATCTCATTAATTTTTTTAGGAAATTTACAAACGAATTGAACTTGTTAAAAAAAATAGTTGAATTAATTACATTTTCATCTATTAATGCAAAGTACGGTTGATCGAGAAATGTGATAGGAATTAAAACTTTTGGGTGCTGAATTGGGAACGAATATTTAAAACTAAAACATTCATTCATGTGTGTTATGGTTGCATTTATAAAAGAAACAATAAAATAGCACAATACGGTACAACACATTAAAGATTCATTAAAAAAATGCTGTGCAATCAAGCGTTTCAAACAACTGGTAGTTTAATTTCTATTTTAATTAAATAACTGTAAATAGGTATAGTACAAAGCCGAAGAGCAAATGTAAGATAAATGTTTACTGAATATTGCGGGTATCTATTTATATTTCATTGAGAAATTTAATTCGTGCGTATGAGACGGATATTATTAAGAAAGTGTATAATGTTCAGACATTTATATATTACGTTACTACTCTACATTTTTTTTCTTACTCAATTTGTACTCTACCCCCTTTGGAAAGAAAAAAAATAGTGTTGTAGCTGTGGAGTGGCGCATCCATAATGACAACGAGGCGGTTCTTATCTCCCGTCATGTAGACTGGTGGTCGTCCCCTCTTATCTTCCGCCTCACCTTCATTAAATGATAAGAAGGACCATTCTACACGCCTCGTATCTCACCGCGCGACATCTCGCCGAAGGTATGACGGATGGACACTGATGAAGAACCTTTAATCAAAGGCATGTCGGAGGAGTTGTATTGATCGGGAGTGCTCTTTCAATGCATGCCTATAACAGCGGCTGCATTCGCCCTAAAATTCCTATAATTTTTGTTCCTTCCTAAAATTGTATTTAAATGTTTCGATAATTCTTTAAAAAATCTCCGAAACCCTCTTAAAATCCCCGATATTCCGCCCTATTAGAAAAGTGGATTATTTAAATTCACATGTTTGGCCAAAACAGTATAATTATTTAAGTAGATAACTGTTATTTTACTAAAAAGTTGTTTGAATTTTAATTTTTTGAAAATTGGTGGGTTTTTTCTGGTATTAAAACATGAATATGTCTGCAATAGGAACGTATGTCAGCTTCATAAGAAATATCCTTAAATATTTTTGAATTATCCATAAAACTTAAGGAATTTTCTCTGAAATTTTTGGAATCATACCTAAAATTCCTGTCTAAATTTTTTAGAAAACACACTGCTCCCCCTGCCATAGCAAGTCTAGTTTTTCTGTTTATTAGTCTCTTGTATGATGGACCAAAAATCAGAAAAGATAACTTAAATACTACAAGTGTACAGTTTCAATTGAAAGAGTGCCCTTGCTAGGTCATCATGGGAAAAGTATTTTAATTAAAAGTTCATAACATTCAGTTTTTCCTTTTAACTAACACTAGGGGTGTAGAACAACGCACAACTTTCAATTACACTATATTACTGACGTGGATTTGTGTCATTTACCGTTTTTATATTTTCATCAGTCATTTAGCAAAAATGGCCAGTTTGGCATTATTTTTTGCGATAATTTTTATACGTAATCTTTAAAAAAAAAAAAAATTTAAACTGAGGAGAGAAGAAAAAACGATCATTGATGAGGTATGCTCAAAGAAAGAGAACTCGGTGTTAAAGACATTCGTTTTTCAACTTTTTACACCACTAAAGTATTTTACGGGAATTTCGGAGTTGGGGATGTTTAGAACACCTTAAGAGACATCACCAAACTGATTTTGAACAAAAATCTTTTGAGCCGTTTTTTAGCAATTACTGTAAAACATGATTTTCTCCATGGCAGCTACCTTATGCGCATGTGAGATTTTGACGAAAACCTTAATGGTAGGGCCCTGTGCCGTCAACCCGCACACCAAATTTGAACTTCGTAGGTCAATTTGTTCGGGAGTTGTGCTGACCACGTACACGCAGGCAGACATTTTTTCCAGATCACTTTTTTGAAATCAGGATGTTCCAAAAACGTTAAGAAAGGCAACAAAAAATTAAATTATAATAATAATAATTTTTTTTATCGAATACTAGCATTACGCTATGTATACATATGGGTAATTGAAAGTAAAAAATTATACTGCAAAAGAGAGCTATGATATACTCAAAATGCAAGTATACTTGTTTTACTTAAAAATGAGAAATCGTATATTAATCTATTTCTAAAGCATCAATAAAAATGGTACTCAGATTAGTGTTTTCATTTTTAAAAGATTTTAGAAAAATATGTTTCGAAGATAAGAATTATCGCACTTTTATTTTGTCGAAGGACAAAAAAATTGACGCTTGCTAAACAATTTGCACTTTAAACTAAAAAAATAACATTCCCTTATCATTTTGAAGGGGGGGGAGGGGGTAAAAGGACTTTGGCGAGCTAGTTATCAGAAGTTACGCTAATTAATACGGGTAGTATACATGAAAATATTTGATTGAATTAATTGTATTAATTAATTAAAAAAAAGTAAATAAGTACATTTGTTACTTATAATAGAAACAAAATTTTGTGTAGATATCATAGCCACTATATATATACTTGTATCCGCAAATGTTTGGAGGCTTTTGGATTATATTGTTTACTATCGTACATGCTAGTTGATGAAAGTTTCTATTTTATTAATATCTAGCTCTTATTTCTTTGATTTGTATACTCTTTAATTCTTCTAGTCATACTGTAACCTAAGTTTTTTGATTTATATAAACAAAGAAAGCTAAAGTCTTTTACTGTACTCTTTTATTCTTCTAGTCATACTGTAACTTAAGTTCTTTGATTTATATAAATAAAGAAATCTAAACTCTTTTACTGTACTCTTTTATTCTTCTAGTCATACTGTAAATTAAGTTCTTTTGATTTATCTAAACAAAGAAAGCTACACTTTAACTGTACTCTTTTATTCTTCTAGTCATACTGTAACTTAAGTTCTTTGATTTATATAAATAAAGAAATCTAAACTCTTTTACTGTACTCTTTTATTCTTCTAGTCATACTGTAAATTAAGTTCTTTTGATTTATCTAAACAAAGAAAGCTACACTTTAACTGTACTCTTTTATTCTTCTAGTCATACTGTAACTTAAGTTCAATCAATAAAATTTATCATTAAGAATGCATTAAATATTAAGACTACATATTCTTATTCCGTATGACATCTTGCCAAAAGTATAAAAGATGACTCTTGAATCTATTACATATTCAGCCGTTGGTCGTGAAGTGAATTCGTTAGTTCTGTAATTGATTGTTGTACAAGATTTGATTAAAAAAACTTAAGCACACCTTTTTGTTATGTAGCTAGGATTCATAAGTTTTAAAAAATCATAAGCGTATTAGTAACAAAACAGTATTTTTATAATTAAGAAGTAAGCTTATGATCTGGAATATTATACCTAAATGTATGCATACAGCCCCGTACTAAAATTTCGAAAGTTTATTTTTTAAATATTATAAAATTGTCTAATAGTTTTTCCTACTACTTTACATCATACTTTTTTATTAGTTTTCGGTGAAATTGCATGTGTTTGTAAAAACCAATTACCTAAATGCCACTAAAATTAACATTTCCTTTGCTTAAAATAAATATAATATTCAATTCAGTTTGAAGTTCGCAAGCAAAGTATATTTAAACTTCAAGAAACCAAAGCAATAACTTGTGGATAAGTTTTGTTAAGTTTATAACACGCTTTACATTGATAAAAAAAATTATATCTCTCTTATGAGTCTTTCAGTATGAAAAGAAATTGAATTATAAAATATTTGTCACCGTAGTTCAGGTCAATCTAACTTGATGCTAACTACCCAGACGAAAATACACTATCTGGACGCTTTGATTGTCTGCAAAGAATTCGCAGTCAATCAGAGCCTTTACTAAACCTATTACTTTACCAAATTAGGTGAGCCCAAACTGTAACAAAAGTATTAAATTAAATAATGATTAGTATTTAATTAAATCTCTCCGCATAAAAGTTCGCTATCGTGCAATTAGTATTGAGGCAATTGAAAAGTCTTCTTAAAATGCGAAAAAAATAACTGCTTATTAACTACCAGGGGTGAAAATCTTCCGCTTTTACGCGTATTTCCCTTTTTTTTTTCCTGGGAAGTTCTGCATTTTCTACATTTTTATTATTTTTAGAGGGCTTTATCAGACTAAACTTGCCTAAAATCCTCTTATTAAAAAGTTATACACCACTATTCTGTTGTGTTTGCTGATTTGAAGGAAAAGAGGGAACATTTTTTACTGTAACATTTAGGTAGCTTAAAATAATTTATTCTGCTCACGCTCTCACAGTTCGAACTCTTTCAGTCCGTGCCCTTTAGCTTGATAGTTAGCTTGCGATATTTCATTGAAACATTTACATGCATGACATATTTATCACATAAACGTCCTTTCTCTACTCCTAAACGTTCCCTGCTGTGCTATGGAAATGCAGTGAACAGCAAATTTTCTCTTTTGAAAGAAGTATTTCTTAGTAGTACGGACATTTCCTCCAATTCATTTCAAAACATTTTGAAAATCCTTTCATGACTGAATTGTCCTATTTAGTAGTTTTTCTCATAGTTTTTTTCATTGAACATCAAAAGTAAGTGTCATAAGTCGTCGAAGTTAAAGCGCAAAAAAAAATAAAATAAAATTGACCAATTAATTTAAATTTATTTAAATCAGCCGATGATGTATAGCATTCAGTTCAAGGTTATCTAATTTTCTCAATAACTAAGTGAAAATGCTTTTTTGGTATAAGTGTTCAGTATATATTCTTTTAAATAATGAAATTAAGCTATTTTTGAGGAACGGAATTTAATTCAGTCATAAAAAAAAAGTATATCAATTTATCATAACGTAAGAAATATTTAATAGTCAAACTCGATTAAAACTAAAATCATCAAATGCCTTTTTCACCACCGGTAATATTAAGGATTTTTAAAAATGGGATACTTTTGGAAAAAAGCATCGAAATTGAAGTTGAAAATTCATTTTATATTTGAAAATGGTATCAATGGCAATTGAACATAAAATAACTAAAGGAAATCACTGTTACATTTTGTTCGAAAGGCATGTTGCTAGTTTTTGATATATCATTTAACTTTACAAATAATCGAATTCTTCGTTAAAATTATTATCATATAATACATTACACAATGAACTAAAGTTTTACTTTATGGTACCAAATTAGCACATTGCTTGCTATTTTCAAAAATGTCTCAAAACATATAGTTTCTTTTTAAACTTTTAGCACTTTTTTTAACAACGACAGATCAACAAAATGGTCTCGATTTTTTCAATTTTAGTTAAATGTATTCATTCTCTGAAAGTTTTTTTTTTTGTTAATTTAGCAACGGCACTTAAAAAGGTATAACTTTTTTAAGTGGAATTTACACTAAGTATATATTAATGTGTTTCGTATAAACGACTGAAAGGTTAGCATAATTTTTCAAAGCAATACATTTATTTTTTACATTTACCTCCTCCGGCACTTTATAAATATCTACTTTGTTGACTGATTCTCGAGTGTTGGCAATTTCGTATGGCTATCACGTCGCCAGGGTTCCCACGGTCATTAAAAGTGCTTAATATTTTTGAACTTGTTTTCAAGGCATTGAAAAGGTGCTTAAAAGTCCTTGAAAATGCTTAGAGGTCCTTAAAAGTCCTTAATTTTGTTGTATGTTGTCCTACTGCAAAATTTATAAAAATACAACTCGGACTTGCTATCCCCGCGTGACCGCAACTTATCCGCACCGAATCGGAATTGTCTGACATATTTGTATTAGGTATGTGCCAACTTGTTACTGTTTTGGCAGAATATACTTTATAAAAAATTTATATGTAGACATGATGCCTGAAAAAAAAATTTCAAAGGTCCTTAAAAACATTAATTAGGTCCTTAAAAGTCATTGATTTTCATTTTGTGATTTTAGTGGGAAAACTGCGTCGCGTAACTTTAGCGCTAATTTATTTAAGCAATTTTCCGAACAACAACGAAAAGTTCAAAATTTTAAGACCAAACACTTCTATGAACTATGCTTTTACCAGGGTTTGTTAAATATCCTGAACTGCGTTCATTAAAAAAAAAAAATTAGACACCTTGTTGAGAATGTCACTTAATTCTTGACTAGAGTCCTGCGTAATGCGTTAGTCATGTCGACACAAATGAGTGAGGACTCACTATGCCAATTAGATAACGACCTTTTTCACAAGGGGGGATTTTTTTCTGTAAACTTCTACTTTGTAAACGTCTGCTCGGTTTTGGGAACGTCTCCTCTTCCGGAAGCGTGTTTCACTCGCCAAACCAGTACATGACTCATAATTGGGGTGGCTCACGAAACAGAATTTACAAGGAGAAAAGGATCTCATTAAATGTCCAATTCCACTCAAATGAGAAGATAATTTGGATGCCCTTTATCTTGCCAACTGTAGATTAGGAGAGGTCACATGTGTGGTTTGTCGACTTCTTACAAGTTTTTTATTTTGATGTGCAAGTATTATGATTTGCGTAGATATCCCATTCAAATACTGATTTTTTGAGCCCCAATGGAGTCTTATAAATCCTCACTTTCGACAGCTCTGCGTGTAATTCTTGTTTATGATGATTGTTGTACGCATGCAAAAGTATGAGGATTAGCGTTGTAGTTGTCTCAGGGGTGAATGATGACCTATTCAGAAGGTTGTGTCTTGAATAGGTATGCTATGATTGTTGTTTGGAGAAGTTTCACATACAAATAAATCATTACCCGTGACTTAAAATATGGTTGTTGAGCACGCTGCATCTTATAGAGATTTTCAAACCACCCTTTATTGGTATTGTATGAGTAGCTAATCAGTAATTAGTTTTCAAAAGATGACATGAAGTATCTTTGCATTGATAGCCAGAGGTCAAAAGCCTTATTATCTTAACTAAGGTACTTCAAAATACTGAGGGCTATAAATAAGAACTATGGATTTTTTTCCTAATTGAAACTGTTTGTGGATTAAAATACGATTATATTTTGCGACTCTACATTTTCATGTAAAAATATAAAGTTTGTCAATTTTTATTAATATCTGCTAAGCACTGTGCAATTAACAATTTGAATTATCAATTTACTGTATATTTATCTGTGTTTTTATGTTTAAAATGGAATATACTTACCTTCGTAGCAGATACTGTTCACCTTCTTGACATGTCTTGAAAAAGAGATACCGAATGGTTACTCATCTTAGTTCTCCATGACCGCTGCTGTAGTGGAGGGAACACTAAAAATTTATAAGAATATGTTTAATTTCAAAGTAAACTAAATACTCAAATATTATTCTCGTCACCGTTAATAATTTTAGGAAGTTTTCAATATTTTGCCCTTTACAAGTCGTATGTCTGTTAAAATCCCTCTCTTCTCCATATTATCATATAATACTGAACAAAATAATTGTTTTATCCCAACTCTACATATTTTTGTTATGATATCCGTTTAACAGACTGATTAGTTTGTTGCATTAATATTTTATTTTACAGAACCTTCTCCAACAAAATTTCTATGTAAAAGAAATTTCAATAAAGTATAATATTACTAAAAAAAATTTCTTTTTTGAACGTGCCGGATTAGTTTATATAAACATGACAGAATTTAATTTTGCTCAAGGAACAATATTTATATAATAACACAATTAAAATCGTAATGTAATAAAATAATTTAAATCTCAAATTAAACTTTATTTGTTATAATTTAACGTTAGCAACTATCAGATTTACGCTAGTGCCTTTTTAGGGGAGCAGACACGTGAAATTCGCTTCTAAGAGTCAATATATGTCAGTGTCATAACGAATGAAACAATACAGTCGTAAAATGAAATAGAAAATGTTCAGGCAGAAATGAGGATACATGAAAAAAATGAAAAATCATTGGCTTTCAGTTGTACAAATGCACCCTTAAAAAAATTTAAGAAACCAAAGATTACATTTTTAATACGGAATAAAAATCGCTAAAAATTACTGAAATGCAATGAATCTTTGTTATAAAACGTCCCCTCGAAGAATCCTACATGTGATTGATGAAATTTGGATTCTAGGATTGGTCTAGAGCAGCATTCACCACTAACTTTTAGAGGCGGGCCGTATCACTTGTGTTCGAGCTTTTCGCGGGCCGGATACAATTAAATATCTTTCATTAATATTAAACTGAAAAAAAAAAAAATTTTTTTTTTTTTTTTTTTTTTTTTATCTTTATAAAATTACAATTATTATTTGATTATTTTTATCAAATAATTAAAAAATAATAATTTTTATTAATAGTAAATTAAAGTCTAAAAAAGAAGTAAATTCTTCATTTCAACGTGGCGACTTGACCTAACTTTTAATAAAAGTATTTAAACTGCACTTCCAGATTACTTCGTTTTAGTTGATATAATTTGTGAGACGAAGGCGTTCAATTTATTTTATGATAGAGTCGTTGTCTGTCGAAGTATTTATAGCAGCCAATCTTAATAAATTTTCCAAATGAGACTCAATTGCATTTTTCTTGTATTTATTCTTAGTGAAAACTACCTTACTGAAAGCTTCGTATAGTTTCTTCGAGTACGTAGTGGAGAATTATAATCTACATAGTTAACACATACTATTTCGGATAAATTACAATTATGTAAAAAAAAAGTCCGTGATATTTGATTTTTTTTTATCTTCTGTGGTGGCGGCGGGCCGCAGAAAAATATATCGTGGGCCGCGTAGTGGTAAACGCTGGTCTAGAGTGTAGAATACTTATAGGAGTGTTGTTATCATTTTTAAACGCTTATCTCAATCAATAGTTTGATAAAATATGTAACAATTGTCAATAAAACCGAATTCAAAACCAATAACTTTTCATTTCAAAACTTGCATGGATCTAGAAAACGTAATTACAATGTAATCTAGTCCAATTATGTGAGGCATTTATGGAGAGCTCAATACAACTATCTTATTGTGTCCAACGCTAATAACTATTTAAATGAATGTATTTCATTCATCCTAAGAGTATAATGTTGGATTTCTGATTATCTGTAGAAAGGTAAGAGCATGAAATTATTCAAATTTTGAGGAAAAATAATTTAGTTCTTGGATGCAATGTTTTGAGTTGGCGTTATGAGTACATGAAGTAATTGAACAAGAAATAACAGGGTTCCCACGGTCATTGAAAGTCATTAAAAGTGCTTAATATTTTTGAACCTGTTTTCAAGGCCTTGAAAGTACTTGAAAATGCTTAGAGGTGCTTAAAAGTCATTGAAAATGCTTAGAGGTCCTTAAAAGTCCTTCATTTTTGTGTATGATGACCAACTTCAAAATTTACAAAAACGCAACTCAGACTTGCTATCCCCGCATGTCCGCCACTAATCCTCGCTATATCGGAATTCTCTGACATATGTGTATTACACATGCGCCAATTTGTAACAGTTTTGGTAGAATATACTTTATAAAAAAAAAATTATACAGACATGATGCCTGAAAACAAATTTTTAAAGGTCCTTAAAAACATTAATTAGGTCCTTAAAAGTCATTGATTTTCATTCTTTGATTTGAGAGGGAACGCTGAATAAACGGTTGTTGAGATTACGTTTTCTAGTTCTAAGAAAATCTAATGTTGAAATAGTGTTTTGACAATCCATGTTTCTTGGCATCTATATTTTTAACATCACTCCCTATATGTAAAGCCAGACTACTCTTTTTTCACTGATAATGGGTGATATGATTCGGGGAGATATCTTTTTGCAAGATTCAATACAATGGAAAATGTTCATCACTTGAAAAACAGCTTAAAGGTGGAACGAGAAATTGTTAAACTTGATCTCGTGAATCCATAGCTTCTATTATAACTATGTATGAGGATGCGTCCGTAAAAATGTTACTACATACTTTTACATAAACCCCCACTGAACACAATGTGCTTCGCTTTGTGACAGTGTTGATTAATCATTATGAAATGAGAATTTCCTATGCTTAGGCTGTTTCATTGAAAAGGTATTAGCGAAAAAAAGGTAGTTGTTTAAATTTCACAAACCAGTGTAGGAGTGTTGGTCTCGAGTAGAAATTATTTTCATCAACATGGAGTCTTTGTATAAAACTAATGTGACCCCAAAAGGTTTAGAAAAGAAGCATATTTTGGAGTTTTTTGGCTTAAAAAATTTTGAAGGAAAAAAAAATGCTTTTAATAATAAAATTTTAACGAAATCGCGATACAAATGTTTAGCATTGTTACTCCTTTAATTCAATACTACCTTCGTAGCAATCTTATTGGAGGGTTATAAAATAAGGTATTTAAGTTTTAAAAAATAAAAATTGCCTTCCAATATAACGAGGTGATCACAATAAAAGATAAAGCTAAGACCACAATATTCAATTGTTTATTCTCCATAAATTGATTATAAAGCGATTGCGCTGAAAAAATTTGAGCCGCAAGATATGAAGCCATTAAAGTAGCGTTCACTTACTAAATTTTGTAAATGGCCGCAACCTGCTTCTTGAGTTCACAAGTGGGCAGCAGATTTTTGTGTTTGACTTTTTCTGTAGTATTAAATTTAAGTTAAATAAAAATCTTTTCGTTAAACAAAAATTATATTATATTGAATTTTTAGGCAGGTATATTTAAAAAAAATTTACTTTATAAATTTTCTGTAAATGAATTTTGAAGAATCAAAGACATATCTTAGTGTATTTCGAAGTCCACGAGAATTCGTCGTAGTATCCAACCTTAACAGTTCAATTAGACATGTATCATTTAAGAAATTAATATACTTATTAGTGATTGAAATTAAGTTGCCGAGAAAATGGCTTTATAAGACGAGACATATTACAAGACTTATTTTGAGATATTGTACTCGATAATTGCTTGTGTCAGCAGACGTAGACAATCGTTTATCAGAAAATGTTTGGAAATTAAGAAAGGTATGGTGTTTCTTCTGAATAATCGAAATAAGTTTTATTTAAAAAAAGCGTTGGCATTTCTCACTATCCTTACAATTATTACTTTGCCCTTTTCCAGAATAAAAAACTTTTATTCCAATCAAATCAGCTAGAAACGAAAGTTTATGATAAAAGTGTACAGATATTAGTTCTCTAAAATGTCTTTCCTTTAAAAAAAAATAACAACTTCTCTACTTAAGGTAGAAGAATGATTGCAACTTTTTTCCATGTAATTTCTATAGTGGTGATAATGTAAAAAAAAAAAAAAGAAGGAAAAAAAAAGAGCTAAATTTAGAAAAACAAGGGCTCTATATTTGAAAAAGTTCTCTGTAAAACTTGGCGATTTAAAAGACCCGTCATTCATGATAATAGGCCACATAATGATAAAGATGATTTCAAAAGATAACATAAAGAATTTTATTGGTCATGCAGGAGCATGTACTGAAGCAGAGAATGAGCAATTAATATGGCATGAATAAAAGAAGTATTTAAAAAATATTTTGGATTTATTTATCAAATATTCTTTGAAAAAAAAGTTATAAATTAATTTCAAAATATGCGCCAGACATGTTTGTAAACACTTACTATTAAGAATACAATGATTCTTGGAAGTGTCTGAAGTTAAGCCGTGAAATTAAAGTTTTATGCAATTATATTTCCTCGGTTTATTAGGTTAATAAATTGTTTGTAAAATTTGAATTGCACACTACTTTGACATTTCGTCACGAAATTATAAAGCTATATCTCAATATTTCGTCTTTTTATCTAAATATTTTATAGTTGAGTTATATTGCTTATATATTTTTATATTATATTGCGTGGTTTTATATTTCACAACATCTCCTGCTGTTAATTGCAGTATTTTGTGAGTGAAGCCTCGTTATGTAAATAGCAGTACACAAAAGGTTTTTATTGATCAATACAATTTAAATATGAAACGAAAATTAAAAATATAAAAACTTTTATACAACATAGTTATCCAGTAGTATCCAATCGTTAAAAATTGTTCGGCTCTAGCTAGTTGGCCGAGTGAAAGCATCTATCAAACAGTTTGGACAAGGTGTTGAGAGTGGAGAAAGGTCGGAATTGTTTGACCCCCAAAAAGCCAGAGCCGGACTATATACTTAAAAAGTACCTTTTTTTCAGGTTACAGTACTAAACATGTTACATAGAGTACCCTATTTTTGGCCTTACTAGTTAATCCTGGTGCACTTACGATAAACGAGTTTATCATTTAAATTTAGCGTTAAAAGCCGAGGTTAATGTAAGCAAGTGTCGCAATGAAATTTTGAAAATACCAGGAGTTATAAAAAATTCATTTTAATCTTGCTCCATACTAATTGTTTATATTTACCTTTGTTGTTATTTATGCTGTGTTATGAATAAAAATGTCCTTAAAGTTCTATAAGCTTGCTTAAAAAAACTTTTTAACCCACTGACGGTCATGGGAATGGGCGAAATTCCCCAATTGTTTTCCCTGGAATAATTTTTAAATTATATTTCTAATTCAAATACATAATTTTTTTTAATTATTTTGTTTTAAATAGGTTATAGACTATTATCCAGATAAAAATATCTAAAATATATCTTATTTTAAATTTTATTTATAAACTTAAAAATGTTGTGTATTGCTAGAAAAACTGGGGATCCTAAGACGTATATATACGTGCATGACCGTCAATGGTGTATGAAAATAAACTCCTAGTTATTTTTCATTCAAATTTTTAATGACTTTGTATTACTGTTGCTTTGCCTGGTTAAAAAATTCATTTATGTTAAAGTAATTCTTCGGTAGATAATTCCCTTGAAAAATTAGGCATTAGGTGTATGGGTTAGTTTGGCCAAGATCATATTCTTACGGATATTGTCTCAACGAAATTTTCTAATAACAAAGAGTACATTAAAATTCAAGAGAAATAAAAAATTTAAAAGATTAAAACCTCCACTTTTTGAGTTTTCTTTTTGTTACGAAACGTAACGGCAAAGTCTCTTTAAGGAGTGAATCGGAGAGTTGACTGTAAAACCCGGCGATGCCTGTCAGTGGTGAGAGATTTTATAGGTCTGACTTCTCGCTTTATGGACCATTTGACAGGTTATTGTTCCGTTTTATCGCTTTCCAAGTGGCCATAAGCTTCGAAGGGCCGACTCGCTTAACGGCTACTTACTTCGTGTCACGCCGCCCCATGCCACTCTTTTTACGGCCAACAAAAAATTAGAGTTCCGTTAAACGATTTTAAATGATTCGGGTCGTTGCTTGTTTGGATGGCCGGATTGATGGGATGTTAAAGGGTATTGTGAATGGATGGGATGGTTTTATTTATGTTTTTTATTCTATAGAGATAAGATACGGGAGTATTTGTCAGCGACCAGTTTAACGGGGCGTTGGGTTATTGTTTATGAATTTGGGAACAACCTTAATTCTTTTTTGATTTAACTTTAGTATTTTTTTTTTAATTTTAATTTAAAGTATAAATATTATTTTCTAATTTATAAGATGTCATTGCTCATTTTCTCAAATTTTTGTTCAAATCACCAACGCCTTTGATATGTTTGATAATCAAGTGAAAGGTACATTAAAGTTAAAGGGTTTTCAATGTGTTGATTTGATTTTGTTAAAATAAATATAAATCAACAATCTAAATAGTAGTTCAGTGTGTGTGTGTTTTCTTCTCTCTCTCTCTCTTTTTTTTTTTTTCTTTTTTTTTTTTTCTTTTTTTTTTTTTTCTTTCTGTGTGTGTGTGTGTCTAAAAAGTTTATGAATGACATGTGTTAATGTTTTAAAAGTTTATACATTCTTGAGAATCATAAATGGACAGTAAAGATTCTTCAAAAGCATAACCATAGTTTTCACAAACATTTACTACCTTTCAGCACAGTTTTTTCATTGATTAATTTCATATTATAGTTAGTGATTGATTGCAGTATTCTTGGTTCATCATGTGGCAAGATTTTATGACTTATTCTGTTCAGAACATAAAGGGGTTAATAAAACGGAAGTTTTCGTTAAGTTTAATGATAATTTCAGAATTTTTCGTTGTGTTTCCTCACGAAACAACTGCTGTTAATTTACGTTGTTTATCAAAATACAATCAATAAGCCATGGTTTTAATCTATTTCTCATATTGAATACTGCAAATAATTTATATCAGGACTCAATCAATATTTATAATATATCTCTCTTGTCCAAAAATGGATGACTTGTACTTATTTATTTTTCCTTGCCATTTTAGGTCCAGGTGGTGTGAGAAGACGCGGTCGTCAAACTTACACTCGGTTCCAGACCCTGGAGCTGGAAAAGGAATTCCACACCAACCACTATCTCACTAGAAGACGTAGGATTGAGATGGCGCACGCACTTTGCCTCACCGAGAGACAGATCAAGATTTGGTTCCAGAACAGGAGAATGAAGCTGAAGAAGGAGATCCAGGCCATCAAGGAGCTCAACGAGCAAGAGCGCCAGAGTCAGGCAAAGCAACAACAGTCGACCACCACCAACATGAACACCACCAACTCCAACAAAGTGGTGGTGGAGAACGGAACACCCATAGCCGCCACCAAGACGTAGGAGCCATTGTTTATACATCCCCACCACTCTCATTAACTTTTTTTTTACATGCGATTTCATTATTCCTTTGTGAGTGTGAACTCCGAGTTTCTTTTCTACCACCACCATCATCGTCCGCATTTCAGCCTCAAGGATTTATTCTATTTGTAGACTTGGTGGATGAACTTGCCCACCACGATCTGCAATCCATAAGGTCTACACTCTCTAAGGCTTACTTGATCTACGATCGAAGATGACTATGGAATCTTCGATCGATGAGGTGTGTACCTGATCTATGATTAATGAGGTATACGTGATTATGAGGCATGGGTGGCCGGCGATCTATAGGTTTATTTGATCTTCGATCAATGACATCAACCTGATTTTTGATCTGTCAGTATATGATGTATGAGGTCGATGTGATCAAGGAGGGAAACAGGAATTTTCTATACGTCCGGATACTTGGAGGGATGAGACACTTGCTGAATACGGAAATTGGGTCTAATGTCAAGGAGAACTTGTCAGTGATTGTTTAATTGGTGGTCTAGTGCTGAAATCCCGATTT